>CM055118.1:148287212-148887212 GCA_029206835.1 Rana muscosa | reverse complement strand
CTTAAGGCTGAAGTTGAATCCAGACAGTGCGACCAGCCACCTGTGTCCAGTGGCGTCCAGCTTGGCCGTGGTGAACAGGTAGGTAAGGGGGTTGTTGTCAGTCTTCACAGTGAACTCCGCTCCATACAGGTAGTCTTTGAGCTTGTCTACTACCGCCCACTTGAGGGCCAGGAACTCCAGCTTGTGAGTGGGGTAGTTCTTCTCAGAGGGGGTCAGGCTCCTACTCACATAGGCAACGGGCCGCAATTGCCCCTCGTGTTCTTGGTAAAGTACTCCTCCCAGACCGTCATGACTAGCATCCACGTGCAGTTCATAGGGTTTGGTTGGGTCTGCGTAGGCCAAGACTGGTGCAGTGGTCAGGCTCCTCTTCAATACCTGGAAAGCCTCTTCACACTTCTGATTCCACTGATCTCGGATGGACTCTCCTGGCCTCCTGGGCCCCGAGCCATCCTCTTCTCCTTCAGTCTTAAGCAACTCATTCAATGGTCTAGCAATTCGGGCAAATCCCTCCACAAACCTCCTGTAGTAGGAGCAGAAGCCCAAGAAGGATCTGAGTTCTGTTACTGTGGTGGGCCGTGGCCAGGAGGTAACTGCCTCCAATTTCTCAGGGTCTGTGGCCACCCCTTCTTCAGACACTATGTGCCCCAGATAGTTCACAGAAGACAGGTAGAACCGACACTTCTCAGGCGAAAGCTTAAGTCCTTCCTCACTGAGTCTTCTCAACACTTTTTCCAGCCTCTCTTCATGTTCCTCCAAGGTTCTCCCAAAGACAATGACATCGTCCAGGTATACAAGGACTTCGATCAGGTTCATGTCTCCTACTGTCTTCTCCATGAGACGTTGGAAAGTAGCTGGGGCTCCAGACAGACCTTGGGGCATCCGGTCGAATTCAAAGAACCCCACTGGGGTTATGAAAGCTGTCTTCTCCTTGTCTGCTGGGTGCATCGGAATCTGATAGCACCCACTCTTGAGATCCATAACGCTGAACCATTTGGCTCCAGACAAGCTCTGTAGGGCATCCTCTATCCTCGGAGTGGTGTATTGGTCAGGTATGGTTCTCCTGTTGAGAGTCCTGTAGTCGATACAGAGCCTCAATGATCCATTCTTCTTTCGGACCACCACTATGGGAGAGGCATAGGGGCTTCTGGACTCCCGTATCACACCAGTCCTCTTGAGTTCTGCAAGTTGTTCCCTCAGATCCTCCAGATCTGCTAGCGGGACCCGCCTGACCCTCTCTCGGAAGGGCTTATCTTCCTGGAGGCGGATCCGATGGGTGGCACTCCTTGCACACCCCACATCAAACTCATCCTTAGAGAAGATCTTCTCCCATCTATTCAACTGGGCCTTGGCTCTCTCTTTCCAAGCCCTGGACAGATTCGGGTTTTCCATGGACAGCTTCTCCCAAACATCCCCTCCTCCACCTGTCCTCTTCACTTCTGACAGGGTAACAGGGGCCGCCGGGCTCACCTGGCCTAGCAGCATTCTGGCTGGGATTTCCATGGGGTCTTTGGTAGTATTCCTAACACTCACTGGAACTCTATAATGGGCCTTCTTCAGGACCTTCAGCGGAATCACTTCCGGTATCACCTCCAGGCCTGAGGACTCACCCCTTGGGTCTGACTCCAGCATGACAAAGGGACCAGGCTGCTCCCAAGTAAGCTTCACAGTGGCCCTGAGACAGGTTATTTCGCCGGGCTGCAACACTACCCCTTCTCTTCCAAATCTCCACACCTTCCCTATCCCCTCTCCAGGGGTCTCCCGCTCTTGGACCAGCCGTTGGTAGGCTGTCTTCAGCATGGGATGGATCTTGGTAGCTGCTTGTCTTTCTTCTGTCACGAGAGGGGTCAGGAATCTTCGGACCAGGTCCGTGTTTGTCCCTATTATAAGGGAATTCTTGTTGGCTCCAGGCGGCCTAGGGCACACAACTGCCAGGGTGTCAAACACTTCGGCCTTCCCAGCCACGGATGGGTCAAAGGTCATTTTGATGGGAAGGTAGCCGTCGTAAGGGAAACTCTGGGTTCCAATTCCCCATATTTCCAGCTCTTCTATCTTCTGGATAGGCAGATGACTCAGGTGCCTGTTGTAGAAGTCCCGGTATAGTAGGGTCACTTGTGCCCCGGTATCCAGGAGGCCCCTGGTGTAGACTCCCTCCACTTGAATGGGCACTATAGGGGATGGGCCTACCAGCTTCTCTGGATATGGTCCGGCAGGAGCCGCCTTCTTCAGACCTTTTCCCTTTGGACTCTCTCTTGTCCTATTCCCTGTGGACTTGAACCTTTCTTGAGCCTGGTATGCACTGACTTCCCTCCTTGTAATGGGTGTAGGAACCCGCTGAGGGGTACTATTATTTTTCTTGGGTGGGCACCCCCTTTGGGGAGTGCTGTGCCTCTCCTGAGGGGTCTCCCCCCTTCCTCCTGGAGTATAGCTTTGTTGAGGGGTATTGCGTTTCCCCTTTGGTGTTCTATCTCTCTTTTTGTTTTTTTTCGCATTCAGCTTGGAGTTTACTGAAGATGATGGGCACCCGGTTGACTCCTTCACCGGGGCCATCTGGAGTTTCCCGCCGGCTTGCGGTTGTCTGGTCTCTTCTTCTTCGGACTAGAACATGTGGCTGCAATGTGGCCAACTCCCCCACAGTTGAAGCAGACTATATCTCCCCATTCTTGTAAAGGTTCGGGTGCTGAGGCAATCGGGAACAATTCCTTCCTTGGACTTTCCTTCTTCTTGGGACACTCTGTGTCTTTTGCTATCAGAGAGGTCAATATCTCTAACACCTTGGACATCTGAGTTTTTAGGGTGTCTATCTCCGCCTCTCTTTCAGGGGTCATTACTGGATTGACCAGCACCTGTGCGGGTACAACACTTGTCTTATCCTTCTGCTGGTCCTGTTGCAGCGCCTCCTCATCTCTGATGATTTTTATTAAATCAGCATAAGTCAGCAACATTCCTCCTCCCAAGGTTTTCAGGTGCAGCCAGACTGGATCGGAGCGTAGCGCTCCCTTTAAGACTTGCTTCATTCTTGCCGCAGAGGCATCTTGGGGCTTCATCCCTTTCTTTAACACAATCTTGCACAGCAGCCTGTTTAGCCTTCTGACATACTCAGAAAGTTTCTCCTCCGGTTTTTGGAAAGTGTGTTCAAACTGGTAGACCATCTCTGTCACCTTGTCTAATTGACCAAACTCTTCCTGCAGCATAGCTAGACAGTCCTGCGCCGTGCACCCTGCATTCCCAAACCGGAAACTTTTCACTGCTTCTGCTGCTGCACCTTTAAGGCTTTCTAACACTCGCTGCCTCTTCTGTGCTTCAGGCACCTCCCATGCCTCCACCGCCTGTAATGCCTGCTCCACCCAGGTATCAAAATCTTCTTCCCCTGCCGGGACAGGGAGCTTCCCTGAGAATATTTTTAGTCTCCGGTAGCTAGTTTCCACATGCACCGTACTTGTCTTCTGACATTTGGCTAGCAAATCCCCTATTGCATTTATCAGTTCTGGTGATATAGCAGTGGCCGGTGCAGGTGCCACCGGGGGTGTCACCCTGTCTTCTCTTTCAGGTGGAGTTCGGGCCGCAGCCTGTGGCGATCCCGTAGGGGATGGTTCCCTTTCTACAGTTATTGCATGCGCCAGCCTAAATGTTCTGTTGTCTGGCGTCCGCAGACACTTGTGCTTACAGGCCTCTGGCATCCCGTCCCAATATTCCACTAATGCGTATTGATATGAGATGTCTGGGTCTGTCTTTATGTCTATCACCCACGGTGTGTGATCTGGGGACACTGAACTCATTAGTTCCTCTACCGTCTCACTCGACCATTTCTCCCCAGGGAGGCTAATGGCTATCGACTGTTTTGGCTCTGTATTAGCGGCTTTGCACCACTCTTCTACCGCTCTTGGATCCATGGGGTCCATGCCGGCACTTCTGGCGTTCGCTTGCTGCATCAGGATCCCGGACGAGCCCCCACGTGTAGCGATACCTCCAACTAAGGAGGCCGCAGAATTAGATTTGGGCCCTGAGTGCAGCTCCGCCAACCCCCGACAATAGGCTCTACCCCCTTCTGGCACAGCTAGTACTAACAATCAATGATATATCCTATGCAATATAATAACTAAGCAAGGACACAGTAATGAATTGTAATAGGTAAAGTGTTTTACTTATTTTCTCAATATGGATAAAGGGGTAACAGTAACCACAGTTCAAGATAATCACTCCTAAGGGCAGCGTCCTGCCACTCTAACACACTATGTAGTAACACACGCTATAGGTGCACCATACGGGCGACCGTTAACTAAGTGCCCTATGGCGCAGTAATCAAACACGCTAGAATCCCCACCAGGCCTGGTTCTAATATTTAACTTAGTCCTTCCTTCTTCACCGGCAGGTCTGTAATGGTGGTGCACTTTAAACAGAGTATAACTTTGTAATCCAAGGGGTATAGAACTTGGTTAAATAAAGCCGCAGGGTCAGTTCTGACAAGGCTCTTCAATAGGGGTATCAAAATAACTTGTAGGCCACGGCAGTCTATAGGCCTATATACAGTAACAGTATCTTAGCTGGGCTTATGCCCTCTCACCCGCCGGACTACGGATCCAGTCTGGGAAACCTCCACCGGCCGTGTCACACACACTCGATCTCTTCAACGATCGGGTCCCCGATCCAACAAGGCTGTAGCGCACAAAGTCAGATGCCACCCAGGCTCGCAGAGGGGGGGTGGAAGGCTCTTTGGTGCAGAGCAAGGCCTCAGGCTTCAGGCCTTGCACTCCGACACATCCGCACAGGAGGATCCGTCTGTGAAGTCTCGTGTCCCAAAGAGGCCGAGCCCGGCCTCGCCTCCTCCTTTTATAACCCCTCCCATGAGTCTCTGCGGTGGAACACGTGAAGAATGGGGTTATGGGTGATGTAGTCTCTTCCCATTATAGGGGAACACCCCGCTACAATACCAACAATGGGGCCCAATGACGTCAACAACGGGGCACAATTTCTCCCATGGACACCAACAATGGGGCCTAATGACATCAATGATGGAGTACAATTCCTCGCACTTACACCAATAGTGGGGCGAAAATACTCTCAATGAAAGAAACAATGGGGTATTAATTGTTCCCACTGATGTCGGGACCTTTTCTACTCCCACTGCCACAGACCGGCCCTCCTAAAGTCTGAAGGATAGAAAACTATCCCTTTGTTTAGAAAGTTTGGAGACCCCTGCTATATACCATCATTGTATTAATGACATAGGCTGGGAAGGGGTTAACATCTCGGGGTAATCAAGTTAAGTGTGTGTCTAACAAGTGCTAATGTGTGTATTATGTGCTTTTTACTAAAAAATAATGTGTTCCTTCTGCCTGCAAAGAGATTGTTCCCTCTGTACAGAGCCCTGTGTTGCTTGTCAACACAGGGCTCTGGGCTGTGATTGGAAAAATCCTGCTGTGTCTGAAAGTCACCCTGAACCCGGAAGACGGCAACGACGTACAGGTATGTTGCTGTGCCTGTAGGAGCTTCCAGTCCGCAGTACAATGTGGTCGGGTGGTCCAAAAGTGGTTAGGATAAATATTGAAAACAAACTGATCCCCGCAAGGATGACATGGGATACTTGCCTCTCCCGTTGTCCGCTCCACAGGACTCAGCAGATGTGAAAAGAGACTGCGTACATGCCAACTGCCCAACATTTGCCAGGACAGCCCTGTATCCTGCTGATACTGTATTCCAGGGCCATGTCCCGGGATCACAGCAATAAACTAAAGCTAGCCATACACTGGTAGAATTTTATTCAAAAATTTCCATCAGAAGAACGCTCATTCAATGTCATAATCATTATCAATGGACATTCGTTTTTGACCGCAGTGACAGGAAAATTTTAAGGAGCAGGATGGAAATGTTATCTTAAACAAATGAAATTCTGACAGTGAATGTAGTTTTCATTTGGGAAAATCCATTCACTCCAAAATGGAATGTTCAAAGCAAAGCAAATCATCGAATGTTCTGATGACAATCTTTGTACGAACGTTCGCTCAAAATTTACTAGTGTATAGCCTTCTTTATTTATGTACTGCACAGTGAGCCATTTTTAAAATTGTGATGCACCGAACTGCAGTGGTGCACGGTTGCCGATGCGCTGGGGTTCCATTACTAATTAATGGCACCCCAGTAGTGTATTTAGGTTTTGTGTTGCCCTAGGCCTGACTAAACTCGTGCACCTCCTAATTTAAATATGACCCACCCCTTTCTGTCAAGGCCACACCCCTTGCTGTTTAAGATCCGCCCTGAAATTTTTGAGTGGGGACACTAGTTCTGAGGGCCTGGGGGGGGGGGGGCAATGAATTCCCTTAATTTGCATAGATTTCCTCTCACTTCCTGTTTGGTTATGATGCAGGAAGTGAAGGGAAATCTCTGCAATGGGACAGGGATGGTAGAAAATAAACTGACAGGGGCTATAACCTTCCCTTACTCTATCCAAAATGAAAACAAAAAGTGTTGCCTATAGTTCTACTTTAAGCACAAATTTCTGATAATTTTATGGAGAGGACTAAGAAGATATAACCATGCCAATGATAGTACAGCAGAAAACATATAGCACAGTGAGGACGGTTTGTGGTCCAGGATGATAGGACAGTCAAAAGTAGAAGCAGCGCCCCCCCTCCCCCCCCCCCCCCCACAGTTGCGGAATGCCGACCACCCGCATACTGGAAGCATTGCGGCCGCTTTATGGGGGCACTAGACTAATTTGCCTCTCAGCCCAGTCCGCCCCATAAGACTGGCGCTACACTAACAGTGTAGCGCAAGCCGTCGGGGACTCTTTCCGTGCTGCCCCCCTGCAAAGTGCTGCCCTAGGCCTGGGCCTTGTTGGCCTAAGCCAGGATACAGCGTTGCCCCAAGTGTCTGCTAAAGAGCAGTGCGTTTCTGAAAAGCGTGCGATTTTGCATACATTCCCGACACACTCAAGAAAACATTACTTGTGGAGATCAAGGTTGCGAGTGGGCGATTCCAAAATATGTAGAGGTGGAGTGTGGGCAACGTATGCATAATTTGGGTGTGCCCACCTAGAAAGTGGATGTATTAAATGCATACCGTGGGTGGGGTTATCAGTGTCTTGGGATTGGGGACCATAATGTATGTAAGTATTTGGCCTCTTTCACACGGGGGATCCAATCAGGTCCGCTTGTCAGTTTTTCAGGTGGACCTGATCGGACCCTCCAGTCTCTTCTATGGAACGGCAGATGTCAGCAGACACATGATGCCATCCAATCTGATCCTGTCCACCAAAAACAGATGGATAGGGGACTTATTGCCCATCCATCTGGTGGATCGGATCGGATGGCAACACAGGCGGATAGGTTTCCATCAGATTGACCCATAGATGAGAGTGGGCTCTGTCCGTGTCTGCTCTGCATAGCGGACTTGACACAGACCTGTCATTGGCCTGCTCAGTGGGGATCAGTGGAGAGATCTCCCGCTGAGCAACCTGATCCTGCTTCACAGAGGCGCCCATATGAAGGAGGCCTTAGACAGCTGGCTGAAGGTCCAAAGGTGCAGGATTCCTTGTTCCCCCGGAGAGTTCAATCCACGTGATCATTGTACCAAAGGAACCACACACTGCAGTGGGGGAGTAGCAGTTGCTGATCTTGCAGTGGAAATGCAGACTGCTCTCCAGGTGGAAACCTTGGCTCTCATCCTGCTAAACCTTCAATCGGCACTGCGTGGTGTGACTATTATCATGTCTATGCAATTACTGACCACGACAAAGTTGCTATCACAAAGGCAGAGATTTATTCGGATGTTTAAACCCTATACGACACGTTTTGTGGCGTACAAAGGCCTCTTCTTCAGGTCTAGGGTTGGGAACAGGTTCTTCATGCAGCAGAGTGATCGGCCCTTCATGACATTGTATGAGCACTCATTCATGATCATTCTACTTAGACACCAACAGGTTAAGCTTACATAGTTATGATATTTCCTTAAATTCCCAAAAAATGTTGTGAACGTTCCCCACGCAGCAGAACAGCACTTGTAAAAATATCAATATTTTTTTCTTTTTTTGTTCCTCTTCCTTCAACAGAAAATGTCAGCTCCAGTGTTCTGAGCACAACATACGACGTCTCATTTTATTTTATTTCTGGGTGTTCATTTTAAGACTCTACCAGCTAAACCTGTCATGACTCGTGTGTCTCTCACAGCAGCCCTGCACAGCCTTTCCTCTCTGGAGTCTCACTCCTTTTGCTGCAATCTCACAACAATAAAATGTATCAATGGTCAAAATGTAAAATCGTTATATTAATTTCTAAATTGTATTTATATTACTGCTAGCCTACTCCTATTACCAAGCTCCCAACTGTCCCTGATTTTGAGGGACTGTCCCTGATTTGGAACAAAGTCCCTCTGTCCCTCTTTCCTTCTCATTTGTCCCACATTTTGGTCTGATCTATATACCGTATATACTCGAGTATAAGCCGACCCGAATATAAGCCGAGGCACCTAATTTTACCACAAAAAACTGGGGAAACGTATTGACTCGAGTATAAGCCTAGGGTGTCCATCTGCATGCCTCACTGTGCCTCACTGTGCCCATGCCTCACTGTGTCCATGACTAGACTGACGTTTAACATGGGAGTCTATGGAAGGGGTGCCCGGGTTTGAAAAATCGGTGCTCCCCGGCCGTAGGTCCTCCTGACAATAAACTTTGCACACTTGTAGAGGAGAAATGGGGCTATATGTGTGCCAAGTTCCGGGTCCAGGGGACCTAAGACCGGCCAGTATAGGGTCCCCAAAATCACCAGAGAAATTACCGTTTAACATGGGAGTCTATGGTAGAGGTGCCCGGGTTTGAAAAATCGGTGCTCCCCGACCCTAGGACCTCTGCCGGGTTAGCCCCCCCTTATCAAAATTTTTGAAAAAATCTTATGCAGTTTGTTAGATCTTTGTTAGATCAGATTAGATCAACCGTTGTTTGCGTTAGATCTCACACAGAAGAAGCAATATTAACAGTTATTTGCTGGGGGGGCTAACCCATCATCAGCCCCCCCTTATCAAAAAATTGACCAAACAGTTAGCTATTTTGGAAGCTATTTGTTAGATCCGGTAAGATCAAGTGGTTTTAATGTTAGATCTCACATAATTAGAGACTTATTAAGTGATTAATGAGGGGGGGCTGGCCCCCCCTTATCAAATTTTCAGGCCAAAAATCATTCAGGCTAATAGATATTCGTTAGATCCGGTAAGATCAAGTGGTTTTAACGTTAGATCTCACATAATTTCAGAGATATTCCACATACAAATACTGATATTAGGTGGTACATAAGGACGGGTTGGCCCCCCCTTATCAAATTTTCAGGCCAAAAATCATTCAGGCTAATAGATATTCATTAGATCCGGTAAGATCAAGTGGTTTTAACGTTAGATCTCACATAATTAGAGACTTATTAAGTGATTAATGAGGGGGGGCTGGCCCCCCCTTATCAAATTTTCGGGCCAAAAATCATTCAGGCTAATAGATATTCGTTAGATCCGGTAAGATCAAGTGGTTTTAACGTTAGATCTCACATAATTTCAGAGATATTCCACATACAAATACTGATATTAGGTGGTACATAAGGACAGGTTGGCCCCCCCACATGCAATTTACTGTCCAAAAATCATTCAGGCTAACAGATATTCGTTAAATACGGTAAGATCAAGTGCTTTTAATGGTTGATTATACATAATTACAGGGATATTATGGATATTTGGTATCGATGCACGGATATCCATACTAGTGTCTATATCAGGTGTAGCAAAACCCCCGCAGGGGCTGCTGGTTTAAGATTTGGGCATGCCGTTACCTTACTGTTCACCACGTCTGTCCTAGGGGATCTTCCTTGAAGAATTTCTCACAAATGTCTGCACCAAACACTTAGGCCTCGTACACACGGCCGAGATTCTCGTTGAAAAAAACATGTCGTTTTTTTCGACGAGATTCTTGGACAAGAAACTTGTCCCGGCCGAGTGTACACACGCTCGTTTCAAAGAACCCGCGGTTCTTTGAATGGAGCGTACGCGGTGACGTCATCGACTACGACGAGCATGCGCTCGTCACATTCGATGCCGTCGCCGCCATCTTGGCATACCCTACGTATGCCTATGAAGCTACCGCGCATGCGTCGAATTCAATTCGAACATGCGCGGGCTTCCGGGAGGACAGGTAAGTGTACACACACTCACTTTTCTCGTCGAGAAACATGCCGAGGAGAATCTCGACGAGAAAATAGAGAGCAGGTTCTCTATTTTCTCGTCGAGGTTTCTTGTCGGTTTTCTCGACGAGAAACCCGATAGCCGCGTACACACGACCGATTTACTCGGCAAGACCTCTCTGCCAGCAAGTTTCTTGCTGGTTCTTGCCGAGAAAATCGGTCGTGTGTACGAGGCCTCAGTCTCTTTTTCTCAAGGGTTTTATTAACAGAGGGATGGAGGGTTAGGGGGGGATTCAGGTACCTTGCTTGCGGATCACGGGTACTTCTTAATCCAGAGGACAAACAGTCTCCACACTGGATGTAGCAACCACCGGATAGGCCTCTCTCACTGACCTAGCAGCCGGTGCCACAGACTTGAAGAATACAAATAGTTTCTGCCACAGACTTGGGTAATCACTCACTTGATAAAGTTCTGAAAACATAACACACAGTGCCAGGATCTTTCAGCCAGCCGGCAGCACTGCGAGGCAAATTTTTATCCGGATGCGTCCTCCAATTGAGCCCTCAATTGTTCGGTCCCTTCCCTCAGGCAAGGCGACACGGGACCATCCCCAGATCAGTAGGCCCCCAGAAACTCCTGGGCCTACTCTCAGCAACAGAGCCTCGGGCCTACAGGCCCAGAGGCAGAAAACTACTAACACATCCCTGAGGCCAGGAGGGCCGTCAGGCCAGGATCGGAAGACCCCGGAAAACGGTGTCTGCTCCTTAAATACCCTCTCCCAGAATGCACAGCGGGGTCACCACTCCCACTGCGCTGTCTCCGGGAAAGGAATACCCAATGCATCCAGCCTACTGCATTTCCAACCTTGACCTGTTGTAACAACGACACCTACAGTCAGGTGGAAAATGTGCAGCCCAGCTAAACTGGAACAGAGACCATAATTTGGTACAATTGTTCTGAGCTAAACGACAGCTCAGATAACTAAATTTACACTAGCACCTACCCAATACGAGCAGGGCGCTACACAGGCTAATAGATATTCGTTAGATCCAGTAAGATCAAGTGGTTTTTAACGTTAGATTTCACATAATTTCAGAGATATTTCACATAAAAATAGGGATATTAGGTTTTACAGAAGGTACATCCATCTTCAACCGTCTCTGGATGGTCTCTGGAACCGTCTTTGGATGGTTCTTCAGCGGATGCCTGTAGTCTCTTCTCACACCTCTGTTCACCTCCCAGCCTCATGGTGATCTCTTCTCAGACCAACAAGCTTAAGTCTTTAGCTAGCCCCCTTCTTTCAAAGCAGAAGTAGTAGCTCCATCCCCAGTAAAAATCAATGGTGCCATTTTGTGATGAGCCTTTATGTCCTGTAGGTCCTCTGCTGCTGCTTTATTGACTTCCTCTCCCTGCCAATAGGAACACAGAGAAGAGAGCAGAGCCGACTGATGCCCGTGAGTGAGCGCTGCTCGTCACTCAAGGAAGAGGAGAGTTAGGGGGAGAAATCCCCCCCAGGTACTGACAGGCGTGCTCTCCCTCAGTAAGTGCCTGTGTCAGTGTCTATTCAGTCCGACGGTTCCTGGCGGGAATGGAGGGAGGTGTGGGACCATGGGAGATAGAGCAGCCCCCGCTACACACTCCCCCCATCAAAAAACCTTAGGTCCGCCAAAGGTGGTAAAGAGTCTATGACCTGTTACATGCTTTTGATATACACACGTAAAAAAAAAAAAACAGGTTAGTGTGCACAGGAAACCATACAATTTGCATCTGCATAAAACAATGGCAGAGGAATATCCAACCAATTAGCATAGGAGGGGAGGTTGTCCTGCCTCGCGGTTTTCATCTTCAGCAAGGGGTACAGACTGAGAGTGAGATCTAGTCACTGGCTGGGATCTTTGAGAGGCCGTGGGTGTGGACTGTAAATCTGGCTGTGGTGGCACATGAACTGCTTCTGACAGAGACAACAGATGATTGCGATGCCAAGTCCTGTGCTTCCCTCTGGCCGGATTTGATATACTGGGAGTCCAGGCAGATGCTTGCAAATGACATAGGGCTGCGACTTCCAGCGGGAAGTTGCTGAGGTATGGTCGAGGGATGTGCCGAAGGCCAAGTCAACTGGCAGCCGGGTCTACCGTCCGAACATCAAACTATAGGGAGCGTAACCTGTGGCATCATTGGCGGTGCTGTTATAAGCATGCACAATAGCCACTATATGCTTGCTCCAGCGCTGTTTTTGTTCTGAATTTAGAGTTACGAGCATATCCAGGAGGGTTTGATTGAATCCCTCTGGTTGAGGATCTCCTTGAGGATGATACGGGGTGGTTTTAGACTTCCTGATGCCCAACAGATCTAAAAGTCTCTTGATGAGACTACTCTCAAAATCTCTCCCCTGATCAGAGTGGATGCGTTGGGACAGACCATAGTGCACAAAGAATTTCTCCACAAAGATCTTGGCCACCGTGGATGCTTGTTGGTCCCTCGTGGAAAACGCCTGGGCATACCGAGTGAAATGGTCAGTCACTACCAGGATATTTTCCTGCCCGCTAAAATCAGGCTCCAAGCACAGAATGTCAATGCACACCAGCTCCATGAGTCCCTGACTCCGAAGATGGCCCATTGGGGCAGCTCGTGAGGCAAAGTCTTCTTTTGGATACATCTGATGCAGGAGTGGCAATAGTCCTCAACTTCAGCCTGCATGCAGGGCCAGTAGAACCTGTCCCTCACCAGGTCAAAAGTCCTTTTGGGCCCTAGGTGGCCATGGTTGTCATGTAGGGCAGTTAATACTGTCTCCCTATGTTTTTCAGGTAGGAATAGCTGCAATTTTTTTTCAGAATCGTCAGAGGGGCCCCTTCGGTAGACCAACCCTTGGTGCACCTGAAACTGATCCCACTCTCTGTGCAGCAGACGGGTTTCCTTTGGGGAGTCAGTGAGGAGCAAGTCAGGGCCTTGGCTCTCCAAGGCCTTCAATGCCAAGCTGCAGGGAGGGTCCTCCAACTGGTCCCTCTGCAGGTCATTCTTTGACAGCTTCGGGCAGACCTTTATCCCCGACTTGGGTGAAATTGCAATAACATCTGGGGACACCAGCGGCTGACACTCCAATGTCTTCGGCCCTGGATCCTTCTCCAGCTTGATGTTCTGCTCCTTGAAATAAGGCTCGTACCCCTTCAGGTGTCAGCTGGGGGGTCTCTGGAACAATGGGGCCTTCTTGACAAAGCATCCGCATCTTGTTTCAGGCTGAAAATAAACCCTGATAGAGTAGCCAATCATCTGTGACCCGTGGCATCCAACTTGGTGGTAGTGAGGATGTAGGTGAGAGGATTGTTGTCAGTCTTGATCACGAACTCCGCTCCATATAGATAATCCCTCAGCTTATCCACCACCACCCACTTCAAGGCCAGGAACTTTTGTTTGTTAATGGGGTAGTTCTTCTCGGCGGGGGGCCAAGTTCCGACTCATGTAGGCAACAGACCTAACCCATCTCGACTGGCGTCAACATGTAGCTCATATGGCTTGGTTGAATCTGCATAGGCCAGAACAGGAGCGGTTGTTAGGCTTCACTTCAGCTGCCTAAAACCTCTTCACACTTCGGAGTCCATTGTTCCTGAATGGACTCTCTGGGTTTTCTGGGCCCTCCAGCTGGTCTGACAGGCTTCGCCAGATCAGGGTCAGCGTCTTAGCGAATCCCTTGACAAATCTTCTGTAATAAGAGCAGAATCCCAGAAATGACCTAAGCTCAGTCACGTTGGTAGGCCTCGGCCAGGAGGTGACAGCTTCCAGCTTCTGAGGGTCGGTGGCCACTTTGTCGGCAGACACAATATGGCCAAGGTAGTTGACTGAGGGTTGGTAAAACTGGCACTTTTTCAGAGACAGCTTTAACCTCCTCATCATGCAGTCTCTTCAGGACCTTCTCCAGATGCTCTTCGTGCTCTTCCAGGGTCTTGCCGAAAACGATGATGTCGTCTAAGTGCACCAACACCTCGATCAGTTTCATGTCACCCATGGTCTTCTCCATTAGCCTTTGGAAGGTGGCTGGGGCACCAGACAGGCCTTGTGTCACTGTCAGGTGTGTACTGTGTAATTTGATAAGGGGGGGCCAACCCGTCCTTATGTACCACCTAATATCAGTATTTTTATGTGGAATATCTCTGAAATTATGTGTGATCTAACGTTAAAACCACTTGATCTTACTGGATCTAACGAATATCTATTAGCCTGAATGATTTTTGGCCTGAAAATTTGATAAGGGGGGGCCAACCCGTCCTTATGTACCACCTAATATCAGTATTTTTATGTGGAATATCTCTGAAATTATGTGTGATCTAACGTTAAAACCACTTGATCTTACCGGATCTAACGAATATCTATTAGCCTGAATGATTTTTGGCCCGAAAATTTGAAAAGGGGGGGCCAACCCGTCCTTATGTCCCACCTAATATCAGTATTTTTATGTGGAATATCTCTGAAATTATGTGTGATCTAACGTTAAAACCACTTGATCTTACCGGATCTAACGAATATCTATTAGCCTGAATGATTTTTGGGCCGAAAATTTGATAAGGGGGGGCCAGCCCCCCTCATTAATCACTTAATAAGTATCTAATTATGTGAGATCTAACGTTAAAACCACTTGATCTTACCGGATCTAACGAATATCTATTAGCCTGAATGATTTTTGGCCCGAAAATTTGATAAGGGGGGGCCAGCCCCCCCTCATTAATCACTTAATAAGTCTCTAATTATGTGAGATCTAACGTTAAAACCACTTGATCTTACCGGATCTAACGAATATCTATTAGCCTGAATCATTTTTGGCCAGAAAATTTGATAAGGGGGGGCCAGCCCCCCCTCATTAATCACTTAATAAGTCTCTAATTATGTGAGATCTAACGTTAAAACCACTTGATCTTACCGGATCTAACGAATATCTATTAGCCTGAATCATTTTTGGCCAGAAAATTTGATAACCTCATTAATCACTTAATAAGTCTCTAATTATGTGAGATCTAATGTTAAAACCACTTGATCTTACCGGATCTAACGAATATCTATTAGCCTGAATCATTTTTGGCCAGAAAATTTGATAACCTCATTAATCACTTAATAAGTCTCTAATTATGTGAGATCTAACGTTAAAACCACTTGATCTTACCGGATCTAACAAATAGCTTCCAAAATAGCTAACTGTTTGGTCAATTTTTTGATAAGGGGGGGCTGATTATGGGTTAGCCCCCCCAGCAAATAACTGTTAATATTGCTTCTTCTGTATGAGATCTAATGCAAACAACGGTTGATCTAACCTGATCTAACAAAGATCTAACAAACTGCATAAGATTTTTTTAAAAATTTTGATAAGTGGGGGCTAACCCGGCAGAGGTGGCCCTAGGTCCCCCGGACAACAAACTTTGCACACTTGTAGAGGAAGAGTGGGGCTACATGTGTGCCAAGTTTTGGGTCCAGGGGACCTAGGGCCAGCCGGTACCGGGTCCCCAAATTCCGGGAGATCAGGCGCAAAAAGGTGACTTGGGTATAAGCCGAGGAGGGCATTTTCAGCACAAAAAAATGTGCTGTAAAACTCGGCTTATACTTGAGTATATACGGTAGTTGTATATAAAATGCACTATTTATCTTTCAAAAAGTGTTTCCCAGTGCTAAACATTTCATCTAATTTTTGAAATGCTGCATTTGTAAATTTCAGAAGCCAATATAAAGGAATAGTAGTGGTAAAAAAAAGGCACTTGTGGGTTTAACAATTTTTTTGGTATAATTCTCCTTTAACCACTTAAGCCCCGGACCATTTTGTAGCTAAAGGACCAGGCCCCTTTTTGCGATTCCGCACTGTCGTTTTAACTGACATTTGCGCGGTCGTGCAATGTGGCTCCCAAACAAAATTTACGTCCTTTTTTTCCCACAAATAAAGCTTTCTTTTGATGGTATTTGATCACCTCTGCGGTTTTTATTTTTTGCGCTATAAACAAAAATATAGCGACAATTTTGAAAAAAATGCAATATTTTTTACTTTTTGCTATAATAAATATTCCCAAAAAATATATAAAAAATGTTTTTTCCTCAGTTTAGGCCGATACGTATTCTTCTACATATTTTTGGTAAAAAAAATCGCAATAAGCATTTGTAGCGGCCTCCACCCTCTCCCCTCTACTCTTCTTGCTCTGGCTTTTGTCTAGGGGTACTCTGAAGGAGAGAGTGCGGGATCACCCTGCAGAGTATGTGCAGTGAGAGACAATCCTCTTTTACCTTCGGGTCGGTATTCTGCATTTGGAGACCTCCTTCTGGTTTTCTCGAACAGTGTCTGCCAGTAAATGAGCCCCACACCACTAAAGTCCAACACTCCTTTATTCTTCCAATAACAGAGTAATGCACAGACAGTTGGACTCCCTTAACGAACAGAACAGACAGGGGGGGTGTGGATGCGAGTAGGCCCAGGCACAATGAACTCTCCACTTTCCTTCCTGAAAGTGGGTTGCGGTCTCCGAGCGAAGGGGGATTTCCTTCCAGGCGGTCTCCGATGGAAGGCTCACCTGTCACCGGCAATATGCTGCACCAGGTCTTCAAGCAAGTATCTCCCACCGGTCCATTACGCCCTCCGGATTCGGGTACCCCCTCCCGGGGTCCCCTAGGATCTCCTTCCCTCGCCGAACTCAGTGTTGGGCACTGAGCTCCAGACCTCCATCCTAGTACCTCACCCCAGGCTAAAGGTGCCTGGGATGGAACACGTCCTCCGAACGTCCTCTAGGCCTAGGCCGCCTAGAGGACCGACTCAAACCACCGCCCACAGGCTGAAGGTGACCGGGACTCGACCCCGTGACAAAGATGGTCGGCCCCTTTATACCCTCTCCCAGCAAGCACGGCGGGTTCCCCGCCCCACCATACTGCTGCCAAGGGAGGACAAAAGGGAGCACGGCACACAGCAATGGTTCAACCACAGCCCAAGGCGACAGCGCCACCCGCTGGGCTGCAGGGAACTGCACATCACTGGTGTCTCTGCCAGTTCTAAATACACAGAAAACTGTATACCCGCTACACTCTCCCCCTGGTGATTTGACACTGGTCCCCAGTGTCTGGAATAAACCATGCCCTCAAGGGCTGACATAGTCCAATCCAGAAACCAACTGGAAATTGTAAAAAATCCAAAAACTTTAGAAAACTAAAACTAGCTAGAGCAGTTGTGCCTGAGCCTCACATGAAAAAGGAGGGAAAGGGAAACAACAACACTTAACAACCTTGAAATCACATTTTCACATTACACTTTTCCCACCCATCCTGACTAAGACCCACCCCATACTCAGTGGTCTTGATGGGATGCTCTCCTGCAGAGGGAAAAGAAAGTTAACACACATAAACCCTGACACATGTATTCGTGTGAGAATGAAAAAACTTCTCCGCAAAGAAATCCTTTCCTTCATAAAGTGTGTGTGTGAACAGTGATATCGATGCACAACACTGCCACCCGGTGACAGCATCACGGTAACTGCACTCGTGGAACTTTCCTTCTTCTCTTTCGCCCTATCTACCCCAGAGTCCATGATTTCTTGCTGGAGAAATGAAGAACAAACAGGAACAGTCCTTCTTCCTCTGGGTAACAAGAACAACAACCCCGGAAAGTTCAGCAGCATAAAGAGCAAAAACGGAGTCTCTCTCTCCTATAGATAGAATCGAGGGTGCGGCAGGACAAGTGGCTTCAAGTGTTGATCCATGGTCTCCAGATGATACTCGACATCTTCCCCTTCTTTGCGTCGGATCAGCACCTTGTCCACGTGGATATGTCGTCCCAGCATCCATTCTGCTTTGCAATCTTTAAAGCGCTGAGAGGCCTTGGGGGAACACGCAAGGTACCTGCGGGCGTGTGGAACCTGAAGGTGGGTCCACACAAAGTCATTGTACCAGCGCTCCCGGCAAACTTCCACTTCATACAATAGCTCCTTGGACAAGTATGGGTACTCCCATCCATACTCAGCAGCAACCTTCTGGCCAAATAGGCGTTGTAGTCTCACCAGAGGAGGCATAGTGGCTCTGTCCCCTTCGCCAGGCAAAACTATTGAGTCCGGGTGGCGAGGGACCTTGATTACATCTGGTCTGGGCATAGGTGCCCGCAACAACAGTCTCTTTTCCCCGGCATTAGGTGCAGGAGGCACCGGGAAGGCAAGAGTAGGCTGGGGACGGGACCCCTCCTCAGGCGCTGGTGCCTCCACCCGGGGTGTACTATCCCCTGTAGACATGGGTGGGTCCCTGGTTCATGCGGGACGAGGCGAGAGGTACTTTGTCCCAGCCCTTTTGAGCAAACAGTTCGTCTATGGCGACATCGTCTCCCAGATCGGAGAGCGACTCTAGGTCGGAGGTGTCACACTCCTCTGCGGGTATGTAGCCTGTAGTGGAAACGGGACTACCACCCCCCACGGACACACAGGGTTGTGGATCCCCGACACCTCCGCCCACACACCAAGTCCCTCCGCCTGGCTTACCTCGGCCTTTTCTTGAGGCAGGACGTCCGGAACTCTTCTTACCGGATTTATCCGGACCGGGCGTAGGCAGGAGAGATGGTCCACCGCAACCGCTGGACGGGGCTACCATACCGGTCTTTCTCTTCGGCGGTGGACGCTGTGAGACAGTGGTGACCGAGTCAGCATCCTCGGATTTCTCCCGTTGAGTACTCGCGACCTCCTCCGCGGTCGCTGCAGTGCGCACAGGGATGGCTGTCAAAGCAGTGATTCCTCCAACTTGAGTGGTGCTGCCTGTGGTACGGCCGGGGTAGATGGTTCTTGGCTTCTCAATGACTGTATCTATCTCAAATAGGAACTTCCCACAGACTTCGCATCGCCCGAATGGCTTCAGATGACACACCAGTCCCGAGCAGCCTGGACAAATCACACCCAGGGCCTCAACGTCCATGCATGAATACAGGGCGAATCGTCCCCTTGGCTTTAGCCGAATCCCTGTATCGGTCACTGGAGCAGCAGCAGTCAAAGACGTGGTGGAAGGATGAAGTGGAACCCACGCTGTTTGTCCGAACATGGTGACTAGCTGTTGGTCCATCACGCACTGCAAAGTTTTGCGCCAACGTCCCACGTGTAGTCCTTCACACGTATTGGACTCCTCCCCTTTGCTCCAGTTCGTGGGCTTTTTCTTCCTGAGTCACGCCCACGAACTAAGCGGTGGGGGTGTGCCTGGTGGCGCAGTGCAAATAGAAGCCCCCACGTGTAGTCCTTCACGCGGCTAAGCTCCCCCCTTTCCTCGCTCTTCTGCGCGGGCCTTTCCCTTCACTGGGTCATGTCCACGACTTCGAGCAGGGATGCGCTTTGGCCAATAATATGGCCAACCTACTCGGAACTCCCCCGGGCAGACACGTTCAAACTCCGTAGTAGCACGAACACCATCCCGGACCCGAGCCCCCACGTGTAGCGGCCTCCACCCTCTCCTCTCTACTCTTCTTGCTCTGGCTTTTGTCTAGGGGTACTCTGAAGGAGAGAGTGTGGGGTCACCACGCCAAGTCCCCCTGCAGAGTATGTGCAGTGAGAGACAATGCTCTTTTACCTTCGGGTCTGTGTTCTGCATTTGGAGACCTCCTCCTGGTTTTCTCGAACAGTGTCTGCCAGTAAATGAGCCCCACACCACTAAAGTCCAACACTCCTTTATTCTTCCAATAACAGAGTAATGCACAGACAGTTGGACTCCCTTAACGAACAGAACAGACAGGGGGGTGTAGATGCGAGTAGGCCCAGGCACAATGAACTCTCCACTTTCCTTCCTGAAAGTGGGTTGCGGTCTCCGAGCGAAGGGGGATTTCCTTCCAGGCGGTCTCCGATGGAAGGCTCACCTGTCACCGGCAATATGCTGCACCAGGTCTTCAAGCAAGTATCTCCCACCAGTCCATTACGCCCTCCGGATTCGGGTACCCCCTCCCGGGGTCCCCTACGATCTCCTTCCCTCGCGGAACTCAGTGTTGGGCACTGAGCTCCAGACCTCCATCCTAGTACCTCACCCCATGCTAAAGGTGCCTGGGATGGAACATGACCTCCGAACATCCTCTAGGCCTAGGCCGCCTAGAGGACCTACACGAACCACCGCCCACAGGCTGAAGGTGCCCGGGACTCGACCCCATGACAAAGATGGCCGGCCCCTTTATACCCTCTCCCAGCAAGCACGGCGGGTTCCCCGCCCCACCATACTGCTGCCGAGGGAGGAGAAAAGGGAGCACGGCACACAGCAATGGTTCAACCACAGCCCAAGGCGACAGCGCCACCCGCTGGGCTGCAGGGAACTGCACATCACTGGTGTCTCTGCCAGTTCTAAATACACAGAAAAGTGTATACCCGCTACACATTTATTGATTGGTTTGCGCAAAAGTTATATGGTCTACAAAATAGGGGATAGTTTTATGGCATTTTTATTAATATTTTTTTTTTTTTACTAGTAATGGCGGCGATCAGCTATTTTTATCGTGACTGCGACATTATGGCGGACACATCGGACACTTTTGACACTATTTTGGGACCATTGTCATTTTTACAGCGATCAGTGCTATAAAAATGCACTGATTACTTTGAAAATGACACTGGCAGTGAAGGGGTTAACCTGTAGGGGGCACTAAAGGGGTTAAGTGTGACCTAATGTGTTATTCTAACTGTAGGGGGGCATGGCTTGGCGTGTGACGTCACTGATCATCGTTTCCTATGACAGGGAACAGACGATCAGTGACAGGCTCACTAGGAAGCATGGGGAAAGGTTTGTTTACACTTACCTCTCCCCGTTGTTCAGCTCTGTGACCCGATCGCAGGACACCGGCGGCGATCGGGTCCGCGCGCGCAACCCACGGCTGTGCATATTAAAGTGGACGTACCTGTACGCCAATATGCCCAGCCATGCCATTCTGCCGACGTACATCGGCGTGCGGCGGTCGGCAAGTGGTTAAGGGGGCGTGACAGGGGGTGTGTCCTATGCCTACATACTTTTGCTATTAGGCGTCCCTTATTCCCATCTCAAAAAGTTGGCAGGTATGCTATGATTCTGAATAATCTGAAGGTTTATAAACTGACTTTGTGAAGATCCCCACACATTTACTCCCTTGAATTCTGTGACACGTAGTCACTATGCCCTGTAAGTAGGCACTGCTGTGTCACACATTTCACAGAGCCTGCCTTCTGAACTAAAAATGAGCTGAGAGGAGGAGTTTCTGGAGGCGGAGTCAGTACAGTAATCACTGCTTGCAGTCAGCAAAGTACCATGGGATATGTAGTCCTTAGAAATTGAAAGTAAACAGCAGAGGAGAAGCTGTAGGGAATTCAGGAAGTTGTGGAAATAGATGGCCAGTAGACAGGCAGAGCTCACAGCATGAAATAAGATTTTTCAAGTAAGCCTATATTGGATTGTAAAATAAAATATTATTTGTATCGTTTACAATGCTGATGTTATAAAATGAATGTCTGTGCTGTGACTCTATAACTCCTGGAAGGAAAATAAGACTGTCTTGCCAAGGTGGGCAGAGTTGGGAAACCAAGATCAGAGATTTCACTGTGGGTCTTATTATTCTATTTAAAATAAAATGTATTAATGTATTTAGAAACTTCTATTTTTTAAATCTTGAATGGAGCAGTGGGGTGTTAGAACCTCTTTCAGGTTTTTATTGCTGTTTGTGTCCCCGCTAGGGAGATTTACCCTCTGAGTATTGTCACCAAGACAGAAAATGATGGTAATGTAACATTTTACAGTTGTCACTGAAACAGGAATAGACGGGAAATCTTCCATTGGAAACACCTGTTCTTGTGACAACTTTCTAAGAAGGGTTAACTCCTACTTTGAAGATAGCTAAAAACCTAGATAAGGGCCTGTTCACACCTGTACATTTCAGTAATGTGTGATAAAACATGCACTGTATGTCCATTGGTGTGCTGTAACACCATCCACAACACTCCTGCGGTGCAACACATCACAATACACACAGGGGTTGATTTACTAAAACCGGTGGGTGCAAAATCTGGTGCAGCTGTGCATGGTAGCCAATCAGCTTCTAACCTCTACTTGTTCAATTAAAGTGATTGTAAAGTCTCGGTTTTTTTCCCCATAAAAATAACAAACGTTACACTTACCTGCTCTGTAAAATGGATTTGCACAAAGCAGCCCAGATCCTCCTCTTCTCGGGTCCCTCTAAGGCCCCTTTCACACTGAGGCGCTTTGCAGGCGCTATTGCGCTAAAAATAGCGCCTGCAATGCGCCCCAAAAAAGCCGCTCAATTGTATCCAGTGTGAAAGCTCGAGGGCTTTCACACTGGAGCGTTGCGCTTGCAAGAGGGTCAAAAAACTCCTGCAAGCCGCATCTTTGAGGCGTGATAGGAGCGGTAAAAATACAGCTCCTATAGCGCCCCTGCCCATTGAAATCAATGGGGTAGTGCCTCCAAAACGCCCGCAAAATGCCACAAAGAGGTCTTTTTCAGCCGCTAGCGGGAGGTTAAAATTCCCCCGCTAGCGCCCGCAAATCGCAGCAAAAAATACGGTATAGCGGCGCTAAAAATAGCGCCGCTATACCGCCAGCGCATCCAGCGCTTCAGTGTGAAAGTAGCCTTAAGTGCTCCTGGCCCCCCCTCCTGTTGAGTGCCCCCACAGAAAGCAGCTTGCTATGGGGGCACCTGAGCCGAGCTGCAGCTCTGTGTGTCCCTTCAGACACGGAGATGCAGTTCGGCCCCGCTCCCTCTCTCTCCTGATTGGCTAACTGACTTTGATTGACAGCAGTGGGTGGCAATGGCGCTGCTGCTGTGTCTCAGCCAATCAGGAGAGAGAGTCCTGGATGGCCGAGACACTCGTGGACATCGCTGGACAGAGATAGGGCTCCGGTAAGTATTAGGGGGGCGGAGGGGGGCTGCTACATACAGAAGGCTTTTTATTTTAATGCCTAGAATGCATTAACGTGAAATTAAACTTGTTTTTTAATCACAGGCAGGGTATTTATGACAAAAGACACCATATTGGTCTCTTCTGCCATAAATGCATCCTTCTGCCGGTCAGCTGTCATGTTCATTGAGCCGGGAATGCGCAGCTCATCGAACATTACCGGCCCTGATCTGTGCCACGGTGATGTGACTCCTGTACGCATATGTGGAAGTGGCGTGATCGCTGCCTGGCCTATCAAGTGCCCGAAAGCACCGGACCCGGAAGAAAGACAGGGCTAAGATGGAAGCGCCGGGGGCCTGCCTGATCGGTCCCAGCCAGTGGAATATCATCCATGTATGCAGGGTGTTCACTGCACATGGGCCCCTGAAGGGGGGGGGCACTGTGACCCACTCTGCACACATGGATGGTCCTCTGGTTCACAGCCAGGGATGATCGGGGCAGTGGGAGGGACAGCTGTGAACACTGATCTCCCTATATGGCTTTTTAACTGACAGCAGCTTCTCCTCCTCTCCCTCCCGCGGCTGTCAGCTGAAAAGCCATACAGGGAGATCGGTGTCCACAGCTCTCCCTTGCCGCTGCACTGATTCCCTGCTGTTCCCTGTGTCCTCCTCCGGCCTCCCTCCGTGTCCTCCTCCGCTGCCCCCTGTGTGCTCTGGCCGCTCCTCCGGGTCCCCTGTCCTTCTCCTCTGCCCCACCCAACTTATCGTGCCCTGCAGCTGGCTTCCCTCTTCTTCTATTCCGCCGGCTGCTGGGGGGGATATGTCAGGATGCAGAGCGGAGGAAGGGGCTGGTAAATATGTAATTTACCTGCCCCTTCCTTTATATACTCTGCACTCCTCTCCTGAACATAATACCCACCACTATACACTCCATACTCTTCTTCTGCACATACTACCCACCTCCATACTCTCCTTACTCCTCGCCTGCACATACTACCCACCGCCATACACTCCGCACTCCTCTCCTGCACATACTACCCACCTCCATACTCTCCTTACTCCTCACCTGCACATACTACCCACCGCCATACACTCCGCACTCCTCTCCTGCACATACTACCCACCTCCATACTCTCCTTACTCCTCACCTGCACATACTACCCACCGCCATACACTCCGCACTCCTCTCCTGCACATACTACCCACCTCCATACTCTCCTTACTCCTCACCTGCACATACTACCCACTGCCATACACTCCGCACTCCTCTCCTGCACATACTACCCACCTCCATACTCTCCTTACTCCTCACCTGCACATACTACCCACCGCCATACACTCCGCACTCCTCTCCTGCACATACTACCCACCGCCATACACTCCGCACTCCTCTCCTGCACATACTACCCACCGCCATACACTCCGCACTCCTCTCCTGCACATACTACTTGAATTGCACCTAAGTATGTGTCTGTTTAAAAAAAATAAAAAACAAAACTGAAAGGCCCCTTTCACACTGACGGACTGATCGGTTCTGCCTGTCCATTTTTCAGGCAGACCCGTTTGGTCAATCCATTGCTCTCTATGGAGCGGCAGATGTCAACAGGCATGTGTCTGTTGACAACCCTGACATCCAATCCGATCCTGTCCGCTAAAAACAGACAGATGGAGATCGGATCGGATGACAGTTGGATGGAAATAGACAGGCGGTCTGTTTCCATCCGAAAGCCCATAGAGGACAGCACTAGCAGAGTGGACATGAACCTGTCATCCGCCTGCTCAGCGGGGAGAGATCCCCTGCTGAGTCGGCGGATCTGCCGATGGATTCTGCCAGTGTGAAAGGGGCTAAAAGGGAGCTAACCATTTCTATTTCATCCAAAACTTAAAGAATTCTATTCAAAAATAACAACATAAAAGCAAACAGCACATTAAAAGCTAAAATCACAAAACCAGCTTTTACTGCAATATTCACCTTCAATCCAGAGATTTCCCCTGAAGTGCTTGTATTTCTGACATTAAATGTCCGATGGTCAGCATCATTCTACCCACTTACTTGTGACTTAACAGTGAAAAGATAAGCAGTACAGTGATGTGCTCATCTCTCTGTCGTTGTGCTCCTTTCTTTGTTAGCGCATTAACCGATTGGCTCCCTTTGCTGCTTCACCCTTTCACACTCCAGCCCTGCTGTACAAAGACAGCAGCAGGCGGATACCAGGTCAGATTCAGGTACTTACACTGCTCGCATTTAAAACATATTTTTAAATGATGTATTAAGGATTACAGAACTGCATTATTTGTGTCTTTTATACCTGTCTGGGTTTGAGCTTTAAAGTGATACTAAACACACACTGTTTAATTTGCATTGTTCCTTCTATTTCTGTATGTGGATGACAGCACTGTAATTATTTTAATAAAAAAAGAAAAACATCTAAGTACCTTTTTCCTAATCGATATACAGCTGTCACATGACCCAGCTCTGTCCCAGCCTGTCTGCAGGGATGGTTTAGCAAGAGGAGCTTCTAGTCCTCTGCTGCTGGTCACATGTTCAAAATTAAAAAAAAAACAGCCCTTGGAATACAGAGTAAAGATAAATTGTTAATATCAATAAACTGTTTTAGGTTGTCATACAAATATTTATTTTAAATCAAATCTTTTCTATTTTTTGGCAATAACATGGTGTGGGAGGAGTTCTGCCAGTCATAGGCTGAGTCATGCCCCTCCAGCCTGTGTCTTAAAATAAGAGGGAGGTGAAGCCTCCATCAATCTACATGTAATATCCCTCCCTCCTTGTGTTTAGCTGGTTAGTGTGCATTGAGGAGGAGGGAGGGAGTGGGCTGTCATTTACCACTGTGTGTACTCCCACATGTGTGACTCTATAGTCACATAGGCTGCTCAGATGTGATAGGGAGGAAATGCTCAGCATAGAAACTCACTGAAAACTGAGCATGTGCAGAGTTGCAACCAAAGCTGCAAAATCCCCAGCTGAATTAGGGACATGAACAGAATGTGGAAATATAGATCAGCAGGATGCAGAATACAGAAAATGAATCCCAGAGTGACTGAGTGAGAATGAACAGCATTTAATTATTCATTTATATAGCTTTTTATGATGTTGGTTTAATGACACTTTAAATAAAAAATAAAAAAGTATTGGCTACATCTGTACATACAGGTAGATCATGTTCAAATCATCCAAGGCAGTACAACAAGAGCTCAAAAAGATCCAAATTTACACCTTCTGAGCAAAGTTCAGGAATTTTTCTGCTCTAACAAGGGGCCCGCAGCAGCGTATTGTCCACCAATCGGCACGGCCTTATCAATAAACAGAGTCCATGGTCACTTTTCTGAGCACAATGTCTCCTCTGCCACAATGCAGAATGAATATGGAGTCACACCAAGCTGGGACGCCCTGCGCTCCCAATCGTAATGCGGCCGGTTTACTGGTCTGCGCGAAGGATAAATAAAACATTATGAAGGTCTGAATGGTGGGGAGGGGGAGAGGGGAAGTCTAAATAACAGTCATCCACAGATGTCTAGAAAACAAACAAGCCGGGAACACTCCGCTATTGATTATGGAGGGTGTGGAATGTTCTGAAGGTGGAAAAATCAGCTTTACTGACACACTAAATGGAGGAAAAGTTCTCTGCATGTGTAGGCTCTATTCATGGCCTCGGCGGCCAATCAACACAGCCCCCACCGGAGCGCATTTACACAGGTTTACCCAAAAATGTCCCAACGCCTTTTATGTCAAACACAACTATGCATTATGGGAGGGGAAAGCCCGACGCGGGCAATTACACCTATCCCAGGGGAGACACAGCAAAGACTGAATCGCCTTGTCCTCCAACAATACAGACACATTGTAGCAAGACGTGGCAACCAAAGCACGCCGAGAGCCTCAACGCGAAACACAAATGACAAATTGCTTTATGTAAATCTGAGTTCTGATAATATATGAAAAAAATCTATCACTTTATCAAGCAATAAAAAAAAATAAAAAATAAAAGATGGTCCATGTACGCTTTTCTCGCCTTCGCTACCTGCGTATAGATTTATCAGAAATGAATGAAATTTAATAGAAGAAATTAAGCTGATACCGGAGCAAGATTTTTCAGCTCACCAATTCCATAGGGTCATGTACACTGGCAGCTCCTAAACTTGAGTTTAGGAGCTTTTGGCGTTTTTTTACCAAAGCTCTTAAAGGAACACTAAAGGCAAAAGTTTTTTCACCTTAATGCATTCTATGCATTAAGGTGAAAAAACATCCGATGATTAGCGGCCCCCCCGAGCCCCCGTTTACTTACATGACCCCTCGAAAGTCCCGCGCCGTGAACGCGCTGGTTTCTCGGCTCATTCATTGGTTGATTGAAAGCAGCGCAGCCATTGGCTCGCGCTGCTGTCAATCACATCCAATGACGCGGCGCACCGGGGGGGCGGGCAGAGTGATGCAGTGAGCGGCTATAGCCGCCGGCTGTATCATGGGAGCGCACCCGCAAGAACTATCCACCATGCGAGAGAGCTCCCATGAAGGTGGAACGTTCTTCCGGAGCGGAGCCGATACAGCCACCGTGGGACCCCAGAAGACCAGGTTCGAGGCCACTCTGTGCAAAACGAGCTGCACAGTGAAGGTAAGTATAACATGTTTGTTATTTAAAAAAAAAACTCCATAAAAGCCTATGGGGTTGATTTACTTAAAGCGGTGAACACAGAATCTGGTGCAGCTGTGCTTAGTAACCAAACAGCTTCCAGGTTCTATTTAGGAGCTACCACATTTAGGTGAGGTTAAACCTCCCTCTCCTGAACGCGAAAGAATCGCATTCATGATATGAAAGTTTTGACCACCGCCGTGGGAAAACGTAATTTGTGGCACAATTGCAGTTTGCATTTTCCGACGGCCGCGGTCAGAGTACTATGATACATCCTTCCACAATTAATTGAGGTTCCATTACTGAATACACAGGTTGGTACTATGATCAGTGCATGGGTTGTATCTTTTTCGTTTACAAATAATAATAATAAATGTTTTTGTAATATATGTTTGTTTTCTTTTTGTTATTGGTTTGTAACATGTATTTTTATTGTAGTGATCAGCTCATATACAGTGCCTGTTGAAAAAGATCTCCTGAAGAAGCCGTAAAAGGCGAAACATGTAGAGATAAATCAGATGCGCACCTGTTGTTTGTATATTATACTGATCCAATATGTGAATGTTTTAAGTTTTCAATTTATGAATTTTTATCTATTACATTTTCTATTTTCCTCATATTGGTGTATGTGCGCTTTAAAAGTCCCAACAAACCTATCTATATTCTAGGCTAGTGTACCTGTATACTAACAACCGTCATGTAAAATCCTCTCCTGCTGCCCAGCATCACTACGTTTCTAAGACATTTTTTCTTGAAGCCCGCTGGGAAACTGACACTTCCAGGAGTGTCGATCTCCTGGGTCCTTCACAGCTCTCAGGGTTCCTCCTGCTGACCTCCAAGTAATTTTACATCATACAGTAGTGATTCATGTTACTGGAATATGCCGAAGGAAATCATTTGCGGGGAGTTCGACCAAACAGCCGAAAATCAACAAAAACACCAAACCCGAATCCAAACACCGGGATCTTACAGTCATACGCTATTATTCTAAAGGTGCCTTCCAGATTCCTCATATTATCCTCACCTCCTTTTTGGGGCACCAAAGGTGGGGAAGATGTCCTTGTTCTTCAACAGTGCTTAATAAGGAAGGGGGAGCTTTGCTCTCCCCACCTTTAAGGTACCCCCCTTTAAAGTGTTACTAAACCCAGGAACCTGCATTCACTATATCTGGTCTCACACAGTACATAGAATATGGAAATGCAATTATTTTAGTAAATATAAACTGCTAAATACCTTTTGTCATCAGCAGTAAATAGCAGTCTTGTGATATCTCCCAGTGTCTGGCCGAGCAGTGGTTAAAGCTTGTAGGAGGAGTTTTCATTCTCCTCTGACTGTCCTACGAGGCCGCAGGTCCCCTGACCCTCTGTCTGGACAGTGCTGATAGGCCCTGTGCTGATCACATGCACCCTTCAAAAAAAAAAAAACTCTCTAGCAATACACACCAACTAAACATGTGCAGAGTGCCCCCAAGGCTCTGTACTATCAGCGGATGGATTGGGGACAGTAAAAATAGGGGAGGATCAGAGAGGACAGGATCAAACAGCCTTTTTTACACAATACGGAGGATTAACCCCTTATGCCGCGTACACACGACCATTTTTCTCGTCGGGAAAAATTAAATTTTTTCTCTTTGACGAAAAAAACGTCCGTCTGTGGGCCTTTGATCATTTTTCCCGACGAGAAAAACGGCATTAATCACGACAAGAAAAATTAGAACATGCTCTAATTTTCCTCGTCGTGATTCACGGCATTTTTTTCCGCGGCAGTTTTCCCATAGGGAAACACTGCCGGGGAGACTACACACGGTCGTTTTTCTCAACCAAGAGAAAAAATGTTGGGAAAAACAGCCGTGTGTAGGGGAACAAGTTGTTCCTCGTTTTTCCCGTCGATTTTCTCGACTGTGTTTTCACCGTCGAGAAAATCGATCGTGTGTACGCGGCATTAGGTTCCACATTGAGCATAACAAGCATGCTTTACTGCATATAAAGACTAATTTTACTGTTGTGTGATTTTACTGTGTTGGCACCTTTCGGGGGAGGGGGGTGCGGGTACCTGTTTTTGATAGGTACCTGTCCCCACTTTCGAGAGATCTCGCCGCAGCAAGATCACTCTGAAGTTTGCCCCCCCTCCTTCCCCCGCCGCCGGGCCATTCAGGAAGCGTAGCGCGCTTCGCATATGTGCAGTAGGGAACCGGCTATATAACCACAAGGCTTCACTGCCTTTTTTTCTTACAGGCTATGGCGGCAGCAGCATCCGAGTGCCAATGGAAACATTAGCTTGGGTGCAGACATTACTGGATTCCAGGACAGGTAAGTGTCCAAATATTAAAAGTCAGCAGCTACAGTATGTGTAGCTGCTAACTTTTATTTTTTTGTTGGGGTGGGAGGCAGAACTCTGCTTTAATGTTAGTTTTTTTAACTTTAAATCTAAACTCTGAGCACACAAACTTTCACTGAAATATATTCTTAAAGGGGTTGTAAAGGTACAAGTTTTTTCACCTTAATGCATTCTATGCATTAAGGTGAAAAAACATCCGAGGATTAGCGGCCCCCCAGAGCCCCCGTTTACTTACCTGACCCCTCGAAAGTCCCACGCCATGAACGCGCTGGCTTCTCGGCTCATTCATTGGTTGATTGAAAGCAGTGCAGCTATTGGCTCGCGCTGCTGTCAATCACATCCAAAGACGCGGCGCGCCGGGGGGGCGGGGCCGAGTGATACAGTGAGCGGCTATAGCCACCGGCTGTATCACGGGAGCGTGCCCGCAAGAACTATCCACCATGCGAGAGAGCTCCCATGAAGGTGGATTGTTCTTGCGGGGAGGAGCCCAGACAGCCGCTGAGGGACCCCAGAAGACAAGGTTCGGGGCCACTCTGTGCAAAACGAGTGGAGGTAAGTATAACATGTTTGTTATTTAAAAATAAAATAAAAAATTGCCTAAAGGCCCCTTTCACACGGAGGTCCGTTCAGGTCCGCCTGTCAGTTTTTTAGGCGGACCTGAAACGGATCCTCCATGCACCCCTATGGAGGCACGGATGTCAGCGGAGACATGTCCGCTGACATCCGCTCCGCTCCGCTCCGCCAAAGTGTGACGGAGGAAACCCCTATTTTTCCTTCCGTCGGCGGAGCGGATCGGATGACAACGGACTCTACGGTCCGTCATCATCCGATTCCCCATAGGGGAGAGCGGCGCTCTGACAGGGCGGTCCCTGCACAGTGTGCGGGGACCGCCCAGTCATCCGTCGGCTCAGCGGGGATCAACGGAGCGATCCCCGCTGAGCAAGCGGAGCTTCACGGGGCGGATCTGCACGGATCCGCCCCGTGTGAAAGAGCCCTTAGTGTTCCTTTAATAGCTTCAAAGGATGTAAATTGACTTTGTTTGCAGCAAATGCTTTCGTAAACCCAGATATTACCTTTTAAAAGTATCAGTGTCCCTCCCTAATTCTCTGGAGATAGGGGCTACTCCCTACAGATACAGGACCTTCTTTATAATACTGTGATGTCTGTAACATTGATTATGTTTTGGGGGAACTTATTGATATTATGCATACCATTGGGGTTGTTTCTGTATTTCCACGTTCGTCCTTCTTAAATAAAGAATAAAAAAATAAAAAAGTATCAAGCCGCGTACACACGATCGGTTTTACCGATGAAAACAGTCCGATGGATTTTTTTCATCGGACAAACCAATCGTGTATGGGTCCCATCGGTCTTTTTTCCATCGGTGTCAAAAAATAGAGCATGTTTTACATTTTTCCAATGGATAAAAAACCGATAGCAAATTCCGATCGTCTATGGGCAAGTCCATCGGTTAAAAAACCCACGCATGCTCAGAATCAAGTCGACGCATGCTCAGAAGCATTGAACTTAATTTTTCTCGGCTCATCAGAGTGTTTTACGTCACCGCGTTTGGAACGGTCGGTTTTTTAACTGATGCTGTGTAGGCAAGACTGATGGAAGTCAGCTTCATCGGTTTTCCGATGGAAAAATCCATCGGTTTAAAAACCATAGGATATCCGATCGTGTGTACAGGGCTTTAGTGTCATCACTGTGCTATACATAGACTGTACAGAGAGGAGAGCTGTGGGAGGGGCCCAGTAGGCTCCACCCATGACATGCTGCCTGCAGAAAACTACAGTAGGGGGCGGAGACAAGACCAGTCACCCTGCACAAGGGGAGAGAGCAGCAGTGACCGGTCTTTATTACAGGAAGCTCCTACACAGAAGTAAAGTATCACTGGATTACTGCACAGATCTGGAAGAAAGATACAGAGCACATGAAGATTCAAGTAGCAATACACATGACTCTTGTATTTTTGACACTATTTGCTTATACAGGAGCTCAGTTTAAATGGAGACTTTTAAAAGATCTCCCCACGGGGGGAAATGGAAGATTCCCAGGTGTGAGCAACTTTCGGCGGCGCGGTTTAATACACCAGGCGCTTACAGGGCATCAAAGTCAGTATGAAGTGACATTATTTAGTCATTAGGCCTAATGAGGTTGTCACATTAAGAGTAAAAGAAAGGAGAGATGAGAATCCAGGGATTATCAGCGAGCTTTATCTGGCCGCGTCCTACGATGGCAATTCAGCGCCAAGCTTCCACTCTCAGCCTCTTCCTTTTCAGAGACTTGATTAAGCAACTCCGGATGAAATAGAAATCCTGTGATTTGACCTCTGTCTGGCCCGGGAGGCCGGCTGTTCATATAACAATTTCCTTTTGTTCTTTGTTCGCAGTTATTAATCCAACATGAGCTTTGAATTAATCAGACTACGGCGCTGTTATATCTCTAATTCATAGCGCCACTGCCTGTGTCTTTTTTAATTAAGGTCGAATGATAGCAGGCCCCCGCTTCTGATTGCAGCCCTTGCTAACTATACATTGCAGGATGAAGAGGCTAAACAAACAGAATGAGATTACTCCTTAATTGTTTCTTCCTTTAGGTAGAGGGCTGCGAAACCAAGAGGCTAATTCCAGAAGGAATGTTTCACATTTATTCCGCGTGTTTAAGACAAAGGACGCCCTGATTGCGGGGAGGCAATATTAACAGCCCCGGGGTATTTATTTCAAACATACATCCTGCCTGCCGCACACCAACCTAAAGAAAATACATTAAGGAGGAACTCTGACATTCTAATAATCACATTGTTAGGACAGACAATGCATACTATTCACATAAGACTTAGGACCAGAGGAGCTTACAGTCTAATATCCCACCAAAGTCACACATTATTATTATTATTTATATAGCTCTGACATATTCTGCGGTGTTGTACAGAAAACACTTAGCCAGTCTTTGCACCAGAGGAGCTTACATTCTAAACTCCCACCAAAGTCACACTCTATTATCGTTATGCATTTATATACACTATATTTTCAGAAGTATTGGGACGCCTGACTTTACACGCACATGATCTTTAATGGCATCCCAGTCTTAGTTCGTAGGGTTCAATATTAAGTTGGCCCACCCTTTAGGGTGCCCACGTGTCCCGGATTGCCCGGGACTGTCCCGCAATTGACATGTCTGTCCTGGGTCCCGGGCACCTTCATTCCGGGACTATACAGTGTCCCGGAATGAAATAGAGGACACAGCCACCCCCTACTAACTAGTAACAACATTTCCCGAACTGGTTGCTAGGGCCGGCGCTGCCTGGCGTCTTGCAACCAGGGACAATTTACTCTCAGACAGTGAAGCCGTGAGCGAGGCCTGCGCCTAGTGCAGCGCTGCTGTCCCCACCCACCTCGGCACCTCCTCCTTCTCTGGCACCCAGTGGCAAGCAGCAGGGACTGGTGTGATCTTCACTCTCCAGATAGTGACTCCACTCCTTTACTTCTACGCACGTGGCTCATGCAGAGGGAGTGACAGCAGCACTGCATCTGATGGCAGGCTATGGGTAGCAAGTGACACTCCATCTGGCGGCAGGCTATGGGTGGCAAGTGGCACATTCACCTGACAAATAACCCGCCGCCAAATTCCCCATCAACCCCAAGACTACATTTCCCCCCACCCCCTCATCTTTTTTTGGGGAAGGTGAGGGGGGGGCGAGGTGTCCCTGAATGGCAGTTTGGAAATGTGGTCACCATACCATCCTTTGCAGCTATAACAGCTTCAACTCTTCTGGAAAGGCTGTCCACAAGAGATATGAGTGTGTCTAAGGGAATGTTTGACTATTCTTCCAGAAGAGCATTTGTGAGGTCAGGCACTGATGTTGGATGAGAAGGCCTGACTCGCAGTTTCTACTCTAATTCATCCCAAAGGTGTTCTATCAGGTTGAGGTCAGGACTCTGTGCAGGCCAGTCAAGTTCCTCCACCCCAAACTCACTAATCCATGTCTTTATGGGCCTTGCTTTGTGCACTGGTGTGCAGTCATGTTGGAACAGGAAGGGGCCGTCCCCAAACTGTTCCCACAAAGTTGGGAGCATGAAATTGTCCAAAACACTCACCAGCCACTTTATTGGGTACTCCTTACTAGTACCGAGTTGGACCCCCTTTTGCCTTCATAACTGCCTTAAAGTGGTTGTAAACCCCCTTTTGCAACTTGCACCTACAGGTAAGCCTAGATTAAGGCTTACCTGTAGGTGCAAGAAATATCACCTAAACCTACACGGTTTAGGAGATATTTGCTAAAAATGACATTGCTCCGTGTCTACGGCGCATGCGCACCATAGACAACGGCGCATTCATGGGGTTAATCCCATTCACAAATCCGGCGTAGTCCCAGCATTCTTCGACTAAGCCGGATTCGACGGCTCCAGCGCGCATGCACGGAGTCACGTCTTCGCCGCTCCGGCCAATCACAGCGCCGGAGCGGGGCTGTGATTGGCTGGAGCGGCGATACCCGGAAGTAACCTTCCGGCTATCGCCGCAGCGATGGCTGCGGCTGAAGAGGGAGACAAGGACGGCTTTGGGGGCCCCGATCTAAGGTAAGTGATGCATAATGAGCCATTATGCTAGTCATATTAGCTCATTATGCCTTTCTCTTACAGGTCGTTTAAAAAAAAAAAAAAAAAATTTCAGGGGTTTACAACCACTTTAAAGTGGTTGTAAAGGTTCGAATTTTTTCTTTCTTAAATTACAAACACGTCATACTTACCTCCACTGTGCCCCGAACGGCGTTTTCTGGGGTCCCCTGGCGCCTCTCTCGGCTCCTCCCCGCCTCAGATAACCCCCTTCTGGTAAGCGCTCTCCCAAGGGGGTTACCTTGCGGGCGCGCTCCCGAGTCCTGCATTTCGCATCCATAGCCGTCGAGTACAGGACTCGGCCCCGCCCCCCAGCGCCCTCTACATTGGATTCGATTGACAGCAGCGCGAGCCAATGGCTGCGCTGCTATCAATCTATCCAATGAAGAGCTGAGAAGCCAGAGCAAAGGAAGAGCGCGTTCGTGACGCAGGACTTTCCAGGGCTCAGGTAAGTAAAATGGGGGGCTGGGGGGCCAGTGATCGTAAGATGTTTTTTCACCTTGATGCATAGGATGCATTAAGGTGAAAAAACATGAACCTTTACAACCCCTTTAATTCTTCGTGGCACTGATTCAACAAGGCGTTGGAAACATTCTTCAGAGATTTTGGTCCATATTGACATGATAACATCACGGAGTCGCTGCAGATTTGTCCGCTCCACATTTATGATGCAAATCTCCCATTCCACCACATCCCAAGGGAGCTCTATTGGATGGAGATCTGGTGAGTGTGGAGGCCATTGGAGTACAGTGACATCATTGTCATGTTCAAGAAACCAGTGGTGAGATGATTTGAGCTTTGTGACATGGTGCATTATCCTGCTGGAAGGAGCCATCAGAAGATGGGTACAATGTAGTCATAAAGGGATGGACATGATCAGCAACAATACTCAGGTAGGCCATGGTATTTAAACGATGCTCAGTTGGTACTAAGTGCCGGTTCACACTGGGGCAACACGACTTCCAGCGCGACTTTTCAAGGCAACTTGGAGACAACTTGAGCGCGACTTCAGCGCTACTTGGAGCGACTTACAACGCGACTTCAAGTCGCCTCCAGGACAGGCGACTTTGCCAGTGGCCAATCACATAATTATCTGCTCTGTGGGAGGGAGGGGTTTGCCTTAGAAAACAATTTTCACTTCCTGGAAAGTTGCTTCAGTTACGACGGGGGATCCGACTTGGAGGCGACGTCCATTGAAATCAATGGGTACAAGTCGCCTAGAAGTCGCCTTGAAGTAGTACAGGAACCTTTTCTGAAGTCGCTCCGACTTCATACGCGTTCATTAAGACGGCTCTCATTCACATAGCTGTGATTTCTGATGTCAAGCGACTTGGGGCGACTTGCGGTCTGACAAGTCACCCCCCAAGTCGCGGTAGTGTGAACCGGCACTAAGGGTTTTTTTTTAAACTCAGACCAGCCCGTCTGGCACCAACAACCATGCCACATTCAGTCACTTAAATACCCTTTCTTCCCTATTCTGATGTTCAGTTTGAAGTTCAGCAAGTCATCTTCACCACCTCTAGCTGTCTAAATGCATTGAGATGCTGCCATGTGATTGACTAATAAGCAATTTGTGTTACCAAGCAATTGAACAGGTGTACCTAATAAAGTGGCCGGTGTACAGTGCCTTGAAAAAGTATTCATACCCCTTCAAATTTTCCACATGTTACAACCAAAAATGTAAATGTATTTTATTAGGAATTTATGTAATAGACCAACACAAAGTGGCAGATAATTGTGAAGTGGAAGGAAAATGATAAATGGTTTTCAATTAATTTTTTACAAATAACTATCTGAAAAGTGTGGCGTGCATTTATATTCAGCCCCCTTTACTTTTATACCCCTAACTAAAATCAAGCGTAACCAATTGCCTTCAGAAGTTACGTAATTAGTAACTAGAATCCACCTGTGTGTAATTTAATCTCAGTATAAATACAGCTGTTCTGTGAAGCTCTCAGAGGTTTGTTAGAGAACCTTAGTGAACAAACAGCATCATGAAGGCCAAGGAACACACCAGACAGCAGTGGTGGCCCATGCATTAAGGGCGCACGGGCGCCACCCCCTCACTCCAGCCACCCCCCTCTATGTATAATAGATAGATTCATTTGTGCTCATTCTTCTTTACAAAATAGCTCAAGCTCTGTCAGATTGGATGGAGAGCGTCTGTGAACAGCAATTTTCAAGTCTTGCCACAGATTCTCAATTGGATTTAGGTCTGGACTTTGACTGGGCCATTCTAATGTATATGCTTTGATCTGAACCATTCCATTGTAGCTCTGGCTGTATGTTTAGGGTCATTGTCCTGCTGGAAGGTGAACCCCCGTCCCAGTCTCAAGTCTTTTGCAGACTCTAACAGGTTTTCTTCTAAGATTGCCCTGTATTCGGCTCCATCCATCTTCCCATCAACTCTGACCAGCTTCCCTGTCCCTGCTGAAGAAAAGCATTCCCACAATATAATACTGCCATCACCATGTTTCACGGTGGGGATGGTGTGTTCAGGGTGATGTGCAGTGTTAGTTTTCCGCCACACATATCGTTTTGCTTTTAGGCCAAAAAATTCAATTTTGGTCTCATCTGACCAGAGCACCTTCTTCCACATGTTTGCTGTGTCCCCCCACATGGCTTCCCGCAAACTGCAAATGGGACTTCTTTTGGCTTTCTTTCAATGATGGCTTTCTTCTTGCCACTTTTCCATAAAGGCCAGATTTGTGAAGTGCGTAAGGTTGCCATCATTTCTTTAAGCCTAACCCGAACACTTTAACGGCCTGGGACACCTTTGGGTGCCCTAAGGAGAGTAGAAATGTGGTGCCCATAGCGCTCAGCAGTGAAGAGTGGGTGTAGCCAAATTGCTCTTGCTGACATCATCACCCTGACCCCCAGTGATGCCAAATCTGCCCCCAGACAGCCGCCCGCAGCTCCCGGATGGCAACAGATTTGTGTGCGACTATCTTGGTTACTCGGGGAGCAACAGCCCAGTCTGAATAATGTGTCCGGGTTTCAGTCTGCCCGAAACCCGGACACACGATTCAAAACCTGGACAGGTGGCAACCCTAGGAGTGCGTGACTAATAGTTGTCCTGTGGACAGATTCTCCCACCTGAGCTGTAGATCTCTGCAGCTCCTCCAGAGTTACCATGGGCCTCCTGGCTGCTTCTCTGATTAATGCTCTCCTTGCCTGGTCTGTCAGTTTAGGAGGACGGCCATGTCTTGGTAGGTTTGCAGTTGTGCCATACTCCTTTTCATTTTCTGATGATGGATTGAACAGTGCCCTGCGAGATGATCAAAGCTTGGGATATTATTTATAACCTAACCCTGCTTTAAACTTCTCCATAACTTGACCTGTCTGGTGTGTTTCTTGGACTTTATGATGCTGTTTGTTCACTAAGGTTCTCTAACAAACCTCTGAGGGCTTCACAGACCAGCTGTATTCATACTGAGATTAAATTACACACAGGTAGACTCTTTTTACTAATTAGGTGACTTCCGAAGGCAATTGGTTCCACTAGATTTTAGTTAGGGGTATCAGAGTAACGGAGGCTGAATAGAATGCACGCCACACTTTTCAGATATGTATTTGTAAAAAAAATTGAAACCCATTTATAATTTTCCTTCCACTTCACAGTTATGTGCCACTTTGTGTTGGTTTATCACATAAAATCCCAATAAAATACATTTATATTTTTGGTTGTAACATGACAAAATGTGGAAAATTGTAAAGGATGTGAATACTTTTTCAAGGCACTGTATTTTACATTGCTGCACATACAGAACACTGGGTCTTTCACATTAGTCTCTGCAGCATAAGAGCTTACAATCTAACACCCCTCCACAGTCAAACACTATTATTATAAATTTATATAGCTCTGACATATTCTGCAGTTCTGTACAGAGAACACTGAGCCACTGTCATCAGGCTCTGCACCAGAGGAGCTTACACTCTAATATCTCACCAGTTACACACTATTATTATTATACATTTATATACTGTAGCTCTGACATATTCCACAGTGCTGTATAAAGATCCAATCACATCATTCTTTACCTCTATATAGTCACAGTATTACACTCATACAAACACACACACACACACACACACACACACACACACACACACCAAGGCCAGTTTTGGGGGAAGTCACCTAACCTGATAGAATATTTTTGAATTGTTGGAGGAAGCTAATTTAAATACAGGGAAAACAAACTCCATGGAGATAAAGTCCTGATGGGACTGAACCTGGTTCTCCAGCACTGTTAAAGAGGAAGTAAACCCCCTAGAAAAAAATAAAACCTGCAAGAGAAAGGCATAATGAGCTAGTATGCATAGCATACTAGCTCATTATGAATGACTTACCTGAGATCGAAGCCCCCGAAGCGCTCCTCGTTCCCCTCCTCCGCCACCGCCATGTCTCCTCCGAGTGCCTTCCGGGTATTGCCGCTGCGGCGCTGTGACTGGTCGGAGCGGCGATGACGTCACTCCCGTGCATGCTCGCGGGACCTGCTGATTCCCGGCAGATCCCATTCAAGACCCGGAACGCTCAGTGCGCTTGCGCCGTTGTCTGCAGCGCGCATGCGCCGTAAACATCGGTGCATTCTTTTTGGCAAATATCTCCTAAACTAGGGTGACCAGACATCCACAATTTCAGGGGACAGTCCCCGGATTGAGGACACTGTCCCCGGACCAAGTCTGTCCCTGGTTTTGTCCCCGGATTGGATTTGAACAGGGGCTGGGGCAATTTCAAAGACATTTCGTGCAGAATTAAAAAAAAAAATCTGAATTACACACCCCGCTCCGCCGCTCCTACTAGATTAGGGGGTGTATTTTTTTCCATTATCTGTGCCCCTTTCTGATGATCATGTGCTGATCGGAGCGGAGGGAATATTTCTTCAGTTTCAGGTGCATGCCCATTCAGCTCCGCTCGCATGTTCTGCTGCCTTGGCTCAAGTCCCGGCCAGCCACCTACCTGCTTATCTCCTTGCCTTCCCTGGTCCTCCTCTCCCCACCCAGTAGTAGATGGGGCCCGGAGAGTGAGACTTGACAGGCTGTGAGGCGGGCGGCGGCGGAGATGGGCAGAGTCACTGATTGCCACCATTACTAGTAAAAAAAAAAAAAAATGTCCCCTGATTTCATTTAAAAAATCTGGTCACCTTATCCTAAACCGTGTAGGTTTAGGAGATATTGCAAACACCTACAGGTAAGCCTTAATCTAGGCTTACCTGTAGGTAAAAGTTGTCAGAGAGGGTTTACAACCACTTTAATGCTATTCCAAATAATTTCTTCTGATAAGAACCTAGAGAGCCGTATAGAGGTATGAGGGCCATTTTTGCCCCATCCTTGTTCCCTCTCCCCCTCATCTCTGCTTCCCTCCATCATGGAAACCCCCCAAAACGTAGGATATTATTGTGCTTCTAACAATAACAAAGAGTCCCTGCCTTCCCGTTGGGCCTTATTGTTTTGTAAATCACCTCTGTGGGCCGTGATCCTCCATCGAGCCCCTGCCAAGCGTTGGCTCGGCCACAGTTCTCACTCTCCCGTATATATTAAAGCAATGGAGATCATTATGGGGGCTGTATTTGAGTCATTTTTATTTAAGATGGCAAACAATACGCTGTTGATTGGGGGAACAAGGCAAGAACAATAGCGTTCTGTGTCGCATAATACGCCACCATTTTCAAGCTTCGCTTTAGAAGGGCCCTCGTCATTGTTTTTCCATAAAAATGGTTCTTAGGAGGAGGAATATTTGGCTGAGGTATGTCATTATTTTGCAAATTTCTATTATCTCATCATGTTGTCTTCATTGTAAATTGCAGCTAATTAGGAACCTAGTTAGAGCCTGTAGCTTTGAGGCTTGCTTTCTGTGAAAAGGACTCACCGATTATGGCTCTACAAGAGAGGAAGAGAGAGAAAAGGGAGATTAATCTGGTTACCTAGGCGACATTCGCTCCCATCTGCGACGAACAATACATTTTTGTTTCCTTGGCTCAGTTCAGATCTGTTTTGTTTAGGGAAAAAAAAAAAACAGGAGAAAGCGTACTTTGCCCTGACAACAATACTGAAGCCTGTCTGAGTCCAGACACAGCCACCTTCCCTACCTCAGAAAATAAAATAAAAAAGTTTCGGCTTTCTACGGGGGGACATGAAAGGGGACTCACGCCCAAGTTTTCACGGGTTCCCCTGACCTTGCCACACAAAGCTGCCAGTTTTACTCTTAAATCCCCTCCCGGTGCAGAAAGCACTCCATGAAATAATATACTCCACACCCCAGCGTTTTATAAGCCCAGAGGTTGGCGTATTCGGAGCTTTAGGGAGGCTTTGAGAACTTCTGATTAAACTGTCAGGCTTGAAATAACTTTTTCAGCTCGCTGACAGCAGCAGAGACAGGGGCATACCTCCCAAAAAAAACACAGTGCTCCTCAGGATTATGAAATGTGAACACGGGGCACCTCAAAACAAACTCGACTTAAAGTAAAACTACAGGCACGAAAATTTATATTAACCACTTAACGACCGCCTCACGACGATATACGCCAACAGAATGGCACGGCTGCGCATATGTACGTACAGGTAGTCCCCTTTAAGATCCCAGCCGTGGGTCGCGTGCGCCCGGCCGGCGGCGCGCTCACGACCCGGTCGTGAGCTCCGTGACCGCGCCCGCGGGACCCGCGGACCTGATCGCCGCCGGTGTCCCGCGATCGGGTCACAGAGCTGAAGAACTGGGAGAGGTAAGTGTTAACAAACATCTCCCCATTCTTCACAGTGGCACTGTCAGTGATCGTCTGTTCCCTGTCATCGGGAACGACGATCAGTGATGTGTCACGCCCCCTAACAGTAAAGCCCTCTACACACGATTGGATATCCTATGGATTCTAATCCGATGTTTTTTTCCATCGGAAATCCGATGAAACTGTCTTCCATCAGTCTTGCCCACACACCATCAGTCAAAAAACCGACCGTTTCAAACGCGGTGACAGAAAAACACTCCGATGAGCCGAGAAAAATGAAGTTCAATGCTTCTGAGCATGCGTCGACTTGATTCTGAGCATGCGTGGGTTTTTTATCCGATGGAGTTCCCCACAGACGATAGTAATTTGCTATCGGTTTTTTAACCATCGGATAAATTTAAAACATGTTCTATTTTTAAACACCGATGGAAAAAACAGAGATGGGGCCCATACACGATCGGTTTGTCAGATGAAAACAGTCCATCGGATTGTTTTCATCGGTAAAACCTATCGTGTGTACACGGCTTTAGAATCACTCACTTGGTCACACTTAACCCCTTCAGCGCCCCCTACAGTTTAACCCCTTCACTGCCAGTGTAATTTTTATAATAATCAGGGCATATTTATAGCACTGATCGCTGTAAAAATGACAATGGTCCCAAAATGGTGTCAAAAGTGTCCGATGTGTCCGCCATAATGTCGCAGTCACATTAAAAATCGCTGATCGCCGCCATTACTAGTAAACTAAAAAAAAAATGAATAAAAATGCCATAAAACTAACCCCTTATTTTGTAGACGCTATAACTTTTGCGCAAACCAATCAGTAAACGCTTATGGTGATTTTTTTTACCAAAAATATGTGGAAGAATACGTATCGGCCTAAACTGAGGAAAAAAAATGTTTTTTTATATATTTTTGGGGGATATTTATTATAGCAAAAAGTAAAAAATGTTGTATTTTTTTCAAAATTGTCGTTATTTTTTGTTTTATAGCGCAAAAAATAAAAACCGCAGAGGTGATCAAATACCACCAAAATAAAGCTCTATTTGTGAGAAAAAAAGGACGTCAATTTTGTTTGGGAGCCACGTCGCACGACCGCACAATTGTCAGTTAAAGCGACGCAGTGCCGAATCGCAAAAAGTGGCCCGGTCATTTAGCAACGAAATGGTCCGGGGCTTAAGTGGTTCAAATATATTCCCCAATAGTCACAAAGAATTGAAATCCGCTTTGTGTTCACCAAATGCCTTCACAAACACAGATATTACCTTGTAAAGTAGAGGTGACATCATCACTGTGCTGTACATAGCCTGTGCGGAGAGGAGAGCTGTGGGAGGAACCCAGCAGGCCCCACCCAGTGCAGGCTGCCTGCAGAGAACTACAAGGGGGTGGAGACAAGATCAGTCACAACGTACAAGAAGGAGAGAGAGCAGAGCTGTGGGAGGGACCCAGCAGGCTCCACCCACTACAGGCTGCCTGCAAAAAACTGCATGAGGGGGCGGAAACAAGACCAGTCACCCTGCACAAGGAAAGAGAGCAGCAGTGACCGGTTTTTATTATAGGAAGCTCCTGCACAAAGGTAAAATGTCACACTGGATTACTGCATAGATCTGGAAGAAATACACAAAGCACACCAAGTTTCAAGTAAGAATACACATGCCTCTTGTACAGGTGAAACTCAAAAAATTCGAATATCGTGCAAAAGTTCATTTATTTCACTAATGCAACGTAAAAGGTGAAACTAATATATGAGATAGACTCATTACATGCAAAGCAAGATAGTTCAAGCCGTGATTTGTCATAATTGTGATGATTATGGCTTACAGCTCATGAAAACCCCAAATCCACAATCTCAGAAAATTTGAATATTGTGAAAAGGTGCAATATTTTAGGCGCAAAGTGTCCCACTCTAATCAACTAATTAAGCCATAACACCTGCAAAGGGTTCCGGAGCCTTTAAATGGTCTCTCAGTCTGGTTCAGTAGGAATCACAATCCTGGGAAAGACTGCTGACCTGACAGTTGTGCAGAAAACCATCATTGACACCCTCCATAAGAAGGGAAAGCCTCAAAAGGTAATTGCAAAAGAAGTTGGATGTTCCCAAAGTGCTGTATCAAAGCACATTAATAGAAAGTTATGTGGAAGGGAAAAGTGTGGAAGAATAAGGTGCACAAGCAGCAGGGATGACCGCAGCCTGGAGAGGATTGTCTGGAAAAGGCCATTCAAAAGTGTTGGGGACTTTCACAAGGAGTGGACTGAGGCTGGAGTCAGAGCATCAAGAGCCACCACACACAGACGGATCCTGGACATGGGCTTCAAATGTCGTATTCCTCTTGTCAAGCCACTCCTGAACAACAAACAACATCAGAATCGTCTTACCTGGGCTATAGAAAAACAGACCTGGTCTGTTGCTCAGTGGTCCAAAGTCCTCTTTTCTGATGAGAGCAAATTTTGCATCTCATTTGGAAACCAAGGATCCAGAGTATGGAAGAAGAATGGAGAGGCACACACTGCAAGATGCTTGAAGTCCAGTGGGAAGTTTCCACAGTCTGTGTTGATTTGGGGAGCCATGTCATCTGCTGGTGTTGGTCCACTGTGTTTTATCAAGTCCAGGGTCAACGCAGCCGTCTACCAGGAGATTTTGGAGGACTTCATGCTTCCTTCCGCAGACGAGCTCTATGGGGATACTGATTTCATTTTCCAGCAGGACTTGGCACCTGCCCACACTGCCAAAAGCACCAAAACCTGGTTCAATGACCGTGGGATTACTGTGCTTGATTGGCCAGCAAACTCACCTGACCTGAACCCTATAGAGAATCTATGGGGCATTGCCAAGAGAAAGATGAGAGACATGAGACTGAACAATGCAGAAGAGCTGAAGGCCGCTATTGAAGCATCCTGGTCTTCCATAACACCTCAGCAGTGCCACAGGCCGATAGCTTCCATGCCACGTCGCATTGAGGCAGTAATTGCTGCAAAAGAGGCCCAAACCAAGTACTGAGTACATATGCATGCTTATACTTTTCATAGGTCCGATATTGTTCTATGTACAATCCTTGTTTTATTGATTTCATGTAATATTCTAATTTTCTGAGATTGTGGATTTGGGGTTTTCATGAGCTGTAAGCCATAATCATCACAATTATGACAAATCACGGCTTGAACTATCTTGCTTTTCATGTAATGAGTCTATTTCATATATTAGTTTCACCTTTTAAATTGCATTAGTGAAATAAATGAACTTTTGCATGATATTCTATTTTTTCGAGTTTCACCTGTATTTAGATATTATCAGTTCAGGTCTAAAGTAGATCTGTACTGACACTTTTAACCTCTTCCCGCCTGCACTATAGCGAAAGATGGCTACAGCATGGGCTTACATTGCTGGCAGGGCTTCCATGGACGTCCTCCCGTGATCGTGCTGCCCTCTGTGATCAATGCGTCCTTAGGACACAGCTGATTACAGATTGGCAAAAGGGCCAATCACAGCGGCCCTTTACCACATGATCAGCTGTGTCCAATGACAGCTGATCACGATGTAAACACAACCCAGTTATCAGCATTCCTTTCCTCACACTGAGAGCCAATAACCAGCTTCTGTGAAAGGAACATCTACACTGATAATTAGGACACTGTGTCCTATCAGTGTCCTGATTATCAGTGCAGTCCCACCAGTGTTGCCAATCAGTGCCGACCAGTGCTGCCAATCAGTGCTCATCATTGTCCATCAGTGTCTCCTTATCAGTGTCATCTATTAGTGCTGCCTATCAGTGCCGCCTAACAATGTCTCCTACCAGTGTCGCCTATCAGTGCCACCTATCAGTGCCCTTCAGTGTTGTCTATCAAGGTCCATCAGTGCCACCTATCAGTGCCCTTTAGTGCCGCCTATCAGTTCCCATCAGTGCCACCTATCAGTGACCATCAGTGCTGCCTATCAGCGCAGCCTCATCAGTGCCTCCTCATCAGTTTCTCCTCATCAGTGCCCACCAGTGCCACCTCATCAGTGCCCATCAGTGCCTATCAGTGCAGCCTATCAGTGCCCATGATTGCAGCCTCATCAACACACACCAATGAAGGAGAAAAATGACCTGTTTGCTAAATTTTATAACAAACTATAAAAAATATATATTTTTCAAAATATTTTCAATTTTCATTTGTTTCGCAACAAATTAAAAACCAAGTGGTGATAAAATACCACCAAAAGAAAGCTCTACTTGTGTGAAAAATGATAAAAATGTCATATGGGTAAAGTGTAGCATGACCGCGCAATAGTCATACAAAGTGCAACAACGCTGAAAGCTGAAAATTGGCCTGGGCAGGATAAACATGCCCTGTAGGCAAGTGGTTAAATAGTCCGTCAATGCTATATGATTGGATGACAGATTTATTCATTGACTGTGCAGACATAAAGTAGTGGAAACAGAGGCAGAGAGATCTACTGTGTCTAGGTAGGTTTAGTATTTAACGCAGACCTGTCAATATCTTTAGTCCACATCAGTGGCGGCTGGTGGTATATTTCTTGGGGGGGCGGCAACCAATCCACCGGCTTGGTGGATTTGCTATTGTCACCCAACTGGTTGACAAAAACAAAAAAAAACATTGGAATCCATGCATCTGGCGACCCGCATATAGGTTAGGGGCCGGACGCATGGATTAGGGGGACAGCGCCCCTGTGCCCTGCATTACAGGCCGCCACTGGTCCACATTATTAAAATTCATGACATGTCATAAGATCAGGAATTTTTTTCAGCGGGGACGCGGGGGAACGCAGTTCCGGCACCTCCTGGACTGACTGTATGTAATGACAAGAGGTGCTGGGGTGTGCTGCAGGGTATTGATACTCACTGCTGGGGATCTATTTTTGCAGGGGGGTCTATTGTTGCTGGGAAGGTCTATTGTTGCTGGTGGGGGACCTATTGTTGCTGGGGGGGTCTTATGTTGCTGGGGGGTCAGTTGTTGCTGAAAGAGATCTACTGTTGGGGAGGGATCTATTGTTGATGGCAGCTAGAGAGTCTATTAATACTGGCTGTGCGGATATCTGTTGATGCTGCCGGGAGTCTATTGTTGCTGGTGGGGAAATTTTGCTGTGGGTAGTCCATTGTTGTTAGGGGGATCTATTGTTGCTGGCTGCAAGGGATCTATTTTACTGCTTTTATCGAAATCATTACCAAATTCCATAAAAATTACTTAGCACTACAAAATGATACTTGGTCCTATATTATCTAAAAGGGACGGTACTGGGAGGTGGGTAGGGCCGGAGAAAAGGGGTGACTCAGAACAGGGGAGTTCCTGTACTTATTGTCTGAGAAAAAAAGCCCTGCATAAGATACAGCAACGGGAGGTGGACGATGACCCTGCATGAGTGCTGAATAAAGATAGTGTGGTCCTTCTGGATAAAAGAAGATGAAAGCATTGTCAGGGGGAGTTCTTCGTGAGAGGTAATAAATACCTGTAAATATTACACTGACAGATTATTATTCAGCATGAAAGTATCTGACGACAGGTCTATGTACTTATCCCACATTTTTTTTTAAGTACATTTTTCATGCCACCTGGCAAGGAAATAGATAACCCGTTGCACCATTGTCCTCCATAGGTAATGTGCCATGCCGTGTATTGCTCATTCTGTCTCCTGCCATGACACGGCTTGTTGTGACATAGAGTCAGAAAAATAATGCCACTTCCTTGCACTGCTTATCTCCGCCGCGGTCGTATTCTGCCGCAACGTCTTTTCACTTCAGCCCTTCACATAAAACTTGTTTGTTGACATTTTCTTACAGAAGGCAAATCTGGCTTTTTACTTCTTGTCGGCTGAGCACCAGGAACCGGTGAGTTCGCCCCGGGGGGGGGCAGCTGAATTTCCACTGAGAGTAAAGAATGAACTTTCTCCGTCTCCAGAGTCCAGCGCACAGCGAAAATCGAGCGCTGTCTGTGCAGGGGGACCTCAGAGGATGGTGTTCATGTGCTGAGAAATGTCTGCATTTTGGGGAAGATAAAATATTTACTGCCAATAATTGGGCACAGAGTGTATTAAAGAATTTCTCTAACTGCCATTTACATTTAACTGTTAACCTAAGACAATGGCATTTTACGCAAAAGTGAATTCACCATAATGGATTATCCACAAAATGTATTTGGCTACTGAAATTCAGCCTAAATTAGCTACAATTTTTTTTTTGAAAATAAAAAATAAAAAACCTAGTCATCACATGACTTTGTTTATAAACAAAACCACACCACTGATAGCTGCCATTGTACTTCATTCATGGTGCACCAAAAACAAAATAATACCCAGCCAGGGCTTTTTTCCATAGACTGAATCAGATGTCAGCTCACAGACAACCCCATCCAACCGAATTAGGCCAGACAAAGGTCACAGTATTCTAATATGAACTAGTAATGGCCTCCTTAGTCAGTAAGCATAAATATCAGAGCAGCCAGAGTGACCCAAAAAGAAAAAGCTCGCCATAGTGTAAAAACAAACACACCTTTAATTTATAAAATGGTAATTCACTTACACAAGTAATAAAAAGCATTTGATAAAAAAGCTGGCCGGCTTACATGAACCACCCGTTCTTCCGTGGTCATAGGAACGTGGTGACATCAGCACGTCACTCCTACTGATGTGTTTCGTCACAAGCTGGCGTCATCCTGCCTGTACATGGGGACCTCAGAGGATGGTGTTACTGCCAATAATTGGACACAGAGTGTATTAAGGGATTCCTCTAACTGACATTTACATTTAACTGTCAACCTAAGACAATGGCATTTTACGCAAACAAGATGGACTGAGTGAATTCACCATAATGGATTATCCACAAAATTGATTTGGCTACTAAAATTCAGCCTAAATTAGCTACAATTTTTTTTTGCTTGGAAAAAACTACCTAGTGATCACATGACTTTGTTTATAAACAAAACCACACCACTGATAGCTGCCATTGTACTTCATTCATGGTGCACCAAGGAACAAAATACTTTTCTTTTTCGTACATCACGGGACACAGAGCGACTTAGTCATTACTAATGGGTTATATAGATTACCTTCAGGTGTTGGCACTGGCCAATTCCAAACCGGAAGTACCCTCCCCTATATAAGCCCCTCCCATCCGGGAGCACCTCAGTTTTTTGCCAGTGTCTAAGGTGTTGGCCAAAGAGTAACATGTGTTTTCACTGGGCTTGCGTACAGGTTCTTTTGGGCCTTAGTAAGCTGTTCCGGATCCCACCAAAAAAGCTTCATAGCTAAACGGTCGGTACCCGGGCCTTGCAGCAGAAGAGCAAGGTTTTGCCTGTAATGCTTCTCTTAGGAGGGCTGGACCCTGGGATCCAGAGCTCTGGTCATACCCACGACCAAGATGTTGTCTGTGCAGGGTGTTATACAGGTCCAGGGGAGTGGAATCCTTGGGAACCCGGTCCCTGAAGGTTTAATTACAATGCCTGCCGTGATAGGTGAAGTTTGGACTTCTGTGGACCAAACAAAGTCCTGCGGCGGGGATCAGGTAAGTGGGGGCCCCCAGGAACTTGGTTCTATTGGGGGACCCCCAAGCCTAATTTGTCTTTCTGTCTGTTACCTAACGGTATTCCCGCTAAATATCTGTGTTTGCCTGTATCTACTGAAAATGTAAAATTTTAATAGTAGTCAAGAAAAAAAAAAAAAAAAAAAGGGACCGCGGTACCTGTGTTAATCCACTAGAGGCCGCTGTAGTCCATTTTTCTTGTCATGTGGATCTTTGGTTTTCTCAAGTCAAAAGATCCAGGCAGCTGGTAAGTTTCTCTGTGGGAATCCACTTCCTCTGCCCTGTTGCTGCGCTCATCCACCGCACAGGCCCTCCGGCAAAAAGGGCCCTGGCTCCTAGTCCCCTGTTTGATTTCGAAAAGGGCGCCAATGGCGCACGGGCGCGCGCGCGGGTGCGTGCACGCGCCTCCTATGAAAAAAAGGGGCGGGGCGGGTGGATGACGCTCGATGCGCACCGCGGCGCTTCTGCGCATGTGCGGGCGTCCCAGCATGGTTAAAAGACACAGTACAAGTGTCAGCTGGATGCAAACAGAGCTAGCAACAAACAGTGGCACACAGAGGCGGTTGATGCAGGCATCCCCATAGAAAGGCACTTTAGTGGACACCAGCTGGTATATAGCAGCAACTTTGTTAGACTATTACCAGCAAAATTGGTGTATGACGACGGGAATACCTCAGCTTTGTGCTTAAAGGATATGTCGTCCAGACGCTCCGGAAATAGATCTTCCAGGAAGCCAAAGGGGTCTCCATCGGGCTCTGAGGATATTGGGCATGCTTGTACTGCACCAATCTCCCCTGAGAATTCAGAGGTCAGTAGCCGTAGAAACCCCGCAGGAATGCCTGGTGCTGCGGCTGTCCCCAGTCCACCTGCTCCTGTATATATATAACAGAGGAGGTTTTATCCTCAACTCTGGGAGGATTGGAAGAGAGATTAACAGCATTGATCGCTGCTTCCCTGTCACAGGAAAAGCGCGTCCGATCTCCGTCTCCTCCTTCAGAGTGCCTGTTAGTGGAGGAACAGCCCCACACAGAGATCGACCTACCTGAAGGGGATCAGGATGAGGTTGATTCAGTTATGGAGGAATCAACAGTGGAAGAACCTTTCTCAGCATCTCAGGCTGAAAGATTATGGGTTCAGTCTCTGACTAATATGGTCCGATCAGCATTTAAAATGCCTCTGGCGGAACCACCATCCACTACGGTTTCCTCGCTGGGGTCGCTAAAAGCTCCCCAGGCTGTCTGTTCCTTCCCAATCCACCCTTTATTAGAAGGGCTTATTTACCAGGATTGGGAGCATCCTGATAAAATATTTGCTCCCCCCAAGAGATTTCCGGTGATCTATCCCATGGAGGATAAGTTCATAAAAAAATGGAGGGTCCCTACAGTGGACGCAGCCATCTCTTCTGTTAACAAATCACTGACATGTCCAGTAGATAATGTTCCAATGTTCAAAGACCCAATAGATAAAAAATTGGAGTCTTTACTAAAATCTGCTTTCTCTACAGCAAGCATGGTGACACAACCTGCGGTAGCAGCGATTGGAGTCTGCTAAGCAGTGAAAGATCAGTTGAAACAGGTCTTAAGGGACTTACCAGATCAGCAGGCTCTTGCCCTAGCTGACCTGCCTAGAGCCTTGTGTTTTGCGGTAGACGCCATAAAGGATACAATCCAACAGGCCTCCCGCTTTACGCTGTCTATAGTACATATGCGTAGGCTTCTGTGGCTCAAAAACTGGTCTGCTGAAACTCCCTGTAAAAAACTGCTGGTTAGCTTCCCATTTCATGGAGAACGCTTATTTGGAGAAGATCTGGACAAATATATCCAGAAAATTTCTGCCGGTAAAAGTTCACTCTTACCGGTTAAGAACAAGGGTAGAAGTCCTTCTTTTAAGAGGCCTACTTCTCCAGTCCCGGGCACATCGGCTGTGAAGCAGTTCCGACGGCCTCCGCGGTCAAATTCAGGGGGCAGAAATCAGGGACAATCACAGGGTAACAAGAAGCCCTGGATCAAGAGAGGTACAAAACCTCCCCCCAAGGCATGAAGCGTTGCCCCCACTCAATCGGGTGGGGGGAAGACTTCAGTTGTTCACAGAGACCTGGCGGGACACCATCAGAGACAGATGGGTGCTCTCCGCAGTAAGTCTGGGATACAAGCTGGAGTTAAAAGGCACTCCTCCTGCCCAATTTATGAGGTCAAACGTGCCAAGAGATCCCCAAAAGAGAGGATCCCTCCTTCTGGCACTAGAACAACTATTGCTCCAGGGTGTAATCATGAAGGTTCCCCTGGAAGAAAGCGGATTCGGGTTTTACTCGAACCTTTTCACAGTCCCCAAACCAAATGGGGACGTGAGGCCCATATTAAATCTAAAAGGGCTAAACAAGTTCCTAAATATCAGGACTTTTCGGATGGAGTCGATCCGATCGGTGGCCACCGCCCTACAAGGGCAGGAATGGTTAGCCTCGATCGACATAAAGGATGCTTATCTGCATATTCCCATCTTTCCGGCCCACCAGAAATTTCTACGCTTTGCAGTAGAAGGGCGCCATTTTCAGTTCAGAGCCTTACCTTTCGGTCTGGCCACAGCACCACGAGTGTTCACAAAAATTCTGGCCCCATTATTGGCCAATCTAAGAACACAGGGTGTAACGATAATGGCATATCTAGACGACCTGCTACTAATAGACCACTCAGTGGAAAAGCTGGAAGTAGCTATTCACAAGACAATCAAGTATCTGGAATATCACGGTTGGATTATCAACCGGGACAAGTCAGCTCTAAGACCAGTCAAAAGTCTGGAATACTTAGGGCTAAGGCTGGATTCAAATCAGAGAAAGATTTTCTTACCTCCAGAGAAGGTGTCGTCTTTAAAAGATTTGACCCACTTAGTGGGTACAAAAAGAAAACCATCCATACGCCTCTGCATGAGGCTGCTGGGAAAAATGGTGGCTTCATTCGAAGCGGTACCCTACGGTCAATTCCATTCAAGGAATTTGCAAAGGGCCATACTGTCAGCCTGGAACAAAAAAGTTCAGGCTTTAGACTTACCAATGTCCCTGTCCCCTTCCGTTCGCAAGAGCCTCCATTGGTGGTTGGTGCCCCAGAATCTGGAAAAAGGGAAACCCTTCAGTCCGGTTTCTTGGAAGGTAGTCACTACAGATGCCAGCCTCATAGGCTGGGGGGCAGTACTGGAGCAATGGTCTCTCCAGGGCAAGTGGTCAGAAGCAGAAAAGGCCCTGCCCATCAATCTCTTAGAGATACGAGCAGCCCGGTATGCCCTAGTAGCATGGACATCCAAACACCAAGGGTCCCCTGTCAGAATTCAATCAGACAATGCCACAGCAGTGGCATATATCAATCACCAGGGTGGCACCAGGAGTCGTGCAGCCCAGAGGGAAGCAAATTGCATCCTGGAGTGGGCAGAAAGATATGTCCCAGCCATATCCGCGGTTTTCACCCCAGGAGTGGAAAATTGGAGAGCGGACTTTTTAAGTCGCCAACAATTATGCCCGGGGGAATGGTCTCTTCACCCCGAGGTTTTCCAGGCAATATGCCAACGGTGGGGAACACCGGATGTAGATCTGCTAGCATCCAGATTCAACGCAAAGGTGGACAGATTTGTGTCTCGCACAAGGGATCCTCTAGCTTGCGGCTCGGATGCCCTAGTGTTCCCTTGGGATCAGTTCAAGCTGATATATGCATTCCCACCGCCACAATTGTTACCGCGATTATTCCGCAGAATCAGGGTAGAAAAGAAACCAGTGATTCTGGTGGCTCCAGCGTGGCCCCGAAGGGCATGGTACGCGGAGATTGTAAAAATGTCAGTGAGGAGTCCTTGGACCCTCCCACATCGTCCGGACCTGCTGTCGCAGGGACCGATATACCACCCTTCCTTACCAGCCCTAGGTTTGACGGCCTGGCTATTGAAGCCCACATTCTGAAAAAGAGAGGGCTCTCTAATTCTGTGGTATCTACCATGATCAATGCCAGGAAGCCGGTATCCAGGCAGATCTATTATAGGATCTGGAAAGCGTACATTACGTGGTGTGAGGCCAAGAAATGGCATCCATGTAAGTACATGATAGGGAGGATTTTGGACTTCCTACAGTGGGCTGTAGATAGGAAGCTGGCCTTGAGTACTATCAAGGGTCAGATTTCGGCCTTGTCAATATTTTTTCAAAGGCCCTTGGCTTCGCATTCACTAGTCAAAGCTTTCATACAAGGAGTGATGCGTATTAGCCCTCCGGTTAGTGTTCCCATATGTCCTTGGGACTTAAACCTGGTTCTGTCAGTTCTACAGAAACAACCGTTTGAACCTTTGCAACACATTTCCTTGGTTCTCCTCACCAGGAAATTGATTTTCTTAGTAGCCGTTTGTTCGGCTAAAAGAGTATCGGAATTAGCCGCCTTGTCCTGTAAGGAGCCATATCTGGTTGTCCATAAGGACAGAGTAGTATTACGTCCTCATCCAGCCTTTTCTTCCCAAGGTGGTATCGAGGTTTCATTTGAACCAAGATGTGGTTCTTCCTTCTTTTTTCCCCAAACCTAGCTCGGTAGAGGAAAAGTTATTACATTCTTTGGATGTAGTAAGAGCAGTTAAAGCTTATCTAAAAGCCACTGGTCATATTCGCAGAACGGATACTTTGTTTATTCTGCCGGAAGGCCCTAAAAAGGGTCAGGCAGCATCAAAATCCACTTTAGCCAAGTGGATTCGACAGGTCATAATACAAGCCTATGGCTTGAGAAAGAGACCGCCTCCGTTCAAAGTTAGGGCGCACTCCACAAGAGCAGTTGGAACTTCATGGGCAGTGCATCACCAGGCCTCCCTGGCTCAAGCATGTAAGGCCGCAACATGGTCTTCGGTACACACGTTTACTAGATTCTACCAGGTAGACGTTAGAAGTCAGGAGGATGTCGCCTTTGGGCGCAGTGTGTTGCAGGCCGCAAAAGATCCTCATGCCTGATGGTGCCCAGCTTATGTATCCCTCCCCTCATTTGGCATTGGTTTGGGACGTCCCATTAGTAATGACTAATGAAAAAAAGAAGAGAGATTCGCCCTTGGGACTTTGGCGGTGTGTGAGCCAAGACACTCCCAGGACCATCTTGATGGTAGTAATGCCTGCAGCCACAGCGATGCTGCAAAATCGCAGACATCGCGTGGCTGACGCATTAACATGGTGCCGATGTGCAAGTGGCCCCGTCCGCTCAAAAAGGGGGCAGGCGGGGACAGCAGGGGACAAAGGTCCCCCTTATAATGCACATCGCAGCTCCCAGGGAGAAATGAAGTAGCACCGCCGCCAACAGAGAACACCACACCAGCTGGATTGGGATAAAAGTCCAATGCGAGATGTTATTGGATATGTTGGAATAACAAATGGCTAGTGCATGATAAAAATGTAAAATCCATACATATATGTATGTTTTTGTTTTTATTGGCGAGTGTGACCACAGACCAGTTTTGGGCTATTGGGTGTCTTCCACCCGGGTATCCTTGAGACAAAAGAAAAAAGAAGGGTCTGGTGTCACCAGTGACACACCTCCATCCCTGAATTTCATGAAAAAAAGAAGAGAGATTCGCCCTTGGGACTTTGAGTGAGGTGAGCACTGTTAGGCCAATAAAAAATCGCAAGAATAATTGCAGTGTATATTTATTCAGGTAAAAAGCAGTACATACATTAATGTCATGAACATGGGCCAATTCATACAAAATACAAGACCAATATAAATTAGGTAAAATGATATTGCGAGTATCTGACAGTAATTATGTAAACACATGGCATCAAAAGTAACCCGACGCGTTTCGCGAGGCTTGGCTCGCTCTTCAGGGGTGGATGCACGTAGTGTACCTAAAATGAGAGTGATATAGTATAAAGCATGATATGAAGGCACAGGGGGGGGCCTTGAATATGGAAAACCCCATACTCACCACTGGACATTGCCAAAGGACAGCGGGGGTGAAGCTCAAACGGCGGCAGCGACTGTCTCACCAGGGAGCTGAGGAGGCGGAGCCAAACAAAGCTCCAAATCGGAGTCAAATGGAAGGAAGGCCCAGCATGGATGGAATAGGTGTAACCCCAAGAGTGTCAGTGAATCCAAGAGGAATGTTGGCTCTAAATATAAATATGTATATTGAATAATTAAAATATGGGAGTATACGAGTATGTGGTAACATATGTGTCTTTGCATGTATAAAAGACATGAGCCAAGAATGGTTAGAGCATGGAGACTGAGGGGGAGAGTGAAAAAATACCAGATTGACTAGTATGATTAAGGAAAGTTCAGAGAGGAAAGTAATGAGTGAAAGAGAGTGTAAATGGAATGAAATACAGGTGTGTGATGAGGACTGTGATGAGAAAACAAGTTGCATATAAATGCTTGCAGCGAGTAATATATAAACATATAAAAGTATACCTTAGTGAAGTAGGTCTAAGAGTAGTAAATTCCAAGGGAAGGACCTGCACTTGTGTGTCTGTCCTCAGTGAAAAAAAGCAAACAATGAGATCCATGCTGTGCAAACCTCCAATATATACCCCTGAAGGGGCCCGAGAGGCTCCGCCCCCAACACCATGTGCAAATGACCAACAAACGAGTGCCTAAACCCACCAACCATCAAGAAGGCGGTGTGTGAGCCAAGACACTCCCAGGACCATCTTGATGGTAGTAATGCCTGCAGCCACAGCGATGCTGCAAAATCGCAGACATCGCGTGGCTGACGCATTAACATGGTGCCGATGTGCAAGTGGCCCCGTCCGCTCAAAAAGGGGGCAGGCGGGGACAGCAGACAGTCGCTGCCGCCGTTTGAGCTTCACCCCCGCTGTCCTTTGGCAATGTCCAGTGGTGAGTATGGGGTTTTCCATATTCAAGGCCCCCCCCTGTGCCTTCATATCATGCTTTATACTATATCACTCTCATTTTAGGTACACTACGTGCATCCACCCCTGAAGAGCGAGCCAAGCCTCGCGAAACGCGTCGGGTTACTTTTGATGCCATGTGTTTACATAATTACTGTCAGATACTCGCAATATCATTTTACCTAATTTATATTGGTCTTGTATTTTGTATGAATTGGCCCATGTTCATGACATTAATGTATGTACTGCTTTTTACCTGAATAAATATACACTGCAATTATTCTTGCGATTTTTTATTGGCCTAACAGTGCTCACCTCACTCAAAGTCCCAAGGGCGAATCTCTCTTCTTTTTTTCATGAAATTCAGGGATGGAGGTGTGTCACTGGTGACACCAGACCCTTCTTTTTTCTTTTGTCTCATTAGTAATGACTAAGTCGCTCTGTGTCCCGTGATGTACGAAAAAGAAAAAGGGATTTTTATAACAGCTTACCTGTAAAATCCTTTTCTTGGAGTACATCACGGGACACAGAGCTCCCACCCCTCTTTTTGGGACACTTATTGCTTGGCTACAAAACTGAGGTGCTCCCGGATGGGAGGGGCTTATATAGGGGAGGGTACTTCCGGTTTGGAATTGGCCAGTGCCAACACCTGAAGGTAATCTAAATAACCCATTAGTAATGACTAAGTCGCTCTGTGTCCCGTGATGTACTCCAAGAAAAGGATTTTACAGGTAAGCTGTTATAAAAATTCCTTTTTTTTAAAGTGGATGGCAAGTATACGCAAATAAGATAATCAATGAGTCAGGAATTAATATCCCTTTCCATCAAACAATGTCCCAGCATTAATATTATTACTAATTTACTAAGGTCATGTGACCATAAATACATATTATTATTTTATAATTATACAGGATTTATATAGCGTCAACATTTTGTGCAGCACTTTACAACACAAGGGCAGACAGTACAGTTACAATACAATTAAATACAGGAGGAATTTGAGGGCCCTGCTCGTTAGAGCTTACAATCTAGAAGGGAGGGTCAAATGATATAATAGGTAATAGCTGTGGGGAATGAGCTGATGGAGAAAATAAAAGTACAGTTGTTAGGTGTGAGCAGAATAGGCCTCAGAAGGGGAGGGTTTTCAGGGATTGTCTAAAAGCAAACAGAGGTCGGGATCTGGCTTGTGTGTTGGCAGCGCTGCAGTGCAGAGAGATCGCTCCAATTACGACGGCCATCTCCCAGTTCTCCCCTTACATCCTCCCCCAGTACTGGCCAATACGGTCGGCCAATGGGGTCTTAAAACCGACTTCCTGATTGGCCGGGACGAGAATCAGGAAGACAACAGCAAGTATTAATTTGCTATTGTCACACAACTGGGTGGGCTCAGGGCGCAGTGCTCTCTGCCCGAGCCCACCCTTTTTTGAAGCAAATTAGTGCCTCAGGATCTAATCATGTGCTTAAATAAAATAAAAAAAACCCTATTGAAATCCATGCATCCGGCGCCCTGCATGTAGATTAGGAGCAGGGCGCATGGATTAGGGGGGTGGCGCCCCTAATGGAGTGGCCGCCACTGATAGTAATGCTTGAAGTGAAACATTAAAAATACATTAATTAACACGCCTAGGGGATGCCCCAACCCTGCTTGCGAAGTGGCACATTTGAGCGATGTATGCAACCTACCGCAGCAAAACTGAAATTTACAGAGAAAATAGTGCTTTTAATTACTGGCAAAATGCCAGTCGTTTTGTTCTGTTTGTAAACAAAGGGGTCATGGATTTCATTCACTTTTTCTAGACTCTTATCCTAGATGAGGGTCCGGTAAAGATGTCTCACCCGTCGTCCAGCAATGTAGATCCACATCAAGCCCCATGCCCACTGCCCGCTGGTCATATTCATATATGCTCAAGGATACCCCAACCCTTTGTATATATCAGTTGTCATACACTGGCAGTAGTGAAGAGAACTGTGTGGGGCAGGCAGCGTTTTAATTTTTATTTCAGCGGGTCAGCGGTCATCGTGATTGACATGGATCTACATTGCTGGCCAACGTGATTGATTATGAATGTATATTATGGGACATTTTTTTTGGAGGGGGGGTTTAAAGGACTTGTCAAAAACAGTGTCTGTGTTTTTATTTATACTTTACTTTTTTTTGTGAATGAGTACTTTTTGTACCCCATACTCATTTAGATGGGGGGAGGGTGAGCTGGTATCTGTGTGCCACCTTATTGTTCAAGGCAGCTTTAAGAGTCTAATAAGCCCCCTGTCGACAGACCCCCACAACCACTGGGGCAGAGCTTTGGGAAAACACTTCAAACAAAGACAAAATTCTAATTTTTGTTTATACCCAATAAACAATAACTCTCAGAAATAAACACAAAGGGATCGTTCACTCCTTGGAGACCTGGTTTATTGCACGCATGGTTGCACGCATTTTTTCATTCTTTAGTGTGTGTTGAAAAGTAATGGGTTGCCAACACACTAAAACATCCCAAAAATTGGACATACACTATTTTTGGAGTGCCTCACACTAAAACAAACAATACATTTATTACAGTGCATTGTGATACGCTAAAACCCATGGGCTTCAGGGCTGTGTTGCCCTAGTGTGTTGAGTTTCCATTTGAAATAAACAAAATATTACCATGCAAAAATCCATCTGATGTTAGGTCCCCTTTAAGTTACCAAAGACACAAACTTTAGGCAGCCCATACATTCTTCATTTTTTTTTTGGTTTAACCAGCAGGTTAAATAGAAAAAGATGTTCCGATTTTCCATCCACACATTTGACATGGATGGGAGAATCCTCCCCACTGTGTTGGGAGCCTCAGAATACAATGATCAGTGCTTCCAGATATAGCCGGCGGCACTGATCGATCAGGAAATACCCGACAGGCTGGTTGTTGATTGGTAAATCGACTTCTGTACAATCAGGCTGCTCATACATAAAACAAAATTTGGCCGGTCCCTGCTTTAGAAACACCTAACTCCTGACAAAGAAACCAAACGTTTTCAAAGCTTTTTAATCTTTAGTAACTTAAGTCAGCCAATAAACGTCTCTCTCCAAACTTCCTGCACTGATATTTTCATATATATGTTATTAATATATAGTATTGTTGGTGTGTGCTGCTTGATACATTATCAATTTTAAAGCAGTAAACCACCAGTGCTAATGAAACACTGCCATAATATTGTAGTATGCCCATCACAGATTTTCAAACAAACTTTCATACGAACATTCATAGGAAAATGTGCACAAAAATTCTTAGAACATTCAATGACTTGACTGATTTCGTTCAAAAGTACTTAATAATTTTGTTTCGTTTTAACATTCAGTGTTGGAAAAAATGGACTTTACCAAATGAAAACCACATTTACTATTAGAAATTTGTTCATTCAAGAAAAAATTTACATCCTGTTCCTTCAAATTTTCTTATAACTGTGCTTGAAAACGAGCATTGATTAGACCCCACTAAAGATTGGAAACTTTACTGAACGTTCTTAAAACAATAATTTTCAAATGAAATTCCACTAGTGTATGGCCAGCTTTACCCAGAAAAGCGATCCCCTCCAGCTCTATAATGTCGGCACTCTTCTGCATGGCCAGCGCTTCCATCTTCTCCTGTTCTTCCTGGTTCAAAGTCTTCAGCCATCTTGATTGGCTGGGTCGGGATGATGTAACTCCCACATTTGCGCATGGGAGTTACTCCGTCCTGGCCCAGAATGGTGCTGAGAGTGAACACTGAGCTGCCCATGTGCCACTCAGTGAACACTTACAGAAAAAGTGCTGACACGCAGTAGGATACTTCTATGACAAAAAAGACTTAAATTCGTTGTAAACTTCTGAAATGAAAAATGAACAAAGCATATCCCTCTATAGTGTGTAATTGCCTCAATCCAAAACACGGAATGTGGTTTCGGTTTCCTCTCTCTTCCCTCTGCAATTTGCATTAGTTTCTTCTGAAAGCTTATCTCAACACCAGACAATCCCAGGAGATGGTCCTGTCCTCACTCCAGCACACAAAATGTGATTGACAGCCTCAGCTGTGCATGTTTCCCTATGAGACTGTGTAGAGGTGGGGGGGGTGTCCATTCCCTACATTCAAATCTCAGATTAAACTCAGCTCCCTGCTCTATGCTTTCCAGTGTGTGACGTCAAATCCCCATCCCCTGCCTGCTTGAGCTCAGAAATACCCTTTGATCTGTAGAGGCTGTAGAGGAGAGAATGCTGCAAATAAACAGGTACAACTTATGTAGGATGATTTGTTTCATCTCTGTGTATCACCTGAGGCTACTCACTATTGAAAGGTGGCCATACATGGATTGAAATTTGACAGGTTTAGCAGGGACTGGATGAATTTTGAACCATATATAGGCAGGCTGGTTGTAGGCAAGTCGATCTATGGATCGACTTACCTACAACCAGCATGATGGAAAACTTTCTCTCAATCAGTGTCTTCTGACGACAGGGAAGTCTCTGGCAGAATACAAAGGCTCAGCGGAAGAAATTCCAGGCGAAAGAAAATGACTGGATTCCCCCATCCACACACTGGGTTTGAACGAATAAAACGTCTCATGTGTGGTCTGCCTTAGAGTTTATATAACCACTTTAAAGCATTTGTAAATTCAACAGCAAATATGTAATATATTGCAGCTTATCAATTCTTAAACATGGCAACTGTATTAGTTTAATTTTTTTAGACATTTTTTCCTTTGTTTTCACCTGGTGGTTAGGTCAGCAAGTCTGTTATTTTTTCAACTTCCTTTAACAGAACAAGCTGTCCAGACAAATTGGCAGATGGAGTGTTGAGACAAACCATTTACCACTGAAAGGAGTGACTACAATGGTCAACTTTCAGCTGCAAACTTTGTCCCAAAAGGGAAAAAAATGTCCCTTTAACCACCCTAAAAGTGTCGGCTGGAGTTTAGCTATAATTTGTTAGTCACATATGTGGAGTCCATCTAAACCAGTGGTTCTCAACCTGGGGGTCGGGACCCCCTCAGGGGTCGAATGACGATTTGCCAGGGGTCACCGAATCCTGGGCTGTTCCTGAAGCCCATGCTGCTCTTCCAGCCTTTTTGCAGATGCCCGGCTGGGCTGTTGCTGGAGCCCGTGGCTGCCCACTCAGCCTCTTCGCAGCCGCCCATTCAGTTCACAGGATGGCTGGGGGCAGAGACTAGAGGTCAGCTGACTGGTGAGGAATGTGAAGTGGGAGGGGCTGGAGGAGACCCTATCTCCTGATTTCGGCATAGGTGTCACTGCTACAAGACACCACAAAGTCGGAGACACAGTGGGCAACACTACCTGTGATTAGAGTTGCCATTAAAAGTCCCCACTACAGTTCTCAGATCAGCAGATGACCTTGATCAAGAGCACCTAAGTTGGCTGATCAGAACTCCCCCCAGTACTGCCACTCATCCCAACTCCCCGCCAGCACTGCCACTCATCCCATCCCCCCCCCCCACTCCAAAGAGTAAGACAAGGAATAAAAATAATGAATACATGGAAGGGAGAGGAAAAAAGGGGGAGGAACAAAGAAAAAAGGAGAGAAAGAATAAGAGAAAGAACAAGAAAGACGGCTAGAGAGGGATGGGGGAAAAAAACAAGAAATAAGCATAGAGAGAAATAAAAGGGAAAGAAAGGAGAACAAAGAGTGGTACATCCTAAAATAATAAGGGTTTTTAGTACCGTACGAGTGGAAGGAACTCAGGGAGCGCTAAATGTCCGTGGGTTAGGGGCAGAAATTACTTGTCTTGCCTTGGGTGCTGACGACCCACGCTGCAAAAATTATTTTACTGTTAGGGGTCCCTACACCTTGTGAAATTTTATCAAGGGGTCACGGCACTAGAAATGTTGAGAACCACTGATCTAAACCTAGATACACATTGTCAGAATTGTGTTACAAAAAACTGCTTTTTTCAAAATGTTTGTTTAATGTTTTAATATTTAGTAAATACCATTTGACACTAATTTTCAACTTTAGTAACCAAAAGAAATGAAGGAGAAATATGGAAAATGTTTATTGTTTCTTATTGGAATTAAAGCCCTGTACACACGATCGGATTTCCGATGGAATCAAATCCGATGGATTTTTCCATCGGAATTCCGATGAAGCTGACTTCCATTACCAATGCTAGTTTTACCAGAACGAGCGCTCCCGTCTCCTAATTTAGTCTGAGCATGTGTGTGTTTTTTCTCCGATGGAGTTCCACACAGACGATCGGAGTTTGCTATCGTTTTTTTTTTCCATCGGAAAAATTTAAAACATGTTCTATTTTTTTTCACCGATGGAAAAAAGTCAGATGGGGCCCACACATGATCGGTTTGTCCGATAAAAACAGTCTATCGGACTGTTTTCATTGGTAAAACCGATCGTGTGTACAGGGCTTAACACAGTTCTAACTGTGAATGTGTTTTCCGTCCTGGAAAAATTGTACTTGTAATGTGAATGCGCTAGGGAAAGTTTGATCCGAAGTAAAACTTTTGTTATCTGTCATAAACATTCATCATTACTTTTATATATGGTATGTGGTAGAATCATAGGTGCAGCGCTCACCCCGCAAGGGCCGCTTCTGATTTGAGTTTCACTTTTTGAATTAAATGACTGAAATAAATGAACTTTTTGAGATGTACTTCAAAAACGACTACCCTTACCCAGTCTCCTGTCATAAAAAAAAAGTCTGCCTGTCAGCACTTTACAAAAAAAAGACTTATTTTCTGCATTAAATTGTTTGTATAGGATTGTTTAAGACATCCAAAGAAGGGGTATCTTTGCAGAAAATCAGTGCTTGATGATTGGACATCTCTGGGTGCAAAACAAGTTGTAGGCGTTGCAGCTGAAATCTTTGGGTGTTAAAATTGAGCCCTCAGGCAGTCCACAGGCATATAAGACAGCGCTTAGCAGACTCGTGACCAATCTTCCCCACAAATGTTATTTCCTGCAAAAAAATCATTTTGTAAACAATAATGATCCCTACTAAAATAATTGCACAGACACAAAATACACAAGCTTTGCGTAAATTGACAGCACTATAGAGATACCTGAAATAAATAAATCACAGCAATTCTTCCAGGTATAGGAAATTCACTCATACAGTCCTTTGAATGCCTCAGAAGGGAAGGTTAGACAGGCAAAAAGATCATTCACATGGAGAAAAGAAGATGAACTATGCCAACTTTAATGCAATGTTCACCTGAGAAAAGGGTGTTCATATGAAATGCTCCAAAAATTATCCCTCACTATTCAATTAGCGTGGGACCTGAACATCCTAATGGGGTTGTGAATTGCCCTTTAGCAGTTTGCCTGAGCCTTCAGATCTGGAGAGACATTTGTCCTGACTCGTGGCCACACACAGGGCTAACCTAGAGCAATGAAAGTGTACTGTATGTAAGCCCAGGAACAAAAAGTCATATATTGCAGCTTACCAGTCCTTTTTGCCCCTTTTATTTTCTCCTGGTGATCCTGCCAGTAACACATTCAGTGCTAGGACAAGGTTACCAAGAGCCCAGGGCGAACAAGCCAACTGCGCTCCCCTCCCCAAGGTGCATTACCATTACCATTATGTGTCAGCAACCGCCCCCCCCCCAAAAAAAAGAAAGAAATCAGGCCCTAATCTGTATGATTACCCCCTAACATAAATTCCCCCTCCTCCCAGTGCAAATCGCACCCCATGCTGAAATCCCCCCTCCCAGTACATATCTTTGTAGCCTCCATCCTCCAAATCCCCAGTGCACAAATGTACCCCCCCCCCCCTAGCACAAACACTCCTCAATCATCGCCTACAAGCTAAAGTCCCCCCCCCCCCACCCCCAAAAAAAAAAATCTTCTATTAGCACAAAATTCATCCCCCCTCTACCATATCTCAACCACAACACTGTCTGTCTGTTTCCTACCACACTCCATAAACATTGTCATGGTTATGCAGTAATGTTTGTCTGTCAGCTTACCTCTCCTCCATGCGTCCTGCTTTAGAGGCCAGCCACTCTCACCTGGCTGCTTAAGTAATCTCTCCTCTAAGCATGGCTCCACCCCAGGCCCTATCAGGGAACTCTACATTAACCTGTGCACTGCAAGCCAGCCGTGCTGATCAACGTTGTTTGTTAGCTATTGTGTGTTTGGTTTCCTGCTTGCCGTGTGCTCTACGTCTGTCTCTGTTTTACCGATCTTGGCTTGTTCTCGACTGACCTTGCCTGCTTGTGACCCTGACCTTTGGCATGTTCTATGTTTATCCTTGTCTGCTAGTCGCCCCGACTTTTGGCTTATCCCCTTACTATCTCTTGTTATCCTGGTCTGCTGCTTCCTCTCTATCCTCCTGTAGCCTACTGTGAGCGTGAGCTGGGAGACTCTGGGGGCCGTGACCTGGAGCCAGTTGCAGCCCAGTCCATCCTCACCACTAGAGCCTCTGGTGAACACCTGCTGGCTCTTAGACTCCGCGCCATGGGGAATCTTATGCTCTAACTCCCTGTGGGATCCGTGTTGGTTCTCCAGTAGACCTGCCTTCCTTAACCACCCAGAGTTCCATCCGTAGCAGTCAGCCGTAGGGTCCACTACCTCACCCCAACGGTGTGCATCCGTCACCTGGCCTCACGTGACCTGACAGACATGCTGGTAGGTTATTTTGTTCCTGTCTACGTTGGCCCTAATATATGTATGAATGAGAGCTAGGGACCTTAGATTGTAGGCTCCTTGAGGGCAGGGAATGTACAATGTATATGTAAAGCACTGTGTAAATTGATGGTGCTATATAAGTACCTAAAATAAATAAATACATGGACATACTTTTTAATAAGCCAACATTTCTGTATTAAAAAAATATTTATTTTATTGGTCTTATGTATTATTCTAATTTTCTGAGATACTGAGTTTTGGGTTTTCACTAGCTGTAAGCCATAATCATCAAAATTAAAAGAAAGAAATGCTTGAAACATATTATCCTGTGTGTAATGAATCTTTTTTTGTGCAATTTTGCTGTGATGGCAATCTGCACCTATATATACCGGTACCTTATGACTTTTTAATTAGGTTATTATAATTACCGGTATAGGTCGCTGTTATATCTTTGTGCCCCTGGATTTTGGATCTTGAGAGAGGATAGCCTTGTGTTCCTGTCTTGATTGGGTTCTTTTGCTTCTACTTGCTTTCCATCTAAAGTTAGGCGATATACTGTAGCTATGGTTTTTCTTAGGATTTATTTTACTGTCCTTGTATGTTGATGAATCCGCTCACTGTACTCTATCTATAAGGAGCTACGTTCCATGCTGGGACAGGAATATAGACCAACTCCCCCTAAAATCAATGGGAGTCTGTTCATTTTTTATTGACATTTTTGAAGATTAATTTGCAAACTATTGTTTAAAAAAGGCTCAGCAAGATTGGAGGCATGGAGAACATGTACCAACACAAAACAAAAGTGCTGTTTGGTGGGAAGAGGGTCTTTTTTTATGTGGCTTAATAGTATATTCTTGCCACACGTGGTGGGATTGCATTAAGTGGCTATTCCAAAATGTCTTGTTTCCTGTGTGCTCAGGTTCACACTACTGCTTGTGGGCAATGAAAAAAAGTATGGCAGGGCTTACTTTCTTTCGGCGCAGTGGAGGGCAAGGCAATCCACTGAGTGTTGGCCAATGGAACTTTATCAGATGTCTGTGTGACATTTTGTTTAAAAAAAAGTGAACAGTGTGATGCACTAAGATCGGCACATCAGCACTGCATTGATCTGGACGAAGAACATTGCAGTTGTAACGCAGCAGCAGGTGTTTATTTACCCTAAAGGGTAACTCTGAAAATACACAAGTCCTCTGTGTATGCTTGGAGCCTTAGAGCTGCATCCAAAGTTACAGAAAAATATGATGTAGTTCTTTAAAGTGAGAGTAAACTCCCTTGGTTGATTTTTACCCATAGGTAAGCCTATACTAAGACTTACCTATAGGTACGGTCAGGGCCGATCCGCCCTATAGGCTTGCTACGCAAGCTGCGTAGGGCCCAGAGTAGAGTTGAGCGGGTAGCTGGATATTCGGGTCCGGCGGGTTCGGCCGAACTTCGGAAAAAAGTTCGGATTCGGGACCGAACTTTAGCCCGAACCCGGACCCGGACCCCATTGAAGTCAATGGGGACCCGGACTTCTGACGACTAAAAAGGCTCTAAAAAAGTAATGGAAAGGGCTAGAGGGCTGCAAATGGCAGCAAAATGTTGTTAAGAACATGGCAAGTGCTCTGCAAACAAATGTGGATAGGAAATAACTTAAAAGAACATAAAAAAAATTAAAAAATTAAAAAATATGCTGGAGGCCCCCTTTTCAGCAGAAGAGGTACAGGAAGTCATTAAGAACCTCAGAAACTCAACGGCACGATGCCACACATATGGTGGGAATGCCCCAGAATACGCCCTTTCTGGAATAAATTATTTAATGGATAAGCTAGTGGGAAAATAAAATACTTTGAAATAAAAATGTAGCGGGGTGCTAAATTTAAGGAAAGTGTTTGAGTGGTAAATAGGCTCAAATACCCTAATTCTGTAGGATTCATGGACCATTTTGTCCTCGGGGGACAGTATTGGTGTGCAGTTCCCTGCGGCCTACAGGTGGCGCCTTTTGTGTCCCCTCTTGGCAGTAGTACAGCGGGGCGGGGAACCTGCTGTGCATGCCGGGAGAGCATATAAAAGGGGCAGACCTTTGGCCTGGGGGCTGATGTCCAGTGGGGTCCGCGCCCAGGTGCCTTCGGCCTGGGTGCATGTGTTCCTGTTCCATCTCGGGCACCTTTAGCCCGGGGTGAGGTACTATCCTGGAGTTCTTGCTGCCCTGGGTATGGAGGCCTAGGGGCGGGAGTAAAGCCTGGAGTCCAGAGCCGCCTCGTGTAGGGGACCCTGTTCCAGGGAAGGGAGGATCATTCTGATGGACCGATGCGGGAGTCACGGTGAAGGAATGGTCTGTTGACTCCCAGGAGAGATGTCTTCCCCTTGATATGGGCTAGGTTCGTAGAAGGAGAAGCTCAAGGTCACCTTGACTGTATCAGAGGCCTTATTCAACCGGCCCGTGGCAGGGGCCTTATACACCCTGGTCTGTGGCTGAGACCAAAGTTCTCCAGGCCCGTGGCAGGGGCCTTGTACACCCGGTCTGTGGCAGAGACCAACCTCAATGTCTGTGGCAGAGACCGTGCGCCAAAAACTGTTTGAGAAACCTAAGCAGTGAAGTGAATGTGCTACGTTTGTGCCTGGACCTCCTCCACACCTTAAGCTGTCCTGTTTCTTTGCTCTAACCTTTTCTATCTGAGTACAGTTTATTTTGCCATGAGAGAATAAGAGTTGGAGTTTCAGCTGGTGTGGACATTGACTTTACTGGCAATTAAAGGACTTGCCTCTACCTACAGTAGAGGTGAGAATCATCCTCTGGAGGAGTTTTGACTCCGGCTGTGGACACGGCCCGTCAAGTACACCGCTCAACCTCTTTATATAGGAGGATACGGGCTGGTAGTGCGGTGTGCCTTTCTCCCTCCTGCGAAGAGCCAACAACATAAAGGCAGGTAAGGGGGAAAGGATCTGTGCGCTACAAAAAAATTAAATAAAAATTTTAATCTTGGCCTAGCAGGACGAGGTCCATATGGAGTAGGAGGTTGAGGTGGCGGTGGATGTGGCTGTGTAGGTGGAAGCGGCGGTGGAGGAGGACGAGGTAGCCAACACTGGTTCAAAAATACAACAATGGCTGGGTAAGGCCGGTGATGTGTCGAATTCTGTCCCCTGTCGAATAGTGTCCGCCCTGTACTGCGCTTGCTGAGTATGTAGGACAAGGGGATTTCAAAAATCTCCCAAGACTAACGGCGCCTGCGTGTTGAGTTCAGGTGAAGGCCACACCATCCGTGGTTCAAGCCGAGCCAAGCAAGGCCGCGATCGAAGCGAGCCCGTGAGGGGCCCTGTTACTATGTGCTACCGTATGTCCTCTTGGATGGTGGGGCTTGAACCTGCACTCACAGCGCAGGCGCCGTTCATCTTCGGAGATTTTGTGAATCTCCTTGTCCTCTGTACTGCGCAAGCGCTGCGCCTGCGCAGTACGGGCCGGGCACAATCCGATGGCCGGACAGTTTTTGTCACAACACCGGTATACATGTCTATTCTGCACAAGGTACGGACAAGTCCTGTGGGATCCATGCCTGGTTCATTTTAATGAACGTGAGCTTGTCCACATTGGCTCTGGACAGGCGGCTGCGCTTGTCTGTGATAACGCCCCCTGCCGTGCTAAATACACGTTCAGATAATACACTGGCTGCAGGGCAGGCCAGCACCTCCAAGGCATAAACGGCAAGCTCAGGCCATGTGCCCAATTTGGAGACCCAGAAGTTAAAGGGGGCAGACCCGTCATCCAGTACGTGTAGGCCTGTGGACACATACTGCTCAACCATGTTGGTGAAATGCTGCCTCCTGCTAAGACGTTCCATCTCAGCTGGTGGTGCTGGTTGTTGTGGCGTGCTGACAAAGCTTTTCCACATTTCGGCCATGCTAACCCTGCCTTCTGAGGTGCTGCCGGTGCCCCGGCTGCGTTGGCGACCTCTTCCTCCTCCTCTGCCTTCGCCTTGTGCTTCCACCGTACGCCCGCTGTCAGGTGGGAATGCCACCAGCAGCGCGTCTACCAGCGTGCGCTTGTACTCGCGCATCTTACGATCCCGCTCCAGTGAGGGAATTAAGGACGGTACGTTGTCCTTGTAACGGGGATCCAGCAGGGTGGCCACCCAGTAATCAGCACCAGTTAAAATGTGGGCAACTCGGCTGTCATTGCGGAAACACTGCAGCATGTAATCGCTCATGTGTGCCAGGCTGCCCAGAGGCAAAGAAAAGCTGTCCTCTGTGGGAGGTGTATCGTCTGTGTCCTCTGTATCCCCCCAGCCACGCACCAGTAATGGCCACGAGCTGGTCTGAGTGCCACCCTGCTGTGAACATGGCTCCTCCTCCTCCTCCTCCTCCTCCTCCTCCATCTCCTCCTCCACCTCGTCATCCTCCAGAACTGTGCCCTTTCTGCCGGACAATTGTGTACCTGGCGTTTGTTGGTGCAGGAACCCACCCTCGTAGCCACTTGTGAAAGACTGCCCTGAAAGCCTTTGAAATGATCCCGCTTCCTCCTCCTCCTCCTCATCCTCCTGTGCCACATCCTCTTCCATCATCGCACAAAGCGTTTTTTCAAGGAGGCATAGAACTGGGATAGTAACGCTGAGAACGGCGTCATTGGCACTGGCCATGTTGGTGGAGTACTCGAAACAGCGCAACAAGGCACACAGGTCTCGCATGGAGGCCCAGTTATTGGTGGTGAAGTGGTGCTGTTCCGCAGAGCGACTCACGCGTGATTGCTGCAGCTGAAACTCCACTATTGCCTGCTGCTGCTCGCACAGTCTGGCCAGCATGTGCAAGGTGGAGTTCCACCTTGTGGGCACGTCACATATGAGGCGGTGAGCGGGAAGGCCGAAGTTACGCTGCAGCGCTGACAGGCGAGCAGCAGCAGGGTGAGAACGCCGAAAGTGCGCACAGATAGCCCGCACTTTCTGCAGCAGCTCTGGCATATTGGGGTAATTTTTAAGGAACCTCTGGACCACCAAGTTCAGCACATGCGCCAGGCAAGGGATGTGCGTCAAACCGGCTAGACCCAGAGCTGCTACGAGATTTCGCCCATTATCGCACACCACCAGGCCGGGCTTGAGGCTCACTGACAGCAACCACTCATCGGTCTGTTGTTCCATGTCCCTCCACAACTCCTGCGCGGTGTGGGGATTTTCCCCCAAACAGGAAAGTTTTAAAACTGCCTACTGGCGTTTACCCCTGGCTGTGCTGAAGTTGGTGGTGAAGGTGTTACGCTGAATGGATGAGGAGGCGGTAGAGGATGAGGAAGCGGAGAAGGAGGAGTTAGCAACAGGAGGCAAACTGAAGCGCCCTGCAATCCTCGGTGGTGGAAGGACATGCGCCAAACCGCTATCTGCCTCAGGCCCAGCCGCCACTGCATTTACCCAGTGTGCTGTTAGGGAGATATAACGTCCCTGACCGTGCTTACTGGTCCACGCATCCGTAGTTAGGTGGACCTTGCCACAGATGGCGTTGCGCAGTGCACACCTGATTTTGTCCCCCACCTGGTTGTGCAGGGAAGGGATGGCTCGCCTGGAAAAGTAGTGGCGGCTGGGCACGACGTACTGCGGGACAGCCAATGCCATCAGGCTTTTAAAACTCTGCGTCTCCACCAGACGGAATGACAGCATTTCAAAGGCCAGGAATTTTGAAATGCTGGCATTCAGGGCCAGGGATCGCGGGTGGCTAGGGGGGTACTTCCTCTTCCGCTCCAATGTTTGGGAGATAGAGAGCTGAACGCTTCCATGGGACATTGTGGAGATGGTTGGTGACCCAGGTGGTAGTGTTGCTGGCAGATCCTCTGTTTGCGGGGTGACAGGTGCCACTGTCACTACAGAGGTGGATGAAGAGGCCGAGACTGCAGCAGAAGAGGAAGCAGGAGGAGCCAGAGACCTTTCTTGGTTTTTGAGGTGTCTACTCCACTGCAGCTCGTGCTTTGCACTTAGATGCCTGGTCATGCAGCTTGTGCTCAGGTTGAGAACGTTTATGCCTCGCTTCAGGCTCTGATTGCACAGCGTGCAAACCACTCGTGTCTTGTCATCAACACACTGTGTGAAGAACTGCCACGCTAGGGAAGTCCTTGGACCTGGCTTTGGTGTGCTCGGTCCCTTGCTGCGTTGGGCAGTAGCAGATGTACTGTCTAGGGGACGAATGCTCCGTTTTTGCACCCTGCTCCCTCTTCTGCTGTGCTGGTGGCTCTGTGCGACCACCGCCTCTTCCTCCGAACTACACTGGTCACCTGCATAACGTTGATTCCATGTGGGGTCGAGGACCTCATCGTCCTCCACATCATCTTCCACCCAGACTTCACCCCTGCCCTCCATGTCTGTCTGCACAATTGCGAAAGCAGCAGCAGTTGGCACCTGTGTTTCGTCATCATCCGAGACGTGCTGCGATGGTCCTCCCATGTACCCATCATGAAACATAAGTGGTTGGGCATCGGTGCACTCAATCTCTTCCACTTCTGGGGCAGGGCTAGGTGGATGGCCCTGGGAAACCCTGCTAACAGAGTCATCGAAAAGCAGAAGAGACTGCTGCATGATTTGGGGCTCAGACTGCTTGGCTGATTTGCAAGGGGGTGAGGTGAAAGACTGATGGACATGGGCTTCAGGTGCCAACTCTGATCTTTCATCAGAAGAGTGGGTGGGAAACAATGTGAAGGAACCCGAGGCACTGTCAGCAACCCAATCTACTATCGCCTGTACTTGTCCTGGCCTAAACATTGGTACAGCCTCATTAGGCGCGACAAAATACCGCCGCAGGCTCGGTCGCCTACTCGCACCTGAGGAAGGTGTTTCACTTGTGCGTGTAGCTGGCACAGATCCACCACGTCCTCTCCCTGCAACAGGAGCTCCACCAGCAGCACCACGACCGGGGCCACCACGTCCCTTTGACCTTCCCCTCATATTTTCCAAATTTAGGATCTTGCCCTAAATGGCGTTTTTTGGAAGACCACAACACACCCACAGTACGTAATGGCTGAAATGCACAGCTACAGAACTGCAGAAAATGCTATTCAAAAAAAAAAGGTTGTTTTTTTTAGTATAGCACAGTACAAGGAAAATATATAGAAATTGTTTATTTCACACACCTCCAGATGTGTATTTCACACTGCAAAATATTTTCTGTGGCCCTAAATGGCGTTTTTTGGAAGAGCACAACACAACCACAGTATTTAACCACTGAATCGCACAGCTATAGAAGTGCAGAGAATGCTATTCAAAAAAAAAATAGTTTTTTTTAGTAGAGCACTGTACAATATATAGAAATTGTTTATTTTACACACCTCCACATGTGTATTTCACACTGCAATTTACTTTCTGTGGCCCTAAATGGCGTTTTTTGGAAGAGCACAACACAACCACAGTATTTAACCACTGAATCGCACAGCTATAGAAGTGCAGAGAATGCTATTCAAAAAAAATGTTTTTTTTTTAGTATAGCACTGTACAATATATAGAAATTGTTTATTTTACACACCTCCACATGTGTATTTCACACTGCAAAATATTTTCTGTGGCCCTAAATGGCGTTTTTTGGAAGAGCACAACAACCCCAACAGTATATAACCGCTGAATCGCACAGCTGCAGAGGCCAGAGAATGCTATTCAAAAATAATGTTGTTTTTTCACACACCTCCAGATGTGTATTTCACACTGCAAAATATTTTCTGTGGCCCTAAATGGCGTTTTTTGGAAGAGCACAACACAACCACAGTATTTAACCACTGAATCGCACAGCTATAGAAGTGCAGAGAATGCTATTCCAAAAAAATGTTTTTTTTTTTAGTAGAGCACTGTACAATATATAGAAATTGTTTATTTTACACACCTCCACATGTGTATTTCACACTGCAATTTATTTTCTGTGGCCCTAAATGGCGTTTTTTGGAAGAGCACAACACAACCACAGTATTTAACCACTGAATCGCACAGCTATAGAAGTGCAGAGAATGCTATTCAAAAAAAATGTTGTTTTTTTTAGTATAGCACTGTACAATATATAGAAATTGTTTATTTTACACACCTCCACATGTGTATTTCACACTGCAATTTTTTTTCTGTGGCCCTAAATGGCGTTTTTTGGAAGAGCACAACAACCCCAACAGTATATAACCGCTGAATCGCACAGCTGCAGAGGCCAGAGAATGCTATTCAAAAATAATGTTGTTTTTTCACACACCTCCAGATGTGTATTTCACACTGCAAAATATTTTCTGTGGCCCTAAATGGCGTTTTTTGCCAGACCACAACACACCCACAGCACGTAACCGCTGAATCGCACAGCTACAGAAAATGCTATTCAAAAAAAAAGGTTGTTTTTTTTAGTATAGCACTGTACAAGAAGAATATATAGAAATTGTTTATTTTACACACCTCCAGATGTGTATTTCACACTGCAAAATATTTTCTGTGGCCCTAAATGGCGTTTTTTGGAAGAGCACAACACAACCACAGTATTTAACCACTGAATCGCACAGCTATAGAAGTGCAGAGAATGCTATTCCAAAAAAATGTTGTTTTTTTTAGTAGAGCACTGTACAATATATAGAAATTGTTTATTTTACACACCTCCACATGTGTATTTCACACTGCAATTTATTTTCTGTGGCCCTAAATGGCGTTTTTTGGAATAGCACAACACAACCACAGTATTTAACCACTGAATCGCACAGCTATAGAAGTGCAGAGAATGCTATTCCAAAAAAATGTTGGTTTTTTTAGTAGAGCACTGTACAATATATAGAAATTGTTTATTTTACACACCTCCACATGTGTATTTCACACTGCAATTTATTTTCTGTGGCCCTAAATGGCGTTTTTTGGAAGAGCACAACACAACCACAGTATTTAACCACTGAATCGCACAGCTATAGAAGTGCAGAGAATGCTATTCAAAAAAAATGTTGTTTTTTTTAGTATAGCACTGTACAATATATAGAAATTGTTTATTTTACACACCTCCACATGTGTATTTCACACTGCAATTTTTTTTCTGTGGCCCTAAATGGCGTTTTTTGGAAGAGCACAACACAACCACAGTGTTTAACCACTGAATCGCACAGCTATAGAAGTGCAGAGAATGCTATTCAAAAAAAATGTTGTTTTTTTTAGTATAGCACTGTACAATATATAGAAATTGTTTATTTTACACACCTCCACATGTGTATTTCACACTGCAATTTTTTTTCTGTGGCCCTAAATGGCGTTTTTTGGAAGAGCACAACACAACCACAGTATTTAACCACTGAATCGCACAGCTATAGAAGTGCAGAGAATGCTATTCCAAAAAAATGTTGTTTTTTTTAGTAGAGCACTGTACAATATATAGAAATTGTTTATTTTACACACCTCCACATGTGTATTTCACACTGCAATTTTTTTTCTGTGGCCCTAAATGGCGTTTTTTGGAAGAGCACAACACAACCACAGTATTTAACCATTGAATCGCACAGCTATAGAAGTGCAGAGAATGCTATTCAAAAAAAATGTTGTTTTTTTTAGTATAGCACTGTACAATATATAGAAATTGTTTATTTTACACACCTCCACATGTGTATTTCACACTGCAATTTTTTTTCTGTGGCCCTAAATGGCGTTTTTTGGAAGAGCACAACAACCCCAACAGTATATAACCGCTGAATCGCACAGCTGCAGAGGCCAGAGAATGCTATTCAAAAATAATGTTGTTTTTTCACACACCTCCAGATGTGTATTTCACACTGCAAAATATTTTCTGTGGCCCTAAATGGCGTTTTTTGCCAGACCACAACACACCCACAGCACGTAACCGCTGAATCGCACAGCTACAGAAAATGCTATTCAAAAAAAAAGGTTGTTTTTTTTAGTATAGCACTGTACAAGAAGAATATATAGAAATTGTTTATTTTACACACCTCCAGATGTGTATTTCACACTGCAAAATATTTTCTGTGGCCCTAAATGGCGTTTTTTGGAAGAGCACAACACAACCACAGTATTTAACCACTGAATCGCACAGCTATAGAAGTGCAGAGAATGCTATTCCAAAAAAATGTTTTTTTTTTTAGTAGAGCACTGTACAATATATAGAAATTGTTTATTTTACACACCTCCACATGTGTATTTCACACTGCAATTTATTTTCTGTGGCCCTAAATGGCGTTTTTTGGAAGAGCACAACACAACCACAGTATTTAACCACTGAATCGCACAGCTATAGAAGTGCAGAGAATGCTATTCAAAAAAAATTTTGGTTTTTTTAGTATAGCACTGTACAATATATAGAAATTGTTTATTTTACACACCTCCACATGTGTATTTCACACTGCAAAATATTTTCTGTGGCCCTAAATGGCGTTTTTTGGAAGAGCACAACAACCCCAACAGTATATAACCGCTGAATCGCACAGCTGCAGAGGCCAGAGAATGCTATTCAAAAATAATGTTGTTTTTTCACACACCTCCAGATGTGTATTTCACACTGCAAAATATTTTCTGTGGCCCTAAATGGCGTTTTTTGGAAGAGCACAACACAACCACAGTATTTAACCACTGAATCGCACAGCTATAGAAGTGCAGAGAATGCTATTCCAAAAAAATGTTTTTTTTTTTAGTAGAGCACTGTACAATATATAGAAATTGTTTATTTTACACACCTCCACATGTGTATTTCACACTGCAATTTATTTTCTGTGGCCCTAAATGGCGTTTTTTGGAAGAGCACAACACAACCACAGTATTTAACCACTGAATCGCACAGCTATAGAAGTGCAGAGAATGCTATTCCAAAAAAATGTTGTTTTTTTTAGTAGAGCACTGTACAATATATAGAAATTGTTTATTTTACACACCTCCACATGTGTATTTCACACTGCAATTTATTTTCTGTGGCCCTAAATGGCGTTTTTTGGAAGAGCACAACACAACCACAGTATTTAACCACTGAATCGCACAGCTATAGAAGTGCAGAGAATGCTATTCAAAAAAAATGTTGTTTTTTTTAGTATAGCACTGTACAATATATAGAAATTGTTTATTTTACACACCTGCACATGTGTATTTCACACTGCAATTTTTTTTCTGTGGCCCTAAATGGCGTTTTTTGGAAGAGCACAACACAACCACAGTATTTAACCACTGAATCGCACAGCTATAGAAGTGCAGAGAATGCTATTCAAAAAAAAATTAGTTTTTTTAGTATAGCACTGTACAATATATAGAAATTGTTTATTTTACACACCTCCACATGTGTATTTCACACTGCAATTTTTTTTCTGTGGCCCTAAATGGCGTTTTTTGGAAGAGCACAACAACCCCAACAGTATATAACGGCTGAATCGCACAGCTGCAGAGGCCAGAGAATGCTATTCAAAAATAATGTTGTTTTTTCACACACCTCCAGATGTGTATTTCACACTGCAAAATATTTTCTGTGGCCCTAAATGGCGTTTTTTGCAAGAGCACAACAACCCCAACAGTATATAACCGCTGAATCGCACAGCTGCAGAGGCCAGAGAATGCTTTTTAAAAATAATGTTGTTTTTTCACACACCTCCAGATGTGTATTTCACACTGCAAAATATTTTCTGTGGCCCTAAATGGCGTTTTTTGGAAGAGCACAACACAACCACAGTATTTAACCACTGAATCGCACAGCTATAGAAGTGCAGAGAATGCTATTCAAAAAAAATGTTGTTTTTTTTAGTATAGCACTGTACAATATATAGAAATTGTTTTTTTCACACACCTCCAGATGTGTATTTCACACTGCAAAATATTTTCTGTGGCCCTAAATGGCGTTTTTTGCAAGAGCACAACAACCCCAACAGTATATAACCGCTGAATCGCACAGCTGCAGAGGCCAGAGAATGCTTTTTAAAAATAATGTTGTTTTTTCACACACCTCCAGATGTGTATTTCACACTGCAAAATATTTTCTGTGGCCCTAAATGGCGTTTTTTGCAAGAGCACAACAACCCCAACAGTATATAACCGCTGAATCGCACAGCTGCAGAGAATGCTATTCAAAAAAAAGTTTTTTGTTTTTTTTTAGTATAGCATAGTACAAGAAAAATATATAGAAATTGGTTATTTCACACAACTAGAGATATACACTGCAAAATATTTTTTTTGCCCAAAAATAGGTCTTTTTTGCGCACAACAAAGTGCCTTTTTTTTTTTTGCAACAGCACAATAAAGTGCCTTTTTTTTTTTTGGGGCCCAAAAATGGGTCTTTTTAGCAAAAGCACAATAAAGTGCCTTTTTTTTTTTTTTTCTGCCCGAAATGGGTCTTTTAGCAAGAGCACAATACAGCCACAGTATGGAATAGGTGTATCACTCAACGTAATGCAGTGCTGGTGCACTGAGCTTGCAACACAAACAGATAAACCTATGCAGATCGCTGAGCTATTATATCTCTCAATCTGGACTCCTATCTAAATCTCTCTCCCTGAAAGCACAAACAGGATCCTGCCCCTACACTACACTACACTGTCTCTCTATCTTTTCTATCAGTAGATTGCAGAATCAGGACTAACTCCTATCATATAATTCTCTCCCTCACAGCAACAGCAGCCAGGATCCTTTCCCTACACTGTCTAAAAGCAGAGTGACGATCTGTGCTGTGTGCCTCTTGCTTATATAGAAGCTGGTCACATGCTGGGTCACATGTTGCACTGACCAATCACAGCCATGCCATTAGTAGGCATGGCTATGATGGCTTCTAAGGGCACACCAGCTAATCAAATGGTGATTGGCTGGTCCCTGAAGCATTTCTAACTGCGCCATTAAATTTCCGAATCCGAACCCGAACCCGGACTTTAGCGCAAAATCCGGGTCCGGGTCCGGGGTCGGGAAAACGCCAAAATTCGGTACGGACCCGAACTTTACAGTTCGGGTCCGCTCAACACTAGCCCCGAGTAAGTACTCGGGGCCCCCAAATCTTCACCGCCGCCGCCACCGCCGATACTACCGCTAGAGGTCCGCGGCCGGGCGGGAGACAATGTCTCCGCCGGCCGCCATTTTCTTGTAGACCAAGAGGAGGCCGGGTGGCTGCCAATAAGAATTGAGCTGCGGCACCGCCCACCTCCCGCCCCGCTAATGTCTGTCTGTGAAATGATGTGGGAAGGGGCGGGGGTGGGCGGCGCCACAGCTCAATTCCTATTGGCAGCCACCCGGCCGGCTCTTCCACTGTCCACTCTGTACTATAATGGGAGCCGAGAGAGTCTCTGCTGCTGGGGCATCATCACACCTGATGTAAGGGGGGACTCCGCTGGGAATGCCTGATGTAAGGGGGGACTCCGCTGGGAATGGCTGATGCAAGAGGGGACTCCGCTGGGAATGCCTGATGTAAGGGGGGACTCTGCTGGGAATGCCTGATGTAAGGGGGGACTCCGCTGGTAATGCCTGATGTAAGGGGGGACTCCGTTGGGAATGCCTGATGTAAGGGGGGACTCCGATAGGAAAGCCTGGTGTAAGGGGGACTCCGCTGGGAATGCCTGGTGTAAGGGGGACTCCGCTGGGAATGCCTGGTGTAAGGGGGACTCCGCTGGGAATGCCTGGTGTAAGGGGGGACTCCGCTGGGAATGCCTGATATATGGAGGGACTCCGCTGGGAATGCCTGATGTAAGGGGGACTCAGAGCTTCCACCGATTCTGCATTATGGTGAGTTGAATAATTTTATTTCATATTACAATGTAATAATAGAAAGGACTCCGCTGGGAATGCCTGGTGTAAGGGGGGACTCCGCTGGGAATGCCTGGTGTAAGGGGGGACTCCGCTGGGAATGCCTGGTGTAAGGGGGGACTCCGCTGGGAATGCCTGGTGTAACTGGGGACGCCGCTGGGAATGCCTGGTGTAAGGAGGGACTCTGCTGGGAACACCTGATGTAAGGGGGACTCCGCTGGGAATGCCTGATAAGGAGGGACTCCGCTGGGAATGCCTGGTGTAAGGAGGGACTCCGCTGGGAATGCTTGATGTAAGGAGGGACTCCGCTGGGAATATATGGAGGGACTCCGCTGGGAATGCCTGATGTAAGGAGGGACTCCGCTGAGAATGCCTGATGTAAGGGGGGACTCCGCTGGGAATGCCTGATGTAAGGGGGGACTCCGCTGAGAATGCCTGGGAATGCCTGATGTAAGGAGGGACTACGCTGGGAATGCCTGATGTAAGGGGGACTCAGGGCTTCCACCGATTCTGCATTATGGTGAGTTGAATAATTTTATTTTATATTTCAATGTAATAATAGAAGGGACTCCGCTGGGAATGCCTGGTGTAAGGGGGGACTCCGCTGGCAATGCCTGGTGTAAGGGGGGACTCCGCTGGGAATGCCTGGTGTAAGGGGGGACTCCGCTGGGAATGCCTGGTGTAAGGGGGGACTCCGCTAGGAATGCCTGGTGTAAGGGGGGACTCTGCTGGGAATGCCTGGTGTAAGGAGGGACTCCGCTGAGAATGCCTGGTGTAAGGAGGGACTCTGCTGGGAATGCCTGGTGTAAGGAGGGACTCCGCTGGGAATGCCTGATATATGGAGGGACTCTGCTGGGAATGCCTGATGTAAGGAGGGACTCCGCTGAGAATGCCTGATGTAAGGAGGGACTCCGCTGAGAATGCCTGATGTAAGGGGGGACTCCGCTGGGAACACCTGATGTAAGGGGGACTCCGCTGGGAATGCCTGATAAGGAGGGACTCCGCTGGGAATGCCTGATATATGGAGGGACTCTGCTGGGAATGCCTGGTGTAAGGAGGGTCTCCGCTGGGAATGCCTGATATAAGGAGGGACTCAGGGCTTCCACCGATTCGGCATTATGGTGAGTTGAATAATTTCATTTTATATTACAATGTAATAATAGAAATAATGCGCTTCAATCATCCCGACACCATAACAACCATGGTGCCGGGATGATTGAAGCGCTAACACCAGGTGTTTGGAGTATCTTTATCTGCTGATTTGTTAAACTTTCTGGAATACACATTTCTATTGTGGTGTAGAATCTGGGCCTGCTGTCCCTCCTATTTCTTTCTCTCCCTCTTTCTTTCTCCCTTCATCCCTCATTCATCTCAGACTCTAACCACACCCCTCGGAGCCACGCCCATGTAAGCCACACCCACAATTCCACGTAAACCACACCCGTTTTTTGCCACCGTAGAGGGCCCCTTAGCAGAATTTTGCTTAGGGCCCCAGGGAGGTCAGGATCGGCACTGGGTACGGTAAATATCTCCTAAACGTTCACCGTTTAGGAGATATTTACTTTTAAAGCCATCACTGGTGCATGAGCTCTTAAAGCGGAGCTCCGCCGAAAAAAAAAAATATTAAAAGCCAGCAGCTACAGCTACAGCAACTGCTGACTTTTAATATTTGGACACTTACCTGTCCTGGAGTCCAGCGACGTCCGCAGCAGAGGACGAGCAATCGCTCGTCACTCTGCTGCTCCCTCCGCCATCCTCGCTGAGGGAACCAGGAAGTGAAGCGGCTTCATGCCCGGTTCCCTACGGCGCATGCGCGAGTCGCGCTGCGCCGTTCTGATTCGTCCTCCTGTGTTCTGGGAGGCGAGTGTCTCCCAGAACACTACGGGAAGTCTGGGGGAAGTGACGTCACTCCCGCAGATTCCCGGAGAGAGGACTCCCGGATGTGGGTCTTAGACAGGTATCTTCACCCCCCTCCCCCCTGAAAGGTGTCAATTGTGACACCGGAGGGGGGAGGGTTCCGATTAGCATAAATTGTCATTTAGGGTGGAGCTCCACTTTAAGGAACGGCATGCCCGTGCCATTCCTTCAGTGTTCTGTGCCGTGAACAGCGGCTCCCATGTGCATGCGCGGAAGTGACGTCATTGCGGCTCGTCCAATTAAAGGACTGGAGCCCGCCAAACTGGAAGGAAGACCAGGTGAAGATGGAAGCCCTGTCAGTGGTGACAACGCACCACTGGAAGGCTTCGTTTTAAGGTAGGCATACTAGCACATTATAACTTTGCCTTGCAGTTTGTTTGTTTTTTAAAGCCAGCGGTTTACTACCACTTTAAAAGTGACATTTACATTTTTTTAAGGGTTCCCCTTAAAATTCCTACCAGGCACTTATTCAGGCATGCAGCATAGGTGGCCAGGAAAGGGATGGCAGCAAGCTTGCCCCCCCCTCCCTTCTTGAACCATACCAGACCACATGCCTTTCAACATGGGGGGGGGGGATCTTTCTAATCGTTGAGGGACTAGAGCTCTTACTTAAATCCTGTTCCCCAAAAATAATTGTGGGGGTCTGTGTGTGTGTGTGGGGAACATATCAGGATCTGACAGTCCCTTTAGAAAAGAAAGCCCCAGATATCCCGTCCCCCGGGGGAATGAGTATAGGGTACATTAGTACCCCTCATTACTTCTTCCCAAAAAAGTGTAAAAGTAATAAAAGGTACCCACATCGTGACAAAAACCTTTAATAACCCAAAAAATGGAAATGGTGTCTTCCAATGTAAATCCACTGTCAATCATGTCATCCAGTAATGTAGATCCATCGTCAATCACAATGACCCACAACCAGCTGATGTTTCCAGACTGCCACGAAGACCCACCTTATGATGATGCTTCCCTTCCACACTACTGCCATTAAAGTGTTACTAAACCCAGAACCATGCATTCATTATATCTGGTCTCCCACAGTACACAGAACACGGGAATGCAATTATTTTAGTAAATATAAACTGCTAAATACCTTTACTCATCAGCAGTAAATAGCAGTCTTGTGATTCTATCAGTGCCTGGTTAAAGCGGTTGTATACCCTGTTTTTTTTAACTTTTACCTACAGGTAAGCCTATAATAAGGCTTACCTCCGGCTCGCAGGAGTAACGACATCGCCGCTCCAGCCACTCACATCGCTGGAGCGGCGATACCCGGAAGACACGCCGAGGCAAGATGGCATCTCCCTTCGGCGTGGACCAGGTAAGTTACCGACGCCTCATTCTAAGGTAAGTATTTCATAATGAGGTGCATACTAGCTCATTATGCCTTTTGCCTTTCAGATATGTAAAAAAAAAAAAAAAAGCAGCAGCGGGTATACAACCGCTTTAAAGCGTATAGGAGGAGTTTTCATACTGCACTGAGCTGTCCTATGAGGATGCAGGACCCCTGACCCTCTGTCTGGACAGTGCTGATTGGCCCTGTGCTGATTACATGCACCCTCCCAAGAAAAGAAAAAATAAACCTCTCTAGCAATACACATCAAACTGAGCATGTGCAGCCTGACTTCAGTAACTCTGTCTTATCTGGACAGGTTATGAGGACAGTGCAAGAAGGGGAAGATCAGAGAAGAAAGGATCAAACTGTATTTTTTCACAATGCAGAGTATTAACCCCTTAGGTTCCACAGTGAGTATAACAAGCATGCTTTACTGCATATACAGACTGATTTTACTGTTGTGGGTTTAGTAACACTTTAAATGACAGATGCAAGCACTGCTGTTATTTGAACAACACCCCCAGGCATCCTGGGTGAAGTTTATCAACCAAAAATGGTCATGATCATATTTGGTCAATGACGTCACCTGGGATCCCGGCAAACAGGTTGGGTTTGGGCCAAATACAAGCTCATCCCTTGTCTACAGAGAGAACTGGGTAGAGCTGATAACCCTGCATAGGATTTCAGAGCGGCACAAGAAGTTATTAGCTCACTTGATCTCTGGCACGATCAACAGGAATTTTTTGCACTTACTGAACAGATATAAGAAAATATTTCATTTGAGTATTTAACAGACCAAAAGGGATCAAAGAGAAGAAGTTCATTGTTAGGCCTTCTATACACTTTCATTCTCAAAAGTAAACTCTACGACGTGGTGATCTCACTTCATACATGTCAGATCCTCTCGTACACCAGAACTGATGGATTAAAGGTTTGATTGGAGACTGTACAGGTGAATCTGTGCAGAGCAGCAAATCTATTAAGAGATGAAAGCCTTTGCTGCCTGTGTTGGGTAAGCAGACATAAAATCAGCGCTCCCTCGTGAGATTAGGGGTCTACGCCGGTAGCTGCGAAGTCAATCAATACGTCGAGATCTCGCTGCTTGGCTGTAAATGGAGGTCAGATGACTTTCACACTCTGACTGCGCGGATTCACGTGTGGGCGACCTCCCGAAGACCGTCACTTCCTCCGGGGATCTCCGCACTGCCTCTTCCACCAAGTTACAGAAACGATTATCTTGTCTGTGTTGTGACATGTAAAAGGAGTTGTCTGACAGCTGGAAATTACATCTTCTATTATCAGTTTATATAGGAAGGTCGGTCTGTGATTTTCAGGAAACTGAGACATCCAGGGAAAATCCGGAGTGAGTGTGTATATTACCCATGCAGGGAAAAGCAACAGGACTACGTAAAGTGGACCGGACATTGGATATCTTATTTCTTGTTAACCACTTCCATATAGGGCACTTTTACCCCCTTCCTGCCCAGGCCAGTTTTCAGCTTTCAGCACTGTCGCACTTTGAACGACAATTGCTCAGTCATGCGACGCTGTACCCAAAGTAAATTTATATTATTTTGTTCACACAAACAGAGTTTTCTTTTGGTGGTATTTAATCACCACTGGGTTTTTTATTTTTTGCTAAATTAACAAAAAAAATATATATATTTTTTTTTAAAGCGTTTTTTTCTTTGTTTCTGTTATAAAATTTTGCAAATAAATGTTTGCTCTTCATGAATTTAGGCCAACATGTATTCTGCTATATTTCTTTGGTGAAAATAACCCAAATCAGTGTATATTATTTAGCCTGTGGGAAAGTTAAAGTAGATGTAAACCCGATTTATGAAATTTGAGCTGAGCACATATATCTGCAGTGTTTTCTTATCTCTCTTCAAAGCACTATGCTCCGTAGCTGTCTCCTGCTCCGTTCTTCTGTTATCAGCCTAATAACTCCTGACAAGTTCTCCTTTAACTGAGATAAAAGCAGCCAAGTTTTGTGTTGGGGAGGATGCTATAAATAGATCAGCAGAGCCCTGAACTATTCACCAAACAGAGCTGAAAGTCTCTACCTATGAGGAGAGGGGTGTGTGCCTTTCCTCCAATCAACTGTCTTGGCTGTATGGCCTGACTTCACCGCAGTGCTGAACAGGAAGGAAAAATCTCCTAACACTATCTGAATATCCTAAACAGTGTATAAAGATGAAGACAGCAGATATACATGTAAAACTTATGTAGGGAGATTTGTTTCATCCCTGTGTATCATCTGAGGCTGTTCACTTCATTGGGTGTATGTGAGGGTTTGCATCCACTTAAAGCTGGATACACACTAATTCCAATTTCTTTAGATGTTTTCCTTTAGAGTTAACAAAACCATATAATATGAGGTCAAACCTAAACACTTTCAATATGTATGCAATCAAGCAGGCCCTTGCACTACATAGTTAAACGTAAATCTAAAGGAAACCGAACAACAAAAGTTGTATAGTGTGTATCCAGCTTTTTAGATTCCACAAACTATGGTATATATCAGAAAATTGATCAATCCTGATAAAATGATGGACTATCTCATTTTATGACCCCTTTTTGAAAAGTAGACAGTCCAAGGTATTTATTAAAAGGCATGGCGGATTTTTTTAAGTTGTAATTTTTTTGGAAAATTAAGAAATAAAAAAAAACTGTTGTTGTTTTTTGGCTGCCTGTGTCACTCTAATGCCCTATACACACGATCGTTTCTTCCGATGAAAAAAAGTCAGATGGACTTTTTTTATCGGAAAAAACGATTGTGTGTGGGCCCCATCTGACTTTTTTCCATCGGTGTAAAAAAATAGAACATGTTTTAAATTTTTCCGAAGGAAAAAAAAACTATAGGAAATTCCGATCGTTTGTGTGGAACTCCAATGGAGAAAAAACCCACGCATACTCAGAATCAAGTCGACGCATGCTCAGAAGCATTGAACTTAATTTTTCTCGGCTTGTCGGAGTGTTTTACGTCACCGCGTTTTTGACGGTCGGAATTTTGTCTGATGGTGTGTAGGCAAGACTGATGGAAGTCAGCTTCATCGGAATTCCATGGAAAATTCCATCGGAAATCCGATCGTGTGTATTTGTCCTCATTTCCATTATCATTGAAAGTGAAAGTAAAAAAAATAATTTTGGGCTGTCCCCAGAAAAGCAGTAGAGGGATAATCTTCCAATGGGGACACTAGTTCTGGTTACTCGGGGGGGCCCCAAGGCATTCCCTTAATTTGCAAGGATTTCCTCTCACTATCTGATTTGGCTATGGGACAGGAAGTGAAGGTAAATCTCCCTAATGGGAAAAAAAAATCAGACAGGGGTTATAACCCTCCCTTACTCTATCCAAAATGAAAACAAAAGTTTTGCCTATAATTATATTCGAATGCAATGCACAATAGCGCATGATACAACATGCAGTAACACATTGCACAGGAATAGACAAGAGTTAAAATGTTATGTCTAAAGGTATTTTTTTACAATCACAGTACTCTCCCTGGCAATTCATCTGCATTTTTTTTCTCCAGTAGGATGGAGCAATCTTTGTTCAGGCATCATCCAGGGTCAGTGGCGGCTGGTGCTCAAAATTTTTGGGGGGGCGCAAACAAACTGAAAAAAAAAAATCATTTGCCGCCACTGTGCCCATTAAACGCAGCCACTGTGCCCAAACGCCACCAGTTTGCCCCCTCAAATACAGCCAGTTTGTTTCCATACACAGCCAGTGTGCCCCCATATATATATATATAACCAGTGTGCCCCCATATATACAGCCAGTGTGCCCCCATATACAGCCAGTGTGCCCCCATATACAGCCAGTTTGTCCCCATATATAGCCAGTGTGCCCCCATATATATAGCCAATGTGCCCCCATATACAGCCAGTTTGTCCCCATATATATAGCCAGTGTGCCCCCATATACAGCCAGTGTGTCCCCATATATATAGCCAGTGTGCCCCCATATACAGACAGTTTGTCCCCCATATACAGCCAGTTCCCCCCAAATGCAGCCAGCGTGTCCCCCATATACAGCCAGTTCCCCCCAAATGCAGCCAGTTTGTCCCCCATATACAGCCAGTTCCCCCCAAATGCAGCCAGCGTGTCCCCCATATACAGCCAGTTCCCCCCATATTCAGCCAGTTTGTCCCCCATATTCAGCCAGTTCCCCCCATATTCAGCCAGTTTGTCCCCCATATACAGCCAGTTCTCCCCAAATGCAGCCTGTCCCCCCCCCCCAGCCCTGCACTTACCTTCCTTGGTCCGCGCCGTCCTCGATGTGTTCTCCCGCCCTCGATGTCGCTTCAGCCAATCAGGTTACCGGTAACCAGATCCGGTGAACCTGATTGGCTGAAACCTCCACACAGTCTTCTCCAAGGAACACACCCCCGTGCGTACCTGGGAGGAGTTTTTGGAAGCCGAATACAGCGTGAGAGCTGTATTCGGAAAGCCTATCAGAGCCGCTGGCTCTGATAGGCACTTCCAAGTTACACCCACCGCCGACCGCCGCTCTAATTCATATGGCCGGCGCTCACCAGGAGGCCGGCCATATGTATAGTGGGCAGCGCGGCAGCGGTGACAATACATAGATTCATGCAATGCATGAATCTATGTATTGTCTTTCAGTGGTGGTGTGGGAGCGAGAGGGGGCGGCGCTCCGGCGCCCTCTATGGACGCACCGCCACTGTCCAGGGTCCCTATCTAGGACTTACAATATATTCATGTAAATCCTGGTGATGGTGCAGTTCACAAGTGTAGTTCACAAATGTCTTACACAGATCAGCCCCTGCTGCAGCCTCTCACTTTGTGACTTGCTACAAAGTTACAACGTACAGTCTGATCAGTGGGAGAAGAGAGCCTAAGTGCCGGTTCACACTGGGGCGGCTTCAAAGTCACCCGACTCTGAAGCCGCCCCATACACGACTTCAGCGCAGCTTGCAAAACGACTTCTGTATAGAAGTCAATGCAAGCCGCTCCAAAGTCGCCCCCCAATAGTACAGGAACCTTTTTCTAAATCGGAACGACTTGAGTCACTCCTATTAGAACGGTTCCATTGTACTGAATGGAGTCCCTGTGTGAACCGGCACTAAGAAATTGCTTCTTCCTGCCTGCAGCAGACTGATGACATCATCTTGCCCTAGGCAAAGTCACTGGACTGGTGCAAAAGGAAGGCTTTTTAATAAGAAAAGGTGGAGCTGTTCTGAAAATAAATATATATTGTTGCTGTAGATTATGACATGTCAGGAATTTAAATTACATTTATATTTTTTGTCCCGTAAGTTTAATACTAACTGAACAAGTTAACTGCCATCCCATAACCAGTGAGTGCGTCCTTAGTGTCAACTAAAGCATCCTTCTTGGAAAGGAGGATGGTGAGCAGGACATACCCAAGACGTTATGGAAAGTCATGCCCTAGTGATAACGTGAAAATAAATCAGAGAGGAGCACAAAAGAATGTTTTTCAGGGTAATAAAAGTACTAGCAGGTCCCTTGTGATGTCTGATCTTAGATAGGTCTCTTACCTTGTTTAAAAAATATAGGTTCACTTTAAATCATTAGTATATGGGTTATATAATGTATCATTATATTCCCTCCAGGGAGGTGCCATCTTTTCTCATTTAATTAGCATTAACAGAAAAAAAAAATTTCTATATTTCTATTATTCTTTTTTAAAAAGTACAGTATATATTTAAACAACATGAAAAAATATAGGCTTTATTTGTCTATATAAGGCTGGGTTTACACTACTGCGTGTTGGAAACGCCTGCAAAATCGCACACTTTCCGGACAAACATTAATTAAGGTGTGTCTGGAAAGACACGCCATTAATAGTCAATGTAACTCCCATGCATCTGCAAGTGTGCTGTTTTTCACACACCAAAATACACATATTTGGTGGGCTGCATTTTTGGAAAAGAGTTTGGGACTTATTTTCCATTTTTCTCATTCATAGGGCAGCTCATTGAAATTAATGGGTTGCCCTACACGCAAAGCATGGGAACATGCCTGCACTTGGATGCACCGGTAGGTGTGAAGCAAGCCCTAAGGACTTTTTGTATAATATTACAGAGATATTACAGAGACCACTATTGGCCTTGTCTGAGTCCCCTGTGGCTTCCGTCTATGTGTTTCCTGTGAGGGTCTTACACACATGAATGGCTTGTAGGATTTTATTTTTGGCTGTCATATGATTATGTATTGTAAGTGTTGAAACAAAGGTATGGATTTGTGTCAGTTGTTTTATGTACCAAGGCAGTTGGCTGATTACACAATTTTATGTTATAGATTCATTACTCTTCATGTACTCCTGAAGAAGTGAGCTTGTTTTATGAAACGCGTTGAAAGAAAAGAGAGAGACCCTTGTAGTCCCATCAGTGATTGATGTTTAAGACAGCTGTAGTAGACAACTTGATATGTTTGTTTATATACCAATGATGGGGTTTTTGGGGAAGATGCAATAGATTTCTGCCTTTTTAACTATTTATGTAATTTTTTAAATACTTTTCAATAATAAACTTTTATTATAATATTTAGTTGATTCTGTATTTTGGTCCCTATAATGTCCCACCAACAGTCATTTTCCATTTGTCCTCAGTTTAAATCATGACCAAAATAGTCATTATCTCAACCTTAATTATTATTATTATTATTATTATTATTATACATAATTAATATAGCACCGACAGTAAGTCATTTATTTACACTTTAAGTCCTTGTTCACTCTACTGTGACTTGTCATGGAATATAAAAATGTTGCATGGCAAACTAAAACACATTCAATTGTAGCCGTTCCAATCTTTTCTACTCAAGTTCAAAAAAAGGTTTTTGCACTACTTTGATGCGACCTTAATGCGATATTGAATCCCATGGACTCCATGGATTGAATCCCATGTTTATAAATTTCTATTGGTGCATTAATACAGCTGCCTTTTAATCATCGGGCTGTTTATGTCGCAGAGTTATAGATCTATACAGGGCATTTTTTCAGAGAATAGGTGCAGGTACTCTTCACTAACGCTTCTGCTCCCCCCCCCAAACCCCCTCCAACTAGTGGGTGACATCATTGTTTAAATATGACCGCATGGCCGTATTTGGAGAATAACACTGACCAAATATGGCAATAGTCATATTTGGGCAATGATGTCATAATAATCCCGACCCCTTTCTGTATATTGCTGAAGATATCTCCTGGAGCATCATTTTTACCAAATATATAGAGGCAATAAACACCTTTCCGTGTGTAATTTATCAGTGCCAAAACTTTGAGTGACATAGATTCATTAATCTTCATGTACTCCTGAAGAAGTGAGCTTGTTATATGAAACGCGTTGAAAGAAAAGAGAGAGACCCATTAGTAAAACCTCATCTGAAATACGTTGTATGTAGATCATTTTTGGCTTATGATGTAGAACAGAAGAGAGAGTGCAGAGAAGGAGAACCAAACTGATAAGAGGCTTGGAGGAGCTCAACTATGAGGAAAGATTAGAGGAACTAAATTTATTCTCTTGTAAGACGAGGAAATTATGGGGGGTATATAATCACCATGAATAAATACATACAGTAGGTGGTCTATAAATAAATTCACTTTAAGTTTATTATAAAGGACAATTCATTTCTTGGAGTATGTCACGAGACACAGAGGTCCCTCCCCTGCAGCTCCCCTGTCCCCCTAAATACATATCTGAGCCTGATCTCAATCCAGCAATGTGATCGAGAGCCGAGACTCTCTCGGCTCTCTTGCTCCTCATTAGCTCAGATATAGCAGTGAGAGCCAGTGATAAGGAAGCGGGGGCAGGTCTGAGCCCCACTCTGTGTGTCTTATAGACACTGTGATGGACCGTCTGGCACCCCGCTTGGGTGCCTCCGCCAAGCTAAAGCTTCCTCCAATCTGAAACTAGGAACCTGGTATTATAGCTGAGCATTGCACCCAAGAACTAGATGACACTAGCTTAGGTACAAACTGGAACTGGAACTTCACCCAGAATATATACCACACAAAATCCTAAACAATGCAAACTGTAAACAGTATGATCATCAATACATCTAACAGTACATCTAATGAACAGCTAAAATAAACATAAACATCCCACAATGGTTTGGTAACAAGGTGAAGTGGACACAATACTAGCAGTCAGACAGAAACCATAAGTGACTCAATTAACAATGGGGATTCACACCTAGGAGGCACACAATGGGGAATTATACAATGAGAGAAAGACACATTAATAAACAGATTGCACATAACAGCAGGAGACACCAGTATCAGGTTGTTTGAAGCTGATTATAATCTTCTGTTTAGAGCCTCTGAGACTAGGTGGGGGGTTGAAGCAATCAATGCTAGTTTGGGCACAGAGGCCCCAAATCTGTATCAATGTCCTAGGCAGAGGCGGCTCTTTAATTAGGCAAATTAGGCGGTCGCCTAAGGCCTCGCACTCACAGGGGCCTCGCGGCAGCCTAATTTGCCTCTGCTCAATCACTGAGTTCTAGATCCGTGCATCTTTCTGCAGCCATTTTTATTTGCTTGTTTTTTTTTACCCATTATGGGCATGAGTATGGCCCCCGTGTCTAAGTTTTGCTTAAGGCCTCACAAAGCCTAGAACCGCCTCTGGTCCTAGGTTCCCAGAGTCTGTGTGTATTGAGGGACACATGGACCCAAATCTGAAGCAAAACCTTTCCAAAGCCCCCCCCCCCCAGGCACACACCTCCCAAAGAATAGAGCCCCCTCAAAAGCCAGGGCCCAAAGTCAGTAGGCTAGAGGCTACCCTGCCATCCCCTCCAAAAGCCCCTATCTCAGCTGGGTCTGTCACAGAGAGTACAAGCCCACTCAAGTGCCCCCATAGCAGGCAGCTTGCTATGGGGGCACTCTGTGGTGGGAGGAGCTAGGAGCACCAGCAGGGGACCTGAGAAGAGGAGGATCATTGCTGCTCTGTGTAAAACCATTGCATAAAGCAGGTAAGTATGACATGTTTGTTTTTTTTTTATAAAAAAAAAAGAAAAAAAGATTTACAATTAGTGTTGAGCGGACCCGAACTGTAAAGTTCGGGTCCGTACCGAATTTTGGCGTTTTCCCGACCCCGGACCCGGATTTTGCGCTAAAGTCCGGGTTCAGGTCCGGATTCGGGAATTTAATGGCGCAGTTAGAAATGCTTCAGGGGCCAGCCAATCACCATTTGATTAGCTGGTGTGCCCTTAGAAGCCATCATAGCCATGCCTACTAATGGCATGGCTGTGATTGGTCAGTGCAACATGTGACCCAGCATGTGACCAGCTTCTATATAAGCAAGAGGCACACAGCACAGATCGTCACTCTGCTTTTAGACAGTGTAGGGAAAGGATCCTGGCTGCTGTTGCTGTGAGGGAGAGAATTATATGATAGGAGTTAGTCCTGATTCTGCAATCTACTGATAGAAAAGATAGAGAGACAGTGTAGTGTAGTGTAGGGGCAGGATCCTGTTTGTGCTTTCAGGGAGAGAGATTTAGATAGGAGTCCAGATTGAGAGATATAATAGCTCAGCGATCTGCATAGGTTTATCTGTTTGTGTTGCAAGCTCAGTGCACCAGCACTGCATTACGTTGAGTGATACACCTATTCCATACTGTGGCTGTATTGTGCTCTTGCTAAAAGACCCATTTCGGGCAGAAAAAAAAAAAAAAGGCACTTTATTGTGCTTTTGCTAAAAAGACCCATTTTTGGGCCCCAAAAAAAAAAAAAGGCACTTTATTGTGCTGTTGCAAAAAAAAAAAAAGGCACTTTGTTGTGCGCAAAAAAGACCTATTTTTGGGCAAAAAAAATATTTTGCAGTGTATATCTCTAGTTGTGTGAAATAACCAATTTCTATATATTTTTCTTGTACTATGCTATACTAAAAAAAAAAAAAAAAACTTTTTTTTGAATAGCATTCTCTGCAGCTGTGCGATTCAGCGGTTATATACTGTGGGTGTGTTGTGCTCTTCCAAGAAACGCCATTTAGGGCCACAGAAAATATTTTGCAGTGTGAAATACACATCTGGAGGTGTGTGAAAAAACAACATTATTTTTGAATAGCATTCTCTGGCCTCTGCAGCTGTGCGATTCAGCGGTTATATACTGTTGGGGTTGTTGTGCTCTTCCAAAAAACGCCATTTAGGGCCACAGAAAATAAATTGCAGTGTGAAATACACATGTGGAGGTGTGTAAAATAAACAATTTCTATATATTGTACAGTGCTATACTAAAAAAAACAACATTTTTTTTGAATAGCATTCTCTGCACTTCTATAGCTGTGCGATTCAGTGGTTAAATACTGTGGTTGTGTTGTGCTCTTTCAAAAAACGCCATTTAGGGCCACAGAAAATATTTTGCAGTGTGAAATACACATGTGGAGGTGTGTAAAATAAACAATTTCTATATATTGTACAGTGCTATACTAAAAAAAAAAAACATTTTTTTTGAATAGCATTCTCTGCACTTCTATAGCTGTGCGATTCAGTGGTTAAATACTGTGGTTGTGTTGTGCTCTTCCAAAAAACGCCATTTAGGGCCACAGAAAATATTTTGCAGTGTGAAATACACATCTGGAGGTGTGTGAAAAAACAACATTATTTTTAAAAAGCATTCTCTGTCCTCTGCAGCTGTGCGATTCAGCGGTTATATACTGTTGTTGTTGTTGTGCTCTTGCAAAAAACGCCATTTAGGGCCACAGAAAATATTTTGCAGTGTGAAATACACATCTGGAGGTGTGTGAAAAAAACAATTTCTATATATTGTACAGTGCTATACTAAAAAAAACAACATTTTTTTTGAATAGCATTCTCTGCACTTCTATAGCTGTGCGATTCAGTGGTTAAATACTGTGGTTGTGTTGTGCTCTTCCAAAAAACGCCATTTAGGGCCACAGAAAATATTTTGCAGTGTGAAATACACATCTGGAGGTGTGTGAAAAAACAACATTATTTTTAAAAAGCATTCTCTGGCCTCTGCAGCTGTGCGATTCAGCGGTTATATACTGTTGGGGTTGTTGTGCTCTTCCAAAAAACGCCATTTAGGGCCACAGAAAATAAATTGCAGTGTGAAATACACATGTGGAGGTGTGTAAAATAAACAATTTCTATATATTGTACAGTGCTATACTAAAAAAAAAAACATTTTTTTTGAATAGCATTCTCTGCACTTCTATAGCTGTGCGATTCAGTGGTTAAATACTGTGGTTGTGTTGTGCTCTTCCAAAAAACGCCATTTAGGGCCACAGAAAATATTTTGCAGTGTGAAATACACATCTGGAGGTGTGTAAAATAAACAATTTCTATATATTCTTCTTGTACAGTGCTATACTAAAAAAAACAACCTTTTTTTTTTAATAGCATTTTCTGTAGCTGTGCGATTCAGCGGTTACGTGCTGTGGGTGTGTTGTGGTCTGGCAAAAAATGCCATTTAGGGCCACAGAAAATATTTTGCAGTGTGAAATACACATGTGGAGGTGTGTAAAATAAACAATTTCTATATATTGTACAGTGCTATACTAAAAAAAACAACATTTTTTTTGAATAGCATTCTCTGCACTTCTATAGCTGTGCGATTCAGTGGTTAAATACTGTGGTTGTGTTGTGCTCTTCCAAAAAACGCCATTTACGGCCACAGAAAATATTTTGCAGTGTGAAATACACATCTGGAGGTGTGTGAAATAAACAACATTATTTTTGAATAGCATTCTCTGGCCTCTGCAGCTGTGCGATTCAGCGGTTATATACTGTTGGGGTTGTTGTGCTCTTCCAAAAAACGCCATTTAGGGCCACAGAAAATAAATTGCAGTGTGAAATACACATGTGGAGGTGTGTAAAATAAACAATTTCTATATATTGTACAGTGCTATACTAAAAAAAACAAAATTTTTTTTGAATAGCATTCTCTGCACTTCTATAGCTGTGCGATTCAGTGGTTAAATACTGTGGGTGTGTTGTGCTCTTCCAAAAAACGCCATTTAGGGCCACAGAAAATATTTTGCAGTGTGAAATACACATGTGGAGGTGTGTAAAATAAACAATTTCTATATATTGTACAGTGCTATACTAAAAAAAAACATTTTTTTTGAATAGCATTCTCTGCACTTCTATAGCTGTGTGATTCAGTGGTTAAATACTGTGGTTGTGTTGTGCTCTTCCAAAAAACGCCATTTAGGGCCACAGAAAATATTTTGCAGTGTGAAATACACATCTGGAGGTGTGTAAAATAAACAATTTCTATATATTGTACAGTGCTATACTAAAAAAAACAAAATTTTTTTTGAATAGCATTCTCTGCACTTCTATAGCTGTGCGATTCAGTGGTTAAATACTGTGGTTGTGTTGTGCTCTTCCAAAAAACGCCATTTAGGGCCACAGAAAATATTTTGCAGTGTGAAATACACATCTGGAGGTGTGTGAAAAAACAACATTATTTTTAAAAAGCATTCTCTGGCCTCTGCAGCTGTGCGATTCAGCGGTTATATACTGTTGGGGTTGTTGTGCTCTTCCAAAAAACGCCATTTAGGGCCACAGAAAATAAATTGCAGTGTGAAATACACATGTGGAGGTGTGTAAAATAAACAATTTCTATATATTGTACAGTGCTATACTAAAAAAAAAAACATTTTTTTTGAATAGCATTCTCTGCACTTCTATAGCTGTGCGATTCAGTGGTTAAATACTGTGGTTGTGTTGTGCTCTTCCAAAAAACGCCATTTAGGGCCACAGAAAATATTTTGCAGTGTGAAATACACATCTGGAGGTGTGTAAAATAAACAATTTCTATATATTGTACAGTGCTATACTAAAAAAAACAACATTTTTTTTGAATAGCATTCTCTGCACTTCTATAGCTGTGCGATTCAGTGGTTAAATACTGTGGTTGTGTTGTGCTCTTCCAAAAAACGCCATTTAGGGCCACAGAAAATATTTTGCAGTGTGAAATACACATCTGGAGGTGTGTGAAAAAACAACATTATTTTTCAAAAGCATTCTCTGGCCTCTGCAGCTGTGCGATTCAGCGGTTATATACTGTTGGGGTTGTTGTGCTCTTCCAAAAAACGCCATTTAGGGCCACAGAAAATAAATTGCAGTGTGAAATACACATGTGGAGGTGTGTAAAATAAACAATTTCTATATATTGTACAGTGCTATACTAAAAAAAACAACATTTTTTTTTAATAGCATTCTCTGCACTTCTATAGCTGTGCGATTCAGTGGTTAAATACTGTGGTTGTGTTGTGCTCTTCCAAAAAACGCCATTTAGGGCCACAGAAAATATTTTGCAGTGTGAAATACACATCTGGAGGTGTGTGAAAAAACAACATTATTTTTAAAAAGCATTCTCTGGCCTCTGCAGCTGTGCGATTCAGCGGTTATATACTGTTGGGGTTGTTGTGCTCTTGCAAAAAACGCCATTTAGGGCCACAGAAAATATTTTGCAGTGTGAAATACACATCTGGAGGTGTGTGAAAAAACAACATTATTTTTGAATAGCATTCTATGGCCTCTGCAGCTGTGCGATTCAGCGGTTATATACTGTTGGGGTTGTTGTGCTCTTGCAAAAAACGCCATTTAGGGCCACAGAAAATATTTTGCAGTGTGAAATACACATCTGGAGGTGTGTGAAAAAACAACATTATTTTTGAATAGCATTCTATGGCCTCTGCAGCTGTGCGATTCAGCGGTTATATACTGTTGGGGTTGTTGTGCTCTTGCAAAAAACGCCATTTAGGGCCACAGAAAATATTTTGCAGTGTGAAATACACATCTTGGAGGTGTGTAAAATAAACAATTTCTATATATTCTTCTTGTACAGTGCTATACTAAAAAAAACAACCTTTTTTTTTGAATAGCATTTTCTGTAGCTGTGCGATTCAGCGGTTACGTGCTGTGGGTGTGTTGTGGTCTGGCAAAAAACGCCATTTAGGGCCACAGAAAATATTTTGCAGTGTGAAATACACATCTGGAGGTGTGTGAAATAAACAATTTCTATATATTTTCCTTGTACTGTGCTATACTAAAAAAAACAACCTTTTTTTTTTTGAATAGCATTTTCTGCAGTTCTGTAGCTGTGCGTTTCAGCGGTTAAATACTGTGGGTGTGTTGTGGTCTTCCAAAAAACGCCATTTAGGGCAAGATCCTAAATTTGGAAAATATGAGGGGAAGGTCAAAGGGACGTGGTGGCCCCGGTCGTGGTGCTGCTGGTGGAGCTCCTGTTGCAGGGAGAGGACGTGGTGGATCTGTGCCAGCTACACGCACAAGTGAAACACCTTCCTCAGGTGCGAGTAGGCGACCGAGCCTGCGGCGGTATTTTGTCGCGCCTAATGAGGCTGTACCAATGTTTAGGCCAGGACAAGTACAGGCGATAGTAGATTGGGTTGCTGACAGTGCCTCGGGTTCCTTCACATTGTCTCCCACCCACTCTTCTGATGAAAGATCAGAGTTGGCACCTGAAGCCCATGTCCATCAGTCTTTCACCTCACCCCCTTGCAAATCAGCCAAGCAGTCTGAGCCCCAAATCATGCAGCAGTCTCTTCTGCTTTTCGATGACTCTGTTAGCAGGGTTTCCCAGGGCCATCCACCTAGCTCTGCCCCAGAAGTGGAAGAGATTGAGTGCACCGATGCCCAACCACTTATGTTTCATGATGGGTACATGGGAGGACCATCGCAGCACGTCTCGGATGATGACGAAACACAGGTGCCAACTGCTGCTGCTTTCGCAATTGTGCAGACAGACATGGAGGGCAGGGGTGAAGACTGGGTGGAAGATGATGTGGAGGACGATGAGGTCCTCGACCCCACATGGAATCAACGTTATGCAGGTGACCAGTGTAGTTCGGAGGAAGAGGCGGTGGTCGCACAGAGCCACCAGCACAGCAGAAGAGGGAGCAGGGTGCAAAAACGGAGCATTCGTCCCCTAGACAGTACATCTGCTACTGCCCAACGCAGCAAGGGACCGAGCACACCAAAGCCAGGTCCAAGGACTTCCCTAGCGTGGCAGTTCTTCACACAGTGTGTTGATGACAAGACACGAGTGGTTTGCACGCTGTGCAATCAGAGCCTGAAGCGAGGCATAAACGTTCTCAACCTGAGCACAAGCTGCATGACCAGGCATCTAAGTGCAAAGCACGAGCTGCAGTGGAGTAGACACCTCAAAAACCAAGAAAGGTCTCTGGCTCCTCCTGCTTCCTCTTCTGCTGCAGTCTCGGCCTCTTCATCCACCTCTGTAGTGACAGTGGCACCTGTCACCCCGCAAACAGAGGATCTGCCAGCAACACTACCACCTGGGTCACCAACCATCTCCACAATGTCCCATGGAAGCGTTCAGCTCTCTATCTCCCAAACATTGGAGCGGAAGAGGAAGTACCCCCCTAGCCACCCGCGATCCCTGGCCCTGAATGCCAGCATTTCAAAATTCCTGGCCTTTGAAATGCTGTCATTCCGTCTGGTGGAGACGCAGAGTTTTAAAAGCCTGATGGCATTGGCTGTCCCGCAGTACGTCGTGCCCAGCCGCCACTACTTTTCCAGGCGAGCCATCCCTTCCCTGCACAACCAGGTGGGGGACAAAATCAGGTGTGCACTGCGCAACGCCATCTGTGGCAAGGTCCACCTAACTACGGATGCGTGGACCAGTAAGCACGGTCAGGGACGTTATATCTCCCTAACAGCACACTGGGTAAATGCAGTGGCGGCTGGGCCTGAGGCAGATAGCGGTTTGGCGCATGTCCTTCCACCACCGAGGATTGCAGGGCGCTTCAGTTTGCCTCCTGTTGCTAACTCCTCCTTCTCCGCTTCCTCATCCTCTACCGCCTCCTCATCCATTCAGCGTAACACCTTCACCACCAACTTCAGCACAGCCAGGGGTAAACGACAGCAGGCAGTTTTAAAACTTTCCTGTTTGGGGGAAAATCCCCACACCGCGCAGGAGTTGTGGAGGGACATGGAACAACAGACCGATGAGTGGTTGCTGTCAGTGAGCCTCAAGCCCGGCCTGGTGGTGTGCGATAATGGGCGAAATCTCGTAGCAGCTCTGGGTCTAGCCGGTTTGACGCACATCCCTTGCCTGGCGCATGTGCTGAACTTGGTGGTCCAGAGGTTCCTTAAAAATTACCCCAATATGCCAGAGCTGCTGCAGAAAGTGCGGGCTGTCTGTGCGCACTTTCGGCGTTCTCACCCTGCTGCTGCTCGCCTGTCAGCGCTGCAGCGTAACTTCGGCCTTCCCGCTCACCGCCTCATATGTGACGTGCCCACAAGGTGGAACTCCACCTTGCACATGCTGGCCAGACTGTGCGAGCAGCAGCAGGCAATAGTGGAGTTTCAGCTGCAGCAATCACGCGTGAGTCGCTCTGCGGAACAGCACCACTTCACCACCAATAACTGGGCCTCCATGCGAGACCTGTGTGCCTTGTTGCGCTGTTTCGAGTACTCCACCAACATGGCCAGTGCCAATGACGCCGTTCTCAGCGTTACTATCCCAGTTCTATGCCTCCTTGAAAAAACGCTTCGTGCGATGATGGAAGAGGATGTGGCACAGGAGGATGAGGAGGAGGAGGAGGAAGCGGGATCATTTCAAAGGCTTTCAGGGCAGTCTTTCACAAGTGGCTACGAGGGTGGGTTCCTGCACCAACAAACGCCAGGTACACAATTGTCCGGCAGAAAGGGCACAGTTCTGGAGGATGGCGAGGTGGAGGAGGAGATGGAGGAGGAGGAGGAGGAGGAGGAGCCATGTTCACAGCAGGGTGGCACTCAGACCAGCTCGTGGCCATTACTGGTGCGTGGCTGGGGGGATACAGAGGACACAGACGATACACCTCCCACAGAGGACAGCTTTTCTTTGCCTCTGGGCAGCCTGGCACACATGAGCGATTACATGCTGCAGTGTTTCCGCAACGACAGCCGAGTTGCCCACATTTTAACTGGTGCTGATTACTGGGTGGCCACCCTGCTGGATCCCCGTTACAAGGACAACGTACCGTCCTTAATTCCCTCACTGGAGCGGGATCGTAAGATGCGCGAGTACAAGCGCACGCTGGTAGACGCGCTGCTGGTGGCATTCCCACCTGACAGCGGGCGTACGGTGGAAGCACAAGGCGAAGGCAGAGGAGGAGGAAGAGGTCGCCAACGCAGCCGGGGCACCGGCAGCACCTCAGAAGGCAGGGTTAGCATGGCCGAAATGTGGAAAAGCTTTGTCAGCACGCCACAACAACCAGCACCACCAGCTGAGATGGAACGTCTTAGCAGGAGGCAGCATTTCACCAACATGGTTGAGCAGTATGTGTCCACAGGCCTACACGTACTGGATGACGGGTCTGCCCCCTTTAACTTCTGGGTCTCCAAATTGGGCACATGGCCTGAGCTTGCCGTTTATGCCTTAGAGGTGCTGGCCTGCCCTGCAGCCAGTGTATTATCTGAACGTGTATTTAGCACGGCAGGGGGCGTTATCACAGACAAGCGCAGCCGCCTGTCCAGAGCCAATGTGGACAAGCTCACGTTCATTAAAATGAACCAGGCATGGATCCCACAGGACTTGTCCGTACCTTGTGCAGAATAGACATGTATACCGGTGTTGTGACAAAAACTGTCCGGCCATCGGATTGTGCCCGGCCCGTACTGCGCAGGCGCAGCGCTTGCGCAGTACAGAGGACAAGGAGATTCACAAAATCTCCGAAGATGAACGGCACCTGCGCTGTGAGTGCAGGTTCAAGCCCCACCATCCAAGAGGACATACGGTAGCACATAGTAACAGGGCCCCTCACGGGCTCGGTTCGATCGCCACGCTTCGATCGCGGCCTTGCTTGGCTCGGCTTGAACCACGGATGGTGTGGCCTTCACCTGAACTCAACACGCAGGCGCCGTTAGTCTTGGGAGATTTTTGAAATCCCCTTGTCCTACATACTCAGCAAGCGCAGTACAGGGCGGACACTATTCGACAGGGGACAGAATTCGACACATCACCGGCCTTACCCAGCCATTGTTGTATTTTTGAACCAGTGTTGGCTACCTCGTCCTCCTCCACCGCCGCTTCCACCTACACAGCCACATCCACCGCCACCTCAACCTCCTACTCCATATGGACCTCGTCCTGCTAGGCCAAGATTAAAATTTTTATTTTATTTTTTTGTAGCGCACAGATCCTTTCCCCCTTACCTGCCTTTATGTTGTTGGCTCTTCACAGGAGGGAGAAAGGCACACCGCACTACCAGCCCGTATCCTCCTATATAAAGAGGTTGAGCGGTGTACTTGACGGGCCGTGTCCACAGCCGGAGTCAAAACTCCTCCAGAGGATGATTCTCACCTCTACTGTAGGTAGAGGCAAGTCCTTTAATTGCCAGTAAAGTCAATGTCCACACCAGCTGAAACTCCAACTCTTATTCTCTCATGGCAAAATAAACTGTACTCAGATAGAAAAGGTTAGAGCAAAGAAACAGGACAGCTTAAGGTGTGGAGGAGGTCCAGGCACAAACGTAGCACATTCACTTCACTGCTTAGGTTTCTCAAACAGTTTTTGGCGCACGGTCTCTGCCACAGACATTGAGGTTGGTCTCTGCCACAGACCAGGTGTACAAGGCCCCTGCCACGGGCCTGGAGAACTTTGGTCTCAGCCACAGACCAGGGTGTATAAGGCCCCTGCCACGGGCCGGTTGAATAAGGCCTCTGATACAGTCAAGGTGACCTTGAGCTTCTCCTTCTACGAACCTAGCCCATATCAAGGGGAAGACATCTCTCCAGGGAGTCAACAGACCATTCCTTCACCGTGACTCCCGCATCGGTCCATCAGAATGATCCTCCCTTCCCTGGAACAGGGTCCCCTACACGAGGCGGCTCTGGACTCCAGGCTTTACTCCCGCCCCTAGGCCTCCATACCCAGGGCAGCAAGAACTCCAGGATAGTACCTCACCCCGGGCTAAAGGTGCCCGAGATGGAACAGGAACACATGCACCCAGGCCGAAGGCACCTGGGCGCGGACCCCACTGGACATCAGCCCCCAGGCCAAAGGTCTGCCCCTTTTATATGCTCTCCCGGCATGCACAGCAGGTTCCCCGCCCCGCTGTACTACTGCCAAGAGGGGACACAAAAGGCGCCACCTGTAGGCCGCAGGGAACTGCACACCAATACTGTCCCCCGAGGACAAAATGGTCCATGAATCCTACAGAATTAGGGTATTTGAGCCTATTTACCACTCAAACACTTTCCTTAAATTTAGCACCCCGCTACATTTTTATTTCAAAGTATTTTATTTTCCCACTAGCTTATCCATTAAATTAAATAATTTATTCCAGAAAGGGCGTATTCTGGGGCATTCCCACCATATGTGTGGCATCGTGCCGTTGAGTTTCTGAGGTTCTTAATGACTTCCTGTACCTCTTCTGCTGAAAAGGGGGCCTCCAGCATATTTTTTTATTTTTTTATTTTTTTTATGTTCTTTTAAGTTATTTCCTATCCACATTTGTTTGCAGAGCACTTGCCATGTTCTTAACAACATTTTGCTGCCATTTGCAGCCCTCTAGCCCTTTCCATTACTTTTTTAGAGCCTTTTTAGTCGTCAGAAGTCCGGGTCCCCATTGACTTCAATGGGGTCCGGGTCCGGGTTCGGGTTAAAGTTCGGTCCCGAATCCGAACTTTTTTCCGAAGTTCGGCCGAACCCGCCGGACCCGAATATCCAGCTACCCGCTCAACTCTATTTACAATCACTTTAAGCACAATAAGTTGCAAGGTGGGACCTCCACGGATCAAACTTTTTTCAGCACATCTCACAGATGCTTGATTAAATTGAGATCTGGAGAATTTTTTCTGTAATATGAGCTACAGTACTGGCTACACTGGCCAGCTTTCGCTCCACACCTGCATCAGTGAGCCTTGGCCACCCCTGACCCTGTCGCTGGTTCTATGGTTTTCCTACTTTGGACCTCTTTCGATAGGTCCTGACCCTTGCAGACCGGGAACAATCAAATTCTTACGCTTGACCACTTTTTTGCTTTCAACACATCAAGTTCAGGGACAACATGTTCACATGCCAATTATATCCCACCCACTTTCAGGTGCCATTGTAACGAGATAATCGATATTAAACACTTTACCTGTCAGTGGTCAGAATGTTATAGCTGATCAGTGTATGTCCATATCAAAAGTAGAAGTAAAAAAATATCTCTGGCTGCACCACATTCATAGATCAGGACTCCAGAGCCCGGAAAGCACACTTGTATTATTGCTATGAAGGTTCTACAAGGAAAAATTTTACTTGGAAATTGCAACATATGATATTTAAATGTTTCTCACGTCTTAAATAAGAATGTATCTTTCAAACTCCGGAGAGAGTTGAGTGTATCATCATCTGCTATATGTTACAGATGGTGTAAACTCATCACCATCGCTGATCTCACCCCGACTTCCGAGCTGTAGAACAGCAGCAGATAAGCCTTCTGACGGGACATCTGCGTTAATGCGCCTATTTAACAGCGGCTGCTGTAAACACATCATGTGTATACCCTGACGCCGCGTTATACCCAGTGTGACTTCGGACCTAAATTTAAAAAACCAATTAAACACATCAACACAATTAAGGAAAAAGGAGAATTATAAACATCAACACAATTTAATTCAATGATCGCACGTACCAGGAAAATCTCCCATCCCCACATAGAACTAAATATGCATCACCCACCTTGGTCCTCCTGTCAGAAGGGCCCGAGGGCCCATTACACACAATGACACAGTCTGATTGTGTTGAAAGTGGAGAATTGGATTGTTGATGTTCTGTAAACAGACAAAATGAACGTGTTAAAAAATAATTATTCACTTTTTTCTTTTTTTTTTTTTTTTATGTTTTATTTTTGTCAGACACAAAACTATAGAACTAATTTTCTGGTTCAGATGGAAAATACTCTATAAGTTCATGTCATCATAAGATTCTTATAGGTAAAACATTACTTCAAGGGTTTTCCAACCAGAATTCTTGCATCTATGTCCATTATAAAGCTTAGATTATGAACATCTCCTGCTGTTTACTATCAGATATACTCTTCCATGTTGAGGGTATCCAACTAAGTAATGTGACAGTAATGCCGCATGCATAGTGCCCCCTCACCCTCCTGTCAGTCCCTGTTCTGAGCCACCATCCTGTCTGAATATTGTGTTCGGGTTTCAGGAGGACTGAAACCCAGACACATGATTCAAACCCGAACTGTCCGGGTGAATCCTGGACAGGTGGCACCCCTAACAATGCCTTGAAAAAGTATTCATACCCCTTGATATTTTCCACATTTTGTCATGTTACAACCAAAAACGTAAATATATTTTATTGGGATTTCATAGACAAACACAAAGTGGTACATAATTGTGAAGTGGATGGGAAATAATAAATGGTTTTCAAAATTGTTTACAAATAAATATGTGAAAAGTGTGGCGTGCATTTGTATTCAGCCCCCTTTACTCTGATACCCCTAACTAAAATCTAGTGGAACCAATTACCTTCAGAAGTCACCTAATTAGTAAATAGAGTCCATCTCTGCGTAATTTAAGCTCAATATAAATACAGCTGTTCTGTGAAGCCCTCAGAGGTTTGTTAGAGAACGTTAGTGAACAAACAGCATCATGAAGGCCAAGGAACACACCAGACAGGTCAGGGATAAAGTTGTGGGGAAGTTTAAAGCAGGGTTAGGTTATAATAAAATACCCCAAGCTTTGAACATCTCATAGAGCACTGTTCAATCCATCACCTGAAAATGGAAAGAGTATCACACAACTGCAAACCTACCAATACATGGCTGTCCACCTAAACTGACAGGCCGGGCAAGGAGAGCATTAATCAGAGAAGCAGCCAAGAGGCCCTTGGTAACTCTGGATGAGCTGCAGAGATCCACAGCTCAGGTGGGAGAATCTGTCCACAGGACAACTATTAGTCGTGCACTCCACAAATCTGGTCTTTATGGAAGAGTGGCAAGAAGAAAGCCATTGTTCAAAGAAAGCCATAAGAAGTCCTGTTTGCAGTTTGTGAGAAGCCATGTAGGGAACACAGCAAACATGTGCAAGAAGGGTCAGTTGAGACCACAATTGAACTTTTATTGCCTAAAAGCAAAATATTATGTGTGGCAGAAAACTAACACTGCACACCACCCTGAACACACCATCCCCACCGTGAAACATGGTGGTGGCAGCATCATGTTGTGGGGATGCTTTTCTTCAGCAGGGACAGGGAAGCTGGTCAGAGTTGATGGGAAAATTAATTGAGCCAAATACAGGGCAATCTTAGAAGAAAACCTGTTAGAATCTGCAAAAGACTTGAGACTGGGGCAGAGGTTCACCTTCCAGCAGGACAACGACCCTAAATATACAGCGCTACAATGGAATGGTTTAGATTAAAGCATATTCATGTGTTAGAATGGCCCAGTCAAAGTCCAGACCTAAATCCAATTGAGAATCTGTGGCAAGACTTGAAAATTGCTGTTCACAGACGCTCTCCATCCAATCTGACAGAGCTTGAGTTATTTTGAAAAGAAGAATGGGCAGAAATTTCACTTCACAATTATGTGCCACTTTGTGTTGAGTTGTCACATAAGATCCCAATAAAATACATTCACGTTTTTGGTTGCAACATGACAAAATGTGGAAAATTTCAAGAGGTATGAATATTTTTTCAAAGCACTGTATTTTACTACCTCTCATAGAGATCACAGTACACAAAAAACAACAATTTTTTTTTTCCAGCTCACTTACCAGCCAGCCTGCAACAAGCCGAATTGTAAGGCTAGGTTCACACTGCTGCGAATTTTATTGCGAATTTGAGCCGTTGCGATTGCTCAAATTCGCAAGTCATTTAACCACTTGCTTACTGGGCACTTAAACCCCCTTCCTGCCCAGGCTAATTTTCAGCTTTCAGCACTGTCACACTTTGAATGACAATTGCGCAGTCGTGCGACGTGGCTCCCAAACAAAATTTACGTCCTTTTTTCCCCACAAATAGAGATTTCTTTTGGTGGTATTTGATCATCTCTGCAGTTCTTATTTTTTACGCTATAAACAAAAAAAGAGCAACGATTTTGAAAAAAACACAATATTTTTTACTTTTTGCTATAATAAATATCCCAATTTAAAAAAAATTACAGCGTCTACAAAATAGGGCATAGTTTTATAGCATTTTTATTAATATTTTTTTTTTTTTACTAGTAATGGCGGCGATCAGCGATTTTTATTGCGACTGCGACATTATGGCGGACACATCGGACACTTTTGACACCATTTTGGGACCATTGTAATTTTTACAGCAATCAGTGCTATAAAAATGCATTGGTTACTGTAAAAATGACACTGGCAGTGAAGGGGTTAACCACTAGGGGCGCTGAAGGGGTTAAGTGTTCCTAAGGGAGTGATTCTTACTGTGGGGGTAGGGGACTGACTGGGGGAGGTGACCGATGGTTGTCCCTATATACAAGGGACACAGCATCGGTCTCTCCTCTCCCTGACAGGGACGTGGATCTCTGTGTTTATACACAGAGATCCACGTCCCTGGCTCTGAAAATGCCGATCGCGGGTACTCGGCAGACATCGCGGCCGCCAGGCACGTGCATCGGCACCCGCGTGACGCGGCGGGCACAGAAGTTCCCCGATGCGCGCTCGAGAGCGCGCGGGGAACGAGGAAAGGGGAGGACGTCAATTGACGTCCTCCCGGCATTCTAGGTCCGTGCTGTAGATGTCATTCGGCTATAGCGCGGACCTCTACTGGTTAAATAACATTGTTTTACATTAGTGCCGTTCACATCAATGCGTTGCGAATCTAAGCAGTGGGAAAAAAGGGTCCTGTGCGAGTTTGATCCGCGTGCGATGCGAATTCAGCTCTATAGACAGGCATTCCCGGAAATCGCGGCCGCGAAATCGCGGTAATATCGCACGATTTTGAAGTTGCAGTAGTGTGAACCCAGCCTAAAACCAGGTTTGCACACATTTGTAAATATATGCGTAAGCTGCAGAGGCCACTTCACAGCACCCCAGTGTACTGCAGTCCTAACTCTATAAATTTTCAGAGTCTCCAAAGTTGGAGCACATATATTATTATTATTATTATTATACAGGATTTATATAAATAATGGATAGATTTAGGGCTCTTTCACACGGGGCGGATCCGTGAAGATCCGCCCCGTGAAGCTCCGCTTGCTCAGCGGGGATCGCTCCGTTGATCCCCGCTGAGCCGACGGATGACTGGGCGGTCCCCGCACACTGTGCAGGGACCGCACTGTCAGAGCACCGCTCTCCCCTATGGGGAATCGGATGACGACGGACCGTAGAGTCCGTTGTCATCCGATCCGCTCCGCAGACGGAAGGAAAAATAGGATTTTCCTCCGTCACACTTTTTCGGAGCGGAGCGGATGTCAGCGGACATGTCTCCGCTGACATCCGTGCTTCCATAGGGGTGCATGGAGGATCCGTTTCAGGTCCGCCTAAAAAACTGACAGGCGGACCTGGACGGACCTCCGTGTGAAAGGGGCCTAAGACTCCATTCACATCTTAGGAAGAAGTTTTACACCAGGACTAGGGATGAGCTTCGTGTTCGAGTCGAACATACGTTCGACTCGAACATCGGCTGTTCGATCGTTCGACGAAGATCGAACGATTTGGGCCGTTCGCGCCAAATTCGAGTGACGCGAACGGCCCACAATGCACTACTCCATCGCAGTGTCATCCAGGCGCTGTGATTGGCCAAGCATGCACTGTGACCCCGCATGCTTGGCCAATCACAGCGCCGGCAGCGAGGAGAGCAATGATTGGCCACAGGCAGGATGCCTGTGGCCAATTATTGCTGAGGGTGTTTAGTACACGCCCCACACTATAAAAGGCCGCCAGCACGGCGGCCTAGTGTAGTGTGTTCCGGAGCAGGGATAGAGCAGCATAGGCAGGGACAGTGACTTTTATTTCTTTCTTGCTTAACCTGGATTCCTTTAGTTTAGGGAAAGAGAAGGATAGGTAGGGAGAGTGTCAGTGTGTTTTGTGCTTGTGCTATAGTGTTCTTAAAAAAAACATTTTTTCTAGGGACAGAAAACTGTAGGTAGGGAGAGTGTCAGTTTCTTTCACTGTGCAAGTCCTTGTTTCTAGGGACCTGGAAGGACAGTGAGTGAATTCTCCTTGTGCTATATTGTGCTTAAAAAAAACATTTTTTCTAGGGACAGAAAACTGTAGGTAGGGAGAGTGTCAGTTTCTTTCACTGTGCAAGTCCTTGTTTCCAGGGACCTGGAAGGACAGTGAGTGAATTCTCCTTGTGCTATATTGTGCTTAAAAAAAACATTTTTTCTAGGGACAGAAAACTGTAGGTAGGGAGAGTGTCAGTTTCTTTCACTGTGCAAGTCCTTGTTTCTAGGGACCTGGAAGGACAGTGAGTGAATTCTCCTTGTGCTATATTGTGCTTAAAAAAAACATTTTTTCTAGGGACAGAAAACTGTAGGTAGGGAGAGTGTCAGTTTCTTTCACTGTGCAAGTCCTTGTTTCCAGGGACCTGGAAGGACAGTGAGTGAATTCTCCTTGTGCTATATTGTGCTTAAAAAAAACATTTTTTCTAGGGACAGAAAACTGTAGGTAGGGAGAGTGTCAGTTTCTTTCACTGTGCAAGTCCTTGTTTCTAGGGACCTGGAAGGACAGTGAGTGAATTCTCCTTGTGCTATATTGTGCTTAAAAAAAACATTTTTTCTAGGGACAGAAAACTGTAGGTAGGGAGAGTGTCAGTTTCTTTCACTGTGCAAGTCCTTGTTTCCAGGGACCTGGAAGGACAGTGAGTGAATTCTCCTTGTGCTATATTGTGCTTAAAAAAAACATTTTTTCTAGGGACAGAAAACTGTAGGTAGGGAGAGTGTCAGTTTCTTTCACTGTGCAAGTCCTTGTTTCTAGGGACCTGGAAGGACAGTGAGTGAATTCTCCTTGTGCTATATTGTGCTTAAAAAAAACATTTTTTCTAGGGACAGAAAACTGTAGGTAGGGAGAGTGTCAGTTTCTTTCACTGTGCAAGTCCTTGTTTCCAGGGACCTGGAAGGACAGTGAGTGAATTCTCCTTGTGCTATATTGTGCTTAAAAAAAACATTTTTTCTAGGGACAGAAAACTGTAGGTAGGGAGAGTGTCAGTTTCTTTCACTGTGCAAGTCCTTGTTTCCAGGGACCTGGAAGGACAGTGAGTGAATTCTCCCTGTGCTATATTGTGCTTAAAAAAAACATTTTTTCTAGGGACAGAAAACTGTAGGTAGGGAGAGTGTCAGTTTCTTTCACTGTGCAAGTCCTTGTTTCTAGGGACCTGGAAGGACAGTGAGTGAATTCTCCTTGTGCTATATTGTGCTTAAAAAAAACATTTTTTCTAGGGACAGAAAACTGTAGGTAGGGAGAGTGTCAGTTTCTTTCACTGTGCAAGTCCTTGTTCCCAGGGACCTGGAAGGACAGTGAGTGAATGCTCCTTGTGCTATAGTGTGCTTAAAAAAAACATTTTTTCTAGGGACAGAAAACTCTAGGTAGGGAGAGTGTCAGTTTCTTTCACTGTGCAAGTCCTTGTTTCCAGGGACCTGGAAGGACAGTGAGTGAATTCTCCTTGTGCTATAGTGTGCTTAAAAAAAACATTTTTTCTAGGGACAGAAAACTGTAGGTAGGGAGAGTGTCAGTTTCTTTCACTGTGCAAGTCCTTGTTTCTAGGGACTGGGAAGGACAGTGAGTGAATTCTCCTTGTGCTATAGTGTGCTTAAAAAAAACATTTTTTCTAGGGACAGAAAACTGTAGGTAGGGAGAGTGTCAGTTTCTTTCACTGTGCAAGTCCTTGTTTCCAGGGACCTGGAAGGACAGTGAGTGAATTCTCCTTGTGCTATATTGTGCTTAAAAAAAACATTTTTTCTAGGGACAGAAAACTGTAGGTAGGGAGAGTGTCAGTTTCTTTCACTGTGCAAGTCCTTGTTTCCAGGGACCTGGAAGGACAGTGAGTGAATTCTCCTTGTGCTATATTGTGCTTAAAAAAAACATTTTTTCTAGGGACAGAAAACTGTAGGTAGGGAGAGTGTCAGTTTCTTTCACTGTGCAAGTCCTTGTTTCCAGGGACCTGGAAGGACAGTGAGTGAATTCTCCTTGTGCTATATTGTGCTTAAAAAAAACATTTTTTCTAGGGACAGAAAACTGTAGGTAGGGAGAGTGTCAGTTTCTTTCACTGTGCAAGTCCTTGTTTCTAGGGACTGGGAAGGACAGTGAGTGAATTCTCCTTGTGCTATAGTGTGCTTAAAAAAAACATTTTTTCTAGTGACAGAAAACTGTAGGTAGGGAGAGTGTCAGTTTCTTTCACTGTGCAAGTCCTTGTTTCTAGGGACCTGGAAGGACAGTGAGTGAATTCTCCTTGTGCTATATTGTGCTTAAAAAAAACATTTTTTCTAGGGACAGAAAACTGTAGGTAGGGAGAGTGTCAGTTTCTTTCACTGTGCAAGTCCTTGTTTCCAGGGACCTGGAAGGACAGTGAGTGAATGCTCCTTGTGCTATAGTGTGCTTAAAAAAAACATTTTTTCTAGGGACAGAAAACTCTAGGTAGGGAGAGTGTCAGTTTCTTTCACTGTGCAAGTCCTTGTTTCCAGGGACCTGGAAGGACAGTGAGTGAATTCTCCTTGTGCTATAGTGTGCTTAAAAAAAAACATTTTTTCTAGGGACAGAAAACTGTAGGTAGGGAGAGTGTCAGTTTCTTTCACTGTGCAAGTCCTTGTTTCCAGGGACCTGGAAGGACAGTGAGTGAATTCTCCTTGTGCTATATTGTGCTTAAAAAAAACATTTTTTCTAGGGACAGAAAACTGTAGGTAGGGAGAGTGTCAGTTTCTTTCACTGTGCAAGTCCTTGTTTCTAGGGACCTGGAAGGACAGTGAGTGAATTCTCCTTGTGCTATATTGTGCTTAAAAAAAACATTTTTTCTAGGGACAGAAAACTGTAGGTAGGGAGAGTGTCAGTTTCTTTCACTGTGCAAGTCCTTGTTTCCAGGGACCTGGAAGGACAGTGAGTGAATTCTCCTTGTGCTATATTGTGCTTAAAAAAAACATTTTTTCTAGGGACAGAAAACTGTAGGTAGGGAGAGTGTCAGTTTCTTTCACTGTGCAAGTCCTTGTTTCCAGGGACCTGGAAGGACAGTGAGTGAATTCTCCTTGTGCTATATTGTGCTTAAAAAAAACATTTTTTCTAGGGACAGAAAACTGTAGGTAGGGAGAGTGTCAGTTTCTTTCACTGTGCAAGTCCTTGTTTCTAGGGACCTGGAAGGACAGTGAGTGAATTCTCCTTGTGCTATATTGTGCTTAAAAAAAACATTTTTTCTAGGGACAGAAAACTGTAGGTAGGGAGAGTGTCAGTTTCTTTCACTGTGCAAGTCCTTGTTTCTAGGGACCTGGAAGGACAGTGAGTGAATTCTCCTTGTGCTATATTGTGCTTAAAAAAAAACATTTTTTCTAGGGACAGAAAACTGTAGGTAGGGAGAGTGTCAGTTTCTTTCACTGTGCAAGTCCTTGTTTCTAGGGACTGGGAAGGACAGTGAGTGAATTCTCCTTGTGCTATAGTGTGCTTAAAAAAAACATTTTTTCTAGGGACAGAAAACTGTAGGTAGGGAGAGTGTCAGTTTCTTTCACTGTGCAAGTCCTTGTTTCAAGGGACAGAGAAGGACACCTGAAGGTAGCCCTTATTGCTTTTTTCCCATCTCCCTGCAGGCCATCTATTAGAATGTCTGGAAGGCAAACAAGGAGAGGCAGACAGTCAGGAGGCAATAAAAGAGGGCAAGCAGGCTCTGTGTCTGGGGGCAACAGTGCTGGTCGTGGACGCGTTGCATTGTCATCAGCACATGGCCATGGGACACGCTTGTCCTTCTTTTCCGCAGCTGGACATGTTGAGCCACATCATGCCGAAGACTTGGTAGAGTGGATGACCAAGCCCTCCTCCTCCTCCTCATCCTCTCTCACCCAGGCTCAGGGTACTGGCAAAGCAGCTGCCAAAGCGTCCTCTTCCCTGGTATCAATGTCAGACTCATCATCAGTCACTCCTTCCCTAGACCCACCATGTCCTCCTCCTGAGGAGTCCCCCGAACTGTTTGAGCACAGTGTTGGGTACATGCTCCAGGAGGATGCCCAGCGTTTCGAAGGGTCTGATGATGAAACCCAGCTACAGGAAGGCAGTAGGGTGAGAGCAGACAGAGGGGATGCTCAAGAAGGACACCAATCTGGCAGTCATGTTCCAGCAGCTGCAGCATACTGCCAGATTGGCTCCAGTGATGAGGAGGGAGGGGATGATGAGGTCACTGACTCCACGTGGGTGCCTAATAGGAGAGAGGAGGAGGAGGATGAGGAGGAGGCACATCTCCAACGAGACAGGATGCCCTTTGGTGGCCAGCGTAAGGGCAGTACACCGACGGAATCACACCGCAGAGCTCCGCCTGTGCAGGGCGCTGCCTCTGCCCGTCATTCAAAAAGTTCCTTGGTGTGGGCCTTTTTTGAGGCTAGTGCATCAGATCGCACAGCTGCTGTTTGCAACATATGTCTCAAGCGTATATCGCGTGGCCAAAACATCAGCCGCTTGGGTACCACATGCCTGACCAGACATATGTTGACCTGCCATGCAGCTCGTTGGCAAGCCTACCTCAAAGACCCACACCAAAGAACAAAGCGGACCTCTCCTTGCACCGCATCAGCTGGGATCTCCAACCCCACTATAACTTCAGTCCTCTCTGAAACATGCACTGAGAGGAATGAAGGTGTAGAATTAGGTGTGTCACAGCCAAGTACTTGCGGCCACTCTGCTAGCAGTACACCGACGTCCGATTCTAGCAGGCAAATTTCCCTGCCCCAGCTGCTGGACCGTCGAAAGAAGTTCACTCCCAGCCATCCACATGCCCAGCGGTTGAATGCTAGCTTGGCTAAATTGCTAGCGCTTCAACTGCTGCCTTTTCAGTTGGTAGACTCGGCCCCCTTCCGTGAGTTTGTGCAATGTGCGGTTCCTCAGTGGCAGGTTCCCAAACGCCACTTTTTCGCACGGAAGGCTATTCCGGCTCTCTACCGGCATGTGGAAGGCAATGTCTTGGCCTCGCTGGACAGGGCGGTCAGCGGTAAGGTGCATATTACCGCTGACTCATGGTCCAGCAGGCATGGACAGGGACGTTACCTTTCTTTCACGGCCCATTGGGTCACTCTTTTGGCAGCTGGGAAGGATGCAGGACAAGGTGCAGTAGTGTTGGAGGTTGTCCCACCGCCACGCCTCCAAAATGCTACTACTGGTTGTGACACACCTCTCTCCTCCACCCCCTCCTCTTCTTCTTCCTCCATGGCCTCTTCCTGTGGTTTGTCCTATGAACCAGCGGTGCTCCGTAGCCGTTCACGGGGCTACGCAAGTACGCAGGCAAAAAGATGCCATGCCGTGCTTGCGCTGGTGTGTTTGGGGGACAGAAGCCACACTGGGGCAGAGGTCCTGTCTGCTCTGCAGGGCCAGGCCGAGAGGTGGTTGACGCCACGCCAGCTTAAGCCAGGAATGGTGGTTTGCGACAATGGCACCAACCTCCTCTCCGCCCTCCGACAGGGACAACTGACCCATGTGCCCTGTGTGGCTCACGTCCTTAACCTGGTGGTGCAGCGGTTCTTGGGCAGGTACCCGGGCTTACAGGATGTCCTGAGGCAGGCCAGGAAAGTCTGTGTGCATTTCCGCAGATCTTATAATGCCAGTGCTCGCCTGGCTGAGCTGCAAAAGGAGTTGAACCTGCCCAAGAACCGCCTTATATGTGACATGCCCACCAGGTGGAACTCAACGTTGGCCATGCTGCAGCGGCTGCACACGCAGCAGAGGGCCATCAATGAGTACCTGTGCGACTACGGCACCAGGACAGGGTCAGGGGAGCTTGTTTTTTTTTCTCCACGCCAGTGGGGCATGATCAGGGATGCATGCACTGTCCTGGCACCATTTGAGGAGGCCACGAGGATGGTGAGCAGTGACAGTGCATGCATCAGTGACACTGTACCTCTTGTCCACCTGTTGGAGCACACGCTGCGTGGAATAATGGACAGGGCACTTGAGGCAGAACAGAGGCAGGAAGAGGAGGACTTCCTTGCCTCTCAAGGCCCCCTTTACCCAGACAGTGTTCCTTCTGTCCCACCCATCGCACAGGAAGAGGAAGAGGAGGAGGAGGAGGAGGAGGAGGAGGATTGTGTCAGCATGGAGGTGGAGGCTGGCACTCAGCATCATCAGCAGCAGTCTTTTAGGGATGATTTACAGTCCCAAGAAACCAGTGGACTTGTACGTGGCTGGGAGGAGGTGACTGCGGATCATGTCGTCCTTAGTGACCCAGAGGACTCCGGAGCGAATGCCTCAGCAAACCTACGCTGCATGGCCTCCCTGATCCTGCAAAGTCTGCGGAAGGATCCTCGTATTCTTCGGATCAAGGAGAGGGACCATTACTGGCTGGCCACTCTCCATGATCCACGGTACAAGGGTAAGGTTGCGGACCTTATGTTACCGTCGCAGAGGGAGCAGAGGATGAGACAACTCCGGGAGGCCTTGCAGAAAGGTCTGTGCAACGCGTTCCGAGACTGGGAGGTTACAAACTCCTGGTCCAGGACAACGAGTTGCTGAGGCTTCGGCCAGTCAAAGAAGGAGCGGTGGGGAAGGTGGCCGTCTGACCGATGCGTTCAGACAATTCTTTAGTCCGCAGCCCCAAAGTATGATTGGTTCCAGCAACCATCGCCAGCGTCTGATAAACATGGTGCATGAATATCTAGGGGCAAGGTCAGACTTGGACACCTTCCCCACCGAAAATCCTCTGGCTTACTGGGTCTTGAGGATGGATCACTGGCCAGAGCTTGCACAGTATGCAATTGAGCTACTGGCCTGTCCTGCATCCAGCGTTCTTTCGGAACGCACATTCAGTGCTGCTGGAGGATTTGTCACGGATCACAGGGTGCGCCTGTCCACCGACTCGGTTGATCGACTGACTTTCATCAAGATGAACCAGTCTTGGATCACCACCAGCTACCACACACCTGATGCTGATATAACAGACTAATTGATTTTAACATGTCACGTCCCTTCAAGACTGATGCTGATGCTGAGTGCCTGTGCTGTTATGTTGACTGGCTATCCTCCTCCTCCGAGTCCTCAATGATACGATTGATGATGATAGCTTGGAAGATCATTTTTGTTTATGGGTGCCGCCACCAGTGGCTAAGGCCCAATTTTTCAGCCCCTGTTTTACAGGGGCGTGTACTTACAATTTTTTTAGCAATAATTTGCCATAGGGCTCATTGCTGTGCTCCAAGTACAGTATCTGTGAGGGGTTGTAGTGTTGTGCCACCAGTGCCTAAGGCCCAATTTTTCAGCCCCTGTTTAACAGGAGCGTGTCATTACAATTTTTGAAGCAATACTTTGCAACAGGGCTCATTGCTGTGCTCCAAGTACAGTATCTGTGAGGGGTTGTAGTGTTGTGCCACCAGTGCCTAAGGCCCAATTTTTCAGCCCCTGTTCAACAGGGGCATGCAATTACAATTCTTGATGTAATAATTCACAGCAGGGCCCATTCCTGCACCCACCAAGAGTAAGTCTGAGGGCTTACAGTGTTGTGGCAACGCCACCACCACCACCACCACGAAAGGCCCAATTTTTCAGCCACTGTTCAAAAGGGGCATGTAATTACAATTCTTGATCTAATAATTCACAGCAGGGCCCATTCCTGCACCCACCAAGAGTAACTCTGAGGGCTTACAGTGTTGTGGCAACACCACCACCACCACCACGAAAAGCCCAATTTTTCAGCCCCTGTTCAACAGGGGCATGCAATTACAATTCTTGATCTAATAATTCACAGCAGGGCCCATTGCTGCACCCACCAAGAGTAACTGTCAGGGCTTACAGTGTTGTGGCACCAGCACCACCATCAAAGCCCCAATTTTTACTACCACTGTTCAACAATTATATGTAATTAAAATTCCTGATATAATAGTTGACAGCAGGGCGTTCCAGCACCAACCAAGAGTAACTGTGAGTGCTTACAGTGTTGTGCCAACACCAACAACTAAGGGGCCTATTTCTGCAGAGTATATACGGCAGGTCCCTACTTTCAAACATCCAACTTACAAACGACTCCTACTTGCAAACGAAAGAAGACAACAGGAAGTGAGAGGAAATCTACCCCTAGGAAGGAAAATTCTCTCCTGTAAGAATAAATATGGGAGAAAGGTGTCTCCTCTGTACTGATGCTTTATCAGCAATCCTTGTTTCAAGAAAAACACCACATTTCAAAAACAGTTGTCATTGGGACGGAAAGTGAGGTGAAATGTTCTGAACAGGGGCACAGACAGCAAAACAAATGTTACAGGGGTGATAACCCTTACCTATGTTTCCCAAAAAAATTAAAAATAGATTTTTGGGCTGGAGCTACACTTAAACAATGTACCTGTTCAAAATTACAAACACATTCTACATAAGAACAAACCTACAGTCCCTGTCTTGTATGCACCGCCTGTATACGGCTGTTCAGAGTATATAGGGCCTTTTTTATTTTGTGTGCGGGGTTCCCCTTAATATCCATACAAGACCCAAAGGGGCTGGTAATGGGCTGGGGTAGGGGGGGGGGGTCATGGGGTAGCTATGCCATTTTTCTTAAAGATTTTCATCCATATTACCGGGACCAGACATTACATTAAAGCCGCAAGAAGTTTTAAATGGCTTTTTTTTCCTTTAGAAGTGTCATTTTGTGCAGGGACAGTTCTAAACACGGGAAACACGTGGCACTTCACAGGCATACTTTAGACACCCCCCAGGTACGATATTTAAAGGAATATTTGACTTTTTTTTTTTCACTTTATGCATCATTAAAATGACTGCTCCCGAAAAACGACCGTTTTTAAAACTTCTTTTTGCATTGATACATGTCCCCTGGTGCACAACCCGGGTTCCCAAACCCTTTTTAGGACAATAACATGCATAATAGTTGTTATAATTAGCACTTTAGAATTCGAACGTTCGCATCCATTGTATTTAATAGGGTTCTAATGTTCGTACGAACTTTCGGTCCGTTCGCGGGTTCTGGTGCGAACCGAACCCGGGGGTGTTCGGCTCATCACTAACCAGGACTAGATTAAAAAGTTGCCAACATCCCGTATGTTACTGGAACAAAAGAAGGTGTCCCCCTAACTAGGGGCTGGGACTTTCACGGCAACAAAAATTATAAACAAAAAAATTGTTAGAGTATAAAGTAGTTTAATCTGATAATTTAAAGAAGCCAACCATGTGGCGACCAAAGCTGACTGTAGAATAAAATTCATATACAGTAAGGGGCATAAAAACAAGAAATACAGACACAAATTGTTTTCCAATCTGTGGTTGAGCCCGACGCGTTTAAGGGAATGTTCCCTTTCATCAGGGGCGTGTCCTTGTTGGAGATTTAAATAGCATCTAAAAAATATATATACAAAGACATGGTCGGTAACAAGCTTGTTATTGGTGATGTTCACAAATCTCTGACACAGATCAGCCCCTGCTGCAGACTCTCAGCTTGTAACTTGCTACAAAACCTACAGTGTACAATCTGATCACCGGGGGGAAATGGGTGAAAGGAGACTAAGGAGATGCTTCTTTCTGGCTGTAGCAGAGTGGTTGCATAATTTGAGGTAGGAAGGAAAGAAAAAAAAGGAAAAAAGAAAAGAGTAAATCTCTGGAGCAGAGACTTCTATATACTGAGCTGACAGATGTAATACGCAGTATTTGGGAATAACTCCTGCAGAAGGAACAACGGGAAACAAGTTTATTTTCTGCGGACATTGGCTCACCTTGTTTGTTTGTCTTTCTTAATTACTTTAATTATAATTACATCTTGCATGTCTGAAAAGCCTCCAGGCCGCCATGCGGGAAGAGGTGTTGTCGCAGTGGAGTCTGGAGGGTGAGCTGAACGCCTGGCCGCACTTCGCCACACCAGTCTGCTAATACTAGACGGCAGAATTCTGATGTGACACAACTTCCTAATGGCTGAACCAGGTCCATCGTCTGCTGGACAGCGACTGGGTTTTCATAGTCAGCTACAGCCACCTGGGAAGACATCTAATATGATGCCACGTACACACGATCATTATTCACGGCGGTTAAAAAACCGCCGTGAATAATGTCATTAAAAACGAGGAAACGGCTTGTTCCCCACACACGGTCGTTTTTCACGTCGTTTTTTCTCTTGTCGAGAAAAACGACCGTCTGTGGGCTCCGCGGCAGTGTTTCCCTATGGGAAACACTGCCGCGGGAAACATGTCGAAAAAAACGATGAGAAAAATTAGAACATGTTCTAATTTTTCTCGTTGTTTTTAATGCCATTTTTCTCGTCGAAAAAAACGGCAAAAAGCCCACAGACGATCATTTTTCTCGTCGAAAGGAAAAAAAAATGTTTTTCTTGACGAGAAAAACGGCCGTGTGTACGCGGCATAAGAGGTCTCTGCCGACTGGTTGCTAGAGGTCACTGCACCTTGTACAGCAAAATGCCCATTTTACATCCACTAGCCTTCGGTGTGTGAAAATTCAATAAATATAAATAAAGCAATCAAGGTCACAAAATTATAGAGCAAAGTGAAACAAAGTAGAAAAGACCATTCACTTAAACCCATTATTAAAGTGCTTCTAAAGGCAAAGCAATTTTTTACCTTAATGCATTCCCTGTATCCCTGTAGTCCTATATCGATCCAGTGCTGCTCCTGTCTGTAGCGGCTCTCTCCTCTCTCCCCTTTCTGATAGGCCGCAGCAGGAGCCGATGGTAGGGTTGCCACCTGTCCAGGATTCACCCAGACAGTTCATGTTTGGAATCATGCGTCCGGGGGTTCAGACTGCATGAAACCCGGACACATTATTGAGAATGGACTATGGCTTCCCAGTAGGGTTGCTGGCTGCAGTTGTCTAAGCCGAGAGTGTCTGTTACACTCCTTCACACTGCCCAAATCCAACACTAACAACCCCCCCCCCCCAAACACACACAGACGGGAGAGGAGAGAGGGCTCGATCTGCACCTTTTCCTCTCGCCCCTTCCCACCCCTACCCCTCTGTGTCTGCCCACACTCCAATCCCTGGCGCTGTGCCTTTAGAAAAGGAAAGTTGGGGCTGGAAATCTGAAGTCCAGCAGTCTCAGATAGATCTGGATGAGAGGTGCTGACTGCCAAGGGGTGACTGAGCTCACAATCCATCCCTGTCTGTGACTGAAGTCTCCCCCCTTCTCTCAACTGCACACTAAGGTAAATCAGGGCTCTCAGAGCACCCCTTACATCAGAGTTCTCCTTTACACCAGAGGCCACAGTGTTTCCCCTTACATCAGAGTCCTCTCCGTACATCAAAGTTCTGAGTCTTTCCCCCTTAAATCAGGGTTCCCAGAGCATCCCTTATGTTAGAGGCCCCAGAGTTCTCCCTTACATCAGAGTATAGGCTTTTACAAGCATTTAAAGAGGAAGTAAACAAAACAAAAAAAACACCCTGCAAGACAAAGGCATAATGAGCTAGTATGCATAGCATACTAGCTCATTATGAATTACTTACCTTAGATCGAAGCCCCCGCAGCAGTCCTCGTTCCCCTCCTCCGTCGCGGCCATCTCTCCCGGAGTGACTTCCGGGTATCGTGGCTCCGGCGCTGTGACTGGCCGGAGCCTCGATGACGTCACTCCCGCGCATGCGCGTGGGAGCTGCCACTAACGGCACGATCGCAGTTAGAAACGGCATGCTCAGTGCGTATGCGCCGTAGACATCGGTGTCTGTCATCTGCAAATATCTCCTAAACCGTGTAGGTTTACAAAATATTTCTTGCACCTACAGGTAAGCCTTAATCTAGGCTTACATGTAGGTAAAAGTGCTCTGTAAGGGTTTACAACCACTTTAAACTAGGGCTTATATTGCAGCCCTCCTGGAAAATAACACTAGGTCTTATTTTCGGGGTAGGTCTTATTTTCAGGGAAACACAGTAGCTGTGGCCAGTTTGAATGTGGTCAGAACTCCACAGAAAAGCCGACCCTGAACATACACACGCATCCAGTGTCAGTCAGAGGCTCTATTCGCATGTAACCACTGTGACAGCAGGAAGGTAAAGTCACCTGGTTGCATCCAGGGGGGTAGATATATTTCTCCCAGATTCAGGCTTTATGCCGACTTATACAACTAGGGAGTTGATGAAGCCCAGCTGAGGCTAGTGGGCTCATGAATGACTCATACCTCTAGGGAGAGTGCTGGGCGTCGTGAGGCAGGGAGTTGATGAGACCAGCTGAAGCCTGTCAGTTCGTTTAAGGCCTCTATAAAAACTCCCAGATTCATTAGATGTTAGCTCATGCCTGGAACCAGACCTGTGTGGACTGTCTAGGGAGAGTGAACCCCTGTGCGGTGAGGCAAAGCCTGTGTGGCTATTTGTTTGGACTTTAACTAAACCAGGGACTTAGGGACTAGGACAGCACCAGGCTGATCCCAGTTGTTAGTTTAGGAAACCTGCATGTTTAGTCAGAGGTCAAACTGACCAGGATTTATTTTGTTTGTTTCTTTTTGGCTTTGCTGTGTTTTTGTCACTGTACATAGAGAAATAAACCGCACCTTTTGATTTTGAAAACCACAACCTCCGTCTGCTGGCCCTGTTTTTGTGTGGGGAGCCCAACCAGGGGGTCACACACACCCGCTACCGAGTTAAGCCCCTCACAGTTGGTGGAGAACCAGTGGCAGTTTTTTTAAGCCAGCATGGAGGAGATACTGAAACAGCTGGCTCTAGCAAATGCCAATCAACAGCAGACAAATGCAGGTTTGCAAAGGAGCCTTGCAGCCCAGCAGCAAGCTCATCAACAAGCCCAGCAGCAATCTGAGGCCCGCTTCATAGACCTGTTACAGAAGCAAGAGCAGAGACTACAACAAATGGAAGCAGTAATGCAGCAACGTCCGCAGACCAGTGAGGAAAGCCGTCCCACTAATACCGCGTCCTTTGGGGTGAGTCGTTTATTGACAAAAATGACTGGAGAGGATGATCCAGAGGTATTTTTGACCACATTTGAAAGGACTGCTGAAAGAGAAAAGTGGCCTGAGGAGCAGTGGGCTGGACTGGTGGCTCCTCTGTTAACTGGTGAATCGCAGAAGGCTTACTATGACCTAGAGCCTGACCAAGCAAAAGACTATGTGATGCTAAAAGCTGAAATATTGGCAAGGCTGGGTGTCACCCTGGCTGTCCGGGCTCAGCGTGTGCATAACTGGACTTTCCAGCTTGGAAAACCCCCCAGGTCTCAAATGTATGATCTCATTCACCTGAGCAGGAAGTGGCTACAGCCAGAGACTTTGTCCGCACCGGAGATTGTGGAACGTGTTGTGATGGATCGTTTCTTGAGAGCTCTTCCTACCGCCATTCAAAAGTGGGTAAGCCATGGAGACCCAGAAACGGCCGGTAAACTTGTGGATCGTGTAGAGAGATACTTGGCTACAGAGAACCTGACAGCCTCTTCCAGAGACTCTCGGACTTTCCACCCTAAGACCAGACCATCCCCAGGGGCGGATAAGAGGATTCCAAGGGGTGAGGGTGGAGAGAGTGAGAGGGTGGGAGCTCTACCCCAAGTTTGGCGAGAACAGCCTGGGAAATCAGCGGCTCAAGAGGCCGCAAGAAGGATCGTTTGCTACCGCTGCCGGCAAGCGGGACATATTGCAGCAAATTGCCCGGTTGTGGAGGAACCCATGCAATGTGACTTTCTGATGGACAGACGTCAGTCGCTGTGTGCGACAGTCGCATGCACTGCCATTCGGGGAACTGAGAAACATTTATGCAAAATGTGTATTAATGGTAGAAATGTTGTGGTATTGCTGGATTCAGGTAGTCTTGTGACCCTGATAAAGGCTGAATTAGTTAAAACAGAGGTCTCTGGGAATAGCAAGGTAGCTGTTATTTGTGTGCATGGGGACACCCGAGAGTATCCAGTGACTACAGTGTGTTTCGAGACCCCCAAAGGTACCCTCTCTCATCCAGTGGGGTTAGTATCTCAATTACCGCATGATGCCATTGTGGGAAGGGATTTTCCGAAGTTCTGGGAACTGTGGGATGATCCTGAGCCCCCCACTGGTGCCCCTATGTACCAGGAATGTGATAGCCAGAACTCCTCTGAGAGTGGGGAGGACTCTCCAGAATTTCCCTTGTCAGTATTGGCAGGGGAGACTCAAGAAACTGGAGAGGAGCCCACCTCCTCAGACGAAAACCTACCGTCTGTGGAGTTTTCTGATCTGGAGGTTCACAGGGAAAATTTTGCCACAGAACAGTTAAAAGACCCCGCCCTAATAAAGGCACGGGAAAACGTAGTGGAAATAGATGGCGAGTTAGTGAACCCAGATATTACCTGCACTTACCCATACTTCAGCGTAGAGAAGGACCTACTGTATCGGGTGGCAAAAAGGGCAGAAGAAACCGTTGAGCAGCTGGTGGTGCCCAAACCTTACAGGAAGTTGGTGTTGGAGTTGGCCCATGGGCACATTCTTGGAGGTCATCTGGGGACAGAGAAAACCCGAGAGAGGGTATTACAGAGATTCTATTGGCCTGGGGTGATGAAGGACATAGAAAATTATTGTTCCTCCTGCCCTGTGTGTCAGAGGTCGGCCCCGATGCCACATTTCCGTAGCCCGCTGGTCCCTCTACCCATCATTGAGGTCCCGTTTGAGAGAATCGCAATGGATTTGGTAGGTCCTATAATCAAGTCCGCTAGGGGGCACCAGTACATATTGGTTATAATGGACTATGCCACCCGTTATCCAGAAGCGATCCCTCTCAGAAATACCTCGGCCAAAACCATAGCCAAAGAGCTATCTCTTGTTTTTAGCCGGGTGGGTATTTGTAAAGAACTGCTTACGGACCAAGGTACACCCTTTATGTCCCGGGTTATGAAAGAGCTGTGTAAATTGTTCAAAGTGACGCAATTGCGTACATCTGTGTATCACCCCCAAACCGATGGGCTGGTTGAAAGATTCAACAAAACCCTAAAACAAATGTTGAAGAAAGTGGTGGATAGAGATGGAAAGGATTGGGACTGTCTACTTCCTTATTTGATGTTTGCTATTAGGGAGGTGCCCCAATCCTCTACGGGATTCTCCCCCTTTGAGTTACTGTATGGGAGACACCCAAGAGGGCTGTTGGATATTGCCAAGGAAACTTGGGAAAGTGAGAGTTCTCCCCACAGGAGTGTGATTGAGCATGTCGCCCTGATGCAAGATCGAATTGCACAGGTAATGCCCATCGTGAAGGAACATTTGGCCCAAGCGCAGTTGGCACAGCAGAGAGTGTACAACCGTGGAGCAAAGACCCGTACCTTTTCCCCGGGGGATAGGATATTGGTACTTGTCCCTACGGTTGAAAGTAAATTCCTTGCCAAATGGCAAGGCCCCTACGAGATAATGGAAAAAGTGAGCGAAGTGAATTACAAGGTCAGACAACCAGGAAGGCGAAAGCCCGAACAGATATATCACGTTAATCTGTTGAAAGCCTGGAGGGATAGAGAGTCCCTAGTCGCAGAAACTTGGTCACCAGCTCAAACTGGTTGCGTGATTCCGGAGGTTGGAATAGCAGCCACCTTGTCACAACCCCAACAACAGGAGGTTAAGGAGTTTGTGCTTCGCAACAAGGAGGTGTTCTCTGAGCTGCCGGGACAAACATCTGGGGTAGAGCATGATATTATTACCCCGCCCGGTGAAAGGGTGAAGTTAAAACCCTATCGGATCCCAGAGGCCCGACGGGAGGCAATACGGGAGGAAGTACAGAAAATGCTGAACTTAGGGGTGATAGAGGAGTCCCAAAGTGATTGGTCTAGTCCCATTGTGTTGGTGCCTAAACCGGATGGGAGCTGGCGATTTTGTAACGATTTTCGTCAGTTGAACAAAGTTACAAAATTTGACACCTACCCCATGCCACGTATAGATGAGTTGATCGACCGGCTGGGAACAGCCCGATACATGACGACTCTTGACCTCACAAAAGGGTATTGGCAAATTCCCCTGGCCAAGTCGGCCAAAGAGAAAACCGCATTTGTAACCCCAGACGGGGCGTTCCAATATAAGAGAATGCCGTTCGGGTTACAGAATGCGCCGGCCACATTCCAGCGGAAAATGGACCAGATACTGAGGCCCCATCGGAAGTATGCTGCGGCTTACCTGGATGACGTAATTGTCCATAGCACAGATTGGGCCTCACATCTGCCAAAAGTGCAAGCAGTCCTAGACTCTATCCGGGAAGCGGGGTTTACGGCTAACCCCAAGAAGTGTACCATTGGGCAGGAGGAGGCCAAATATCTTGGGTACACCATTGGCAGGGGAGTGATAAAACCCCAACTCAACAAAGTCGAGGCCATCCAGAGTTGGCCACGTCCCAACAGCAAGAAGCAGGTACGGGCCTTTCTGGGAATCGCGGGTTATTATCGGCGCTTCATTCCCCACTTTGCTTCTAAGGCTGTGCCCCTAACCAACCTGACGAAAGGGAAAGGGTCGGTCATGATTAAATGGACCCCCGAGGCTGAGGCAGCATTCCAATTCTTGAAACAAGCCTTATGTAGCCAGCCAGTGTTGTACTCACCCGACTTCTCTAAAGACTTTGTCGTACAAAGTGATGCGTCAGATGTGGGGTTAGGAGCAGTATTGTCCCAGGTCTGGAACGGGGAAGAGCACCCAGTCATTTACCTCAGCAGGAAGTTGAAGTCCCATGAGGTAAATTACGCCACGGTTGAAAAGGAGTGTTTAGCGGTGAAGTGGGCTCTAGATTCCCTTCGGTACTATCTGCTAGGTAGGCACTTTGACATGGTTACGGATCACGCTCCGTTAAAGTGGATGGCTCAAAACAAAGAGACAAATAGAAGAGTGAATAGGTGGTTCCTGGCCCTACAGGAATTCAACTTCACAGTAAAGCATCGCCCTGGCGTTCAAATGGGGAATGTGGATGCTTTGTCTCGAGTACATGAATGCCTGATTGCTGGTGTTCCAACCCCAAGGTTAAAACAAGAGGGGGGGGTATGTGACAGCAGGAAGGTAAAGTCACCTGGTTGCATCCAGGGGGGTAGATATATTTCTCCCAGATTCAGGCTTTATGCCGACTTATACAACTAGGGAGTTGATGAAGCCCAGCTGAGGCTAGTGGGCTCATGAATGACTCATACCTCTAGGGAGAGTGCTGGGCGTCGTGAGGCAGGGAGTTGATGAGACCAGCTGAAGCCTGTCAGTTCGTTTAAGGCCTCTATAAAAACTCCCAGATTCATTAGATGTTAGCTCATGCCTGGAACCAGACCTGTGTGGACTGTCTAGGGAGAGTGAACCCCTGTGCGGTGAGGCAAAGCCTGTGTGGCTATTTGTTTGGACTTTAACTAAACCAGGGACTTAGGGACTAGGACAGCACCAGGCTGATCCCAGTTGTTAGTTTAGGAAACCTGCATGTTTAGTCAGAGGTCAAACTGACCAGGATTTATTTTGTTTGTTTCTTTTTGGCTTTGCTGTGTTTTTGTCACTGTACATAGAGAAATAAACCGCACCTTTTGATTTTGAAAACCACAACCTCCGTCTGCTGGCCCTGTTTTTGTGTGGGGAGCCCAACCAGGGGGTCACACACACCCGCTACCGAGTTAAGCCCCTCACACCACTTAGATGAGCGGTACCGTGCAAACATCAGCAACACTGGCCATTGATTAGTAGAATACAAAATATGACAGCAGTCACTGACAGTGTATAGTACTGCTGGCAAGAATTTATTGATTCTCGCCGGCTGGCTGCTTCTATTCGGCCATGTGAATGTAGTCTTATGCCGCGTACACATGGTCGGAATTTCCGACAAAAAAAGTCAGATGGGAGCTTTTGGTCGGATATTCCGACCGTATATGCCCCATCTGACTTTTTCTGTCGGAATTTCCGAGGGGCTTAGATAGAGAGCATGTTCTCTATTTTTCCGTCGGAAATTCCAACGGAGGTTTTCCCGTTGGAAAGTCTAGCCGTGTGTACGCGGCATTAGTTCACAATCTGACTGCATTAAGTTTAAAAAGATACTTACCCGTATATACAGTATTATATAGTCTTGGCAGATCTGAAATTGATTGTACAGAGATTATGTGGTCAGAATACATGTATGGTGAGCCTAACAGTTTATTTTTGTTCAATCCAGCAGGACTAAACAAAGCAAAACTGACAGCTCCGGAGGAGCCTCTGTACTAACTATGCAATGTTAGTACAGCAATCTCCCCTGCTGTGCTATTGTGTTCTGACAGCAGATTTCCCCCCCCCCTCCGCCAGAACATGATCAGCTGACCTTTTTTGGTCAGCTGAACTTTTTTGGTCATGCCCCATTGACAGAAGCTGGCCGAACGGCCGGCTTCTATCCCACCGACTGCAGTAAACACTTCTTTACTATAAAGATGCACAGAAATGAGGCATTGAAGTAAAAAATAAAAAAATACCTTGGATCCTTACACTTTGCCTCCTTACTACCTCCAGGGATTGCTTTGAGCCTAAAATCCTGTGAGAAAATATGTATTGTGTGTGTGTATCTGTGTGATACAATATATGTATCAGTGTGAAACTTGGTTCACACCTTGTGCAAGTTAGGAATGAGTGCAAAATCTTGCACACTCCCAACACGCACAGAAATACGCTGCCCTTAAACAGAGGTGCGACATTGCTATTACTTGCTGATGGCACCCCCAAGCACCCGCTAATGTGCAAAATGCCATTTGAGCCAATTCACATTGTGCCACGGCACCATGCAGTTCAGGGCGGCGCAATTTTGAAAAAGGGTCAAGGACTTCTTTTGTACATTTCTTGCATGTAGCGCACCCTATTAAAATGGATTGACTGCCCTAAACACAGTAACGCACAGGAAAAGCACAACAGCGTCTGTTTCCTGTATGGAGGGAACCTAGCCTGAGTAATTTTGCACTTAAGCATACATGTTATGGAGCTTTGGTTTACATCTTTTTTTTGTTTTGTTTTTTCAGGGTTTACATCTTTTTTTTGTTTTGTTTTTTCAGGGTTTACATCTTTTTTTTTTTAAATCACTTTTTATATAAATCAGTGGGACACATATCAGTTTTACAAAATTACATTTATTATTTTGAGTTAAAAACAAGTACCCCCCTATGTTATTTAGGCCCCTTTTACTTGGATGGACTGATCAGGTCTGCCTGTCAGTTTCTCAGGTGGACCCAATGGGGCCATTTATTGCTCTCTATGGAGCGGCGGATGTCGACGGACATGTGTCCTTTAACACCCACCGACAATCCGATCCTGTCCGCTAAAAACAGAGGGATGGGGGATCCATTCCCCATCCGTCTGGTGGATCGGTTGACAGTCGGATGAAAATGGACAGGCGGCTAGCTTCCATCCAACAGCCCATAGAGGACAGAGGACTGTGCCAGTGTTCGCTCTGCATCAGTGGAGTGGACACGGACCTGTCATCTGCCTGCTCAGTGCATAGCTCCCAATTGTCCCTGATTTCGAGGGACTATCACTGATTTGGAGCAATGTCCCTCTGTCCCTCTTCCCCCCTCATTTGTCCCTCATTTTGGTCTGATCTATATAGTTGTACATAAAATGCACTTTTTATCTTTCAAAAAGTGTTTGACAGTGCTAAACCTTTCATCCAATTTCTAAATTGCTGCATTTGTACATTTTAAAAGCCAATATAAAGGAATAGTAGTGGTAAAAAAAGTCCTTGTGGATTTAATTATATTTTTGGGGTTATTCTCCTTTAAGGGGGTGTGGCAGGGGGCTTGTTCTATGACTTCATACGTTTGTTAGCAGGTGTCCCTCATTCCCATCTCAAAATGTTGAAAGGTATGTCAGTGGGGATCAGTGTAGTGGACACGGACCTGTCATCTGCCTGCTCAGTGGGGATCAGTGGAGTGGACACGGATCTGTCATCTGCCTACCCAGTGGAGATCAGTGGAGTGGACACGGACCTGTAATCTGCCTGCTCAGTGGGGATCAGTGGAGTGGACACTGGCCTGTCATCTACCTGCTCAGTGGGGATCAGTGGAGTGGACACGGACCTGTCATCTACCTGCTTAGTGGGGATCAGTGGAGTGGACATGGACCTGTCATCTATCTGCTCAGTGGGGATCAGTGGAGTGGACACGGACCTGTCATCTACCTGCTCAGTGGGGATCAGTGGAGTGGACACGGACCTGTCATCTACCTGCTCAGTGGGGATCAGTGGAGTGGAAACGGACCTGTCATCTCCCTGCTCAGTGGGGATCAGTGGAGTGGACACGGACCTGTCATCTACCTTCTCAGTGGGGATCAGTGGAGTGGACACGGACCTGTCATCTCCCTGCCCAGTGGGGATCAGTGGAGTGGACACGGACCTGTCATCTGCCTGCTCAGTGGTGATCAGTGTAGTGCATATGGACCTGTCATCTTCCTACTCAGTGGTGATCAGTGGAGTGGACACGGACCTGTCATCTGCCTGCTCAGTGGGGATCAGTGGAGTGGACACGGACCTGTCATCAGCCTGCTCAGTGGGGATCAGTGGAGTGGACACGGACCTGTCATCTGCCTGCTCAGTGGGGATCAGTGGAGTGGACACGGACCTGTCATCTGCCTGCTCAGTGGGGATCAGTGGAGTTGACACGGACCTGTCATCTACCTGCTCAGTGGGGATCAGTGGAGTGGACACGGACCTGTCACCTACCTGCTCAGTGGGGATCAGTGGAGTCGACACGGACCTGTCATCTACCTGCTCAGTGGGGATCAGTGGAATGGACACGGACCTGTCATCTACCTGCTCAGTGGGGATCAGTGGAGTGAACACGGACCTCTCATCTGCCTGCTCAGTGGGGATCAGTGGAGTGGACACGGACCTGTCATCTACCTTCTCAGTGGGGATCAGTGGAGTGGACACGGACCTGTCATCTCCCTGCCCAGTGGGGATCAGTGGAGTGGACACGGACCTGTCATCTGCCTGCTCAGTGGTGATCAGTGTAGTGCATATGGACCTGTCATCTTCCTACTCAGTGGTGATCAGTGGAGTGGACACGGACCTGTCATCTGCCTGCTCAGTGGGGATCAGTGGAGTGGACACGGACCTGTCATCTGCCTGCTCAGTGGGGATTAGTGGAGTGGACACGGACCTGTCATATACCTGCTCAGTGGGGATCAGTGGAGTGGACACGGACCTGTCATCTACCTGCTCAGTGAGGATCAGTGGAGTGGACACGGACCTGTCATCTGCCTGCTCCGTGGGGATCAGTGGAGTGGAAACGGACCTGTCATCTCCCTGCTCAGTGGGGATCAGTGGAGTGGACACGGACCTGTCATCTGCCTGCTCAGTGGGGATCAGTGGAGTGGACACGGACCTGTCATCAGCCTGCTCAGTGGGGATCAGTGGAGTGGACACGGACCTGTCATCTCCCTGCTCAGTGGGGATCAGTGGAGTGGACACGGACCTGTCATCTTCCTGCTCAGTGGTGATCAGTGGAGTGAACACTGGCCTGTCATCTACCTGCTCAGTGGGGATCAGTGGAGTGGACACGGACCTGTCATCTACCTGCTCAGTGGGGATCAGTGGAGTGGACACGGACCTGTCATCTATCTGCTCAGTGGGGATCAGTGGAGTGGACACAGACCTGTCATCTACCTGCTCAGTGGGGATCAGTGGAGTGGATACAGACCTGTCATCTACCTGCTCAGTGGGGATCAGTGGAGTGGACACTGGCCTGTTATCTACCTGCTCAGTGGGGATCAGTGGAGTGGACACGGACCTGTCATCTGCCTGCTCAGTGGGGATCAGTGGAGTGGACACGGACCTGTCATCAGCCTGCTCAGTGGGGATCAGTGGAGTGGACACGGACCTGTCATCTGCCTGCTCAGTGGGGATCAGTGGAGTGGACACGGACCTGTCATCTGCCTGCTCAGTGGGGATCAGTGGAGTGGACACGGACCTGTCATCTGCCTGCTCAGTGGGGATCAGTGGAGTGGACACGGACCTGTCATCTACCTGCTCCATGGGGATCAGTGGAGTGGACACGGACCTGTCATCTACCTGCTCAGTGGGGATCAGTGGAATGGACACGGACCTGTCATCTACCTGCTCAGTGGGGATCAGTGGAGTGGACACAGACCTCTCATCTGCCTGCTCAGTGGGGATCAGTGGAGTGGACACGGACCTGTCATCTACCTTCTCAGTGGGGATCAGTGAAGTGGACACGGACCTGTCATCTCCCTGCTTAGTGGGGATCAGTGGAGTGGACACGGACCTGTCACCTCCCTGCTCAGTGGGGATCAGTGGAGTGGACACGGACCTGTCATCTGCCTGCTCAGTGGTGATCAGTGGAGTGCATACGGACCTGTCATCTGCCTGCTCAGTGGTGATCAGTGGAGTGGACACGGACCTGTAATCTGCCTGCTCACTGGGGATCAGTGTAGTGGACACGGACCTGTCATCTGCCTGCTCAGTGGGGATCAGTAGAGTGGACACAGACCTGTCATCTCCCTGCTCAGTGGGGATCAGTGGAGTGGACACGGACCTGTCATCTGCCTGCTCAGTGGGGATCAGTGGAGTGGACACGGACCTATCATCTCCCTGCTCAGTGGGGATCAGTGGAGTGGACATGGACCTGTCATCTGCCTGCTCAGTGGGGATCAGTGGAGTGGACACGGACCTGTCATCTACCTGCTCAGTGGGGATCAGTGGAGTGGACACGGACCTGTCATCTACCTGCTCCGTGGGGATCAGTGGAGTGGACATGGACCTGTCATCTACCTACTCAGTGGGGATCAGTGGAATGGACACGGACCTGTCATCTACCTGCTCAGTGGGGATCAGTGGAGTGGACACAGACCTCTCATCTGCCTGCTCAGTGGGGATCAGTGGAGTGGACACGGACCTGTCATCTGCCTGCTCAGTGGTGATCAGTGGAGTGCATACAGACCTGTCATCTGCCTGCTCAGTGGTGATCAGTGGAGTGGACACGGACCTGTAATCTGCCTGCTCACTGGGGATCAGTGTAGTGGACACGGACCTGTCATCTGCCTGCTCAGTGGGGATCAGTGGAGTGGACACAGACCTGTCATCTCCCTGCTCAGTGGGGATCAGTGGAGTGGACACGGACCTGTCATCTGCCTGCTCAGTGGGGATCAGTGAAGTGGACACGGACCTATCATCTCCCTGCTCAGTGGGGATCAGTGGAGTGGACACGGACCTGTCATCTGCCTGCTCAGTGGGGATCAGTGGAGTGGACACGGACCTGTCATCTGCCTGCTCAGTGGGGATCAGTGGAGTGGACACGGACCTGTCATCTGCCTGCTCAGTGGTGATCAGTGGAGTGGACACGGACCTGTCATCTGCCTGCTCAGTGGGGATCAGTGGAGTGGACACGGACCTGTCATCTGCCTGCTCCGTGGGGATCAGTGGAGTGGACACGGACCTGTTATCGGGATCAGTGGAGAGATCACCTGCTGAGCAGGCAGATCTGCTGGTGGACTCCGCCAGTGTTCAAGGGGCCTTAGATGTGGAGAGGGGGAGGTGTTTTGTAGTCCAACAGGGGAGAACTTGACAGAACTGAAAACATTGCTTGGGATTTCAGTGCAGTAGAAGCAGTGTTGTCACCTCAAGCAGGAAGTTAGGAGATCGATTAATTTCTGACAGATTAATATGTATTTGTATGCATTTACAGCATTTTTAAAGAGATAAAATATGGGTGGATGTGGCATGCATTGGAGAGATGAACTGAATATTTATTTATTTTTTATTGAATTTTTCCCAGACATACAAGTGACAAACTGTGGAATAATATACATTAGACAGTGTTTCAGTATGTTGGTCCATCCGTCTCCCAGTTGCAGTCTCGCCCCCGTGGGGTGGGATTCAGAGGCGTACATTAGGCTGCGGCTAACATTACACAAAACTATATCACTGTTTCAGTGAATCATCGCTTCCATGGCAGGATCCAGCACCACCAGAATAATCTCATTAAATTATCTTTACTTTGGACAGCAGTATGGAAATGAGTCATGTGGGCCTTGAAACAGCAATGCCTGCAGCGTGCCGTCCACAGCGCACACTCATCTGAAGGGTCCCTGTACTGCGCCCACCTTGGACCAAGGGGCTCATCGTATTGATACAGTTTTAGGACGCGGCGAGAGGCCGGGCGTTGTTCGAAGAAGTGTTTCCACTTGCACCCAATAATTCTTCTGACAGTTTATATTACCCGACTTTCCCAACCTCCTCCACAACTTTAAATGGTAATAAAAAATGTAATTAGATGATTATCTATGATTTACAGAATTCTCTTTCAGCCTCCTGTCTGAGCGCAACACGGCCCAGAGGAAAGAGCCGATATAACAGAAACAATTCAATAGAACTTAATAAAAATACATAAAATTCAATATCTGACATTTGTTTGCAGTGCGACCTGTTGACGATAGCTGCCATTTTAGGGCTCATTTACACCATAACGCACGCTTGTTAACAAGTGCGCTGACGCACATCCCATCAAAGCAGCTCATTAGTTTTGAATAGGCCCCCAATCTGCCTCCATGCGTTAAAACCACACCTGTCTTGTTTTTGCCAATGCACAGCAAATAGGGTTGCCACCTGTCTGGGATTCACCCGGACAGTTCGGGTTTGTAGTCATGCGTACGGGTTTCAGACTGCCTGAAACCCGGACACATTATTCAGACTGGACTATGGCTTCCGAGCAGGGTTGCTGGCTGCAGTTGTCTAAGCTGAGAGTGTCTGTTACACTCTCTTTCATGATGCCCAAAGCCAACACAATCCCCCCCCCCCTCAAAAAAACACACACTGACGGGAGAGGAGAGAGGGCTCGATCTGCACCTCTTCCTCCCACCCCTACCCCTCTGTGTCCTTCCACCCACACTCCAATCTCCAGGGCTGTGCCTCAGAAAAGGAAAGTGGGGGCCGGAAATCTGAAGTCCAGCAGCCTCAGTTACATCTGGATGAGAGGTGCTGACTGCCAAGGGGTGAGTGAGCTCACCATCCATCCCTGTCTGTGACTGAAGTCTCCCCCCTTCTCTCTCCTGCCTCTGAGTGAGTACACTAAGGCAAATCAGGGTTCTCAGAGCACCCCTTATATCAGAGTTCCCCTGCACACCAGAGGCCAAAGTGTTCCCCTTTACATCAGAGTCATTTCCATAGGCGTGCGCACAGGGTGTGCCGGATGTGCCTGGGCACACCCTAATGCTCACGCACACCCAGGGCCGGCGCGCTCTACTGGGAGGAGAGGGTGCCTGGAGCTTGTCAATGCGCCTTGTCCTCTACCCGGCTGTCTAGCACCAGAAATGTGTGTGGCGGTGCGGCAGTGGGCAGCAATCAGCAGCACCCTTGGGGTGGTGTGGGCGGCCGGGCATTCATCGCTACATGGAAGTGAACAGCGAGGGGCCGGCCAAGCCCGGGGCTCGGGAGAATAGCTCCACCATGGCACTGCCTCCTCCTTGACCTCGTCCCCTGACCCCGCCTCCCCCAGGAGGCAAGCGGGCGCAGCGTACCCCATGCTTCCAGAGCATGGACTGCTCCAAGTTCCTCTCCGCGCTCTGATGTGAGGCCCGGAGCTGGAGGACAGACAGGCTCGCTGCTCACTGGGGGCACAGAGATGTCACAGAGGAACGAGCAGGAGGCGCAGGCTGCTGCGGGAGCCGCTAGAATTGGACGGATCGAAGCAGGAGACTGGCATCATGGTATGGAAGGTACTGTCTGTCATCATACACACCTGCAGACAGAGACTGGGGCAGAGGTGGGACTGCAGGAACAGGGCTAGGGGTCTCTTATCTCCCCCCAACTCCCCCATCCCCCCTCTCTCAGCCACCCTCCCCTCTCTCTAAGCCCCCTCCCTTCTCTCTCAGCCCCCCTCTCTCCAAACCCCCTCTCTCCTCTCTAAGCCCCCCTCCCTTCTCTCTCAGCCCCCCTCCCTGCTCTCTCAGCCCCCTTCCCTTCCCTGCTCTCTCAGCCCCCCTCCCTGCTCTCTCTAAACCCCCTCTCTCTAAACCCCCTCTCTCTAAACCCCCTCCCTTCTCTCTTAGCCCTCTCTATTCTCTCAGCCCCCCTCTCTCTAAGCTCCCTCCCTTCTCTCTCAGCCCACCCGTCTCTATCAGACCCCCTCCATTCTTAGCCCTCCCTCTCTCAGCCCCCACTCTCTTAACCCCCCCCCCATCTGAGCCCACCCTCTCTCTCAGCCCCCCTCCTACGCCTCTCTCTCTCTGTCTCTCTCTCTCAGCCCTCCCTCCAACCAGCAAACTGAACAAAAAAAACGTGTGCACATGTACCAATTTATTTCTAAAAGCGCGCGTGTGTGTGTGTGTATATATGTGTGTATATGTGTGTGTATATGTGTGTGTGTGTGTGTGTGTGTGCGCGCGTATATACACACATACATGTGTGTTTGAGCTTTGGGGTGCACACCCTAATGTAATAGGCTGGGCATGCCTATGGTCATTTCCATACAGTATCTCCCTTACATCAGAGTCGACAAAGTCCCCCCTTACAGTGAAAGGGAACTCTGTAAGTTCAGATGTAAAAGGGGAACTCTGTGGACTCTGATGTAAAGGGGGACTCTTGTTATTAACTTAATTAGAAATTTTATTTATTAGCAAAATATATGCATAAAAAAAATTGCTGTCGACCTCTAAAATGTTCGGGTTTGAAGAAAAGGTGGCAACCCTAACCGCAAACAGTATTCATATCTGTGCATGGTGGTGCCGTATAGCTCAAGGGTGTTTCTTATCCTTAGAATTCTTTACACCTTTCGTGTGTGTTGCAGTGCGTTACCCCACACACATCAACATGATTTGCATTGATTTTAAATAGGCTACCAACATGCTGCAGCATAGAAAAAAAAAAGGACCCAAGCCTTTTTTTATTGCACATGCTATGCTTTTTTTTGTACAGAAGCACTAGTGTAATTGTGAGTTGGGATGCCATTCTAAATGAATTCCACCACATTACAGTGCTATGTGTTCCAGCGTGCCATAAATTGTGTTTTACCTTCTGTTACTGCAATAGATAGGTGTGAAATGAGCCTAATGCCCCGTACACACGATCGTTTTTAATGTCATTTTTTTAACCAACGTTTTTCTCCTCGCTTTTTTTCATGTTTCCTCTCAAGCCTGCCTTGCGTACACACCATCATTAAAAAAAAACGATCAAGCAAAGCGCAGTGACGTTCAACACGTACGACGGCACTATAAAGGGGAAGTTCCGTTCGAATGACGCCACCCTTTGGGACGCTTTTGCTAATTCCGTGTTTCCGCGTGTTAGTAAAAGTTTGGTGAGAGACGATTCGCGCTTTTCAGTCTTCGTGCTTTGAAGATCGTTTTCGGGAGTTCAGATTGCGCCTGTGGGTTCGTATCTGTTTAGCACTGCTTGTAGTCAGTTCGTATCTGTTTATTCAGTGCGGCCTGCTCTGCACGTTCGTGTTTTTCAGCTTGTTCTTCATAGGCCTTGCTGTTCTTCCGTGCGTTCTTCTAGTACGTTCTGTTCAGCCGACCGTTATCTAGCCATGTTGCAGCTACGTACTCGTCGTAGAGTTCGTGCTGTAGTTGGTGCAGGGGTTCATGCTGTATCCCGACTCCATGCCATGAGCAGGGTCAGGAGGAGTTCATGGACCAAGAATTGGTTGCTCCAGCGGCACCAATTCTGTCACATGCCTTTGTTGCGGGAGATCAGGGAGAATAATCCTGATGATTTCAGGAATTTTCTCAGGATGTCTGACCCCGTATTTCAGCAGCTGTTGGCTTTGGTGTCCCCCTATATTACCAGGCAGGACACCGTTATGCGGGAAGCCATCAGTGCTGAGCAGAGGCTCATCGCCACGTTGCGATACCTGGCTACTGGGAGAAGCCTGCAGGACCTTAAGTTCTCCACAGGCATCTCCCCCCAGGCTCTGGGGATCATTATACCAGAGACTTGTTCTGCCATCCTTCAAGTTTTGCAGGAGGACTATATTAAGGTAAGTGTTCTTCTTCAAAAATTCTCATTGTATGGTTTTTTTTTGGGATATTTTTAATCTGATTTATTTGCAGTCCCTAATTCACATGATTCTTAGCTGCAGGGAACGTCCCCTTTCTCCCCATGTTTTATTATTTAAAGTTTGTTGTTTGAGGCCTGCCTGTAAATTTGGCTTACCTAACCTCTCCAGCATGCTATCCTGGGGCCATACCTACCTTGCCTAGTCATTTCCATGTTTTTTATTATATGTTCCATCGTAGTGCTTTACCCAAAACGCACTCTAAATTTTGCCTCGGAATGTTTCATTGTTGTTAACTTCAATACAGAGTGCTACAGCCTTCATGTGTGATATTCCCAACTCATCTTCAACCCTTCCCCCCCCCCCCCATAATTGTTTTCTTTTTTTTTTTTTTTCTTGCTTCCAAATTTTTATGTTTTTAACAGTTTCTACCAATGTTGGCCATGAATGTGTGTATGAAATCATCTTTCAATGTTTCTGGCTCCAAGTATTAATTTGTTATTTCTTTAATTCCACAGTTCCCTTCTTCGCCACATGAATGGCAGAATGTGGCTTCCGAGTTTGCCCAGCGATGGAACTTTCCGAACTGTGGAGGAGCCATCGACGGCAAACATGTTCGGGTCGTCCCACCACCCCATTCGGGATCCTTTTTTTATAATTATAAGGGGTTCCACAGCGTCGTGATGATGGCAGTTCCTCTATGTGGACGTTGGCAAGAATGGCAGGATGTCTGATGGAGGAGTTTTTGCCCAGACGGAGTTTGGAGAACGGCTCCTTTTGGATCTGCTGGCCTTGCCACCCGCGGAGCAGAATGTGGAGGGACTACCTTTTGTGTTTGTGGCGGATGAGGCGTTTGGCCTGGGACCCCATTTGATGAGGCCATTCCCGCAACGCACCCTCACCCCTGAGAGGAGGGTTTTCAATTATCGGCTGGCCAGAGCCAGAAGGGTGGTGGAAAATGCGTTTGGGATCATGGCCAGCCGATTTCGCCTCTTCCTTACCTCCATCCACCTTGCCCCATACAAATGGAACCATGTGGTTATGACGTGCTGTGTGCTGCATAATTTCCTAAGGGTGCATTCAACGAGTTATATATCTTTGAGTGGGCCTGAGGCCTCTTTACTCAATGCAGAAACTTTGGTGGCCCTGGAACCTGGCCGTCCTGGCTTGGCCCCCCCAACCGGACGTGAGGTCCGTAACCAATATGTGGACTATTTTATGGGTAGGGGGGCCATTGAAATGCCAGACAATCTCTAATAATTTTAGACCAAAAAAATAAAACTTTTTTAAAAAGTAAAGATTGGTTTGTCATTTTTATTGTATAATGTTTGATGTTTCTGGTAGGTTTACCTAGTGCATTTGTTTTGCCATGTGGATTAAAAAATCTTTTAATTAGCCTTCATTGTCAGTGTAAACACCAAACATTGATTAGTTCACTCCGCACCACATTTACATAATGAAGCCACAATGATTTGTTATGTAAAAATACCTTTATTTTTTTTGTTTAGGTGGGCAACTTCCATAGAAATGTGGATGTTCCCTTAATTTCAGGTGTATTAAAACGCATGACCAGCCATGCATAAACAAACTATAGTTCTCCAAATTTTGAAAAAGCTAAACATGTGCTAGTCATTTAAGGGTAAAATAACCAAAAAAAATAGAAATCTCTGCAAGTAAAACGTTATTTGGTGTAAAAACATTAGACACGCCCAAGCACAGCCATGATATTTTGGAGCCTTTCCTCCACCCGCTTTGTATTTGCCCTGATCTCTCGCAAATCTCCCTTAATTTTTTCGAGGTCACGACAGCAGACCATCAGGTATTGGATCAGGATCTGGGCACTGTGATGTGACAACTTATTGGGGTCTTCGGCCAGAACTGCACCTAAATGTAAAAAGAAATATGTAGGATAGAATATGTAGGCCTACATCTATTTAACATGCATGTGTCTGGTTTCTCTCTGACCTGTGGTGGTGCCACTTTCAACTTCCACAACATCACATTCCTCTCCATCCTGGGGTTCTGGGGGTATTGTTGTAGGTATTGCAATTCTCGTCTCATCTGAGGTAGCTTTTCGAATCCCTAGGGAGATTGAAATAAAAGGAATAGTTTCATTAGTAGCGACTCAATTTTGCTAAAATAAGAAACATGGGAAAAAACGTTTTAAACATTCTTTAGAAGCATGCTCCATTTTAATTTTTAACCCCTGTGCCAACCGGGACAAATGATTGGATACATAGGCCAAAACAGAGCATATACATTTTGTGAACAAATTTGAAACATTGTAACACCCCAAAGTATCTACACTGGATCACCTGTGTGTGACTCCCTCAAGCTTTTGGGCTTTAGGCCCACACTTGTACTACTGCGTTCAGATGTTTCATCAGCTGCTGAGCATTCACTCCCTTTAACATTACCATGCATATCGTTTTTCTAAATGAACAAATCTCCTTTGGATTAGCACACCAAAAATAAGTGTGGCCCAAATGTACTCCCCCAAATAAACAAAAAAACATGGGTGTTCACACTGGATGATCCGAAAACATCGTTTGAGGAACTGTACGGAGAAAGAGGTAAAATACGTCCGTTTACTATGCGGACGAACCTAAAAAAGATGGTATTTTTCAGTGTACTATATGAAAGTTAAAAATACACGACAGAATACAAGAAAATAATATGTACCATGGAAACTCAAAAAAAACAACTTACTTTTTAATATAACTTTCTTGATTCTTTTATATTGGTCGGCCTCCCGCAACTTCAGATCTGACCATCGTTTTCTGAGCTGTTCCTTCGTTCTGCACACCCCGAATTTTTGGTGGAGACTTTTGACCACTTTGCCCATAATTCTGGACTTGACCAGATTAGGCCTTTTATACGGACCATGCTTGCCATCATAATCCTCCTTCTTTAAAATGGCGACCATCTCCACCATTTCCTCGAATGACATGTTGGATGCCTTATATCTCCTGGGTCTTGATTTGGGCTCCTCTGTAATTTCATCCTCTGTAGAGGTAATCTCAGCCACCTGTGTCTCCGCCATGTTTTGTTCAGCACTACGAGCGAGAAGGGGCGGGGTAAGTACAATATCGAACGTCAGGGACGGGGAAAGCGTGCGGAGTTTCACGCATGCGCTGTGTATATAAAGTGAAGATCCATTGCTGGGAAATACGTTCATTTTTCGGGAGAGAGAGTTAGCAACGAACGTCGTGACCAAGGTACCTAACAATTTTACTTTTTGAGGTTCATCAGACGAGGAGATTTGTGTGATCAAAATATGTAGACAATGCACAGTTGAGGAATGTTGCCTGAAATATATTTTTATTTTGGTTTCTCGCTTTTACAGATATCATGAATACTTTTAAAAACCCAGACTTCATGGGGGAGTTCATCGACAAATGGCAAGAGCTCCCTATATTATGGCAAACCAAAAGTGGCGGAAATAAAAATAAAGACGCCAGGAAAGCAGCACTGGAGAGTCTGCTTGCATTTGTGCAAACAAAGATACCCACAACAACTCTCCAAGATGTCAAAAACAAAATTGGGACCATCAGAGGGACATACAGGACCCAGAGGACTATGGTCCTGAGGTCCCAGAGGTCAGGTGCTGCAGCAGATAAGGTTTATAAACCCAGTCTGTGGTACTACAGTAAGCTTTCTTTTCTGGATGACCAGCTGGAAGTGCGGGAATCTCTCTCCACCCTTCCCCCCAGAGGTCAATCCAGCCTTCCTTGTACCCAACCCTCCAGCCTTCCCTGCAGCCAGTCCTCCAGCCTTCCTGTCAACCCTGCTCTGGCTTCCTCTGAGGATCAAGATCAGGGCCTTGAGGAGGCAGATTTGGAGATATGGAGCCAGGTAAAGTTTTGCTATCTATATTTCTATCGTACAAAATTATAGATTTTAAATAGATGTTAGTATTGTTAAAGGTATGTACACTTCTACCAATAAAGTTTGTGAAGAGCAAGATACAGTAGTGGGCTAATTTTATGTGTCCAAGACAACAAAACCAGGATGCGTAATCAATGAAAAGGACATAACTTTTGGCATTGATTTCAACAATGTCTAGAGGTGAACAATGTCTGTGAATGATGATGTGGCAAAATAAATAATGTCCCTTTCATTTTTTACAGCCAGAGCAGAGCCAGGAAGAGGGTGATGTTGGGGATCAGGAGGAGGCTGGGCCCAGTGGCACCCAGGAGGAGGCAGGGCCCAGGGGCACCCAGGAGGAGGCTGGGCCCAGTGGCACCCAGGAGGAGGCTGGGCCCAGCACAAGAGCCCAGATGCCTCCCCTGGTAGTTAAACCACGAGGGCCAAGGAGAGGTAGGCAGGTGGAGGAGGAAACCAGGGCCTTCCTCAGAGAGGCAATAGCGGCCCTCAGAGAGGCACCCTCTGTTGAAGAGGGATTTGCCGCAGTCCTCGCCCACAAACTAGGGCAAATGGAGTTGCAGCAAAAAATTTACAGTGAGACCCTGCTATTGAAAGTCATCAATAAGGGCGTGCTGGGTGAACTCACTAGGTACACGGACATAATGGAGGTTGTCCCTACTCCTCATCCTCCTCCTCCTCCTACTACTCCTCCTGCCACAACCTCTCCTCCTGATCCCCAGCCTCCAAGGAAGAAACCAACCAAGGCTGCAGAGAAGGCTGGAGAGAAGGCTACAAGGAAGAGGAGAAAATAATGCCTGCTGTAGTACCACAGACTGGGGACATATAGGACTTATCTGCTGTGGCTCCTGACCTCTGGGAGCTCAAGACAAGATTGGGCTCATTTTTTGGGGGGATCTAATCTCTATTTTGGTTTGGACATCTTGTATGGTTGTTGTGGGGTCAAAGGGATGCACAAATGCAAGCAGGCTCTCCAGTGCTGCCTTCCACTTTAATTTGTTAATGTTCTGAAATAAATAAAAATTGAGTGCCCTTTAAATACTTGACTATGTGATTTGTATTTCAAAAGAGAGCTTGCTAGGAAGCAGGCAGGGACATCTCAAATTATATTATTGTTATTATCAGGGGACACAAACCTCCCTGAGGCCAAATGAGACACATTTGGAAGGTTGTTGTGGTAACTTTACACAAGAATAATTTAAGCCAAAAAACTTAAAAAAAGGCCAAAAAAAATTACCAAAAAGAATATAAAATTTAAAGAAAAAAGGAGAATTAACTTATTTTATTATTATTAGTATTATTTAGGAGGGAGGTGCGGCTTAAAAATAATATTTTATAATCATTAGAGCAATTTGGAATTACTTTAGAAACAAGTTGGGCATAAAACTCTCAATGTCAAAAGAAGAACGGAATGCGCTGCATTAAAACGATGCTATTAATTCCACCGTGACGTATGTGCCATCTCCATTTCCAACATTAGCTTTACCAAAGCGATCGCTCCCGTCTCATAGTTGCTTCTGAGCATGTGCGTTTTTTTTCACGTCGTGAAAGCATACACACTATCGTTTTTCACGTCGTTAAAAAAAACGACATGAAAAACGACGTTAAAAAAGAGAGCATGTCCGGAATTCTTAATGGCCGTTTTTCACGTCGTTAAAAATGCTCTGGAGCATACACACGATCATTTTTAATGGCCATTTTTAAAAATGGCATTTTTAACGGCATGAAAAACGATCGTGTGTACGCGGCATAATGCCCCGTACTCATGATCGGAAATTCCGACAAGAAAAGTCCCATGTGAGCTTTTGGACGGAAATTCCGACCGTGTGTAGGCTCCATCGGACTTTTGCTGTCGGAATTTCCGCCAACAAAAAGATTGAGAGCAGGTTCTCAAATTTTCAGACGGAAAAAATTCCTCTCGAAAAATCTGATCGTCTGTAGCAATTTCGACGCACAAAATTCCAACGCATGCTCGGAAACAATTTGACGCATGCTCGGAAGCATTGAACTTCATTTTCTCGGCTCGTCGTAGTGTTGTACGTCACCGCGTTCTTGGCGGTTGAAAGTTCAGAGAACTTTTGTGTGACCGTGTGTATGCAAGCCAAGCTTGAGCGGAATTCCGTCGGAAAAACCATCCAAGGTTTTTCCGACAGAAAATCAGATCGTGTGTACGCGGCATAAGGCTAGTAATACACTGTCAGATTTCTCTTGTTCAGTCCCCAGACTGAGCAAGAGAAAACCACTCCATTTCCTCATCCATGCTAAACAGCGTGGATGGAGGAATCTATACTGCCAGCTATTGTATTCAGACAGCCAAACATTGACCGCATCTGATTGGCTACAGTCTCTGTATCTCAAATAATTTTCCATCCATCTCGTTTGATTTTTAAATCAACTTTTGTCTAGCCGGGTGGTGCTTGCGGCATAAACCACGGCTGAATTTTGGCAGAATTTCTGTGGCCTTAGCAACACCACCTGGATCAACAGACTTCAATTGAGAAAAAGTTGGCCAAATAGTGACCGCAGCCATTCAAATGCAGTCACAATTCAGGTATTCTGAGAGCTGTGTGTGTCAGAATACAATAGCCGGTAGCCTGGATGGGAAACAGACTATGGGGAGTACTTGGAAGTGCAGTCGCTGTAGATCTGAGGGGAAGATCTGAAACGAGACGAAGCTCTGCTGATTTTATCATCCAATCATGCGCAAGCTAAAATACAGTATTTTATTTTCCTTGCATGTCCCCCTCGGATCTACAGCGACTGCACTTCCAAATGCACTTGTAGTGCAAAGTGGATTTGCCTTTCGTAAATAACCCCGATGTTCTCTTATTCAGCCCAAGTGTATGTGTGCATGCAGCCCTTTGGCACTTACTGTGTGGCCCTCAGCAGGGCCGGGACCAGTGTTAATTTTGGCAGAAAATTTCGATTCAGTTTCAGTCTTATGCTGCGTACACACGATCGGATTTTCCATTGGAAAAAAATCGGATGTTTTTTCCGACGGAATTCCGCTCAAGCTTGGCTTGCATACACATGATCACACAAAATTCCCACCGTCAAGAACGCGGTGGCGTACAACACTACAACGAGCCGAGAAAAATTAAGTTCAATGATTCTGAGCATGCGTCAAATTTATTTTGAGCATGCGTGGTTTTTAGTGCGTCGGAATTGCATACAGACGAACGTATTTTCCCATAGAAATTTTTTCCGTCGGAAAAATAGAGAACCTGCTCTCTATCTAAGTCTGTCGGATATTCCGACAGAAAAAGTCCGATGGGGCATACACACAGTCGGCATTAGTCTAATGCCGCGTACACACGACCGTTTTTAATGTCATTGAAAAAACAACGTTTTTCTCGACGTGATTCTTCTCAAGCCTGCCTTGCCTACACACGATCGTGAAAAAAAATGCTCCAACAAAGCGCGGTGACGTACAAAACGTACAACGGCACTATAAAGGGGAAGTTCCATTCGGATGGCGCCACCCTTTGGGCTGCTTTTGCTGATCCTCATGTTAGTAAAGTTTGGTGAGAGACGATTCGCGCTTTTCAGCCTCGTGCTCTTCAGTCCGTTACAGCGTGACGAATGTGCTATCTCCATTATGAATGCTAGTTTTACCAGAACGTGCGCTCCCGTCTCATCACTTGCTTCTGAGCATGCGTGTTTTTTTCACGTTGTTAAAGCCTACACACGGCCGCTTTTCATGATGAGAAAAACGACGACGTGAAAAACGACGAGAAAAAATAGAGCATGTTCCAAATTTTTAATGCCCATTTTTCACGTCGTGAAAAATGCTCTGGAGCCTACACACAATCGTTTTTAATGACCAAATTAAAAAATTGCATTTTTCTCGTCATGAAAAACGCGGCATTGGGACTAAAATGGCATTTTAGTTTTAGTCCCATTTTAGTCTTCTGCAATTGTTTTAGTTTTAGTCATATTTAGTTATCTAAATCTCCAGGACATTTTAGTTGACTAAAACTAATTTTAGTCATCTAAAATCTAATGGGTGTAGTTAAATTGTAATGCATCACTACCACCAAAAGTAACTCCTATCACGGGAGGTCAGTGACACTTGTGGCTCTAAACCCAGCCAGGGCCTTTACCATCCAGGTGATGTTGTCACAGAAGATCTCCAGAATACAAAAGCCATTGTAAAAAAATACTTTTTTCAGAGCATAGATAAAAGCACTTACATCAAGAAGAGTGTAAAATCACATTAGATTCGTATAAGCCGGCTGACTAAATCACAGCAGCACCTACTCCTGGGATTCGAGAAGTGCGGTGACATCAGAACGTCGTTCCGCCCTATGCGTTTCATCATAGGATTACGTCGTCCATTCCCAAGGTGACGTCATCTTATGATGAAACTCGTAGGGCGGAGCGACATGCTGACGTCATCCCGCTTCTTGAATACTATGGCAAGTTTTTGTATTTCGAAAATCTTCTGTGACAACGTCACCTGGATGGTGGATCCACATGCCTTATGAGGTTTTCTGGATGGCCCTGGCTGGGTTTAGAGCCACAATTGTCACTGACCTCCCGTGAGCTGGTACCTGGTAAGCGAGCACTTTTACTTACGATGGTGGTGATAGCTGAAGGATTACACACTTTAAGGTGGCGGACGGTTTGGATACTGTTTGAAGAATCCTTACTTTTTATCACTTTTGGACTTTTTATCACTGGTGTTTCTTTAGCGCAACTCTGTAGATGACCGTTAATTCGGGACTGTGCTATATCTTACAGTAGAGTTGGCTGCTCTTTGATGTTTATATGTAACTCTGATTAATAGCACAGTTTTTCACTCTGTTTGGAATAAATTTATACCTGTACAATTAATTCTTGGTGTGGCATTTATCTCAGATTCACATTGTCTCTAGCTGGCCTCTGCAGCGTGTCTTCACTCTTTGACCAGACCAAACCTGTAGCATGTCGGCAGTCTCTGTAGTGTGTCCAGTTTTGCAAAGCAGTTTTTGGTAGTTTTTGTAATGGGCTTTAAATGAATCCTGAGGGTTGTGTAACCCTGATCCTGTTCTTGTGCCAAAAAAGTCCCTTTGTTAACCTGATAACTAGTATATATTTTTTTTTGTTCAACCCAGCGGGCTGGATGAATAAAAACTGATGAGCTCAGGAGAAGCCGCTGTACTCACTATCTGATGTTAGCACAGCGATCTCCCCCTCTGAGCTATTGCGTTCTGACAGTGGGAACCCCCCCGCGCCAAAACACGCTGGTCAGCGCTTTCAGCCATTGGCTGAGAGTGCTGGTCGGATGCCGATCGGCAGACCTTTTTCCGTCATGCACCTTCGACCCGACTTGGACCAGTTGCCAGGCTTTTTTTTACCAGGCTTTTAGCTGGGAACATAGCATTAGGCCCCTTTCACACTGAGGCGTTGAAAAAACACTAAAAAATGATGCGTTTTTACCGCGTTTTTGCTGCGTTTTTGCGGTAAAAGGATTATTTGGTATCCCACAATCCTCCACTCTACTGCGTCATGTGACCTTCTGGGTGTTTTTTACCGTGTTTTTACCACGTTTTTACAGCGGTACTCATTCATTTCAATGGGGATAGGCTTTTTTACAGCGCTATTTTATGCGCCCCAAAGATGCTCCAAAGAAGCTGTTTGCAGGATTTTTTCCAACGCATAGCCAGAAAAATGCCTCAGAGTGAAAGCCCTCAGGGCTTTCACATTGAGAATGTTGGGGCAGGATTATTTCAGGCATCTTTACAGCGCTATTTTTAACGCGAAAACGCTGTAAAAACGCCTCAGTGTGAAAGGGGCCTTAGATATTGAGGAACAGAGAATTTTCAACCCAAACCCTTCATACAACTGGACAAAGAAAGTGCTTTTTTTTTTTTTTTACTTTAAGGCCCCTTTCACACTGATGCGTTTTTACCGCGTTTTCGCGGTAAAAATAGCGCTGTAATAACGCCTGAAATAATCCTGCCCCAGCATTCTCAATGTGAAATCTCTGAGGGCTTTCACATTTAAGCGTTGTGCTGGCTGGGCGTTGAAAAAAATCCTGCAAACAGCTTTTTTAGAGCAACTTTAGGGCGCATAAAATAGCGTTGTAAAAACGCCTATCCCCATTGGAATGAATGGGAACGCGGTAAAAATGCGGTAAAAACGCGGTAAAAACGCGTAGGCGTTAGCGTTATTTTTACCGCGAACGCGGTAAAATCGATGTAAAATCGCGGTACAAAATCTCATAATTTTTGAGCGTTTTTTCAACGCCTCAGTGTGACAGGGGCCTTAGTATTTGTTTTTTGTTTTTTATGTGGTGCTGTCTTCTTTAAGAAATTCTTTTTTTTTCACATCAGTGCATTTCCTTAGAGCAGTGCATTGTGTTTTTGAAAAATCATGCTTTCCGCACAATTTCTTTGTTTTAGTAAAAACACAATGGCAACGTATGGTAAACTCACTAAACATGCAGTGTGTGTTGTAATTAGTGCGTTTTTCAACTTACATATTTTACATATGTTACAGATTTTTTTCCATGTGCCTGTAGGAAGAAAAAATGTGTAAAATGCGCACACAATACATCCTGCATTACAATAAAATTAAAAAATAAAACGTAAAAAAAAATTATGCTCTTTGAGGAAAACGCATGCACATTTTCTAAGGTTATTCAAACAGGTTCTATACATTCTATACCAGTGGTCTCCAAACTGCGGCCCGGGGGCCAGATGCAGCCCTTTGCTTGCTTTTATCCAGCCCATGGGGTAATATTTCCTCTACTGTGACAGTGAGGCATAATTCCTGCCACTGACACCAACAATGGGGCACTATTTCTCCCACTGACACCAACAATGGGGCACTATTTCTCCCACTGATACCAATGATGGGGCACTATTTCTCCCACTGATACCAATGATGGGGCACTATTCCTCCCACTGATACCAATGATGGGGCACTATTCCTCCCACTGATACCAATGATGAGGCACTATTCCTCCCACTGATACCAATGATGAGGCACTATTCATCCCGCTGACACCAATGATGGGGCACTATTTCTCCCATTGACGCCAATGATGGGACACTATTCCTCCCACTGACACCAACAATGGGGCACTATTCCTCCCACTGACACCAATGATGGGGCTATATTCCTCCCACTGACAACAATGATGGGACACTATTCCTCCCACTGACACCAATGATGGGGCACTATTCCTCCCACTGACACCAACAATGGGGCACTATTCCTCCCACTGACACCAACAATGGGGCACTATTCCTCCCACTGACACCAATGATGGGGCTATATTCCTCCCACTGACACCAATGATGGGGCACTATTCCTCTCACTGACACCAATGATAGGACACTATTCCTCCCACTGGCACCAACGATGGGGCACTATTGATCTTTTATTGAAAAGAATCAAGCAACCAATTTTTATACAAAAAGTAAAAAACAAAACCATAGTACAAAACTTCAACAGAAAACAAAGGAATACACATCCATGTTCAGAATATATACAATATACACATAATCCACTACCAAAACATCCCTAGAAAACTATCTACATAAAGCAGCAGAGAGGGCCTAAGAGGCAAAACCCATCACCTATGTACGCAGCCATTTATCAAAAATTAATCAAAAATACTGATAATCTAGGGTGATAAGAGACAGACAGCCACACCCGGGAAAGAGACTCCTGGTAGTCAGGGAGGCTTGAAACCCCTCCACGCCTTCAACCAAGCCCCCTGACCCCGCTTGTCTCTCTCAAGCTCCCGAATCTTCCCCACCTCATGCAAAATGTCACACACCACCACCTCAACAGGAAGGAGTTTTTGCCGAATGCTGACCTGACACCGTGCATTCCAGGTGAAATAACGGACTACTAGGCTAACTAAAAAAAGTGTATCCAAACAAAAAACTCCACCGGTATTGAATGCTCCGTACACCCACTCAGCATAACCCAGCCTGGAGAGGAAAGGAACACCGAGGGCCCGCCCCACCTGTTTGTACACCTCTATGTTAAAAGGGCAATGAAGCAGAAAATGATCCATAGTCTCCTCCTCATCTGCACACTCCTCCCGAGGACAGCTACGATCCATCCCACTGCGGAATTTCAAATTGCCCCGAACATAGAGCTTCCCATGGAAGCACAACCAGGCCAGATCCCTAAATTTAGGGGGTACTCTATCCAAATTAATCAGTCTTAACCCCGCCCTCAAAACTGGGCCCGGGCAATCCCTTAAGGCCAGTGGGTCATGAAAGACTTCGCTCAAGACTCGACTCATAAGGACTTTCCTTGGAACCGATCTGAGATCTTCAGCCGACAATCGCCACTGCCGCAGTAACTTCAGGCACGGAGCGACATAGGCTGGTAGCTGACCACGATGACCCCTGCGATTCTTCACTTGGCCACCTTCTTCCCAAAGTCGTAGAAAAGGCCTAAACCAAGATCTAAATATGCCTACCCATCCAGGAGGTTCCACTGCAAGCATATTACCAATGTTAAACTTTAGAAATAGCAGTGAAAAGAAAAGAACTGGGTTGACCATACCTAAGCCACCCTCCCTCCTGGATAGGTAGGTGACATTCCTCTTGATGGGGTTCAGTCTGTTCCCCCACAGCATCTGGAAGAACACACTACTGACCCTAGCATAGAGAGACACTGGCAAGATGCAGACAAAGCTGACATACAAGAAGATCGGAATCAGGTAAGTCTTAATCAGATCAACCCTTTCCCTCATAGATAACTTCCATCTCTTCCAGCTGACCACCTTAGTATTGGCAATTTCCAGTCTGCCTTCCCAGTTTTTGAGGCCATAATCGCCGGGTCCAAATTCAATGCCTAGTATCTTAATTCTTTCCTGGGGCACTGGAAAGGTGTCCGGGAGATCAAAACCCTCACCATCCTTTCCCATCCAGAAAACTTCAGTCTTTTCCTGATTGATCTTGGAGCCTGATGCTTCAGAATACCGTGATGTCAGAGAGACCACCTCCTCCGCTTCATCCGTCCCAGTGACAATCACCGACACATCATCCGCATAGGCAACAACCCTCAATGGCGGCTCACCCGGGAGCCCCACTGGTACCCCACACAACATGCCGCTCTCTAGCCTCCTGATGAAGGGGTCGATTGCAAACACATAGAGCAGGGGACTCAGGGGACAACCCTGGCGCACCCCGGAGCCAACCCCAAAGGACTGTCCAACCCAACCATTAACAAGAGGGAAGCTTTCTGCCCCCTTATACAAGACTTTCAGCCAATCGACAAAACCACCCGGCAGACCGTACTTACTAAGGAGCAACCACAGGTACTCATGGTTAACACGATCAAAAGCCTTTGCCTGATCCAATGTCAGCAAATACTTTCCCCAGCCTGCAGCCCTGCACCGCTCCAAGGCCTCCCGGACAGCTAAAACCGCTGTGAAGGTGCTCCTACCCTGGACCGAACAGTGCTGATGGCGAGAAAGCAAAGACTCTGCCACTGACGATAGGCGCCAGAAAAATATCTTTGCCAGTATCTTTCTATCGACATTAAGAAGGCTGATGGGGCGCCAATTCTCAATCATCGAAGGATCTTTACCCTTTGAAAGAAGAATCACAGCCGAGTGCCTCATGGAAGGGGAAAGCACCCCCTCAGCAAGGCAACTGTTAAAAACCTCTACCAAATGCGGGGCCAGAATAGACTTAAAGGCTTTGTAAAACTCAGCCGTCAAGCCATCTGGTCCAGGCGACTTTTTGATGGCAAGCTGTTCAATTGCCCTCATCACCTCTTCGACTGTGATCTCCTCTGTCAAATTCATCAATGGAACATCTCCACCATTTAGACCTGGAGTAGAGTCCAAAAAGCTTTCCATCTTGTCACGATCAAGCTCTTTCCTCCCAAGAAGGTCGGCATAAAAGGACCTCACGGCCTCCAGAATCCCTGACCTGGACTTTGTCAAGGAACCTGTACTGTCCTTAAGGCCAACGACCGTTTTAACAGCTACACCTTGTTTGCAGTTCTGGTAAGGGTCAGGCGAGTGGTACTTCCCATAGTCCCTCTCCAGAACCAAAGAGGCATGCCGGTCATATTGACACTTCCTGAGAAGGAGTTTCACTTCGGAGATTGCCCCAGGATCTCCTCCTCTCGAGACAAGAATATCCAGCTTCCTCCGTAAACGTTGGTAGGTCATGTATTTATTAAACTGATTTCTATTGGCTAGGCCCCTGAAGAATCCAGCGATCCTCTTTTTGGCCAGCTCCCACCACTCAGCCTTGCTGCTACAAAAGTCCAGGATGGTCACCTGTGCTTGAAAGAATTCCTCAAAGGATTGTCTAACATGTTCTTCCTTGAGTAGTGTCGAATTTAATCTCCAGATGCCCTTGCCCCTCTGAGGGGCGTCTGAAGCATTCAGTACCACAGATAGCATACAGTGATCAGAGAACTCTACTGCCTGCACCACTGGGGGCGAGAAAGCAGAGGCCTCCTTCAAAAAAAACCTATCTATCCTACTCTGACTATTACCACGATGAAAAGTGAACCCGGTGTCATCTGGGAGGTGCTTAATGTGCACATCCACAAGACCAGCATCCCTAACCATACTATTTAAAAAAACGCTATCATATCCCAGCCTGTCCTTGAAGTCCTTCCTGTCCTTGGGCCTAGTTATTGTATTAAAGTCACCTCCAAAGGCCACTTGCCGGGATGTAAAAAGAAATGGCTTGATCCTTGTAAAAAGGCATTTCCTGTCCCACTTTGTGTGCGGCCCATAAACATTGATTAGGCGCAGGTCCTGCCCTCCCACAAGGACGTCTAAGACCATACATCTCCCAATCTCCACCTCAATAACCCGCCGGACAGTTACCATGCCGGTTTTAAACAACACTGCCACACCGCCGTAAGGCTCGGCCGCAAGAGACCAGTAAGATGGACCATACCTCCACTCTCTCTTGGCCATATGAATATCTGCCAAGGAGGTGAGCCTAGTCTCTTGCAAAAATAAAATTTCAGCATCTAATTGGCTGAACAAAAAGAAGGCCATAGAACGAGCTCTTACTGACTTAATGCTGGCGACATTAATTGTCACCACTTTTAACGGAGGGGGAACCGCCATTTGGGTTATTGGGTGGATTGCTTCTTAGCTCCCCTCTGCTGCTCATCACCAGAAGCCTCTCTCTTTCTAGAGGCCGCCTCAAAGTCCATTTCGGAATCGGAACTTCTCTCAGAAGAAGCTCCGGATGAAGAAATATCCCACTTGGAGGACCTATGACGGCTGGAGACAGGAACCGGAGCTTCCCGTCCCCGTTCCGTCCTCACCGCCTGCCTCTTCCGCCTCCCAACCTTCCTTCTCTCTTCCAGGTACTGCAGGTCAGCCTCAGAGATGCCCTCATCTCTTACTTTTTTCTTTAAAGTCTTTCTAGAAGACTTCTTTACAGAGGAAGAAGCAACCTTTTTAGTACACGCTGGTGGGGGGGGGGTGATCCCTTTAAGTCAGACTCAGGAGGGGTAGACTCCTGGGGGGTAACTGACTTGGGGGGCACAGACTTGGAAGGTTCTGACACAAGAGGAGAGGGTACAGTAGGCTGGGGGGACACAGAGACAGAAACAGAAGGAGTACTTACAGACACAGGAGGGGTGGCCACAGGAACTGGAGAGGGATCCTGAGCAGGACTGGGGGAGGGGGTCACCGCAGAGGAGGATGGTACACCAGGGGTCTCACCCTCCATCCTGTCCAGCCTTGACATGTCATCTACTACCTCCTTCTCCATATTGTGCCAGGCTTCAGGACACCTGCTGTAGGGGTGGCCAAGGCGCAGGCACAGGTTGCACCTGATCTTCCTGGTACAGTCCTTAGCCATATGACCCTGCCCCCGACACACTGAACACATCAAGGCTGAACAGGAGGAGCTCAAGTGCCCCTTTTCTCCACAGCGGTGACACAGCTTCGGCTGACCAGGGTAGAAAACAGTCATCCTATCCCTCCCTATGAAAGCTGAGGAGGGCAGGTGACGGACAACATTCCCATCCCTGGCCAACCTGACTGTTACCGACCATCCCCCAGTCCAGATGTTACGCTCATCATGGATTTTATTAGGTTTGGTCAAAACCTCCCCATAGTTCCTTAACCAGACCTCTAGATCCCGAGCAGGAACACTCTCATTGGTCAGGATAATGGTAATTTTTTTTACTGTTGACCTCTGAGAAACCGCAACTGGGACCAGACCTTCCCATTCAGGTCTTGACCTGCACCGAGCCTCATATCGCTCCCAGAACAGGTCAAGACCCTCTGGCCTGGTGAAACTAACCGTATAGTCCCTTGTCCCAGCTACGTGTATAAAGGCATACAGGTCATTTGCACCAAATCCCATCTCCAATATCATATCTACCACTGCACGCCGTGCTGGAGGGATGGCACCACCTTCCCATTTCAGAATAACTACATTCCGTCTGGGACCCCCAGCAGAAGCCAGAGACCCAAGACCAGATCCTGGGGCGCTCAAAGTGGCAGCTTGTAGGGGAAAACCCCGCTTGGGAGCGGGACTACCAGGAGCAGAGTGTGCCACCTCTGCAAATGTAGGTTTCTCAGGGCCAGGGGCCCACACTGAAGTCACATTAGTCTGCACATTATCTGCATGAACAGAGTTGGTAGGATTGTCCATCACACTTGTACTGGGACCATTGTTCATCACACGTGTACTGGGACCATTGTTCATCACACCTGAACTGGGAGGATTTTTTTCAGCCACACACACATTCCCATCAGCAATAGTCACAGTTGCTGCAATACCAGTTGTCTCCTGATGCTGCACTGTAGAGCCCTCAGCAGCAGTGGGGCAAACAGCTTTGGACTCAGCCAAAGAAAGGTTAATGGGCTCTTCTGACACTTGCAGTTCATTTACAGAAATTACATTTTTTGAATGCAAGTCTTGCTGCATTGCAGCCTCAGCAGGCACAACATTGTCATTAGGCACATTATCAGTCATGGTGCTAGATGGTACAAAAACAGTCTTATCCACAACATGGGACTTAGCAGGCTTTACTTTATCAGGCACATCATCAGTAATGTCTTCCTCGTTAAACACCATCTGATCCCCCCGCATAGGAGACTCCATTACCTGGATGGCCCTTAGCATGCCTCCTGAGTCCTGGGAAGGCCTGGGGCTTCTTACCTCTCCTTGGGGGGGCAGGGGGTCAGAACTGGGGGTCTCCTCCTCCTCCACCTCCATCTTTGTCACCCTTCCAAACCTCTTGTCGTTGCAAAACTTCTCTTTAAAGGGCCCATCTCTGCCTTCCATCATGGCCACGATGGTTTCCTGATGATCCACACGGACCATGGACTGCTATCTCTCCTTGTGCAAGGTGACTGGTCTTGTCTCTGCCCCCCTCCCCCTGTAGTTTTCTGCAGGAAACCGGCAGTTGATGGGTCTAATTTACCCCTCCCACAGCTCTGCTGTCTGCACAGGGTACTTACAGTACAGTGATGATGTCAAACCTACTTTTGCAAAGTAATATCTGTTATTGTAAAGGTATTTGTTGCACACAAAGTGGATTTCGATTATTTTGGCAATTGAGGAATATTGTCACAGACCCAACCAGGACAGGGGCTTTTGGAGGGGACTGCAGGGTGACCTCTTGTCTACTGACTATGGGCCATGGCTTTTAAGGGAACTCTACTTTTTGGGAGGTGTGTGCCTGGGGAACCCTTGGATTGGTCTTGCTTCGGATTCAAGTTCATGTCTCCCCAAAACACACAGACTCTGGGAACTGGAGGACCCAGATACATATTTGGGGCCTCTATGCCCAAACCAGCAATGAATGCTTTAGACTGTGAGACTCAGATCAGATGTTAATATGATTGGCTCAAAGCAACTTGATACTGGGGTCTCCTGCTATAGTCTGTTTATTAAGGTGTTAAGTGTCTTTCTGTTAAGTATGTCTCTCCCATTGTGTGCCTCCTAGGTTTGCATTCCCATCGTTAATTGAGTCACCTATTGTTCCTTTCTGTCTGCTCATCTCTTGGAGAGATGAATAATATTGTGACCACTGTACCTTGTTTTTGAACCATTGTATGATGTTTATGCTTATGATAATGTGTAATGTACTTTGTATCCAGGGTTGTGGACTGGGCGCCAAACGGTCTGGGTGGGCACTGAGTCACCTAGGGGGCTAGTTGTTTAATTAGCTTAAGGTCTAGTTGGCTGTTCCTTTGCTATGTTAATTATATTCCTTTTTACAGTTTGTATTGTTAGGGTAATGTGATCGGGATCTACCTGATCTTCTGTGCTATAAATTCTGTGTGAGTTTTCAATAAAGTGAGTTCCAGTTTGCATCTAAGCTATAATCGTCTAGCCTTGGGTGCTCAGCTATAACATCTGGTTTCTAGGTCCAGACTGGAGGAAGCTCTATATCTGGACGAAGGCACCCAAGTCGGGTGCTGGACGGCTCCCTCACAAATATATTCAAAATTAATGTTTTTGTGACCGGAGTTTACCTTTAACACAGTGATAGGGGGCAGTTTGTTCAACATAGAGGTGAATTATATCTTGACAGAGGCACCCAAGTCGGGTGCTGGAAGGCTCCTTCACAAATATATTAAAAATTAAGGTTTTTGTGACAGGAGTTTACCTTTAACACAGTGATAGGGGGCAGTTTGTTCAACATAGAGATGAGTTTTCTTTTTATTTGAAGAAAAAGAGATGGCCCAGACACAAGCCACTGGCAGCATTCACCAGTTGGTAGAAAAGCTTGTAGCAGGGTGACGGTGTTGGAGTCACAGTTTCTGGACAATCGGTTGTCCTGATGTTCATCTCTGTCCACATTTACTCTTCAGCCCCTAATATGAATTTGTCTGTCTAGCATCCTTTATGGTCTTCATTCCTTTTAGCGGTCTTTATTCTTCACTCTGCAATTTCTGTGAAAAATCAGGACATTTCATTGAAATTTGCCATTTTGGTAAAATGCATTAGAGTCAACGATGAAGGTGAAATTTACATAGATGCAAGTTAAAAATTTCACAGTGACTTGAACATGTTCATGTTGTTTAAAAAAATTAATATTTAATGTTTAAATTAGGGCTGTTACTGATTAAAATGTTCGTTTTCGATTAATCCGTTTTTTTTTATCGATTAATCGACTAATTTCGATTAATTATAACTCACATACAGATCCAACTACTTTTAGCTGATCTCCTTGCAGGCTGATTCCCAGTGCAGCTGCCAACCACTGGAAAAATGGATAGCAGGATACAAAAAACACACAAAGGCAGCGCTCGATGGGAATAGCATTAAAACTTTTATAGTCTTCAAGTAGGTAACAAAATAAATATTGCACTGGAGATTAAATCAATGTAGCTACATAAACTGTAAAAATGGTGCGAGTAATACCAAACGGTAGCAAAAGCAGTCATAAAAACATGTAGCTAAGTATGATACTGGTATAAAAATGTGTACAACGACACCACTGCTGAATCCAGATGAGGAGGGGTTAACATCAGTCCGTCGGCATGTAGATGTCCCATGAAGGGAACTATCACAACTCCCAGTGGATGGCTGTAGAATCCCAGGTTGATAGAGGGAAGTGTAACAGCCCTTGCGTGTGGCAGATAGTAAGGTCCCGCCAGCATGCAGATATGAAGGCACAGCAAAGGAGCCCTTCAGATGGACACGGTAAGCCCCGCCGGTGTCCGTGACGTCACCGGATCTCTGACAGAACTCCCTGAAGACCCGGAAGCCGGCGGAGAGGTGAGTACCGATCAAAATAATTTTGATCGATCAAAAAAATTAATCAATTAATCGAGGAATTAATAATTAATTTCCACAGCTCTAGTTTAAATCTTTAGCTTTTACAAAAGTAACCCCTGGGGATTATGCCATGAAGGTCCTTGATCAAACAAGCCCTGTCCTTGTCTCCCAATATGTTCCCGCAATGTTACACTGGCTTCTGATGGAGACTATAAGTCTCTGCACAGGCATGGTTCATTGTTGTCACCTACAGGAAGCCGGTCCTGAGTAATGCCATGCAGCCATCAGTGGAGTGCACGTAGACAGGAAGTGGCTGTAGAGAGGCTGCAGGAGATCAGCAGCACTGAGCTAGAACAAAGGATAAAGGATTTAATTTTTTAAAAAGACAATTTTTCATTATACACAGTTCACAGAACAAATTAAATGTCACCTACGTCAGATTCACAGTTTTTGATAGTTTTTAAAAGAGTATGGTCATATCTCTTTTGGTCATACTTCTCACGTGGGTCAGAAAGTGCACTTACTTTTAAAAACATTGTTAGTCTAGTTGAAAAAGACACAAGTCAATCTAGTTCAACCTTAATTTTGTGAAAATAGTGCAGCGCTGCGTATCTATAGATCTTATATAAACAAATAATTATACATTCCATAAAGCAATTTATGAAAAATAAAAAAACAGTTCATATGTAGGTTTCCAAAGCTATCACCGCTGTGTAAAATCCTATTTAAATAGATGCAATATTCAGTGCACACCACCACCTGCTAAAATGACTGCTCACCTCAAGGATGAGTATAAAACTCATAGACAGATCACTCCTCGTGTCCACCACGATCAATCCACTTTACCAATGGTAGTAATTCCTACAGTCCCCAGACTGCACCTCTGTGTGGGTAATCAACATTTGGATTGTCTGCAAACAACACCTTTCTCCATTCGCCTTTCAATAATCAATTCCACTTATATTTCCAGGGGTTAAGGACATGAAACAAAAAACACAAGTACCATAGTGTTCTCTGCTTTTAAATGTATTTAAAAAAATAACAGCCTGACATCACAGATCGACTCCTCCCCTCTAAACGCGTGTCGGCCTCTCGTTGGCCTTCATCCTGATTATCAGTGTAAATGCGTGCTGTCACAGGATTGCTGGTTATCGGCTTTCTATTTCATCACACAGTGACAGCGCTGAAAAAGGAAATGCCGATAATCGACATTTGTTAACATGGAATCAGCTGTGATTGGACACAGCTGATCACATGGTAAAGGGGCTGCTGTAATTGTCCCTTTACCTTGATCTGTGATCAGCTGTGTCCAAAGGACACCCCTGGGGGTGTGCAGGAGGGTGGGCTTCTGGAAGGATGTAAATAGATGCCCTCCCAGAACAGGACAACCGCGCTGTAGCCGTCTTTCGGCTATAGCGTGGTCACCAAGTGGTTAAAGTAGAACTATAGGCAAAACTTTTTTTTCAATTATAGATAGAGAAAGGGAGGGTTATAACCGCTGTCAGATATTTCTGCCATCTCTGTCTCATTGCGAGGATTTTCCTTCACTTCCTGTCTCATAGCCAAACAGGAAGTGAGAGGAAATCTTTGCAAATTAGGAAACTTCCTTGAGACCCCCAGGTCACCAGAACAAGTGTCCCCACTGGAAGGTTTACCCTCTATTACTTTTCTGGGGACAAGCCAAAATTTGGGATTTTCTTTCTGATGGCTTTCACCTTCAATGATAATGGTAAGCAGGAGAAATTGAAAGGGTAAAATACCCTAACGGAGACACAAGGCAGCAATAAAAACTGACAGCTGTTCTAATCTATCTCCACACTATCCAAAACCTACTTATACTTTAATGACGGTGTCCATAGCTCCCAACTGTCTTTGATTTTGAGGGACTGTCCCTCATTTGGAACAAAGTCCCTCTGTCCCTCTTTCCTCCTCATTTTGGTCTGATCTATGTAGTTATATATAAAATGTACTATTTATTTTCCAAAAGTTTCCCAGTGCTAAACCTTTCATCCAATTTCTAAATTGCTGCATTTATACATTTAAAGAGTCAGTGTAAAGGAATAGTAGTGGTAAAAAAGCACTTGTGAGCTTAACCAATATTTTTTGTACACTTCTCCTTTAAGGGGCGTGGCAGGGGGTGTGTCCTATGCCTTCATACTTTTGCTAGTAGGTGTCCCTTGTTCCCATCTCAGAAAGTTGGGAGGTATGGGTATCAGAACAGGAGGTGAAGGAAAACCTCTCTACCAGTGACACAAACATTATTTAAAAACTCTTCGCAACTCTATCCAATTTAAAAATAAACATTTCTGGAATTTAATTTAAAAAGTTGTAATTGAACTCCAGTCAGTGACTTTGCCTAGGCTGGGATGATGTTATTAGTCTGCTGCAGGCAGGGGTAAGCATTTTCTCAGTCTCCTCTCACCCAGTGATCAGACTGCGACCTTGTAAATCTAGTAGAGACAACTCTGTCTAATGCCGCGTACACACGACCGTTTTTAATATCATTGAAAAAAACAACGTTTTTCTCTACTTGATTCTTCTCAAGCCTGCCTTGCCTACACACGATCGTGAAAAAAAATGCTCGAGCAAAGCGCGGTGACGTACAAAATGTACGACGGCACTATAAAGGGGAAGTTCCATTCGGATGGCGGCACCCTTTGGGCTGCTTTTGCTGATCCTCGTGTTAGTAAAGTTTGGTGAGAGACGATTCGCGCTTTTCAGCCTCGTGCTCTTCAGTCCGTTACAGCGTGACGAATGTGCTATCACCATTACGAACGCTAGTTTTACCAGAAAGAGAGCTCCCGTCTCATAACTTGCTTCTGAGCATGCACGTTTTTTTCATGTGGTTAAAGCCTACACACAGCCGTTTTTCACGACGAGAAAAACGACGAGAAAAAATAGAGCATGTTCCAAATTTTTAATGCCCATTTTTCACGTCGCGAAAAATGCTCTGGAGCCCACACACGATCGTTTTTAACCACTTCCATACAGGGCTTTTTGTACCACTTCAATACCGGGCCTATTCTAGCACTTCTCTCCTACATGTACAAATCATCATTCTTTTGCTAGAAAATTACTCAGAACCCCCAAACATTATATATGTTTTTTTAGCAGACACCCTAGGGAATAAAATGACGGTCATTGCAACATTTTTTCTTGCACGATATTTGCGCAATAATTTTTCAAATGCCTTTTTTTTTTTTTAAAAATGGTTTCATGAATTAAAAAATAACAAAACAGTAAAGTTAGCCCAATTTTTTGGGAAAATATGAAAGATGATGTTACGCCGAGTAAATAGATACATAACATGTCACGCTTTAAAATTGCGCACACTCATGGAATGGCGTCAAACTTTGGTACTTAAAAATCTCCATAGGCGACGCTTTAATTTTTTTTACAGGTTACCAGGTTAGAATTACAGAGGAGGTCTAGTGCTAGAATTGTTGCACGCGCTCTAACGCACGCGGCGATACCTCACATGCGTGGTTTGAATGGCGTTTACATATGTGGGCGACTTACGTGTGCATTCGCTTCTAATCGCGAGCTACCGGGGACAGGGGCGTTAAAAAAAATTTTTTTTTTTTTTTTTTACTTATTTATTTATTTTTTTACAATTATTTTACTTTTTTTTTTTTATAACATTTATTCCTATTACAAGGAATGTAAACATCCCTTGTAATAGGAATGTGTGTGACAGCTCCTCTTTATTGAGAGATGCGGGGTCAATAAGACCCCACATCTCTCCTCCAGGCTGGAAAGCATGAGATTGTGAAAAAAAATTCACTGATCTCATGTTTAATAGCCGCAATGGCGGCTTTGTTTACATCTGAGGACCCGGGCGTGAGGTCATCACATCGCGCCCGGGCCTCCGACGATCATAGAGATGACTGGTGACCATCTGGTCACCAGTCATCTCTATGCTCATCACGTGACCCCACCAACGACGCCGGAAGATTCGCTCCGGGTCCCCGATCGCACGAGAGAGCCCGGAGAAGCACCGGATGGCGGCGGGAGGGGGGGTGTCCCCTCCCGCTGCCTATAAGAACGATCAAGCGGTGGAACCGCTGCTATGATCATTCTTATGGTGCACAGAATCGCCGGCCCAAGAAAAGGATATTTGAATGATGCCTCTAGCTGCAGGCATCATTCAGATATCCCCCTACAAAGCCGAGGACGTCATATGACATCCACCCAGGATGGGAGATCCCATCTGTGGATGTCATTTGACTATGGCTGGGTAGGGAAGTGGTTAATGACCAAATAGAAAAATTGCATTTTTCTCGTCATGAAAAACGCTCGTGTGTACGCGGCATAAGATGTGAATTCTCTAACTTAAGGGAAATTTTTTCTCATTTCCTGTTGCTAGCATAGCCAAGGACACAGCTATTCAAACATGATCTGTATTTTATTTTTTGGAAAAATGTTTATTGAGTTTTCACGATAACAAGACAAGAGTTGACAGTGTGCATGATCTGTATTTTAATAGTTGCATCGAGGGGAAAGGGAAAACACTGGGGGTCCAATGTTTCCATAAAGGGGACCTGTCACCTGCCCGTGCTATCACATAGGGGGCTTGTTAGCCCCTTGTGATAGCAATAAAGTTGAAAAAAAAATGTTAAAAAACAAAAGAAATGACATAAAATAAATAAAAATAATTAAAAAGAAATTTAAGCTAGATTTTTAACACGTGCAAAAAATGAAAAAATTGCCCGGTAGACAAGTGGTTAAAGCTGAAGTTTAACCAAAAAAGCCTTTAGCTAATGCTGGTCATAAACTATACGAAAAGTCGTTCAAACTTGTTTTCGAATAACGAACACTTGGCCAAGAGAGCAAACGATAGTGCCATCATGTAATGACCGAATTTCGGATTGATAAATCGTTCAATGTCACATATCCCCAGTTCAATATTTAACGGACGAGAAAAACATTAACCTTTCAATTTATTGTTCGTTTTGTCCGAATTTTCCAACCTGTTCCTTTCGATTTTTCGGCTCTGAAAAGTTAAAGCGGTTGTATACTCTCTGATACAACTTTCACCTATAGGTAAGCCTTCATTAAAGGGGTTGTAAAGGTTCGTTTTTTATTTTCTAAATAGGTTCCTTTAAGCTAGTGCATTGTAGGTTCACTTACCTTTTCCTTTGATTTCCCTTCTAAATGTTTTTTTTCTTTGTCTGAATTTTTCACTTCCTGTTTCTCCTCACTAAACTTCACACCATCATCCGAGCGGTGTTTAGTCAGCCAGAACAGCTTACTGAACAGCTTACTGAGGAGGAACAGGAAGTGAGAAATTCAGACAAAGAAAAAAAACATTTAGAAGGAAAATTGAAGGAAAAGGTAAGTGAACCAACAATGCACTAGCTTAAAGGAATCTAATTTGAAAATAAAAAACGAACCTTTACAACCCCTTTAAGGCTTACCTGTAGGTGCTTGCAATATCTCCTTAACCTACATGGTAAAGGAGATATTTGCAGAAAAGCGGGCACTGATGTCTACGGCGCGCAGCGGCGCAGGCGCACTTTCCCTTGAATGGGAAGCCGCGGGAACACGCCGGAAAAGCGCGCATGTGCGGGGATTGTGCCAGTCCGCACGCATGTGCGGGAGTGACGTCATCGCCGCTCCGGCCAGTCACAGCCCCGGAGCGGCGATACCCGGAAGTCACTCCGGGTATCATGGCAGCGGCGGAGGAGAGGAACGAGGGTCGCTTTGGGGGCTTCGATCTAAGGTAAGTAATTTATAATGAGCTAGTATGCTAGTCATACTAGCTCATTATACCGTTGTTTAGGGTATACAACCGCTTTTAAAACTGATTTTGATATTTGTGCCCATTAACTGGATACAAAACTATAGAACGGTCCAAATGACAGATTTTCGAGCGATTTTTTTGGCTAGTGTATGGCCAATATAACTGACCTGTAATGAAGGATGCGCAGCCAGCTGAATCGTGGAGACTAGTGATGAGCCGAACACCCCCGGGTTCGGTTCGCACCAGAACCCGCGAACGGACCGAAAGTTCGCACAAACATTAGAACCCTATTAAATACAATGGATGCGAACGTTCGGATTCTAAAGTGCTAATTATAACGACTATTATCCATGTTATTGTCCGAAACAGAGTTTGGGAACCCGGCTTCTGCACCAGGGGACATGTATCAATGCAAAAACGGAAAATTGTATCATACTTACCAGTAATTTTCCTTTCCTGGTGCCTATCCATGGCAGCATACCTGTGATAGAGCTCCGCCTCGACTCCTCCTTCAGGACTAGTGAATAGCATAAATTAAAGGCATAGCCCCTCCCCCAACATTCTCTGTAATATAGAATACCGAGGGTGGGAGCGTATGCTGCCATGGATAGGCACCAGGAAAGGAAAATTACTGGTAAGTATGATACAATTTTCCGTTTTCCTGGTGCCTCCATGGCAGCATACCTGTGATAACTAACTAGCTGACATGGGTGGGATAATTGCTTAACAATAAATGTTTAATTATAAGAGGACATAGCAGCCCTAACTGCCCTCCTTCCAAACTCAACAGTCGTGAGCGCTCCTGGATCAATATGGTAGTGTCTGAGGAACGTATGGTGAGAAGACCAGGTGGCGGCCCCGCACACTGTCTCCAACGAAACATTAGCCCTTGCTGCCCAGGAAGCTGAGACTGCCCTTGTAGAATGAGCATTCACTCGGGATGGAGGCTCCATATTCTTCACCCTGTAGGCCTTCTGGATTAACTTTACAACCCAAGATGCCAGAGTTCTGATGGAAGCTTCTTTGCCCCTGTATTTACCGAACGGTACGATGAAAAGTCTCTCAGAATTTCTGAAGGGGCCGGTGGCTTCTAGGTAGGCCCTGAGCACTCTGGATACATCCAGTTCGTGACAAGACTCTGAATCCATGTCTGTAAACACTGGTAGTGCCCAGGGTTCCAACAGGTGGCTTGGAGTAGCAACCTTTGGTGTGAACCCCCGAAGGGGACGAAGTTCCACTCTGTCTGTGAAGAAGGAGATGTGGTCGTCACCTATCCCTAAAGAGTGAAGTTCCGAGATTCTTCTGCCAGATGTAATGGCTAGCAGGAAAGACGTCTTTAGTGTTAGGTTCCATATTGTTACTTGTTCCACTGGAGCAAAGGGATGGTCAGATAGAACTTCCAGGACTAGGGACAGATCCCACTTAGGAAATGATCGTCTGACAGGAGGGCGAATCTTCAATATACCTCTGAGGAAAGTGACTACTGAAGGATCCTCCGCCCATCTCTTATTTGTTGCAGCAGAGATTACTGCTACCTGCACTTTGAGAGAGCTCAGACCAAGTCCCAGATCAAGTCCTGTCTAAAGGAATCCTAGAACATGAGATGTAGAAGGAAGGATTGGATGAAATCCATTTTCCGGAAACAAATGACAAGAACTTGTCCCATATTCTTGAATATATGGCATTAGTTGCTGGCTTCCTAGCTTTTAGAAGGGTTGATAGGACTCAAGGAGAACACCCTAGGGACTCGAACCTTCGCCTCTCAACCTCCAGATTCGAAGATTCAACTTCTGAGGGTTTGGATGAACTAGACTGCTCTGCGACAGAAGTTGAGGGAAAGGAGGGATCTTGATTGGAGAGCCCACACTGAGGCACAATACGGAAGTACTGCCACCACCTGGACTGGCTCCCTGAGGAGCCTCAGGAGGAATTTGAATATTAATGGCCTGGGAGGAAAGGCATATGCCGTGGTGAACCTCCAGGGACATGACAGGGCATCCACTGCCTCGACTTGTGGATGCGGCAGCCGAGAGAAGAACCTGTCCAGCTTGGCGTTCTTCGGGGAGGTGAACAGATCTACCTGAGGGGGATCCCATATGTTGGCAATCTGAAGGAAGACATGGGGGTGGAGAGCCCACTCATTGTCCAGGAAGTTTCTGGATAAAGTGTCTGCTTCCGTGTTCAACCTGCCTGGCAGATACATCGCTCTGAGGTCCAGGAGGTTCTGCTCCGCCCAGAGCATGATCGGCTCTACCTCCTTGAGGAGTGACCTGCTGCGAGTGCCTCCCTGCTTCTGCAGATAAGCGACAGCTGCTCTGTTGTCTAGGCGTAGGAGTATTCTTTGGCCTCTGATGTGGGGTGCCAAAGAGGTCAGTGCCAAGAAGGCTGCCCTCATCTCCAAGATGTTGGATACCACTCCCTGGGTGGTGCATGCCCATCTCCCCTGTATTCTGGTTTGCCCGCAATGGGCTCCCCAGCCCTGTCTGCTTGCATCAGACGTAATTGTGATCCAAGGAAGGGAGCCCAGGTGATGAGGCTTGGAGAGGTTTTCCGGAACTGTCCACCAGTGAAGGCTCCTGCGTATTTTTCCCATCAGCAGGATCGTCTGAGATAGTCGTTGTTTCTTCCACTGCGTCAAGAAACCAGTCTGGAAATACCTCAAGTGCCAATGTGCCCAAGGAACCATGGGTATACAGGAAGACATTGTGCCAATGAGGCTCAGGCATTGTGAAGCCGTCAGATACGGGCTCTGGATGACTTTGATCATTCTCTGGATGACAATCCTTGCCTTCGGCGGTGGTAATGACACTGTCCCCTCCTGAGTGTCGAACATTGTGCATAGATTATCTGCTGTGTTGGCATTAGTTGACTCTTGTCGGAATTCACCAGCCACCCTAGCTCTTTTAGGGACTGTAGAAGAATGTCCCGGTGACATACCAACTGATCCGGATTGCTTGCTAGGAGTAGGATGTCGTCCAAGTAGTGGTATATCCTCAAGCCCCTCTCCCGCAGGGGAACTAAAGCAGATATTAGTATCTTGGTGAACACCCTGGGAGAGGTGCGCAGACCGAAAGGCAGGGCTTGAAACTGTAGGTGGGTCCGTCCCACTGCAAATCTCAGGTATTTTTGAAATGCAGGTAGAATTGGAACATGTAGGTTCGCATCCTGCAGATCGACCAAAATCATCCAATCTGATGGCTGGACTGCCTGAATAATCGTCTGCAGGGACTCCATTTTGAAGCTTTCGGGGCGGATATACCGGTTGAGCCTCTTTAGGTCTACCACAGGCCTCCACCCCCCTGTCCTCTTTGGGACCAGAAATAGGGTGGAGTATAAGCCTGCGAAGCGCTCTGCCAAGGGAGCCGGAACAGCCACCCCCTGAAGCTGGAGTGACGTTAGGAAGTTTTTCAGAGCTTGAGCCTTCAGTGGAGAGGATGGAATCTCTGTTCCTTTGAAAGAGTTCCGAGGTGGAGGGTGAGAAAAATTCCAAAAGTGCCCCCATTGAATTGTTGACAGAACCCAGGGGTTGTGGCAGCAGGTGGCCCAGACTGGGGTAAAAAAACTTTAGCCTGGCTCCCACCGGAAGTGCCTGGGTTCCTCTGGCGTCAAAAAGACTGCTTCTGCTCCTGTGGAGCCGGAAGGGCTTTCATCTTCCTGTTCAAAAAGGATCCCCGAGTACCTTTCCAAGGTCTTTTGTTGTCTCTGGGCTGTCTCGACTGCCTAAAATCCCTTGGGTTTGACTGGCGGAACCTAGAGGAACCACCTCTGAATCTTCGCCTACTTCTGTCCTGTGGAAGCATACCAGACTTCCCTCCTGACAGCCTGGAGATAGCTTTATCCATTTTGTCTCCGAATAGTGCTTTCCTATCAAACGGGATTTTGCACCCATTTTGTTTGGAGGATAAGTCAGCCATTCAGGGTTTCAGCCACAAGGCCCTCTTCGCCATCACTGAATGCAACATGGATCTTGCCGAGCACCTGATCGTGTCAATGGCCGCTACGCAGACAAAGTCTGCCGACAATCTAAGCTCTTCTAAGGCCTTAATTATATCCTCCATGGGGACATCCTGATGCAAAGCCATCTCAATATTATCTGTCCAAGATCTTATGGCATTTGATACTGACGTGAGGGAAATAGCTGGCTTACATGCTGCTTCCGCGGCTAAGTAGCTCCTCTTCAGCTCCAGGTCGATTCGCCTGTCTAGAGGGTCTTTGAAGGAAGTGGAATCCTCCATTGGTAGAGTAAGTTTTTTTGCGAGTCGCACCACGGACGCGTCTACCACTGGCATGGAGTTCGGTGACTGCGTTCCCGACTCTGGTAAGGGGTATATAGTTTATTGAACCGACCCCAAAATTATTATTTTTTTATCAGTCTTTGACCATTCCTTCTGAATGACTTGACTAATCTTGCCCATCAACGGGAAAAGAACCTGCTTCCTTTTGAGGAATGGGAAGTAGCTTGTAGACTCTTGGGGAGGCTATTCTGCGTCTTTCCAGGCGATTGCAGTTTTGACTGCCTGGATGAATGGCTTTGCCAAGGAGAGACTGAAGCCAGAAGGTTCTGACTCTTCTCAAGAGTCCCCTGAAGAGTCTTCAGGTGGTGAATCTCTAGCTGGTCGGCCTGACGGCGGCAGAGGTGTACTGTCTGCTGACGGACCAGGGAGATTAGGTCCTATATCCTGAACCTGGGATATCTGCTGAAGTGGTTGAGCGGGGACCGAAGCCAAAAGCTCAGAGAAGGAGTCCTTCATTGTTCGCTTGAGCAGATCTACAGCGTGCTGATTTTCTAGCTCGCGGTTGGACGCATAGTCCGTAAAACAGTCCTTACAGACCACTCTGTCTGGTAGCGGTGTAGCCCCACATATCCAGCATTTCTTCTTCCTATAGGTCCTAGGAGAGGGGGGTCGATCACGTCCTCTGGATCTTGACCTCTCTGATCTACGACGTGAAGAATGGGACCTACGCCCTGATGAGCGGGACCCCTTGGAGTGGGTAGGGCTACGGTGTAAGGAACTCACGCTAGACCAGTGAGCGCACTTTTTTTTTTAATACTCACGTATAGTTGGTCACATACCTAATAGAAGTGTGAGGATCTTTGCTGCGAGATGAATGACTCATTGCGGAGTTGGGCACAAGGATCAGCTCCAGAAATATAGTAAGAAAGGGAAAAGAATCAGGAGTTTTTGGCGTCACTTTTTTTTTTTTTTTTTAAATAAACATTTTTATATCGTCATCTGTTTTTATTTTTTATTTTATTTTTTAAACATAAACATTTTTATATTGTTATCTTTTTTTTTTTTTTTTTTAACATAAACATTTCTGATCGGCAAAATTTTTTTTTTTTTGAGAAAATAAAAAGTACCTACCACAAAGCAGCATCAGAGAGACCTAGCAGGGCACAGCTGAGGAGACTGACAGCCATCCCTGAATCTGAACCTAATTAGGCTCAAGGTGCGTGGGCTAATCCCATAAACCACCATTTGGAATTGATTGAAAAAAAGGGCAAATCTAGCCTTCTTTCCAGAATCCAAGATGGCCACCACTGAACCAAGCGTCTGTGCATGCGCAATCGCAGAAGATCCAGCGTCGCCCAGTACAGAGAGCCGAGAAACTACGGCTCTGTATCACTCCCGAATCGCGCATGCGCAGACGGCGGCGAGGACGCTGCGCCGTGACACTCTCCTACCTGGCGGGACGTACAGAGCACCTGTAGCCCCCCCGACCCGGAAATAAGCACCACAATGTTGTTGCACAGAGAGACACCTGCCCTATCCAGTTGCACAGTTTTAAAGGAACAAAAAAGTAAGACAACAATCATTTTAAAGGCGCCTAACAAGCAAAGGAAAGGGGACGGGGAGGGGAAGAGAGGAAAAGAAAGGGGAAAAACACAAATGCCTGGAATAAAAAATGGAAACCACCAGCCTGGGAAGATGGAGCTGATCCTTTTGCGACTTCCACTGCATTCATCATGGATGTGATAGCAGACTGCGTTCCTGTGAGGAAACTCTGCGAAAGACCCCAACAGATCCACAGAGGGGTTCCCAGTCTTATCAGCGCTGTGAGCGGCCCAAGAACAGGGACTGCGCACGGGAAAGGCTAAACCCGGCGGATGCTGCCGACTGCAGAGGTATGGACATACTGCTACACTTCACCAGCACAAGAAGGTATGAGGAAAAAAAGGAGAATGTTGGGGGAGGGGCTATGCCTTTAATTTATGCTATTCACTAGTCCTGAAGGAGGAGTCGAGGCGGAGCTCTATCACAGGTATGCTGCCATGGAGGCACCAGGAAAATAAGTTTTAAAAACGGACGTTTTCCGGGAGCAGTCATTTTAATGATGCATAAAGTGAAAAAAAAAAAAGTCAAATATTCCTTTAAATATTGTACCTGGGGGGTGTCTAAAGTATGCCTGTGAAGTGCCACGTGTTTCCCGTGTTTAGAACTGTCCCTGCACAAAATAACATTTCTAAAGGGAAAAAAGTAATTTAAAGCTTTAATGCAAAGCTTTAATGCAATGTCTGGTCCCGGTAATATGGATGAAAATCTTTAGGAAAAATGGCATAGCTACCCCATCAACCCCCCCCCCCCCCACCCCAGCCCATTACCAGCCCCTTTGGGTCTTGTATGGATATTAAGGGGAACCCCGCACACAAAATAAAAAAGGCCCTATATACTCTGAACAGCCGTATACAGGCGGTGCATACAAGACAGGGACTGTAGGTTTGTTCTTATGTAGAATCTGTTTATAATTTTGAACAGCTGCATTGTTTAAGTGGAGCTCCATGGCAAATTCCTTTTTTTTAGCTTTTTGTAAAACATAGGGAACGGTTATCACCCCTGTCACATTTTTTTTGCTGTCTGTGCCCCTGTTCAGAACATTTCACCTCACTTTGCGTCCCAATGACAACTGTTTTTGAAATGTGGTGTTTTTATTGAAACAAGGATTGGTGATAAAGCATCAGTAGAGAGGAGACACCTTTTTCCCATATTAATTCTTAAAGGAGAGAATTTTCCTTCCAAGGGGTAGATTTCCTCTCACTTCCTGTTGTCTTCTTCCGTTTGCAAGTAGTAGTAGTTTGTAAGTTGGATGTTTGAAAGTAGGGACCTTCCGTTTATACTCTGCAGAAATTGGCCCCTTAGGTGTTGGTGTTGGCACAACACTGAAAGCACTCACAGTTATTCTTGGTGGGTGCTGGAACGCCCTGCTGTCAAGTATAATATCAGGAATTGTAATAACATATAATTGTTGATCAGTGGTAGTAAAAATTGGGCCTTTGATGGTGGTGCTGGTGCCACAACACTGTAAGGCCTGACAGTTACTCTTGGTGGGCGCAGCAATGGTCCCTGCTGTGAATTATTAGATCAATAATTATAATTGCATGCCCCTGTTGAACAGGGGCTGAAAAATTGGGCCTTTGGTGGTGGTGGTGGTGGTGATGGTGGTGCTGGTGCCACAACACTGTAAGGCCTGACAGTTACTCTTGGTGGGCACAGCAATGGTCCCTGCTGTGAATTATTAGATCAATAATTGTAATTGCATGCCCCTGTTGAACAGGGGCTGAAAAATTGGGCCTTTGGTGGTGGTGGTGGTGGTGATGGTGGTGCTGGTGCCACAACACTGTAAGGCCTGACAGTTACTCTTGGTGGGCGCAGCAATGGTCCCTGCTGTGAATTATTAGATCAATAATTATAATTGCATGCCCCTGTTGAACAGGGGCTGAAAAATTGGGCCTTAGGCACTGGTGGCACAACACTGCAACCCCTCACAGATACTGTACTTGGAGCACAGCAATGAGGCCTGTTGCAAAGTATTGCATCAAATATTTTAATTACACGCCCCTGTTAAACAGGGGCTGAAAAATTGGGCCTTAGCCACTGGTGGCGTCACCCATAAACCAAAATGATCTTCCAAGCTATCATCGTTAATCGTATCATTGAGGAGGAGGAGGAGGATAGCCAGTCAACATAACAGCACAGGCACTCAGCATCAGCATCAGTCTTGAAGGGATGTGACATTTTAAAATCAATTAGTCTGTTATATCAGCATCTGGTGTGTGGTAGCTGGTGGTGATCCAAGACTGGTTCATCTTGATGAAAGTCAGTCGATCAACCGAGTCGGTGGACAGGCGCACCCTGTGATCCGTGACAAATCCTCCAGCAGCACTGAATGTGCGTTCTGAAAGAACGCTGGATGCAGGACAGGCCAGTAGCTCAATTGCATACTGTGCAAGCTCTGGCCAGTGATCCATCCTCAAGACCCAGTAAGCCAGAGGATTTTCGGTGGGGAAGGTGTCCAAGTCTGACCTTGCCCCTAGGTATTCCTGGACCATGTATATCAGACGCTGGCGATGGTTGCTGGAACCGATCATACTTTGGGGCTGCGGACTAAAGAATTGTCTGAACGCATCGGTCAGACGGCCACCTTCCCCACCGCTCCTTCTTTGACTGCCCGAAGCCTCAGCAACTCGTTGTCCAGGACCAGGAGTTTGTAACCTTCCAGTCTCTGGGAACGCGTTGCACAGACCTTTCTGCAAGGCCTCCCGGAGTTGTCTCATCCTCTGCTCCCTCTGCGACGGTACGATAAGGTCCGCAACCTTACCCTTGTACCGTGGATCAAGGAGAGTGGCCAGCCAGTAATGGTCCCTCTCCTTGATCCGAAGAATACGAGGATCCTTCCGCAGACTTTGCAGGATCAGGGAGGCCATGCAGCGTAGGTTAGCTGAGGCATTCAGTCCGGAGTCCTCTGGGTCACTAAGGACGACATGATCCGCAGCCACCTCCTCCCAGCCACGTACAAGTCCACTGGTTTCTTGGGACTGTAAATCATCCCTAAAAGACTGCTGCTGATGATGCTGAGTGCCAGCCTCCACCTCCATGCTGACACAATCCTCCTCCTCCTCCTCCTCCTCTTCCTGTGCGATGGGTGGGACAGAAGGAACACTGTCTGGGTAAAGGGGGCCTTGAGAGGCAAGGAAGTCCTCCTCTTCCTGCCTCTGTTCTGCCTCAAGTGCCCTGTCCATTATTCCACGCAGCGTGTGCTCCAACAGGTGGACAAGAGGTACAGTGTCACTGATGCATGCACTGTCACTGCTCACCATCCTCGTGGCCTCCTCAAATGGTGCCAGGACAGTGCATGCATCCCTGATCATGCCCCACTGGCGTGGTGAAAAAAACCCGAGCTCCCCTGACCCTGTCCTGGTGCCGTAGTCGCACAGGTACTCATTGATGGCCCTGCAGCATGGCCAACGTTGAGTTCCACCTGGTGGGCATGTCACATATAAGGCGGTTCTTGGGCAGGTTCAACTCCTTTTGAAGCTCAGCCAGGCGAGCACTGGCATTATAAGATCTGCGGAAATGCACACAGACTTTCCTGGCCTGCCTCAGGACATCCTGTAAGCCCGGGTACCTGCCCAAGAACCGCTGCACCACCAGGTTAAGGACGTGAGCCATACAGGGCACATGGGTCAGTTGTCCCTGTCGGAGGGCGGAGAGGAGGTTGGTGCCATTGTCGCAAACCACCATTCCTGGCTTAAGCTGGCGTGGCGTCAACCACCTCTCGGCCTGCCCCTGCAGAGCAGACAGGACCTCTGCCCCAGTGTGGCTCCTGTCCCCCAAACACACCAGCGCAAGCACGGCATGGCATCTTTTTGCCTGCGTACTTGCGTAGCCCCTTGAACGCCTACGGAGCACCGCTGGTTCCGAGGACAAACCACAGGAAGAGGCCATGGAGGAAGAAGAAGAGGAGGGGGTGGAGGAGAGAGGTGTGTCACAACCAGTAGTAGCATTTTGGAGGCGTGGCGGTGGAACAACCTCCAACACTACTGCACCTTGTCCTGCATCCTTCCCAGCTGCCAAAAGAGTGACCCAATGGGCCGTGAAAGAAAGGTAACGTCCCTGCCCATGCCTGCTGGACCATGAGTCAGCGGTAATATGCACCTTACCGCTGACCGCCCTGTCCAGCGAGGCCAAGACATTGCCTTCCACATGCCTGTAGAGAGCCGGAATAGCCTTCCGTGCGAAAAAGTGGCGTTTGGGAACCTGCCACTGAGGAACCGCACATTGCACAAACTCACGGAAGGGGGCCGAGTCTACCAACTGAAAAGGCAGCAGTTGAAGCGCTAGCAATTTAGCCAAGCTAGCATTCAACCGCTGGGCATGTGGATGGCTGGGAGTGAACTTCTTTCGACGGTCCAGCAGCTGGGGCAGGGAAATTTGCCTGCTAGAATCGGACGTCAGTGTACTGCTAGCAGAGTGCCCGCAAGTACTTGGCTGTGACACACCTAATTCTACACCTTCATTCCTCTCAGAGCAGGTTTCAGAGAGGACTGAAGGTATACTGGGGTTGGAGATCCCAGCTGATGCGGTGCAAGAAGAGGTCAGCTTTGTTCTTTGGTGTGGGTCTTTAAGGTAGGCTTGCCAACGAGCTGCATGGCAGGTCAACATATGTCTGATCAAGCATGTGGTGCCCAAGCGGCTGATGTTTTGGCCACGCGATATACGCTTGAGACATATGTTGCAAACAGCAGCTGTGCGATCTGATGCACTCGCCTCAAAAAAGGCCCACACCAAAGAACTTTTTGAATGACGGGCAGAGGCAGCGCCCTGCACAGGCGGAGCTCTGCGGTGTGATTCCGTCGGTGTGCTGCCCATACGCTGGCCACTCAAGGGCATCCTGCCTCGTTGGAGATGTGCCTCCTCCTCATCCTCCTCCTCCTCCTCTCTCCTATTAGGCACCCACGTGGAGTCAGTGACCTCATCATCCCCTCCCTCCTCATCACTGGAGCCAATCTGGCAGTATGCTGCAGCTGCTGGAGCATGACTGCCAGATTGGTGTCCTTCTTGAGCATCCCCTCTCTCTGCTCTCACGCTGCTGCCTTTCTCTAGCTGGGTATCATCATCAGATCCTTCCAAACGCTGGGCATCCTCCTGGAGCATGTACCCAACACTGTGCTCAAACAGTTCGGGGGACTCCTCAGGAGGAGGGCATGGTGGGTCTAGGGAAGGATTGACTAATGAAGATAATGATACCAGAGAAGAGGACGCGTTGGCAGCTGCTTTGCCAGTACCCTGAGCCTGGGTGAGAGAGGATGAGGAGGATGAGGTGGGCTTGGTCATCCACTCTACCAAGTCTTCGGCATGATGTGGCTCAACATGTCCAGCTGCCGAAAACAAGGACAAGCGTATCCCATGGCCATGTGTCTCTGTCCCTAAACACAAGGATTGAAAATATGGTTCAGCAAAAAAGTTTTAGAACAGAATAGCACACTGACACTTTCCCTCACTGTCCTACTCTGTCCCTCCCTACAAACAAGATATAGCACAGAATAGCACACTGATAATTTCTACGAGTGTCCTTCTCTGTCCCTCAACTCAAGGATTGAAAATATGGAACAGCAAAATTGGTTTAGAACAGAATAGCACACTGTCAGTTTCACTCACTGTACCTCTCTGTCCCTCAACTCAAGGATTGAAAATATGGAACAGCAAAATTGGTTTAGAACAGAATAGCACACTGTCAGTTTCACTCACTGTACCTCTCTGTCCCTCAACTCAAGGATTGAAAATATGGAACAGCAAAATTGGTTTAGAACAGAATAGCACACTGTCAGTTTCACTCACTGTACCTCTCTGTCCCTCAACTCAAGGATTGAAAATATGGAACAGCAAAATTGGTTTAGAACAGAATAGCACACTGTCAGTTTCACTCACTGTACCTCTCTGTCCCTCAACTCAAGGATTGAAAATATGGAACAGCAAAATAGTTTTAGAACAGAATAGCAAACTGACACTTTCCCTCACTGTCCTACTCTGTCCCTCCCTACAAACAAGATTTAGCACAGAATAGCACACTGATAATTTCTCGAGTGTCCTTCTCTGTCCCTCAACTCAAGGATTGAAAATATGGAACAGCAAAATTGGTTTAGAACAGAATAGCACACTGTCAGTTTCACTCACTGTACCTCTCTGTCCCTCAACTCAAGGATTGAAAATATGGAACAGCAAAATTGGTTTAGAACAGAATAGCACACTGTCAGTTTCACTCACTGTACCTCTCTGTCCCTCAACTCAAGGATTGAAAATATGGAACAGCAAAATTGGTTTAGAACAGAATAGCACACTGTCAGTTTCACTCACTGTACCTCTCTGTCCCTCAACTCAAGGATTGAAAATATGGAACAGCAAAATTGGTTTAGAACAGAATAGCACTGTCATGGATATGCAGTAGTGTTTGTCTGTCAGCTTACCTTCCTTCCCATGTGTTCATCTTAGAGGCCAGAACCCTTTCACCTGGCTTCCTTTATAATCTCCTCCCAGCCTGACTCCACCCCAGGCCCTATCACAGAACACTATATTAACCTGTGCACTGCAAGCCTGCTTGGCTGATCAACGTGTTTGTTAGGCATTGTGTGTTTGGGTTCCTGCTTGCCGTGTGCTACGTCTGTCTCTCTGTTACGTTATTGGCTTGTCCCCGACTATCCCTGTCTGCTCGTGACCCTTGACCTTCGGCTCGTTCTTTCGTTATCCTTGTCTGCTTGTGGCCCCTGACCTTCAGCTTGTTATTCGGTTCTCTCATATCTTGTGCTGCTGCTTCCCCTCTTTTCCCCTTATCCTACGGGGCGTGAGCTAGGAAACTCCAGGGGCCGCGACCTGGTCCCAGCCTGCAGCATAACATCCTCACCACTAGAGGCCCTGGAGAAGACCTGCTGGGTCTTAGACTCCGCGCCCTGGGGAATCTTGGCTCTAGCTTCCGTTAGGATCCCGGTTGTGCTCCTCTGGTCCCGCTTTCCACAACCGCCCAGTTTCCTATCCGCAGCAGTCAGCCATAGGGTTCACTACCTTGCGGTGCACTCCTGTCCCCCTACGGTGTGCATCTGTCACCTGGCCACAGGTGACCTTGACAGTTTGATGAGCCATGGACCCGGCTGACATCCCGATCCCCGCGGATGATCCATTGCGGGGCATAGTCCACAGACTTGAAACCCAGAAATCGAATCAGACTCAGGTGATGCGATTCCTCCAGGATCTGGCTTCTCGATTCGAGCAGCTTCAGGCCTCCTTGGGAACCCCGAATCCGCAACCTCAAGTACAACCAGCGGTGGTACCTATCGCACCAGTCGCAGCCACACACTCACTAACACTGCCAGCTCCGTTCCGTTTCTCTGGGGACTCCAAGGCCTGCAGAGTGTTCCTTAGCCAATGCACGATTCATTTTGAGCTTCAGCCTCAAAACTTTCTGTCTGATAGGGCAAAGGTAGCCTATATCATTTCCCTCCTCTCCGGTGAAGCTTTAGCCTGGGCAGCCCCTCTGTGGGAACTGAATGATCCAGTGGTTTCTAGCCTGTCTGGCTTCTTGAAACTTTTTCGGAATATCTTTGAAGAACCGGCTCGTGTCTCTTCAGCGGCCAGCGCCCTTCTACGTCTCCGCCAAGAGTCTGCTTCAGTGGGACAGTACGCCCTTAATTTCCTCATACTGTCGGCTGAGTTAAGCTGGAACAATGAGGCCTTAGTCGCAACCTTTTTGCATGGCCTGTCTGATAGAGTGAAGGATGAATTAGCAGGAAGAACCATCCCCACTGATCTGGACGGAGTTATCTCCTTGTGTAACCAGATCGATATTCGCTTTCAGGAAAGGACCCTAGAAAAGCGGCGCCAGCACTCCTTGGTCCTTAGTCAGCCTGAGCTCCCCTCTCCTCGACCCGTGGAGCATCTCCTGCCAGCTGAGGAACCCATGCAGCTGGGCAGGACCAGGCTATCCCCAGAGGAACGTGCTAGGCGCAGAACTCTAGGCCTGTGTCTCTACTGTGGGGGCAAAGGTCATTTTAGTGACACTTGCTCTCTTTGTCCAGAAAAACGTTTGGGTCCACTTCATCTGGAAAGTGGAGTATTGGACCCAGAAATATCACCTTCCCCTTCTCGTCTTCTGCTTTCTGTGTTCCTTCATGTTGGTGCTTCTTCTCATTCGGTCTCAGCATATCTGGATTCCGGAGCCGCTGGTAATTTCATGGACTGGGAAATCGCGTCGTCCATGAGACTTACTCTTTTGCCCCTCACCACGCCATTGGTGGTCTTGGCGATTGATGGTACTGTTCTCCCAGGGGGACCTATCCGCTTCCAGACCCTCCCTGTTAAGATGTCGGTAGGGACACTCCACCAGGAGTGGATATCCTTCCTTATCTTACCCAAGGCCTCAACGCCTATAATTTTGGGTCTCCCATGGTTACAGCTCCATTCTCCTCATGTGGACTGGACTACTGGACAGATCCTGGTTTGGGGTTCCTCCTGTTCCTCGTCCTGCCTACCCAAGGTTGCCCCCTGTGAACCTGAGCCGGTCATTCATTCCAGGTCGCATAACCATTTACATTTCTCTGTCCCTAATCGCCCTTGGACGCACAGCCAGGCTAGCTTGTCTACAAGTCCTGCAGTCGCTACGTCTTGCGATGCGATTCAGGTAGTCGCTACACCTGACTCTATTCACTCGGCCTCTGTACTAGTTATGCCAGTCCAGCCCATGCCCAGTGAGCCGCCTACTTTTTCTTGTTCAGGACATTCTGCTTGTCTTTCAGCTATTCAGCTTGACTCCTGTGACATGTCACCCTCTAACCAACCTGACTTCAGGGTTCCACTGACATCTGCCCAGTTTGATGGTCCTGTGCTAGATGACCAGTTCATCTTTAAGGGTCTAGGGGACCCTCCTCAGATTTCTGTTGATCCTCTCATGCCCTTGCTTATTCCTAGAGAGCCTTTGGTCCTCAATAGATCTTCTTGTCATCTCCCTACCTCGGTTCTGGTCTCTGAGGATAATCTAAAGTACGAGGTTAGACAAGTTCTGGATTCTCGGCTCTGCAGAGGTATTCTTCAGTACCTTGTGCATTGGAGAGGTTTTGGTCCTGAGGAGGCGTCTTGGATCGCTGCATCTGACGTCGTTGCACCTCATCTGTTGAGGAGGTTTCATCTGAGATTTCCCTTTAAGCCTGGGTCCAGGCGGGGGAGGGCCCATAAGAGGGAGGGTACTGTCATGGATATGCAGTAGTGTTTGTCTGTCAGCTTACCTTCCTTCCCATGTGTTCATCTTAGAGGCCAGAACCCTTTCACCTGGCTTCCTTTATAATCTCCTCCCAGCCTGACTCCACCCCAGGCCCTATCACAGAACACTATATTAACCTGTGCACTGCAAGCCTGCTTGGCTGATCAACGTGTTTGTTAGGCATTGTGTGTTTGGGTTCCTGCCTGCCGTGTGCTACGTCTGTCTCTCTGTTACGTTATTGGCTTGTCCCCGACTATCCCTGTCTGCTCGTGACCCTTGACCTTCGGCTCATTCTTTCGTTATCCTTGTCTGCTTGTGGCCCCTGACCTTCAGCTTGTTATTCGGTTCTCTCATATCTTGTGCTGCTGCTTCCCCTCTTTTCCCCTTATCCTACGGGGCGTGAGCTAGGAAACTCCAGGGGCCCCGACCTGGTCCCAGCCTGCAGCATAACATCCTCACCACTAGAGGCCCTGGAGAAGACCTGCTGGGTCTTAGACTCCGCGCCCTGGGGAATCTTGGCTCTAGCTTCCGTTAGGATCCCGGTTGTGCTCCTCTGGTCCCGCTTTCCACAACCACCCAGTTTCCTATCCGCAGCAGTCAGCCATAGGGTTCACTACCTTGCGGTGCACTCCTGTCCCCCTACGGTGTGCATCTGTCACCTGGCCACAGGTGACCTTGACAAGCACACTGTCAGTTTCACTCACTGTACCTCTCTGTCCCTCAACTCAAGGATTGAAAATATGGAACAGCAAAATTGGTTTAGAACAGAATAGCACACTGTCAGTTTCACTCACTGTACCTCTCTGTCCCTCAACTCAAGGATTGAAAATATGGAACAGCAAAATTGGTTTAGAACAGAATAGCACACTGTCAGTTTCACTCACTGTACCTCTCTGTCCCTCAACTCAAGGATTGAAAATATGGAACAGCAAAATAGTTTTAGAACAGAATAGCACACTGACACTTTCCCTCACTGTCCTACTCTGTCCCTCCCTACAAACAAGATTTAGCACAGAATAGCACACTGATAATTTCTACGAGTGTCCTTCTCTGTCCCTCAACTCAAGGATTGAAAATATGGAACAGCAAAATTGGTTTAGAACAGAATAGCACACTGTCAGTTTCACTCACTGTACCTCTCTGTCCCTCAACTCAAGGATTGAAAATATGGAACAGCAAAATTGGTTTAGAACAGAATAGCACACTGTCAGTTTCACTCACTGTACCTCTCTGTCCCTCAACTCAAGGATTGAAAATATGGAACAGCAAAATTGGTTTAGAACAGAATAGCACACTGTCAGTTTCACTCACTGTACCTCTCTGTCCGTCAACTCAAGGATTGAAAATATGGAACAGCAAAATTGGTTTAGAACAGAATAGCACACTGTCAGTTTCACTCATTGTACCTCTCTGTCCCTCAACTCAAGGATTGAAAATATGGAACAGCAAAATTGGTTTAGAACAGAATAGCACACTGTCAGTTTCACTCACTGTCCTACTCTGTCCCTCAACTCAAGGATTGAAAATATGGTTCAGCAAAATAGTTTTAGAACAGAATAGCACACTGACACTTTCCCTCACTGTACCTCTCTGTCCCTACAAACAAGGATTAGCACAGAATAGCACACTGTCACTGACACTCTCCCTACCTATCCTTATTTGTCCCTAAACACAAGGAATCCAGGAATAGTAAAGGAAAAATAATGACACTGTCCCTGCCTATGCTTCTCTTTCCCTGCTCCGGAACACACTACACAAGGCCGCCGCGCTGGCGGCCTTTTATAGTGTGGGGCGTGTACTAAACCCCATCAGCAATAATTGGCCACAGGCATCCTGCCTGTGGCCAATCATTGCTCTCCTCGCTGCCGGCGCTGTGATTGGCCAAGCATGCGGGGTCACATTGCATGCTTGGCCAATCACAGCGCCTGGATGACACTGCGATGGCGTAGTGCATTGTGGGCCGTTCGCGTCACTTGAATTTGGCGCGAACGGCCCAAATCGTTCGATCTTCGTCGAACGATCGAACAGCCGATGTTCGAGTCGAACGTATGTTCGACTCGAACACGAAGCTCATCCCTAGTGGAGACATGTTTACTGCAGGGTGCATAGACTTCAGGCTCTGAGGGAGTTAAAGAGGAGCTTCTGGCTCCCCCCAAAAAATGTAAAGTCAGCAGCTACAAATACTGTAGCTGCTGACTTTTAATATTAGGACACTTACCTGTCCAGGGATCCAGCGATGTCCTCACCCGAGCCGATTCTTCAATAGGCTTTGGGTGCAGGCACCAGCATCTTAAAGCGGTGTTCCGCCCCCCAAAAAATTATAATTAAAAGCCAGCAGCTACACATACTGCAGCTGCTGGCTTTTAATAAATGGACACTTACCTGTCCTGGAGTCCAGCGATATCGGCACCCGCAGCTGATGTTTCCATCAGCTGTCGGGTGCTGCCGCCTCCATTGCGGGTAAAGGTACCCAGCAGTGTAGCCTTTCGGCTTCACGCCGGGAACCCTACTGCGCATGCGCGAGGCTCCGCTCCTCTCTCCTACTGGCCCGGCGGCCGGGGGAGGAGGAGGGAGCCCCGCGGTGATGTCACGGGCCGCGGCCCGGAAGTGGGAAACCTTGCGGTTTGTTACTGCACATGCTTTGTGAATGAATGGTCCTGCAGTCTTCTGGGACCTGTGATGTGTCCCAGAAGGTTGTGGGGGGAGGAGGGGGGTAAAACTGCAGCTCAAATCCCCAGGGCGCATCTGACCAAAAGTGGGAGTGGGTACCTGTCAAAATCAGGTACCCGCTCCTCCCAATAAAGTGCCAAATGTGGCCGTGGAGGAGGTGGGAAGAATATGCAAGCAAGTGGAACCCAAAAAGCTCCAAGCTGTCAATAAAGCCCACCTTTTCCCTCTTCTTCTATTGGGAAAGTTTATGTTTTTCTTGTAATATGATCTGTGAATGGAGGAGAGTGTGATCAGTCACATGATTCCCTCCCCCATTCACAAATCAGGGTACAGGCAGTGTAGACTATGAAAGAAGGTTTCCCAGTGGAGGAGGGGGCGTGTCCTTGTCGGGAGCTTCACAAATGACTGTGAGCCAATCATTCCCAGCCTGGAAGTTCATAGACAGAAAGTGGACCTGTTATTCCTGTACTGAATATTTCTCCAGGATCCAGCTGCCTGCACAAAGTGGAACATCCTTCATTGCAGGTAAGTTAGGTCATTAGCGCACCAAAAGATTTTTTTTTAGTTTTAGTTTTAAGTTTTAGTTTTGTTCTGTGATGATGCTGGGCAGCAAAGGGTTAATTAATTTATTTATTTTAGGTACTTGTATAGCGCCGTCAATTTAGACAGTGCTTTACATATACATTGTACATTCACATCAGTCCCTGCCCCCAAGGAGCTTACACTCTAAGGTCCCTAACACACATTCATACATATACTAAGGCCAATTTAGACAGGAGCCAATTAACCACTTGCCGACCGGCGCACGCAGATGTACGTCGACACAATGGCATGGGCGTGCCTGTACGTCCCTTTAAATTTGCCGCCCAGCGGGCGCCCGCCGCGTGCCTCGTGAGCATGTTGGCCGGTCCCGGGAACTTGATGTTCCCGGGCGGCCCGCGATTGCGGTCGGCAAAGGCAAAACAGGGGGATGCCTTTGTAAACAAGGCATTCCCCTATTCTGCCTAGTGACATGTCACTGATGGCTCTTCCCCGTGATCGGGAACGGTCATCAGTGACGTGTCATGTGTAGCCACTCCCCCTAACAGTAAGAATCACTCCCTAGTACTGACTTAACCCCATGCAGCGCCACCTAGTGGTTAACACCTTCACTGCCAGTGTCATTTTTACAGCAATCAGTGCATTTTTATAGCACTGATTGCTGTAAAAATTACAATGGTCCCAAAAATGTGTCAAAAGTGTCCGATGTGTTCAATAAAAACACTGTACCAGAAAAGTGTCCAATATGTCCGCCATAAAGTCGCAGTCACAACAAAAAAACGCAGATCGCCGCCATTACTAGTAAATAAAAAAATTATTTAAAAAAATGCCATAAAACGACCACCTATTTTGTAGACGCTATAACTTTTGCGCAAACCAATCAATAAACGCTTATTGCAATTTTTTGGGCCAAAAATATGTAGAAGAATACGTATCGGCCTAAACTGAGGAAAACTTTTTTTATATATATTTTTGGGGGATATTGATTATAGCAAAAAGTTAAAAATATTGCATTTTTTTCAAAATTGTCGCTCTATTTTTGTTTATAACGCAAAAAATAAAAACTGCAGAGGTGATCAAATACCACCAAAATAAAGCTCTATTTGTGGGGAAAAAAAGGACGTCAATTTTGTTTGAGAGCCACTTGCATGACCGCGCAATTGTCAGTTAAAGCGACGCAGTGCCGAATCACAAAAAGTGGCCTGGTCTTTAGCCAGCGAAATGGTCCGGGGTTGAAGCAGTTAACTTACCAGCATGTCTTTTTAGAGTGTGAGAGGAAACCGGAGTACCCGGAGGAAATCCATGCAGGCACAGGTAATGTTCTGCGATGATGCTGGGCAGCAAAGGGGTTAATGTTGTTCTGTGATTATGCTGGGCTGCAAAGGGTTAATGTTTCTCTGTGGGGAAGGAGGGGGTTAATGTTAGTCTGTGGTGATGTGGTGAAGGAGGGGGTTAATGTTAAAGTGTGAAGATGTTGTGTAGGAGGGGGTCAATGTTACACTGTGGGGATGTGGGGTAGGAAGGTGTTAATGATACTCTGTGGGTATGTGTGGTAAGAGGGGGTTAATGTTACTCTGTGGGGAAGTGGGTTTAGGAAGGTGTTAATGTTACTCTGTGGGGAAGTAATGGGTTAATGTTACTCTGTGGGTTTAGGAAGGGGTTAATGATACTCTGTGGGGATGTGGTGTGTAGGAGGGGGTTAATGTTACTCTGTGGGGATCTGGGGTAGGAGGGGGTTAATGTTCTCTGTGGGGATGTGGGGTAGGAAGGGGTTAATGATACTCTGTGGGGATGTGGGGTTAGGAAGGGGTTATTGTTACTTTGTGGGGATCTGGGGTAGGAAGGGGTTAATGTTTCTCTGTGGGGATATGGTGTAGGAGGGGGTTAATGTTACTCTGTGGGGATCTGGGGTAGGAAGGGGTTAATGATACTCTGTGGGGATATGGGGTTAGGAAGGGCTTATTGTTACTTTGTGGGGATCTGGGGTAGGAAGGGGTTAATGTTTCTCTGTGGGGATGTGGGGTAGGAAGGGGTTAATGATACTCTGTGGGGATAGGGTGTAGGAGGGGGCTAATGTTGCTCTGTGGGGATCTGGGGTAGGAGGGGGTTAATGTTACTCTGTGGGGATGTGGGGTAGGAAGGGGTTAATGATACTCTGTGGGGATGTGGGGTAGGAGGGGGTTAATGTTACTCTGTGGGGATGTGGGGTAGGAAGGGGTTAATGATACTCTGTGGGGATGTGGGGTAGGAAGGGTTTAATGTTACTCTGTGGGGAAGGAAGGGGTTAATGTTACTCTGTGGGGATGTGGGTTTAGGAAGGGGTTAATGTTACTCTGTGGGGAAGGAAGGGGTTAATGTTACTCTGTGGGGGATGTGGGTTTAGGAAGGGGTTAATGTTACTCTGTGGGGAAGGAAGGGGTTAATGTTACTCTGTGGGGATCTGGGGTAGGAGGGGGTTAATGTTACTCTGTGGGGATGTGTGGTAGGAAGGGGTTAATGATACTCTGTGGGGATGTGGGGTAGGAAGGGGTTAATGTTACTCTGTGGGGAAGGAAGGGGTTAATGTTACTCTGTGGGGATGTGGGGTAGGAAGGGGTTAATGTTACTTTGTGGGGAAGGAAGGGGTTAATGTTACTCTGTGGGGGATGTGGGTTTAGGAAGGGGTTAATGTTACTCTGTGGGGAAGGAAGGGGTTAATGTTACTCTGTGGGATGTGGGTTTAGGAAGGGGTTAATGTTACTCTGTGGGGAAGGAAGGGGTTAATGTTACTCTGTGGGATGTGGGTTTAGGAAGGGGTTAATGTTACTCTGTGGGGATGTGGGTTTAGGAAGGGGTTAATGTTACTTTGTGGGGAAGGAAGGGGTTAATGTTACTCTGTGGGATGTGGGTTTAGGAAGGGGTTAATGTTACTCTGTGGGATGTGGGTTTAGGAAGGGGTTAATGTTACTCTGTGGGGATGTGGGTTTAGGAAGGGGTTAATGTTACTCTGTGGGGAAGGAAGGGGTTAATGTTACTCTGGGGGATGTGGGTTTAGGAAGGGGTTAATGTTACTCTGTGGGGAAGGAAGGGGTTAATGTTACTCTGTGGTGAAGGAAGGGGTTAATGTTACTCTGTGGGGATGTGGGTTTAGGAAGGGGTTGATGTTACTCTGTGGGGAAGGAAGGGGTTAATGTTACTCTGTGGGGATGTGGGTTTAGGAAGGGGTTGATGTTACTCTGTGGGGAAGGAAGGGGTTAATGTTACTCTGTGGGATGTGGGTTTAGGAAGGGGTTAATGTTACTCTGTGGTGAAGGAAGGGGTTAATGTTACTCTGTGGGGATGTGGGTTTAGGAAGGGGTTAATGTTACTCTGTGGTGATGTGGGTTTAGGAAGGGGTTAATGTTACTCTGTGGGGATGTGGGTTTAGGAAGGGGTTGATGTTACTCCGTGGGGAAGGAAGGGGTTAATGTTACTCTGTGGGGATGTGGGTTTAGGAAGGGGTTGATGTTACTCTGTGGGGAAGGAAGGGGTTAATGTTACTCTGTGGGGGATGTGGGTTTAGGAAGGGGTTAATGTTACTCTGTGGTGATGTGGGTTTAGGAAGGGGTTGATGTTACTCTGTGGGGAAGGAAGGGGTTAATGTTACTCTGTGGGGATGTGGGTTTAGGAAGGGGTTGATGTTACTCTGTGGGGAAGGAAGGGGTTAATGTTACTCTGTGGGGATGTGGGTTTAGGAAGGGGTTGATGTTACTCTGTGGGGAAGGAAGGGGTTAATGTTACTCTGTGGGGATGTGGGTTTAGGAAGGGGTTGATGTTACTCTGTGGGGAAGGAAGGGGTTAATGTTACTCTGTGGGGGATGTGGGTTTAGGAAGGGGTGAATGTTACTCTATGGGGATGTGGGTTTAGGAAGGGGTTAATGTTACTCTGGGATGGCATTGGGCAGTAAAAGATTGATGCTGAGCCTTGCAGGGGGTAAATGATCATGCTGGGCAGGCAGGTGTTAATTGGAGAGGAAGGGGTTTAATGATGATGACCGTACACTGCCAGGCAGGACAGGGTTAATGTTGATATCTAGGCAGCAAGAGGCTAATTGATTTATTTACCGGGCAGTAAGGGGTTAATGGTGAGGTCACTCAGGAGGGGGTCAGGCAGAAAGGTGGTAATAATAATAATGCATTCACGGGAAGGTTGGCGCTGATATCCGGGCAGGAAAGGGTTAGAGCTCAGCCCCGGGATGGATCAGAACGGCCAGTGAGGAGTTAGGTGGGCGGGGCCGTGAGTGACCAGGTAGGCGGGGCAGCGCGGGGGAGGGGGCGGATCGAAGGCGGGACGGACGGACATGCGGCGCGCGCTCCCGCCCTCTCATGTTGTGCTCGCGCCTGTCACTGTCCTGTCACCCGCCGGGGCCCCTACTGCCCGCACCGCCCGGGGCCCCGCACTAACGCTCACACAGAGGGACAGCCGGGGAACTATGGAGAGAGACAGACACTGTGTGAGAGCTTCACCCACTGAGAGCAACTCCGGAGTCACTGCTGAGACACACGGGGACCGCTGAGAGACAATACAGAGGGAGAGAGAGACCCAACACTGCCGGTACTGAGAGAGAGAGAGTGTTCATATACTGACAGAGAGAGTGTGTGTGTACACAGAGAGAATGAGAGTGTCCATACACTGACTAAAAGAGACCGCACAGAGTGCAGGGAAGGGGGAGAGTCCAATCAGTAGAGTGCAGACACTGGAGGAGAGGAGCAGAGAGTGCAGATAGTTCACAGAAGAGAGGACATTGAGGAGAGTGCAGGGAATAGACAGGAGAGTATAGAAGAGAGTGCTTTGTATAAAGAACAGAGAGTAGACATCAGAATGTAGTCAGGAGAGTGCAGTGTAGAAGAGAGCAGAGAGTGCAGGGAGAGGTGTTTGTGTATAAAAGAACAGGGAGTAGAGTGCAGTGTAGAGAGCAGGGGGTAGATGGCAGAGTGTTGAGAGTGCAGTGTAGAGAGCGGGGAGTAGACAGCTGAGTGTTGTGAGTAGACAGCAGAGTGCAGTGTAGAGAGTGGTGAGTAGACAGCAGAGTGCAGTGTAGAGAGTGGTGAGTAGACAGCAGAGTGTTGTCAGGAGAGTGCAGTGTAGAGAGCGGGGAGTAGACAGCAGAGTGTTGTCAGGAGAGTGCAGTGTAGAGAGCGGTGAGTAGACAGCAGAGTGTTGTCAGGAGAGTGCAGTGTAGAGAGCGGTGAGTAGACAGCAGAGTGTTGTCAGGAGAGTGCAGTGTAGAGAGCGGTGAGTAGACAGCAGAGTGTTGTCAGGAGAGTGCAGTGTAGAGAGCGGTGAGTAGACAGCAGAGTGTTTTCAGGAGAGTGCAGTGTAGAGAGCGGTGAGTAGACAGCAGAGTGTTGTCAGGAGAGTGCAGTGTAGAGAGCGGGGAGTAGACAGCAGAGTGTTGTCAGGAGAGTGCAATGTAGAGAGCGGGGAGTAGACAGCAGAGTGTTGTCAGGAGAGTGCAGTGTAGAGAGCGGGGAGTAGACAGCAGAGTGCAGTCAGGAGAGTGCAGTGTAGAGAGCGGGGAGTAGACAGCAGAGTGCAGTCAGGAGAGTGCAGTGTAGAGAGCGGGGAGTAGACAGCAGAGTGTTGTCAAGAGAGTGCAGTGTAGAGAGCGGGGAGTAGACAGCAGAGTGTTGTCAGGAGAGTGCAGTGTAGAGAGCGGGGAGTAGACAGCAGAGTGTTGTCAGGAGAGTGCAGTGTAGAGAGCGGGGAGTAGACAGCAGAGTGTTGTCAGGAGAGTGCAGTGTAGAGAGCGGGGAGTAGACAGCAGAGTGTTGTCAGGAGAGTGCAGTGTAGAGAGCGGGGAGTAGACAGCAGAGTGTTGTCAGGAGAGTGCAGTGTAGAGAGCGGGGAGTAGACAGCAGAGTGTTGTCAGGAGAGTGCAGTGTAGAGAGCGGGGAGTGGACAGCAGAGTGTTGTCAGGAGAGTGCAGTGTAGAGAGCGGGGAGTAGACAGCAGAGTGTTGTGAGTAGACAGCAGAGTGTTGTCAGGAGAGTGCAGTGTAGAGAGCGGGGAGTAGACAGCAGAGTGTTGTCAGGAGAGTGCAGTGTAGAGAGCGGTAAGTAGACAGCAGAGTGTTGTGAGTAGACAGCAGAGTGTTGTCAGGAGAGTGCAGTGTAGAGAGCGGGGAGTAGACAGCAGAGTGTTGTCAGGAGAGTGCAGTGTAGAGAGCGGGGAGTAGACAGCAGAGTGTTGTCAGGAGAGTGCAGTGTAGAGAGCGGGGAGTAGACAGCAGAGTGTTGTGAGTAGACAGCAGAGTGCAGTCAGGAGAGTGCAGTGTAGAGAGCGGGGAGTAGACAGCAGAGTGTTGTGAGTAGACAGCAGAGTGCAGTCAGGAGAGTGCAGTGTAGAGAGCGGGGAGTAGACAGCAGAGTGTTGTCAGGAGAGTGCAGTGTAGATCAGAGAGAGGTGTATAGAGCGCGGTGTCCCTGGCAGGGGCCTCTGTGTGTCCCAGTTGCTTTTCTTTGCTGGGAACAATGTGTGATTGTTGTGGGGGTGGGAGGGGGCACTCGGCAGCACAGTGGAAGGTGGCAGATCCCAGTGAACAGCTTGCTGTGTCCTGTCCCAGGGATGACGAGCATTGTGCAGGATCTGACTGACAGGAGAGCGCTCCCCACACTGCTGTCCCTTTAACAGTGATTTGTGAGTGTGTGTGAGTGTGAGGAGAGGTCTCACTCCGCTCTCTGCACCCCCTGACAGGTTCTCCTAAAGCCATCAGAAGTGGCGGCTGTGACAAAGGGATATTGTGCTGGATTCAGCATGCTCACCGAGCCAGACGCACCGCCGGAGTTTGAGAGGTGAGTGCACTTCCCCTGCTATGTACTCTCTGTCTGCTTACCCACTAGGGGGGTCTATTGTCAGGGACCTGGAGGTGCCCAGAATTCACCCCGCTCTGCCCGGACTGTACCCAGATAAAACTCTGATCTCTCATCTGCCCAGACTGTGCCCTGGTCCCTGCACCCTTGTTCCTCCACCAGTCAGCACTTCCCTCTGCTTCCTGCATTCTTCCCTTGTCTGATGTGCCTGCTCCACTCTGTACCCTGCTCTCTGCCTGATCTCTGCACCCTGCTCCAGGACCTGCTTTATTCCTTCTCACACTATACCATGTCCAAGCACCCTACTCCTTCTCTGAACACTTACCCACACCAACCCCTATCCATGCACCCTACTCCGAGCACCCATCCCACACCCAACCCCTATCCATGCACCCTTACCTATGCTGTGCACTTTATTCTTTTTCTGTGCAACCTTCCCAATACTGCCTGTACTCTGCCCATCTCGATATACTTATTCCTATGGTGCCCCTCTCTGTGCAGCCTTGCTGTGGGCACTATTCCCTTCTCCGAGCACCCTGCCTTCTCTGTGCACCCTTGCCTATGTTGTGCGCACCCTGCCTTCTCTGTGCACCCTTGCCTATGTTGTGCGCACCCTGCCTTCTCTGTGCACCCATGCCTATGTTATATGCATCCTGCTTTTCTCCATACACCCTTGCCTATGGTGCCCTTTGCCCGTACTCCCTTCTCTATGCTGTTTATGCTGTGTTCATCCTACCACTTCAAACAACCTTCCCTTCGCTGTGCTCACCCTGCTCTTCTCCATGCACCCTTTCACTATGTTGTAATGCACCCTGCCCCTCTCCAGGCACCCTTCCCTATGCTGTGTGCACCCTGCCCCTCTCCAGGCACCCTTCCCTATGCTGTGTGCACCCTGCCCCTCTCCAGGCACCCTTCCCTATGCTGTGAACACCCTGCCCCTCTCCAGGCACCCTTCCCTATGCTGTGTGCACCCTGCCCCTCTCCAGGCACCCTGCCCCTCTCCAGGCACCCATCCCTATGCTGTGTGCACCCTGCCCCTTCTCCATGCTCCCTGGCTGCTGTGCCTCCCCACACAACCCAACAGGCTGTTGCTGTCCTTTGCCTACACAGCCCTCCAGCTTGCTGGGCTCAAGGCTGCACTCCTCGCAGGAGTAATCCATGCAGGTACTGACTAATCTGTAGTGTTTTTTTTACCAGGCTTGCCATTTATCGATGTAGTTCCTGCATAGTTTGGTGCTCAGAGAAGTAGCTGGTTTCCAGGAAGTGCTGGCAGAAGTAGTGACAGTTCTTGCTGCTCTGTTTGTGCAGACTACTTCTGTAGGGGCTCCCTGTGCACACGAGAGAGCTGGTCACCCACCAGAGTGGGGATTTTCCTAACTGACCCCTCCAGGAGTCTTGTCATCTGCCCAGCATATCCCTAATCTCTGTTTTTCCCCGGGTGCTCTGGATTGATCCCCTCTTTTATCTTCCCTCCCGGCGTCTTATTTTCATGTTTCCTTCCTGCTTTTCCATCCCAGCAATTCTCCTGACACCCTGCATCCCCTGCATCCCAACCTCCTGCCTGGTTTGTCCAAACCCGCTTACTGCCTCCTTACTGCCCACCAGTCCCCAGGTCCTCCCAAAGTTTTGTGTTTATTGATATACCTTCCCCGTCTACGTGCAACACAAATAATGTTTCAATTTAAAAGTAAAAAGTAACTTATTTCTCAATTATTGACATAGCTTGTGTCACTTTTAATTCATCAATTAGGTCAGCGTATGAAAGATTTTATGATTTTATTCTGTGTGATGTTTGCAATTACCATTTCATGGCATTTTGGGGAAAAATGTCTCTTTTAAATTAAGTTGTAGCCTAAACTGAAAGGACAATGTGTTTTGAATATCTGGTGAGAGTTTGTGTTTTTTGTATTTTTATGTTTTTTTTTTTTTTTTTTTAGCTGTGAAGCGAATGCCTTGTAACAAAGTTACAGGCGAGACTCTTTATTTCACATTTTTCTTTTTTCCAGTGTTCAAAGGTTATTCCTCTATCAGCTCACACAGAGGATTCATTAGATTTTTTTTTTTTTTTTCTGTATTTAACTTGTAAGCAGCCGGCAGTAGGGACCTATTTGCTCTCCCTTAATCCCATTATAGAATAATTGATTAGAATTTGTTACACGGCTCTTGGTAAAATGTCGCAGCCGGGGAAGTTTTTGAAAAGTTTTAAGCATTTGTTGTGACGGTCTGACGTTTGTGTTGGTCGATTGTTGGTTTTCTTCCTGGGTTGGGACTCGATAACCTTAGCAGATTCTTATTATCGATTTTGTATCGGTCAGATAAGGGCGTCTTGTTAACTTGCAGCATGCCAGGCTGATTAGGAGCAGGATTGCTGGGTGCAATTTTGTTCCTCAAGACAATGTGAAAGTTTTAGCTGCAAAAACAGTGTGACAGTTTGCGGGAAGGCCAGGGTGAACCTTTCCACACATAAGCTTTTGTCATGGTGTTAGTGGCAGCTGTGTGTTTTTTGTTTTTGTTTTTTTGTTGTTTTTTTTTTTTTTTTTTCTTCCTCCCCTGTTCACTATTAACATGTCCCTTCATATCAGAGCAGATGCTTGTCAGATGTTCTGGCTAGTTTGTGCTTGGAGGTCTGTGATTAGATTTTGCGCAGCGTTCCCCAGGCATACTGGCCGACTGTCTTGTTCTGCTCCTTGTGGCGGTCACGGCTGTGTTGTTCCTTGGTCTGCATGTGCGGCAAGGCCTCCGTCTTCACTCCTGGAGGGGTGCCTGCGTCCCTGAACCAGCACTGGCGAAGCCTGGAGGTGTGTTTTTGACTAGGTCATTGCGAAATAGATTACGCTGGGATGTCTGTGCTTTCCGACTGGTGCTAAAGCCATCGGACAGAAAGGACAAGTTGTCGCCTACTGAAAGTTCAGTGTAAGTTTTTTTTTTTAACCCCTTGGCATAATATTACTGTTGAAGAGAAGTAAAGCGGTGACAATTGTGACATTATTGCCCCTAGACGGAGTGTATTGTATGTGTATTTCCCACCCCTGCCCTGCGTAGAGGGGTTAAGATGAACAACTTGGGGGAGTGTATTATAAGCTTGTATTTTCTACATCACAATCGCTGCAAAAAAAGGGAATTGCACAAGCGGCAGGATGTCCCGTGTAGAACAAAAAAAAAAAAGAAAGGAAAACGCAGGTTGGAACAAAAAAAAAGAGGAGGGCTGTAATAACTGACTAATTCAAACACCCACTGAATTTATTTTGTGTTTATGATGACAATGGGCAACTGTAAATCCCCTTCTCTACGTTAGCCAGCTCTGGGGTCGGTGCCAGGCGTTGGGCGCTCATTGTTCCAGTGACACTGGCATGGTGGTTGGCCGTTCACCTGCTCACCATTTTATCCTGTTCTCCTAAATTATTTTTCAGAAAAGAGAGAGGAAGAGAGAGACATTGTGTGCCAGTGAAGTGCTCACCCAGGCTAGTAAAAGGGGCTGCCCGGTGGGGCCAGGATTGCCAAGCTTATGCATGATAAAGAGACGTCACACTGATGGAGAATGCAATGGCTGCCCGATAGGAAAACTTAGAAAGTGAGTCCTACGTTCGTTCTGAGTGTCAGATTTAGCCAAACATTTCGGCTTTTTTATTCTTTGTCCCAAATAAGGGTGGTGGATGTAAGATAGTCTTGTGAGGTCATCTGTGTGTTGTGATGTTTAGAACTGGACCGAGTAGAATATCGTGCTGCTGGACTATTTAGAAGTCCTCGTATGACCTCTTGCCAGGCACATATATCTCCCCCTGGTACCCCTTGCTGTGCCAGCAACCCCCTCCATAGTGTCCTTATCTCATGGCCATTCCTTGCCCTGGGTGAATTGCGTGCCTTTTAGTCCATATTCCATCTGACAGTACGGCAAGAAGGTTTCGAGACGCCTTTCTTGGGATTAAAATTCTCCTTGTTGTGTTTTGGCTTTTCACGCAGCGATTAAAATACAAGAAAACTGTCAAAATCTTGTCACAGTAATGAGTGTGTTGCACGTATGACAACATCACGCAGACTGCGCACTTTGGCGGCAGCGTTCAGCAGTGTAATCACGCCCGATGTCATAATTAATATTCTGTTTCTGATCTGTTATTTGGTTTAATTTGCTGTGACTCGTTCTGTAAAGGCTGTGATTGCTGGAGCTGCTGGATTTTTTTGGACAGTTTAGCGACCCGGTGCACTATAGGTGATCAATGGGCGCATGGTTAAACCAAGGATCTCAAGACGAGTTGTTTTAGTATCTCCAGGTGTTCTCCCTCTAAACCTGACCCCACGGCATAGTGGGTAGAATTTAAAAACTCCCGTCTCATGTTTATGGTGTGACCACATGTTGCTTCAAACTGATGCTTCTGTTTCAGCAAATGCTTGTAAAAATGACAGGTCAGGCTCTGCCTAAAAATCTGCTTGTCACATTGCTGTCATTTTAAGCAATTTACACTATAGTTAGCTTTTGGTAATCTTTAGATTATTAACTTGCTGGAACCAATATGCAGTCTGCGACTACTGATCTGACTCCAGTAAACGGTAATCTCATTGGTTGCTGTGATTTATTTTTTGGCTTGACCCTATTAAACCAGCTGGTGAGATTTCCCAAGTCAAAGGTCACATGTCAGAGTCGCAACTACAGTACAGATTTATTATAGCATTTCTGCTTTTTGTTTATTTAATCATTCAGTGAGTGCACTGTACGTGGTGATTCTTTTTAATCTGATTTTACCAGTTCTTCATCTAACCAAATGGTGTGTACTAGTTGCCCGCTTTTGATTCTATGTCTTTAATGTTCGTTTGTCATTTGATTTTTTATTTATTTTTTTATTGCTGTGATAGCATGGGTTAATCATTTTGTCTATGAAGTGAATAAGACATTTAATGTAAAAAAGATGTGAACAATCCGATCTTAAAATAGCGATTTGAGTGAGATAGCAATTGTAACATGTGTGACCAAAAATGCAGCCTGTCATCCCACAACATGCTGGATTCTTGCCTGCACTTTGCTAATTCTATACAGTTCATCAGTATTTGCAGTAAGATTTGGAGGATGAAGTGGGTTCGTCTTTTATTCTCTGTAATTAAATATTGAACATTTAGCAAAACTGTTATTTGATTTCAGAATAAGCGCAGTGCTTATTGCCAGTTGACAGGTTTATATGACCTGTGGGATAATTTGGACATATTTCACAAAAACAAAAAAAATATTTTGTTCTAGCCACAGCATCCAGCCTCCTAAAAAGGGGGGACCTAGAGATGTAGAGTTCAGGAGCCAGTCACTACAATTTAGAAACCAGGAGAACATACAAGAGGCCTGGGGATTTCACCATTACCAATAGAGTTCTAATTGTTGGGGTGCATTGTCATTAGATGAATTTATGTCAGTCATTTGTTTTTGATGTAGATTTTTTTTCTTTTCTTATAAGAACAAAAAAAAAAAAAGCAGCTTTCAGCAGCTTATCAATTTGACTTTATATTTGCAAAGGTTTGCGTGAGCTCTTTCTCCTCTGTCACATAAGTGTTGGGGTGCTCAGTCTTTTTTTCATACGTTGCTTAACCCCTTCCCCTTTCTTTAGGATCGTCTGGCTGGGGATGGCAGTGTATGCCAAGACGATGTCAAATGTAATGGCTCGGCTCAGCAAAAGGACATTGCTGTGAATTTTTACATGAAAAATTGCAATCACAACTCCTGACATGACCCTGACTGTGGTCAGAGCTGCAACGTCTTATTATAATAGATTTATTGTTTGTTTGTCGAGGTGTTTGACTTGCTGTGTATTGTTCTGAGGATTATAAAGTCATAAGACACCAGCCTTTGGAGATAATCACAAGGGAATAATTAGATCTGCCAGGGCCTAACCCGCCTAGAATCGTTCTCTGATAGGATTTGATTGCTATGTTTTCAAAGTTGGACTTTTTTTTTTTTTTACGTCAGATTTTTGGAGTCATCCAAGTCGCTCCCCCTCCCCACCCCAAAAAAACAGTTTTGATACCCTCTGTTTTTTCCTCAGAACCTCCCCTCGCCATGATATGATTTGTCTGTGCTGAGCGCGCCAATCTGCCCTTGAAAGGTGCCACACTGGTGCGGTGGCAGGAGTCGGTCAGGGAAAAAAAAGGGGTTGCTTTGTGATTTTAAGTTTACATTCAATACCCTGCTGCCTGTAAATCCAAATTAAAAACTGCAGTGGAAGCTTTCCAAGTTCCCTCTATTCAATCTCACAAACTTCTGCAATACATATCAATCACTAGGTAATTATACTTGCAATAACAATTTGCTTTTGTTTCTCCTTAATAGTCAGGCAGACAGTCTTGATCTTGGTCCCATGCCTGTTTTCTCTCTGGATTGGGTTTGTGTACACAAGTGTTGGAGTGGTATTGTGCCGTTGTTCTGCGCCTGGTTATTTGTCACAAAGTTACTGGAGTGAGGTGCTAGTAGAGGTGAACACCAAGAACCAACTTGTAGCAGCTTGTCTTTCGTGCAATCAGGGGCGAAATATTATCATCGCTGATTTGTAAGACCCAGTTTACAGACCAAGTGATTTGGGTCCTTCACCAAATACATTTTTTGATTTTTGGAAAGTAAAAAATGTTTGTGGCGAAAGCTCAGGGCTAAAATTGTGACTCTTTCCTCGACCTGACAATTTATTTCAAAGCCGTGAACAGATGACCAAACTTTTTTGGGAACAGTGAAATGCTTGCAGTAGAAAAGTCGTTTGGGGGATAAATTGTAAATGTCTCCTGGTAATTTGGGGAAATTTTAACTGCACAACTGTTGCTTGTTCCTTGTAGAGGGTTAAACTTTTTGTTTTTTTGGTGAGCCAGATGCTTGTAGTACGGAAGAAGTTTTGGAAATGGAATAAGTTTTTGATCGGACCCTTTACGTTCGCTGTGAAGGCAGACACGTGTACAGACTAATTTTAATGCTGGGGGTCAGTTGTGTTGGCTTCGCTGCAACCCCATCATGTTCAGTTAACTCTCCTAAGCACTAAAGAGAAAAATATTGCAAACGGACCCCAAAGGGCGACTGACGATGAACCTTCATGGACTGCGTTAACAATATCGTACAGTTGCCTCCGTGCTTGTAAGGATTTGCAAGAGATTAAGTGAAATTTCGAGCTGTAACCCTTGTGCCGTGTCTTTTTTTCATTGAGCTCCAGTTGCAGTGTATAAAATAAATCATTTTACTGTATACTTAAGGGCTCTCTTTATCGGACCACCCTGAAAATTATTAACAGATGTTCTGTCGTGCCTGCCTTCTGTGCATTGCAGAGACCCATCAACCTTTTTGTGATCTTTTTTTTTTTTTTTTTCTATTATAAGATTTTCCGATACCTTAATTAAGGAAATTATTGTCTGAAATATAAAGTTTCCTGGCTGCCAGATCCTTCTGAGAAGGAAACAAATTGGAGTCGTAACGCAGCCTGATGTTCTTACATCTTGCTTTGCTTAGTCTCAGAAGTGGCTTCTGGGCTTAGAATAAGGAGGGGGTCTCCTGCCTCTGGTCAGGGGTCACCCCATTGTTACTTGCAACCTCTTCCCTTTTTTTTTTTTCCCCCTTTTCATTAACCCTTTTCTGGCTGTGCTGTATCCTGCTGTGAGCCATCCATGTAGCCCCTCCCTGGCCCATGGAGTGTCACTAATTGAATTTGAATGATCCATTACATGAAGCTTGGGTCTTGGCTTTGCACATGACTTCTCCAAAAATATGAGGGCAAAGACTGTCCCTTTTATGTAAAGGCATGAATTAGCCCCATTGATAAGTCTGTGATGCTAAATATAGTCTGCTTTGTGTATGGAATATTAAGAGACTGTGGAATCTGCTTTTGCACCAAGATTAACAGGGAAAAAAAAACGTTCTTTTCGCAGGAGTTAAAGTTGCAAATTTTAAACAAAATGTTCCAAAAATAGCAATGTTGTGCATATTATTAAAATGATAATAAAGTGTGTGTTAATATATGTAGTGTGTGTGTTGTGTTTTTTTTTTTTTTTTTTTTTTTTTTACTATTTTGGGGGTGTTTGCAACAATTGCCCTTTTGCTTTATGTAATTGATTCCGTACATTTTCCTAAAGCAGAACGTTTTAAAAGGTGTGGTGTGTGTGTGTTTGTTTTGTTTTTTTTTTGCTTTAAGGCTGTCTGCTGGAACACCACAATCTGTCTTGCATCCTGAGGAATGCTGGCAGGCCCAAGTGACACAGTAGCAAAAGTAAGAGCAGAGAGAGGCGCCTCTTTAAACTGTTGCAACATTCTCTGCTCCCCCCCCCCCCCCCCCCGCATTCTGATAGGCTTAGAAGAAGCAGAGGAGTGCAGCCATCAACTTCTCCACAACATCCTCTATTCAGGGATGATAGTTAGAGAGAATTCCCAATGGTCTAGGCTTGCCCATGTTTTCAGGGACCAGGTTTTTTTTTTTTTTTTTTTTTTTTTTTTTTATCTTTCATTTCTTTTTCTTTCTCTTCTCAGTTTCCTCTGTATATATCTATTCGCGTTTTTTTTTTTTTTTTTCGTTTTTTTTTACTAGAGGTATCCCCAGCAGGAGGAAGGAGGTCCCGATTCCCCTATATAGATTTTTAATTATTACCAACAAAAATCACCAGCAGGAGGTCCTGATTTCTCCATATAGTTATGATTTCATTGATCACCAGCAGGAGGAAGTTCCCGATTCACCTATATAGATTTTTAATTATTACCAACAAAAATCACCAGCAGGAGGTCCTGATTTCTCCATATAGTTATGATTTCATTGATCACCAGCAGGAGGAAGTTCCCGATTCACCTATATAGATTTTTAATTATTACCAACAAAAATCACCAGCAGGAGGTCCTGATTTCTCCATATAGTTATGATTTCATTGATCACCAGCAGGAGGAAGTTCCCGATTCACCTATATAGATTTTTAATTATTACCAACAAAAATCACCAGCAGGAGGTCCTGATTTCTCCATATAGTTATGATTTAATTGATCACCAGCAGGAGGAAGTTCCCGATTCACCTATATTGATGTTTCATTCTACTTTAGAATGTCAAATTCTGGGGACCTCACTTACAAAAAGATATATTGATATGATAGAACAAGAACAGAGATAGGCAACAGAAAGGATAAAACATCAGGAGAGTCTGCAGGAAATTAATATGTGCAGCCTTGAGTCTGGTACCCACAATGAAAATATTGGACGAATAATTGTTTTTGTTGTTGTTGTTGTTGTTTTGTTTTTTTTGTTTTTTTGCATGCTAGTCAAAAACGAATAGGTTACTTGAGTTGCAACAATTATCATAAGACAGAGTACAACTTCCCACGATAATGTGATGTATTGGAATGTATTTTTTCATTTCCGAGCATGCGCAGACTTGGTCACTTGATATTATTATTATTATTATTATTATCATCATCATCATTTATTTAATTTTTTTTAACAGATAAATACTGTGCTGATTAAACAAAAATTGTACATTCTGTTATTGTAGAAGAGATTTTCGTGCATATCACTTTGGATATTTTTGCATGAACTGTCATGATCAGCTCTCGAAAGCTGTGTACGAATGATCAGATTATCAGACGATTGCTCTAAGATCTGTATTTTTCGTTTAGATTTTTTTCATCATATGTACCAGGCTTTAATCTGGATAGACAAGTTCCGTTTTTTTCTTTCATTTAAATAGCGGGTTGAACGAGATAAAGACCTAACAGATCCCCACATTAAACACAACTTCTGCTGTAATATTGTATTCAGACAGGGGGACTCCTCCAACCCCCCCCCCCCACAATTCACTGATCAGCACTTGCAGCCATTGGTTGCAAGCACTAATTTAAATGTTGCTTTTGTTGCAAAACTGTTCCACAGAAATTGGTTGTTAGACAGGCTTCTGTTGTACAGACAGCAGTACACAACACATGTACTGAAAGTTGGCTAGTTACTGCTGAACTGGCCAACTTTCGGTACGTGTTTACTGGGCTCAGAAAAAAGATGGGACATGATTAAAACTTTTAATGGCATGAAAGGTGTGAAGTTCAGGAGGGCAGAATTTTAATAGGAAGCTAAGATCAAGAACACGGGGGCATGACCTCAAACTAGCAGGAGCAAAGTTCAGAACTAACCTTTTTGAAAGTAATATTTTACAGAAAGAGTAGTTGATGCTTGAAACAAACATCCAGCAGAGATAGTAAGTTAGTTGGGCGACAGTAAGTCATTTTAAATGTGCTTGAGACAAACCTAAATCTTCTATTCTTCGTCAAAAAAATCCCTCTATCTATCTATCTCTCTATCTCTCTCGATCTCTTTGTGTCATAAAATGTATGCAGATTATAGAATTTTTTTCCACACCGACCAGGGCATCAATGAGTACATTTTGTAGCTGCTCAGCACCTAAAATTATTCTTGCGTGTTATGTATGAAGCATCAGTATATGTTCCATCGCAAAGACAAGATCACCCCACACTTTCGTATACGGTTACTGTCGGACAGACTATCCTGCTGTCGTAATGCTACATAAGGCAAGATAAAAGAAAAGTGTGTGAACTTTGGAGACATACCCTCTTGCCATTTTGCAAATGTGACCAGATGTTGGTTGTATTGTGCCGTGCTGATCTGGTAGTAAAGACCTGGGTTTGGGATCGAGATGGATGGGATTTTCATTTCATCCAGACTTGTGTTCTCCAGTAGAAATGTGTCATCCTGTTTTTGGCGTTTCCTGCTTGGTAATGTGTTAGTATGTGTTTTATCATCTTGCTCAGAGGCGGTTTGATTCATTGGAATTGGTGTCTTCTTGGAGGCTTTTAAAGAGTGACAGTAGTACTGTTTGAAATGAAAGTGGAGTTATAAATAGAGAAGTTCAATATGACGATGAACAGTGGTTCCCACAATTTAATGAAGGACTCTCATTTCACCCCAAACCAGTGCATTCAGTCAGCAAGGACTTTTTCAGCGATTTATACGTTTTTTTTTTTGGCTCGGGGAACAATTGGCAAACATCACTTATAAATATACAAATCTGAAAATGCAAAAAGTAAGAACCATTAGTAAAATAGTGACTTAGAAATGTTAACCAAGATTGGTAACAAGTTGTATTTGTGCCTTGACCATGGACCATTTTTTTATGCTATGCAGCTACAAAAATGGGAAATCTTCACACGCATAATATTTATCTTAAAACTATTCGCTTTAACGTAACACAGTGGCTGAAACTTATTTGCAACAAGGAATGTTTGTCGTTTTTTTTTTTTTTCATTTTCAAAATTAGTAGTCTGAAATAATTGTATTTTTGTTGAGCTCGATGTCCAGGAAAGCAGTCAGATAGCATTGTATATAGACAAGTAGTGAGTATCCATTTAGCCGTACGGCTCTTATATAAACACCTCCTACAATGTAGAAGTTGGGGGTCGTTTAGGGTTTTGGGGTCATTCTTGTTTGACTGCCGCAGCTGCTCAGGAAGTCTTTGCAGACGTTTCAGGGGGATAAAGAGTAACTTCTGGGACAGAACATGACTGAGAGATCTGTTAGGCATTTGTATGTCAAACAAATTGCTCTACAAACGGTTTGAACTTCACCGCTGGTAATTTTACATATGGCACAGTGGAAGACTGATAAGCTTGCCTACAAATCTGTATTGCTAAAAATGGTTATCTTCCAGCATAATGGAACATTTCTGTATGGTTTACATGGCACCTTGGGCACTTTTTTTTTAACGGACAACCGATCAGTCCATTGTAGAGGTTTTCCAGCTAATGGTTCATCCCCACCATGTGTAATTGAAAACGCCTGCTTTAATGCACCTTGTGCCATCGAGCATTGTCGCACGTTTTTGGCCACACCACACTGCATTTTTGAGGGACCTGTTTTAGCTGACAAAGTGAGTTTTTTAATACACCACAAATACTGCATGCAGGTGGGAACGGTCCATACTGAAGGGAAGGTTGTTCAGTTTTTGTCCTCTTTGCAAAATGTATGAAAATGTGTCCAGTAAAGTGTTACAGTTAAGCCTCGTTCACATGGGTGTATTAAAGCATACATCCTTGGAAAGGGGCATGTTTGCCTGCTTGCGATGCTTCAGTGTTCAGTGGCTGCCCTATGAGGCTGCATGACCCCTGAACTTCTGTCTGGACAGTGCTGATTGGCCCTGTGCTGATCACATGCACCCCCCAAAGAAAAAAAAAAAAACTCTAGCAATACACACCAAACTGAGCATGTGCAGCCTGTCTCCAGTAACTCTGTCTTATCCGGACATGTTTTGGAGACCATGCAAGAATGGGAGGATCTGTGCATTCAGGGTCAAACAGCCTTTTTTACAAAATGCAGAGGATTAACCCCTTAGGTTACACAGTGAGTATAACAAGCATGCTTTACGCCATATACAGACTTATTTTACTGTTGTGGGTTTAGTAACACTTTTAAGTACACCTGTGTGAATGGGACCTTGGCCCTAAAACTGTGACTTTAGTTATATGGTGCACACAGCCTAAAGTAGATGTAAACCCAAAACCTCATAGAAGCTTTTACGTTTCTCCAAAGCCATTTTTAAGCATGCAGTTTTCATTTAAGGAATACCTTACAATCCTACAGTGAAGGTTCTTATATTAAGACACTTCATGTTGTTATAAGTATTCCCAGTATTTCTCCTTTGGTGTCAAACAGGCTTCTGATGAAAAGTACAAGTGCCTGTTTTGCATTGACTTCAATGGCATGCAATAACGCATGTGGCCAGAAACAGTTGGAAAGGCCAGAGGACAGCTCGGCTGTCCTCGAAAAGGCTCGGGAACGGAGTATTTCCGTGTCTTTCTGAGCATTTCCGAACGGCGCCGAACGTCTCCACTCAGCTCCGGCGCCCCCCCACCTCAAGCCAAACACGGTACTGCACACCTCTTTGGCCTGAATCCTGCTCGTTTTGCGAGACAACACTCGCAAACCGAGTTAGGATTTAAAAAAATACAGTGCTCGTATTGCAAAACGCTCGTTAACCGTGTTACTCGCAATCCGAGGTTCCACTATGTGTGTGTGTGTGTGTGTGTGTGTATATATATATATATATATATATATATATATATATATATATATATATATATATATATATATATATATGTATGAGGGGGTGTGTGTGTGTGTGTGTGTGTGTGTGTATAATATATGAAAAAAATTTAATCACTTTACATAGGACTCCAGCATAATTAAATTGATACCAGTGTCGGATTTGCGAGTCTAGATCTAAACCTATGATATCACTCCGTCATTTCTTTGTTCCAGCCTTCAGAATTTCTCCTTGTTTCCTTGGAACATAATCTTATGTCAAGACCGCTGTAAAACAGAAAGAAAGACCAGGCTGTTGTGATTCTTCTTTCAGGTACTAAAGGAGTCACTTGATGAGCACAAAGTAAACATAGGATATACTTAGAAGTAATATAGATTTTCCCTACCTTGCAGCTCTGAGTTTAAGTAAAAGTAATGCTTTACTGAGATTATATTACAAATATTAATCATTGACTTTATTTTATTGCTGTCCTCTTTCACTTCTGGATATCGGTTGCTAACCCCTGCAAGGCCAGAGTTTTTCAGTTGGTTTGGAAGGACACCCATGGCTGAGGGTTTGTAGGTGAAATCTCGATCACACAGACTTGCTAACCTGGTTGGGTGTGCGCTCTGTGTTCTCTGTACTCTTCCTGGACACAGCTCGGCTTTATTTTCCTCTTGGATGCTGTTATGGTGATTGGCTTTAAGGGTGAAAAGTGGGGTGACTTTTTTGGCACTTTGTTAAGCCAGAGTTTTTTTTTTTTTTTTACAAGTGTGCGAATGCGGTGGATTGAATTACATGGGGCTCAGCGCTGCGTCATGTCCCGCATGTGTGCAGCATTAAAAGCAATAGGTGGTAAATGGCAAGAATTCCTATAAAGTTATTTATTGATTTCAGTTGCTTAATGCATTCTTTTTTTTTTTCCTGTCTTGTGGTGGAAACGCGCTTGGCTGAGCCTTCTGCTGCCTGCACTTCATGGCAAGCAGGCCGGAGAGAAGGAGCTGCATTTAAGCACAACGACTTGGTGCTTTAAAGGAGCCTTGACAGCCAGATACAAAACAGGCCTTGGTTATCAGATGGCAGCTGCCTATTTACAAAGGTTCAAACTGCAATTTTTCAAGGTGTGTGTGTGTGTGTTTTGTGTGTGTGTGTGTGTGTTTTTTGTTTTGTGTTTTTTTTTCTTTCTGATGCTATAGGTCTCTAACTCATAACTAATGATCTCTATTTGTCTTTTATGTAAACCTAATCCCCCAAAATGTAATGCAATCTTTAACCTGTTATTTTCAATCCTTTTTAAATTTGCAACTTTTATTAAAATAATCCTTAAGGTCCTTGTTCAGGAACTTCCTAAGGTGACAAAACTCTGTCCCTGTTACCCAGTTTTGCTCCTGTGTTGTCACACAGGCTTCTGATTGAGACTTTCAACACCCATGACACAGGCCTGGTCCACTGTTGTCTCCGTCAGGAAACCTGCCCTGATAAATTCCATTCAGCCATAAGAGGAATTGGCTGCAGGACATCCACAGCACTGAGATGTAGCAAAAGATGAAAAAAAGGAGAAAACAAAGATTTTATTTAAAAATGGCATTTGTTTATAATACACAAAGCAAGATAAATATTTCTCAGTTTTAGGTTTACATTTACTTTAATTGCACTAATTAAAAATGGTTTTCAATACTGAATATTTGGTTATAGAACAAGGATAATGTGGAAGTAAAAAGGACATATATTTTTATTTTATGAATGGACCTTCTGAGGTACCTTTGCTACATTTACCTGTGAAGGCATTGTTGATGTGGGTTGTACTTTTTTGCTGCTCCAGTCTAATGATAAATAAAAGTTTTCTACAATAAATTTGTGGCACAGCAGGTTTGTTTGACAAAAGTAAGTCTCGTCATACTTTGTTCTTCATTCTTATCTCAGTCCTGGTTACATAAAGATTATTTCACGTCCACTTGTGTGAATTTTACACCTGTGCAACACCTGAAGGAACGGCTGACTGAGGGAATTTCTAACTCATCCACCTAAAAGGCTTGGATTTGAATTCTGTAAATTGGTGATCTGGAAAGGGAAGCCTCTGGCAAATTTTATTTTTGCGTATGAGATAATTGTGGTTGTGGAGAATTGAGGGACTGTACGACAGTGAATTGGACCTTTTAGATATATTTGTGACTTTATGTATAAAATAACATGGTACCTTGTGCCTTGGTTTCCTAAATAGATTGTAAGCTGTGCAGGGCAGTCAGTGGAAAATGGAAATATTTCAGCCTTGACTATGTACCAATCTTAACGATTTGTGACAAAGGTTGTTCAAGAACAGATCTCTCCTGTGGTTGTCATATGTTGGCTTCAATACAAACCCAACTTGTAACATTGGGGTGGATTTACTAAAGGCAAATAGAGTATGCAATCTGCAAGTGCAGTTGCTCCAGAGCTTAGTAAACTAGGTGAAGCTTCACTTTATGAAGAATACCCAAACGGATTAAAAAAAACAAAAAAAAAATGCATTTTTGTTTGCACATGATTGGATGATGGAAGTCATCACAGCTTTTCCTCATTTACTAAGCTCTGGAGCAACTGCTCTTGCAAAGTACACAGTCTGTTTTGTGGTGTTATTGATTTAGTTTATTTTTGCAGTTGGCATGGTTTTGGTTGGACGTTGTGGTTTTGTGTGGTGTTTTGGTTACATACTATGGCTTGTTGTGGTCTTGGTGTTTTTGGTTTGATGTTTTAGTTTTGATGTAGCATCGGTGTTCTGGTTTGACGTTGTGCTTTAGGCTTCATGTACGCTACAGCTCCTAAACTGGAGTTTGGGCGCTTTTGGCCTTTTTCTTTTTGCCAAAGCTTCTAAACTCCCCTTCATAAAAAGCCTATGTGTCCATGTACTTTTAGGATCGTTTAGGAGCTGCTGCGGTTAGAGGAGATTAAACATCCCTCTCCTGAATGCAGAAGAATCATGTTTTGGGATAGAAACGTTTTAACCGCCGGACGCAAATCGCAGTTCTTTTGCAACGTTTTGTTTTCTCGCGGCCAGTGGTCAAAGTAGGCTATGTGTACATAAAGCCTTATGCCGCGTACACACGATTGGAAATTCCGACAAGAAAACCGTTTTTTTTCAGACGGAATGTTGGCTCAAACTTGTGTTGCATACACACCGTCACACAAATGTTGTCGGAATTTCCGACCGTCAAGAACGCGGTGACGTACGACGAGCCGAGATCAATGAAGTTCAATAGGCAGTTCGGCTCTTCTGCTTGATTCTGAGCATGCGTGTTTTTTTTTTTTTGTGCGTCAGAATTGCGTACAGACGATCGCAATTTCCGACAAGAACTTTTCTTGTCGGAAAATTTGAGAACCAGCTCTCAAATTTTTGTTGTCGGAAATTCCGACAGAAAATGTCCAATGGAGCCTACACACGGTCGGAATTTCTGACCAAAAGCTCACATCGAACTTTTCTTGTCGGAATTTTTCGATCGTGTGTACGCGGCATTAGTGTAGTGTTGGTGCTTTTGGTTTGATAAGATTTTGGTGTGATATTGGTGTCCTTGGTTTAGTTTAACCTGCCTAGCGGTATTCTTGAGTCTGGCTCGGGTAAGATTTCAGTACCTAAAGCGGTAACCCCGAGCCAGACTCGGGATCGCATCGCAGGATACAGGGGAAGTTACTTACCTTGTGCCTGGATCCTGCGATGTGTCCCCGCTTTGTGTGCGAGCTGTAATCTCGCTCGATCCACTCTGCCGAGTGCCGCCGAGCTCCGTTCCCCGCGACGTTGCGGCGCACGGGGGCGGAGTTTGTGTGCGTTTCACTTTTTGAATTTGGCGCCAAAGTATACTGTAATCTTACAGATTACAGTACTGTATCAAATAACACATCCCCTTTGTCCCTAGTGGTCTGTCCAGTGCCCTGCATGCACTTTTATATTATAAAAACTGTTCTTTCTGCCTGGAAACTAGAGATTGTCCATAGCAACCAAAAAGTGTCCGTTTACATCAAAAAAGGTTTTAGACCAGCTAGAAAACAGCGATAATAAATTAGAATCACTCGCAGAATTGAACAATAGCGATTTGTGGGGAAATTCATCATCAAACACTAAATCTGATGACAGCGACAATTCTGCAACTGAGCAAATTTCAGTGTTTTTGATTTGATTACATTATTGAATCATTTTTATTATTATTAAATTATTACTTGTTATAATTATTATTTATAGTTGTTTTTTATAATTTATGATTTTGGTTTTTTAACTTTATCATACCCGGGATGTCTACTAGACTCTGGTTTGGACAGATTTAAGTGAGTTATTCCTAAGAATTGCAGGCCTACAATATAAAACGCCAAATTTCCATGCAGAATAATGGTACCGCTTTCAGCACCTAAAATCTGACAGAATCATACCGCCAGGGAGGTTAAAGATGTGTTGTGACATGGTGTGCTGTTAGGTTTGATGTTGCAATTTTGGGGTCGTATTGCTGTTTTGTTCGATGTTGTAGTGTGTAGGGTTTTTAATTTGTTGTTGTGATTTGGTGTTGATCTGGTGTACCATGTCAGTGTTGTGGTATAATTCCAGTGGTTTTTGACCACCAATGTTTTGCTGGTGACATTTTGTAGCATATTGAGAAATTTTACAATTTGTGGTAAGTTTAATGCAGGTCATGTGTTTGATGTGGATGTGACGAGCTTGACATAACATGTGTTCTAATGCTTTAAAAAAAATTAAAAAAATTCTGGTCTGTAACTAGTAAAATACACAGTGGCAGCCATGCTTACTTACTATATACTCGGGATAGGGTACATGCAGAATCCATAGCTCACATCTCTGGTTCCATTTACCTGTCATAGTCACTGGCCTGGAACAAGTATGTGGATCAGTTCTGGTTTCATGACTGACATTCAAATTTTCAAGTTTGGTCCAGGTCATTAACTCAAAGTATTGCAGCCAGAAAACTAGCATTTTCAAAGGCAGTCCTAATGTTTCTTTCCGGATCAGTTTCCTTTAAAATAATGAGAAGCTTGGAGGCTGGCATTGCCTGCTTTTCTGTCTAAAAATACTAATTGCCTTTCATGCTGACTTTCTGGTTTCCATACTTTGAGTATCTGACCTTGCACAAGTGTGCAAATGTAGACTTCTAGTTCCAGGCCAGTGGCCTGAAATATCAGAACCATTACAACACCTTGACAGCCAGGCAGTTAACATTTTTTTAGAAGGAGCCAGGACAGTCCAAAAATGTTTGACTTGATGGTCCTTGCAAAAAAAAAAAAAAAAAAAAAAAACCATTTTACAACTCCCAAGATAAAGAATGCCTCTGTCTGGCCTTGATGAGAAGGGGTTAACCAAAATCCTACGTTTTTGTAGTATGGCGCTCTCCATAAAACCTGATCCCTCCACTGCGTACTCACAAAACCCGCTATTATTCTCCCAAACACTTTATTTAGTCACTTTTCTCCAGCAACACTTTTCCTTTTCTATGTTAAGTGGCTAGAAAATAATATTAATGAGTATTATTACAGTATTGTTAAGTGTACCCGGTGATTTGTGGGATAAATACAGAATATTAGTTCAGGGTTAGCTTGCCATAAAAGAGGTCAGAGCAGCAGGAGTAAAGTGTAGTGTGACATGTTGTGGAGTGCCTACATAAGCGGCTTCAATGCCTTCATTTATATTTTGATATTATTCATTTCGAGAGAGCGGCTTACAATTCACACTCTTTCTGCTAAATACTGAACCTCTCTGAGCTCCTGATACCAGCTTTCAGGGGCGACAGAGGTCTACAAGGCTGGTGACTATCGGAAAATATTGGCTTGGCTATTTTTGTGGCACGTAGTTGGTGATGAGCAATTTTTTGTTTGGGTGGGTGGGGGTGCTTTTTTCTCCAGACTGCAAGCTATGATTGCAAATTTTTCATCGTTTTTCTTTATTATTCAAAATGTGAAAGGTGAACAAAACCCATCTAGTAACTTTTAAAACTTTATTCTCCTGATAGCCAATGTTGCATTGTTCCATTTGACCTACTGGTGTATTTAAAAATTCCAAATCCATGTTTTTAAAAGAAAAATAAATAGGCGCCAGTAGGCACTTTTATGGAGTGATGGGAACCTTTTGCATCCTTTGACAGCAAGGCCTTGTGCACACCGCTGCTGTCAAATGCCTCTTACAGATGTTTGACTTTTTTTTTTTTTTTTGTCTTTAAACACCACTCTGTTAGCCTGTGTCCTTGCACACATTTACAGATGTATAGGGGCAGAAATCTGAAGGCACCAAAAGAGAAGCATTGGCGCGCCCGATGCACCTAAACATGTGTAAATGCTAGGTGCGTTTAGCAGTTGAGCATTCATTTATTTCAATGTCCACTATAAATTTTAATATTTTGGCCAATGAGCTGAATAAATGGCCAAACATTTGCATCTAAATGCATTCTGAGATGACAAACGGTGCTTTATGCGCATTTTTAACACTACTTTTTGCATGTCAGGAGAGCCTAGTATGCATGAGGCCTAAGAAGTTCTAAAAAGTTAGGTGGCAGCTGTGAACTTTTTAAGTCCTTTTTGCTCCTGGGATTTGCCAATGCTTAATCTCTTTGACCTTAGAAATACTGTTGAAGCCTCCTTAAGGCATCCTCAAGAACATGGAAGTTTAGTATTCATCTGTTTTGGTTGAAGTTCAGTGTTGTTTACTTTAATTAACAAAACAAAATGTCACAGCTGCAATTTGTCTATCGGTGCTGAGAATTAAGGAATATGTTACCCCAATATTTCATATTCCTGATATGTGCCTACTGTACCATGTACGTGTATGAAAGAGTACACTGTCCTCTCTGTATTGCTTCCTTTGTGTGAAATCCCTGGTGTTCCTGCCAGTCACTCTGCTTTTCTACTAAAAACTGACCACACTAGGCATGAGCACAGTGTGGTCAGTTTAATGGCTGTGCTGAGAACTCGGCCTGTTCTCCAATGATCAGACTTGCCCCGAGACAACCTCATTTCCCCTGCACAGCCATTCAATGAGAAGACCAGTGTGCTGCTGCTTCTCCTCTTCCCCTAACTCTGTAAGCTCTTTATGCAGCTGAAAACCGAGGGTAATTTGATCACTTTAAAAAAAAAAAAAGTGTCTTTTTTTTTTTTTTTTTTTGTATATTATGTTTGTTTTACAAGGAGAGGGTTTACATATACTTTAAGGAAACAGAACCTTGGCTTAAAAATTGTTGTCATCATGTTACAGTAGAGATTAAGTCATGGCTTGACTGGCCAAAGTTTGTTACATAGATTCAGAAGACTTTGATGCCGTGTGCCTGCTTTTCTTAAATTGTGTTGATTTGTCTTTGCCATTATACTGTAGTGAGTTCCTCCGTCCTAAAAGGATAGTTGGGTAGAGCAAGTATGTATGCATTACATGTGGGTGCACCCAGGTTCCAGACTCATCCCAAGCAGCATGGTATTTTATCCCTCCATTTAATCTCACTGCTTTTCCATCTCTTCCAACAATGAGCACCGTTATACCAGATTTTTGCCAGAATTTGTTGCACCTTGTAATGGTCAATTACAATTTCCTTTGGATTATTAATTTTGGTCTTAAAGTGGAAGTAAACCCTCCTATCATTTTCAGGCAAGGAAGCTGCCATCTTGGCCTCTGTTTAATCTTCAACTGCCATTATGCTGCACATGTGATCAGTTATGACACCAGCCATTGGATGGTTTGACAGTTTGGTTGAGAGCACAACCAATGTGACGGTTGGCATTCCCGGCATGCCGGAAATGTAACTGCTTTTTGAAAAATGTTAAATCGATGGGTTTACTTCCGCTTTAATAAATGAAGACCTAATTTGAGATATGCAAGATTTTTTTGTGGCGTTACAAGAACAAGCCCTTGTTTTAAATTGACATATGCACATGGTTGGAATACTTCAGAATTTTAAAGGTGTTTCAGAGGCATTTCTGAGGAATGTTGTTTTCTTTATCGTACACCACGGGACACAGAGCCAGTCATTACATAATGGGTTAAGGGTCACCAGCGGTGATTGGACACTGGCACAACCAATGGAAGACAGTTCCCCTCCATATAACCCCTCCCATCAGGGAAGTACCTCAGTTTTTTCGCCAGTGTCGAAAGGTGTTGGACGCGTTAGGAGGTGCTAAAGGAAAGCTCTACCAAAGAGACCCTCTGGGGGTAAAAGAGCTATGCTTTCGGATCCATCCAAGACGCCTACAAATGAGCTGAATCTGGATGGGATCCGGGCCTCATCCATGAGGCGTCGCCTGTAATGTCTCTCTTCGGAGGACTGGGCTCTAAGATCCAGCACTTTCGCTATTTCGCTATAAAGTCCTGGTAAGAGTCTTGTACAAGGCCCAGGGGAGAGGTATCCTTTAAATAGGAACCCATATCCCTGAAGGTTGGCACACATAGCCCACCGTGAAGGGTGAAGTTTGGTATCTGTCTGAAATCTTTCAGCAGAAAAACCTGCGGCGTGGATAAGGTGAGATTAGAAGGTCCATAACTAGGTTGGGACCTTTTTCAAAAAGTGGATGTCTTCTTTTTTTCCACCACTGGGGGGAGTAAAGAGCTGAATATACTCACCTCACTCTGTTCAGTGTCGGCTTCGGCAAAGTACACTGCTCGTCACCTCCGCTGCTGAGCTTGCTGGGGCACCCCGATCCTCCTTTCGGTGGCCGACCAGACACCTGCAGATGCAGGTAAGTGGGAACAAGGGCTGATGAGAGTCCTCTCTCACTATGGCCACCGCCATAGCGCTAAGGGCCGCGCGCGCGCGGGAGCGCGCTTTATCGGAGGGGGGGGGGGCGAAGGCGGGCACGTGGCGCGCGCAGGCACAGAAACGGCGCCAAATTTAAAAAGACTGTCAGTGTGAGAAGCACTGCAGCAGCAAGCAAGCTCGTTAGTTCTCTTATTCCTGGCAGAGAAACACAGCAGCTATACAGGGATGTAAGACTCCATGTGGTTGGATTGGGTACTTCCTAGAAGACATCCATGTTATGCATAGTTATGTGTTAAAAGTTGCATACTTAATGTATTTGCTAAACTGAACACGGTAGTATATGCATTTAGGTACCTTGTATTTTGTCTAAACAGTAAGCCTTCCAGGGGAAGTAATACGGACAAAAAGAGATAAGAAAGCACCACCGCCTGAGAGGAGGCTCTATCTGTGCTGACTCGGTACCTTTCTCTCCTGTGTTGCTAAATGCACCTGTTCAGGATGAGCCATTACCTCTGTCAGGTATGGCGGCTTCCCCAGTGAAGCCTGGGCCTGTATATGTCACTGAGGACACTTTATCAGCTGCCCTAAATAATCTGGAGGAAAAAATTGCTACCTTAATCGCTAAGTCCTCTAAAAAGGGACAATAAGCGAAGCAGGTCTCTTCCAGTATTGGACCTCCCTTCAGAAGTACCTGAGGGAGGAGGATGAGGAGGAGGAGGCTACATCAGCAGAGGATGAGGAGCCAGATTTTAAGGTCACAGGTACAATGCTATAGCAGTGCATTTAAGTTAACCTCTGCGGAGGTAACGGAATTACCTGTCTCCTCCCTAGGGTCATTAAGATCCCTGCAAGGTGCATGCTCCTTCCCGGTTCATCCGTTACTAGAGGATCTAATATACGCAAACTGGCAACATCCAGATAAGCGTTTCTCACCTCCAAAAAGGTTTAACATTCTTTATCCTATGGGGGAATTTTTTTTTTTTAAGAAATGAAGCCTGCCTGCGGTAGTTGCGGCTATTTCTTGTGTAAATAAAAACCTGACATGTCCGGTGGATAATGTACAAGGGTTTAAAAGATCCTTCTGAGAGGAAGTTGAAATCCTCCTTCCTTTTTGGCCGGCTCAATTACCCAACCTGCAGTAGCAGCAGTCGGTATGTGTCAGGTCATCAGCCAACAGGTAAAGCAGGGGCTGAAGGAGCTGCCTTCAGAGCAGGCTAGAAATTGGGAGAATTTGCCTAAAGCCTTATGCTTCACAGTGGATGCCATGAGAGATTCTATCATACAGGCATCACGCCTTACACTCCAGCTGGTACAGATGCGCAGAGTACTTTGGCTTAAGCATTGGTCAGCGGAGACCCCATGCAAAAAGCTGTTGGCAGGTTCCCGTTCCATGGCGAACGCCTATTTGGGGAAGATTTAGAGAAATATATACAGAAGATATCAAGTGGTAAAACGACTTTTACCTGAGAGAAAAACAAGAGATCTTGTTTTAAACGCTCTCTCTCCCCAGCTCCCGGGAAATCTGACTCCAACCAGTGGTGGCGGCCTGTTTTAGCCGCCCACAAAAGCCAAGGGGCAAGCTCAGAAGAACAAGAAGCCGTGGGGTGCAAGAGCTAATAAGCAAGCCCCCAAAGCCTCTCAGTGAAGGGGCGCCCCCGCTCGGCCGAGTGGGAGGAAGGCTTTGTCAGTTCTGAGCGACTTGGTGGTCAGAAATCCAGGACAATTGGGTAGTATCCACAATATCCTCAGGGTACAAACTGGAATTTCGAGAGATCCCACCTTCTCAATTCCGAGGTTCAAGACTCTCCAAGGATCCACAAAAAAGAGAATCCTTCTTCAAAGGTTTGAATCACTTAATGGCTCAAGGGGTAGTTACAGACGTACCCCAAAAAGAGCGAGGTTCAGGTTTTTACTCAAACCTCTTTGTGATTCCAAAGCCAAATGGAGATGTCAGACCCATCCTGGATCTAAAATCCCTAAATCGGGTCCTGAACGATCGCCATTTTCGAATGGAAACGATCCGATCCGTGGCCGCCACTTTAAAGGGCGGAAAATTCATGGCGCCCATAGATATCAAGGACGCACATTTACACATACCCATCCTCCCCGCTCACCAAAGATTCCTAAGGTTTGCGGTAGAAGATCGCCACTTTCAATTTGTGGCTCTGCCGTTTGGTGTAGCCACCGCGCCCATAGTATTCACAAAGGTGCTAGCTCCTCTGTTAGCAAACCTAAGAACACGGGGCATTGCGGTAACAGCCTATCTGGACGATCTACTAGTAATAGATCAGTCAAAGGACGGATTGGGTCACGCTGTACACACTACAGTAGGATACCTGGAGCATTTAGGATGGATTATAAACTTACAAAAATCCTCTCTTCAGGCCCAAAGAAGGATAGTGTACCTGGGCATGATCATAGATACAGCCCAAAACGGGGTATACCTGCCAGAACCGAAGATACAGTCTCTGAAAGACCTGATCCACAAGGTCAAAGCAAACAAGAGGCCGTCTATTCGCCTTTGCATGAGACTATTGGGAAAGATGGTAGCCTCCTTCGAGGCGGTCCCTTACGCCCAGTTTCATTCGAGACTACTTCAAGGCAATATTTTAGCTTCCTGGAACAGGAAGAGCCAAGCTCTGGATATACCCATGCGCCTGTCCTCACAAGTACGCCACAGCTTCGATTGGTGGCTAGAAGCCAAGAATTTACGGAAGGGAAAGTCCTTCCTCCCAGTGGCCTAGAAGGTGGTATCTACGGATGCCAGCCTATCGGGCTGGGGTGCAGTATTCGAGGAGGCTTCTACCCAGGGACCTGGGCCAAGACTCAGGGGATCCTGCCCATCAATGTGCTAGAGATCCAGGCGGTATATCTAGCCCTCAAAACCTGGACATACAGGTTACAGGGCTACCCAGTTCGGGTTCAATCCGACAATGCTACTGCAGTAGCTTACATCAATCACCAAGGAGGCACCCGCAGTCGGGCAGCCCAAAGAGAGGTGAACCGGATCCTGGCATGGGCAGAAGAGCATGTACCTTGCCTTTCTGCAATCTTCATTCCAGGGATAGAAAATTGGCAAGCAGACTACCTGAGTCGTCAGCAGCTGCTACCAGGAGAGTGGTCTCTTCACCCCGAGATCTTTCAGACCATATGTCTGAGATGGGGAAACCCAGATGTGGACCTGCTAGCTGCCAGGTTCAACAAGAAATTGGACAACTTTGTGTCCAGAACGAGAGATCCTCTAGCCTACGGGACAGACGCTCTAATAATACAGACGCTCTAATAACTCCATGGAATCAGTTCTCACTGATCTATGCATTCCCTCCGATCCCTCTTCTACAAAGACTGCTTCGCAGGATCAAGGAGGAGGGAATACCAGTAATCCTAGTGGCCCCAAACTGGCCCAGGAGGCCTTGGTACGCCGAGATTATAAAAATGGCGATAGGAAGGCCCTGGAAGTTTCCACTTCGACACGACCTGCTGTCACAGGGTCCAGTATTCCACCCTTCCTTACAAAGGCTAAAGTTGACGGTCTGGCTGCTGAGACCCACATTTTTAAAAAGAGAGGGGTCTCTGGTCCGGCTCTTTCTACGCTCATTAATGCTAGAAAGCCAGCCTCCAGACTCATCTATCATAGAGTCTGGAAAGCATACGTTTCCTGGTGTGAATCCAGAAGTTGGAATCCTCTGAAATATGAAATAAGTAGGATTCTTGCTTTTGGCCAGTTAGGAGTGGATATGAAATTAGCCCTTAGCACCATCAAAGGGCAAATATCGGCTCTATCAGTCTTCTTTCAGAGACCATTGGCATCTCACTCCCTAGTTCGGACATTCATTAAGGGGGTACTGAGGATAAATCCTCCAGTTAGGACTCCCTTGTGTCCATGGGATTTGAATTTGGTATTGTCAGTGTTGCAAAAGCAACCTTTTGAACCTATTCGCCATATTCCTTTAATTATATTGAGTAGGAAGTTGGCCTTTCTGATTGCTATAGCTTCTGCTAGGAGAGTATCAGAGCTAGCAGCTCTTTCTTGTAAAGAGCCTTATCTAATTTGTCACAAGGACAAGATCGTACTACGACCCCATCCGGCCTTTCTACCTAAGGTGGTGTCGGCTTTTCACTTGAATCAAGACATTGTTCTGCCTTCCTTTTTTCCAAACCCGCGGACGGGGGGGGGGGGAAATTATTACACTCTCTAGATCTAGTGAGAGCGGTAAGGGTGTATCTGCAAGCAACCGCTCAGATACGTAAAACAGATGTTTTGTTTATTTTACCAGATGGGCCCAAGAAGGGCCAAGCGGTATCAAAATCCACCATTTCCAGGTGGATTAGACAAGTAATTGTTCAAGCTTATGGTTTAAAGAACAGGACTCCTCCTTTTCCTGTTAAGGCGCACTCTACCAGGGCGATAAGTGCTTCATGGGCAGTGCACCACCAGGCTTCGATGGCTCAGATCTGTAAAGCTGCAACTTGGTCCTCAGTCCATACATTTTCCAAATTCTATCAAATAGATGTGAAAGGACATGAGGATTCCGCCTTCGGGCGAAGTGTGCTGCAGGCAGCAGTATAGGGCTTCTGGTCCGCAAGCGGCCTGTTTTGATCTGTGTCTCCCCCCCTTCATATGAGCATTGCTCTGGGACGTCCCATTATGTAATGACTGGCTCTGTGTCCCGTGGTGTACGATAAAGAAAATAGGATTTTTATAACAGCTTACCTGTAAAATCCTTTTCTTGGAGTACACCACGGGACACAGAGGTCCCCCCCTTCTTATGGGAACCTTACTGCTTTGCTACAAAACTGAGGTACTTCCCTGATGGGAGGGGTTATATGGAGGGGAACTGTCTTCCATTGGTTGTGCCAGTGTCCAATCACCGCTGGTGACCCTTAACCCATTATGTAATGACTGGCTCTGTGTCCCGTGGTGTACTCCAAGAAAAGGATTTTACAGGTAAGCTGTTATAAAAATCCTATTTTTTTTTTTTTTTTTTTTCAACCAAATTAGAAGTATGGAAAAGCGGTAGCAAAGTGCAAACAGTGCACAAAAGTGCATTTGCTAATTTCGTACCTAAATATTTTTTTCCACCCAGATTACTGACTAAAGTAAATGGAAAGTATTTGAGAACATACTGTAATGCCCTGTACACACGATCGGATTTCCGATGGAATAAAATCTGATGGATTTTTCCATCGGAAATCCGATGAAGCTGACTTCCATCAGTCTTGCCTACACACCATCAGTCAAAAATCCGACCGTCCCAAACGCTGTGACGTAAAACGTTCCGAAGAGCCGAGGAAAATTAAGTTCAATGCTTCTGAGCATGCATCGACTTGATTCTGAGCATGCGTGGGTTTTTTCTCCGATGGAGTTCCCCACAGACGATCGGAATTTGCTATCGTTTTTCTTTCCATCGGTAAAATTTAAAACTTGTTCTATTTTTTTATTCCAATGGAAAAAAGACCGATGGGGCCCACACACGATCGGTTTGTCCGATGAAAAAAGTCCATCAGTCTTTTTTCATCAGAAAAACCGATCGTGTGTACGCGGCATAAGTCTTCAGCTGGTTATAGATGGATAAAATTCCTAGGAGCATCATCTTGGAAAGGGGGAATCAATGGTGCTAATTTACTCTCTGCTAATATATAAGATAAGTTAAGTTTAAATGATGTGAAGACGATTTACTGTTTATTGTTGTTTTTTTCTTAAGATTCTTGTCATTCCTTTTTCTGTATAAAAGAAAAATCGAAAATAAAGAAATTGTAAAAAAAAAAAAAATTCTTAGGAAAAGTCTTGGGAGTATTCGTACAGAAATTCTCAGAACATTCGAATGTTGTTTTGAAAGATTGTGTTTTGCTTTTATAAATTATTTTTGGATTGAATGGATCCTACAGAACAAAAACCACATACACTATTGGGTGTATGTTTGTTCAATAAAATTTTTCCCAACCTGCTCCTTTTTTGAATTTTCTTGTCATTTGTGGTTGGAAACTAATGTTGATTTGATTCAACATTATCATTCCACTATACCATTCCCTCTGTCAGATAAAAAGCTGTATCCTAGTGCCTGTGCTTTATGAAAAAAAACAAAACAAAAACAGATTTCTACCTGTTTTAAGTGTCTTCCAGCGATCACATGACTTCAGGCTCTCAGCTCTCCCCGTCTGATATCGCCAGCGAGCGGGGCCAAGATTCCCCAGCCAGGGAGGCAGAGAGCCTGGATTCATGTGATCACTGGAAGACACTGTTAAAACAGGTAGAAATAGGCTTTTTTTTTTTTTTTTTTTTTTTTTATATAGAGCGCAGAAACTAGGACTCGGCTTTTTATTTGACAGGGGATGATATAATGATCAGTTTTTTGAAGCAGTGGGGAGAGGAGCAGAGCAAGTGAGAGCTGACAGGCAGAGAGGGGAGGGGGGAGCAGGACAGAGGAGACACAGGCAGAGCTGCAGCTAGCAGCATATGACGGAGGCACATACTCTAACCACGGTGTCAAGGCTCAGCAGCCCTGATATATCGTGTACAGAGGGGAGGGTAGAAACTGTCAGGATCAGCCAGGTTTTTTAGGTGATAAAGGGGGCCAAATTACACAGCACAAGCACTGCTGTTGTTCATGCTCTAGGGGAACAGGATCCATTATTTTTAATATATATATATATATATATATATATATATATATATATATATAAAATTTTGGGGGGGTTAACAAACGCTTTAAAAGAACTTTACCCCCCCCCCACCCTCCAATGTTTTTTAAATTTTTAACCTTATCTACCAGGTGGAGAGTTCAGCTAACTTTTAATACTCGGCCACCCAACGGATCAGCTCTGTCCAGCTAAGAGCTCCTTCTCTTCTGGCAGCGCTTGGTCCCGCTCCGCCATGCTTCTCCATGATTTCATCGCTAGGCTCCTGGCTGTTCTGGGTTCAGCTGGTAACCTCCCGATGACGTGCTGATAGGGTCAAACATTGTATTAAAAAAAGAGGTAAACGAATGGATAAATGGCTATATTCCTGCAGCGGATGGAAAGGCAGGATTGTGCTTGGAAGGCTGAATGTCCACTTTAGTATACTTAACGTCCTTGCATAAAGTAAATTTTGTTTTTTAGGCTCCTAAATATGACTTGTAAACCGTAAACTATTTCTTGTGATGTTTTTGTATGTTTTGTTTGTTTTTTTTGGACCTGTAGGCTGTTTCTTTAGCTGATAAATCCAGGGTGGCTGTAATAGGTCTTTAATTGTCAAGAATTTAAAGTGATAATAAAGTCCAATTTTTATACTTGCCGTGCATCTGGAAAGTATTCACAGCCTTTTATTCCAAAATGGATTAAATTCATTATTTTTCTCAAAATTCTACAAACAATAGCTCATAATGACCACGTGAAAGATGTTTGTTTGAAATATTTGCCAATTCATTAAAAATAAACGAGTAAATCACAAGTACATACGTATTCACAACCTTTGCCATGAAACTCAAAATCAAGCTCAAATGCATCCTGTTTTCACTGATCATCCTTGATGTTTCTACAACTTGATTGGAGTCCACCTGTGGTAAATTCAGTTAATTGGACATGATTTGGGAAGGCACGCACCTGTCTCTATAAACTCACAGTTAACAGTGCATGTCGGAGCGCAAACCAAGCCATGAAGTCCACAGAATTGTCTGTAGACCTCGGAGACAAGATTGTATCGAGACACAGATCTGGGGAAGGGTACAGAAAAATTTCCGCAGCTTTGAATGTCCCAATGAGCACAGTGGCCGCCATCATCCGTAAATGGAAGAAGTTTGGAACCACTAGGACTCTTCCTCGAGCGGGCCGCCTTGCCAAACTTGGCCAATGGGGGGAGAAGAGCACTCTGACAGAGCTCCAACATTTCCCTGTGGAGAGAGGAGAACCTTCCAGAAGAACAACCATCTCTGCAGCACTCCACCCAGGCCTTTATGATAGAGTGGCCAGAGGAAGCCACTCCTCAGTAAAAGGCACATGACAGCCCGCCTGGAGTTTGCCAAAAGGCACCTGAAGGACTCTGACCATGAAAAGCAAAATTCTCTGGTCTGATGAAATAAAGATTGAACTCTTTGACCTGAATGGCAAGCGCCATGTCTGGAGGAAACCAGGCATAGGTTCATCTTCCAAGATAACAGTGGAGTGGTTACAGGACAACCCTAAATGTCCTTGAGTGGCCCGGCCAGAGCCCAGACTTAAACCCTATTGAACATCTCTGGAGAGATCTGAAAATGGCTGTGCACCAACGCTCCCAATCCAACCTGATGAGAGGTCCTGCAAAGAATGGGAGAAACTGCCCAAAAATGTGTGCCAAGCTTGTAGCATGATACTCAAAAAGACTTGAGTCTGTTATTGGTGCCAAAGGTGCTTCAACAAAGTATTGAGCAAAGATTGTGATCTACTTATATACATGTGTGTTTGTTTTTTTTGTTTTGTTTTTGTTTTGTTTTTGGCTTTTTAAATAAACTTGCAAAGATTTCAAACAAAATTTGTTCACTTCGTCATTATGGGGTATTGTTTTTAGAATTTTGCCAAAAATTATGAATTTAATAAATTTTGGAATAAGGCTGTAACATAAAAAAAATGTGGAAAAAGTGAAGTGCTGTGAATACACTGGTTGGTGATTGTCCATAGACAACATGGTCGTTAACCGTGATAATCATTTTATGCTGTGGACATTTTTACAGTGTTTCAGCAATCCTTTGTATCTCGCAACATCTCACAGAACATTTGTTCAGGGGCCGTTCTGGGCTGCTTAACATGAATAATGACCGTTTGGGGTCAGTTTATCAGTTTGCTGGGTCTCTGTAGTCTTGGTGCTCCCTGCTCCGCTTGTACAGGACATTGAGAAATCGCTGTAAATATTTTACAGCCCTCAAAGCAAAACTGCCTCCTCCAGGCTCCTTGTTTCCTCAAATGACGCTTTTATCTCTAAATTCTGTTTTGTCCAGATCATATTAAGTCTGCAGACTGAGGTGAACTCCGAGCATCTGTCCATTCTCGGCATTAAGGCCGTCATTCTTCAGCCTTCTACAGTGAATAGTTTCTATGTGGAAATAGATCAGCAATATATTTAATAATTGCAGATCAAGTGATAGGCACATCCTTCCTTCCTTCCTTCCTTCCTTCCTTCCTTCCTTTTTTTTTTCCTGGCCTTGGAAAGATCAATAAAAATTACTGGAAATTTTCCCTGTGATCAAGTCCCAAACTTTCTCTATCATGAGCAAAATAATGAAGGATTCAAGACATCAGGGATGTGTAATTCTTGGACAAGACTTGTCGAGAGTCCTGCCCAGGATTTTGTTTTATGTCCAGCTGAGGGCTGTTTGAATCATAAGATGTTAAAGTGAAGATCTATGATAGATTGTAAAATACCTTATAACCATCCATGGTGCTTTCAGGAATGTTATTATGTCTCTGTAGCCTCATTTTATAACTCTTGTATCTCTACTTCTATCCAAGAAAGCTAGTTCAGTCCTTTCTAATGCATCCTGTAAGGCCATAAGTACTTAGTGGTGCCGCACCAGGCTGAGGTGTAGAGCCCCATTGGCACTCAGGATAGTAGGGATGCCAGCATAAGAAAAACAAATCTAGTAAACAATGAACATTTTAGCTTGAAACCACTGCTCGTTATAGCTGATCCTAGTATGGATGAATACAGGTGAAAGCCTCAGTCAAGGCCGCTCCTTGGGCCCTTTTTTGCCCTCCCACCGGGTCCTAATCAACCACTATCATTAAGCCCTGGTGGGTGGGGTGAAACTTTAAAAAATTGCCAATCACTGCCCATTTTGGAACCTTATCTAGTGCATTTCGAAGTGCAGAAGCATGGTTAGCCAAACGGGTTCCAGATCTTAAAGTGGAAATAAATAAAAAGAGAAGAGCATTTACCAGTATGTTGGGCTGGTTTTAGAAAATATTTTTTTTTTCTCTTAACATTTTTCACCTGCGTATTACATGCTCCAGGATCGCTCCTTGCGCCGCTTGTAAGCAGAGACGGTTGTGGCTTTGTTTTGTCGTTGGAGACCTGTAGTTTAAAACTGCCTGGTACATTGTTTTAGAAAACTGTTACGCAGAGATTTCCCAGTTGTCAGTCGTCTTGCTTGTGAAAACTATAGGGTCATGGCTGGCTCAAGGCTCACAAAAAAGTATTTTTCGAGGGCCTTTACTGATGCTGGGACTTGTAGTTCTCGAGTAGATGGGGAGTTGCAAGTTAATCACCCTTGCTGTAGAACTTTCACCATAACTAGCGGAATGAAGATGTAGGAACAATGTGACATTGTGATTTTCTGTCTGGCGGTTGTAGACGGAGATTTGTCTGGTCACCACATGCGGGGGGGGGAACTCATGGTAAACGGTTTGCCCAGCGGTGGTATCTTGTGGCCTCTTGACTCAGTGCTGATATTTAGTGTGGCCCCAGAGGACGGTTTTATGGCACTTTAACAACCTTTTCATGAACACGGTCGTGGCTGTAATTGGAAACTTGTGTAACAGTGCAGGTTGCCTAACTTTCATGATTTATGCTGCTGTTTTCCAACACTGCGACATGACTACGCATCTGCTTGCCATGCTGCGCCATCTAAGCATGTTTTCCTACGGGGACAGATCTTACAGCCACTCTCCTTTTTGTTAACTTACTGGTTTCATCTTTATCATCTCCATATTTCACGGTTTGAATCTTTTACATTGTATGAACTTCTTTAAAAGAAGGTACCGTGTGGAGCTGAAGAAAAGGCAGCTATTTAGAGAAGATGGCTAAAATGATGACCAAATAAATTTTGCTAGCTCATCTTTCCTGTGGGGTGCAGGGGGGTGGCTGTAATGATTTTGGGATGGTTCAAGCACATTACATTTATTTCAAGATGTAATGAAATAATTAGAATAGTTAGGGTCTCTGTGCAGTCAAACCTCTCCTGATCTGTATTTGCAGACACTTCCCAGTGCGACCATCACCACCTCAGCTGCACCACCTCCTCAGATGAGGCATTAGATTCTAATAGAAGTACACAACCTAGATCCCACGCATGTGCAGTTTACAGTATGGGTTTGCACTCCTATGAGATTCTAACGCTGCTGCTGATCTGACAGGAGGCAGAGCTCAGGCGTAATGCAAGTGGCTGTAAGTACAGGTCAAGCCTAGCTTGCTTGCTCGCCCTCCCCTCCCCTCCTGCTGTGTGGCCTGGTTGCTAACAGGCCACGGACTGGTACCAGTCTGTGGCCTGGGAGTTGGGCACCTGTGAAATAGAGCAGATGTTGGTTTCTTCATTTGTTGAAATATGGTGAATGTGATCAGATTGCCCAGGGCAGCTTTATAAATAGAATAATGGTTAGAAACCATATTTTCTGTGAATGAAAATGGCAGATTATCAATTTCAAACTTTATAATTTGACTTCTGTTTCTACAAAATGATCTCCCTTTTAAAATAGAACTATGGTCAACTTTTTTTTTTTTTTTTTTTTTCCATTTTGGATAGAAGGGAACGCTATAACCCCTGTCAAATTTTTTTATTTTTTTTCCCCGCCATCTGTGTCCCATTGCCCAACAGGAAGTGAGAGGAAATCCCTGTAAATTTAAAGGAATCCTTTGGGGACCTCCAGGTCACCAGAACTAGTGTCCCCATAGGAAGATTTCCCCTTTTTATGACTTTTTTTTTTCTGGGGCCAACCCAAAACTTGGGATTTTCTTTTACTCTTCACTTTGAATGATAATGGTAAATATCACTAAAAGGGAGGTGAATCTCCCTAATAGGGGCACAGACTGCAATAAAAACTTGACAGCTGTTCTAATCCCTCTCTACTAAAAAAAAAAAAAATGTTTGCCTTTAGTTATACTTTTAAAGCAAAGTTCCACCCAAAGGTGGAACCTCCGCTTATCTTCCTGCCCACCCCCCCTCTTCCGATGCCACATTTGGCACCTTTTCAGGGGGGGGTACCACCGCCGGGACAGTTAAAAAGCGCAGCGTGCAGTAGGGAACTGGCTGTGAAGCCGTAAGGCTTCACTACCGGTTTCCCTTACCAGGAATGGCAGCGGCAGCACCTGGGAGTCGATCCAAAAATCGGCTGGGGTGCCAACATTGCAGGCTCCCTGGACAGGTAAGTGTCCATATATTAAAAGTCAGCAGCTACAGTATTTTTTATTTTATTTTTCCCCCCAGGCGGAATTCCTCTTTAAGCAGCCTAAATGTTCTGTACTATTCTGCTATTTATAGGGTCGCTTTGTAAGTTTTTAGGGCTTGTTCACACTAAAGCAAAACATTGCAGTGCACGAACACGTGTAATGTGTTACGGCCTGCATAATATGCGTTGCGTTAAGGCACCCATTTATGAGGAATGGGCTGCCAACCCACCACAATGGATAAAAAAAATACGCATGACCCTTTTTAGAAAAACGCAGCACAATGCACTGTATATATGTTGTGGTGCAATGTACTGTGCTGTACAATGCATTGGATGCCACTTGCAATAATTGGCACTGTACAAATAACAGGTGCATTGTGGAAAAACACAATAATGTGCGTTTTTGTCTCACGTTGCCGCAATGCGTAAATGTGATTGGGCTCTTAATGCTTGGTGATGCGGCAGAGTTGCCGCCTACACACCTGACCATTATGAGGGGCTCTTTATGTCAATACACACGCACACATTCCCCGTCTACCCAGAACAGAGATCGGTTTTGATTGTACTGTGCAGTTTTGAGTGATGAAGAAATGAGGAGTTTAGCATTGTCGCTTGTCATTTTCAATCTTTCACACTATGTGCATCGGTCTGTCTTGCGCAGCATTGTTCTATGCAGGCCTAGCGCTATAACAGGTAAAATGTCGTTGATATCAATGTGCACAGTTCACATCACAACAACTTTCTGCAATGCAATATATAACAAAGTGATCGAGCTCCTGCTGTTAAAAAAAAAAAAAAAAAGTGCCCAATGTTGTACTTTAAGTGTGTTTTAACCACTTCAATACAGGGCTTTTTTTACCTATTCAATACCGGGCCTATTTTGGCACTTCTCTCCTACATGTACAAATCATCATTCTTTTGCTAGAAAATTACTCCGAACCCCCAAACATTATACATGTTTTTTTAGCAGACACCCTAGGGAATAAAATGACGGTCATTGCAACATTTTTTTCTTGCACAATATTTGCGCAATCATTTTTCAAACGCCTTTTTAAAAAAAAAAAAAATGGTTTCATGAATTAAAAAATAACAAAACAGTAAAGTTAGCCCAATTTTTTGGGAAAATATGAAAGATAATGTTACGTCGAGTAAATAGATACCTAACATGTCACGCTTTAAAATTGCGCACACTCATGGAATGGCGCCAAACTTCGGTACTTAAAAATCTCCATAGGCGACGCTTTAATTTTTTTTACAGGTTAGAATTACAGAGGAGGTCTAGTTATAGAATTGTTGCACGCGGCGATACCTCACATGCGTGGTTTGAACGGCGTTTACATATGTGGGCGACTTGCGTGTGCATTCGCTTCTGATCGCGAGCTACCGGGGACAGGGGCGTTTTTTTAAAAAAAATTTTTTTTATTATTTATTTATTTTACTTTATTTATTTTTTTACAATGATTTTACTTTTTTTTTTTCTTGATCACTGTTATTCCTATTACAAGGAATGTAAACATCCCTTGTAATAGGAATGTGTGTGACAGGTTCTCTTTATTGAGAGATGCGGGGTCAATAAGACCCCACATCTCTCCTCCAGGCTGGAAAGCATGAGATCAGTGAAAAAATTTTCACTGATTTCATACTTACAGCCGCAATGGCGGCTTTGTTTACATTTGAGACCCGGGCGTGACGTCATCACATCGCGCCCGGGCCTCCGACGATCATAGAGATGACTGGTGACCATCTGGTCACCAGTCATCTCTATGCTCATCACGTGACTCCAGAAGTAACCGTGCCCCAAGGGTCAGATAAATGCAAGTAAAGGGCCGAATCCAACCTGTGGGGTTCAATTTGGAGACCACTGCTTTGGTGTGTTGGGCTGTCATCTAAAATGAATGTTACTTGTGTTACTGCAATGCCAGACGTGTAGTTGGGCCCTAAATCTTCTGCAGCCCACAATTCCCCTTCCTCAGGGTTGGAGGTGTAGTTGACTGAGATTAAAATGTTGGCCTTTTTCTGGCACAGAGTTCCGTTTTTCCTACAGTAATTTTGGTGGATGTGATGACAATGTAGTTTGCACTTTGACCCCCAGAAATAATTGTTTTCCACTTGATAATATCAGCGGTTGTATCTCTCAAGCACTTTGATCCCTTCCCCGTCATCTGCCCCTTTGTTGCCTAATCGCACCCGGTGGGTCATTTGCTGCTTGTTGGTGCCCTGACAGGAAATGGATCTTATCAGTTTTTTAGCTGTGCGAATGCCTTAAATTCCAGGGAATTATCCCAGCCGCTTAGCTTGTGCTGTCCATACCAGAGGAGTCCAAAGTCTTTTCTTTCTCTGTTGTTTATTAATTTTTACCACCTGCATTTCATATTTCAGAGTAATTAGTACTTTTATGGCTGTTATTAGAAGGATTGTATGGTTAGATATTTATGTGAATGTGAGCCGCTTAATGTAAATATTCTTATCGTGTGTTAGGAGTTTATTAAATGATTTGTTTCTATCTATAGCGTGTGCGTGTGTGTGTGTATTGGGGAATTGTTGGCCCAGTAGTAGAAGCAATTTTACTGAGTCCATGCCAGTCTGGACTGTAGTTTAGGGCTTGATAGCCCACTTTTATTAAACAATTTAGAGTTCAACATCCACAGTTGCCCACACAGGGGATGTTCACCATCAATACAGGTAACCAAAAATACCTTGCCACCTGGCTCCCTCTTCAGCAGTGCCGCTACGAAGGCCCCAAACTTTGGCTTCTGGTACCGCAGACCACCTTGCATAGTACCTCAGTGTTCCCAGTTGCAGCTCTCTCTCAGCCTCTTTGGCTCTCTCCAGCCATTTATTTGCTGCACCCTACTGCCTGGGCCCACTCCCTGGCTTCATGGTAGGGGTTTTCACCCCAGGCTCTCTTACTTCTCTGTGACTTCTTCTGATTCCCTCACTTCTCTGGACTTGCCTAGTCATCTGGGCTCTCCATGTCTCGCAGACTTGCTTAGTTTCCTCGACTCAGTCCAATGATATAGGAATCTCTCCTCCTTTTGTGGAGCGCTGTCTCTTATTTGGAGAACACCTATGGCTTAACAGGAGCTCTTAACTATGTCCAATAAGAGCTGTGCACACCTGCACCCACAGCCTCCTGGTCTCCTGCAAGACCTGGATACTGGTTTTGGAGATTTTTATTTTTTTTTTCCTTAAAGCTCTTTGAACTCTCCAAATTCTGAAACCCAATTCAAAATACAATAATAACAAAAAAAGTTCTCGCTGTACTTTTTGAGTGCTCAGTGTTTGTACTTTGGCATATACAGTGTATTCTCATGGTTATGATAGTTTAGTCTGGTGTGCTTACCATACAGTAAAGATGCCCCACTGGGTTGAATGAGAGAACTCCATAAATTCCCCATTCATGCTAGATGGTTTGGATGGTGGAATCTCCCACTGTTGACTGTTGTATTCTGACAACTAGCATCCGTGACTCACAATACCAGGAATGTGGCTGCAGCTGATTGGATGCAGTCTCTGTTCGGGTGTCCTCCTTTTTCTTTTTTCTTTCTTCTTCTTTTTTTTTTTTTCTGCTGGCTCATTTGATTTCTCAATCAAAGTATGTGGAACAGGTTGTTGGCAGGCCCACCCCTAACTAATTTCATAAAAATTGGCCAAAATGTAAGGCCTTGTTCACACCAATGCATTTTTTTTTAGTGCATTTTCAATTTTGCAGAAACACACTACATTACATTTTAACATGGTCTCCTATGGGTCTTGTTCACATCTATGCATTTTATAGAAAGGGGCGTGGAACTTTTTCTGGTTTTTGGTTCCATGGACTTCAATGGATCAAAAACGTGTATTGAAAAACACAAAATGCACCTGGAATCTGCAACCTGCATGGGTGTGAACCAGGCCGAAGGGACCACGTTTAGCTAAGGGATCCTGATGCACAATGTGGCCGTTGTATGCAACCTAAACCTGTTTTAGCCGAATAATTTAAACATTCGTTTTCGCTGGCTAGCTTGAAACTGTGCTAATGTTTTGTATATTGCCCTGCCCATGTGCACCTTTCCCTGTTTGTTAGTTTCAAACTGAACACACACACTGTTCCTCCCTTCCGGTGCATGGCCTAAAGGTGGTCTTATGCAGTTGAATATGGAGCTGCGGGTGGCCCTGTTAGCACCCCTCTGCTCCCCAAAAGTTGTTCTTTCGATCGACTTTTGTAGAAAGAGCTTGCAGGGGGCGGAACAAGAAAAATCTAAGTGTGTATGGCCAAATTTAGTCTGCTAAGCCCAGGTTCACACTGGGCTGCGGGAGTGAAGCCGTGCAAGTTCAGCTGAACTCGCACGATTTCACTCTCGCTGGCAGTCCCGATTTCAGCCACGATTACAAAGACATCTGACACAGATGTCAATATAAATCGTGGCGGAAATCGCAAAAAGTAGTACAGAAACTACTTTTTGAAATCGGTGCAGTGCCGCAGATGCGGCGTTGCACCGATTAGGACGGTGCCATTTGCGGCAAATATCGGTGTTTTGACATGCGATTTGACATGCCAAATCGCATGTCAACACGCACCAGTGTGAACTGATTACAGTCAATAGGTTGATGCCATCTCCACAATTGTTCATCAAGGAAATTGAACACACTGTCTCATATTGATGATAAAAAGAGTCACGAGAAGGCAATATAGCAAATTTGTCATCTGTGAAACACATTCTTAGAAATATGGAACAGCAGATATGGAGCATTTACAAATATGAGCCAGACAAATGGAAAAACAACCCTAAAATCCTTTGCATACCGTTCTTCCGCTGGATCCTGAGGTTACACTATGTAACGGCACATGGAGGGCAGGTATGAGATTTTGGTGAAGAATTTATGGGTAAAATAATGTATATGATGCAAAAAAAAAAGCACTTGTGGGTTTGCTTTAATCATTTTTGTAGCATTCTCCTTTTAAGGGGGTGTGTCCTATGCCTATGTACCTTTTTGCTAATGGGTGTCCCTCATTCCCATCTCAAAACGTTGAGATGGGTATGCCTATGGGATGAATTAGAGCGGAGACTGAGCCAGGCCTTCTCGTCCATCAGTGCCTGACCTCACAAATGTGCTTCTGGAAGAACGGTTAAACATTTCCCATAGACACACTCCTAAACCCTGTATGTGTGATAACTTAGATGAATATACAGTAGTTCAAACCTGTCATAAATGTGATTTATTTCAAATTTTTATGAATCTGGACTCTTCTGATAAATTCCCACAATTTGCGCTGTGGCCGCACATCACATGGTAACTTTTAGCCATGTTTTGGGAGGGGGGGTGGGGTGCCTAAAGTCCCTTGTATGCAAAGTTCATGTGTGCTGGGGGTGGGGGGTCCACTTTGTATTTACTTGTTCTGAAGTAGCAGGAATGTCGCAGGGAGGTGTAAGATTGCATGTGAGCTATGCCTGTGTCGGAGACGGCAATACTAAATGAAAGGGAACCTGTCCCAATATAAATAAGGGTGCTCCCTGGTTTGCTTTTTAAAGGGGTAGGCTTCGGGGCTGTCCATCTTGATCCTTTTTTTAACTTCTTAGCAAATCAGTGACCTGGAGCGTGTGAAGGATGGAATTCACTGGCCTGTACATTGAAAGCCAAGCCAGCAAGGGAAGCTTCCCTATCACTTCTTTTGTACATTTTATATACACCTAGAAATACTGAACTGCCTTCCATGGGGAGGGTTGTCATACACCTGGGCTTTCCTGCACCCAGGTCTTTCATTTTATCTTTATCATTGACTCCTCTGATGGAATATATTCTGTTTTCAGTGATTGCTTATGCTCAGTTTAAACAGCCAGGCTGTGGTTAGTGTTTATGGAACATAGGTGGCCTGATCCTGTCAGGTGTAACTGATCAAGAGGGTCTCATTGGGGGAAGGGCGTAGTAAACATCATAAACGCAGCCTGTCACCCCATCGTCTTTTATCCTTGCCAGCTGAGCTAACACTCGCCGTGCCTTCCCTTGCCTGCCCAGTCTTCAGTCACGTACAGGTTTGTACAGCTGTCCTTTCTGGGAACATAACACCTTAGATGTGGACAAATTGTGTGGAAGAACAGAAATCGGCTTTGTGAGAGGTGACAGTTCGATTAGAGAGACCCCTCCGCAGTGGGATCTGTTTAAGATGGAAATCATTTGTTTTTCCTATTGCTGTATGTTTGCAGCTGAATATCGTTTTTTTTTTTTTTTTTTTTTTTTTTTTGTTGTCTAGTTTTGACAGATGCCCAGGAGAAATCCGTGTACATAAACGTAAACATAAGCCCCAGAAAAAACAAATTGTTGATAAAGTTCAGCGAAACCACAAAATTACCCACCTTGAGAGTATCTCCATCTCTAGCTTCTCGCCATCAGGCAATAGGGATTGTGCCCATTTTACAGTGGCACAAGTTTTATATGAGAAATGCTTGGTTAAATCCATGAAGGAAGTACTAGTGTAAAGGCAAAATTATTGACAAAATATTGATAGCTTTATTTGTGGATGGAACTATTTGGAATTATTTTCTTTTTTTTTTTTCTTTTATCTGAAGCGGTTGTGTAATACAATAGGACATATTTTATTGCGGCAGCAATGCTTGCAGACTTTATTAGATTAACTGATCTAGATAGTTGTGTTTTATTATTGCTATTACAGTTGTTATTGATATTTGTTGATTTTTATTGGTTTGTTTGTGATCGTTTAGTAATGCTGTTTATAAGATTCAGCAAATGGAAACACAAATGTGGTGAGCCGTGTGCTGCTGGCGAGGAGATCAGATAATACGTGTAGATGGGGCTGCATTCCAGCACTGTGACAATGTAAATTACAGTACAGTAGTGCCAGGTACATTGATGAACACTATAAACCCCAAAATTTGTGGACATCTGACCATCACACCTATAGGAATTTGGTGGCCATCATGCCAATTCTAAAATCAATGGGCATTAATGTGGAGTTAATAAAGCTTTGAATTTTATAAAGCTTGTCTGAGAGATCAGAAAAAGGGGGTGGAGAGCTGAAGTTACACTCTGCAGAGTTCTGGGAGCTAAATGGGGGGGAAGACCCCCTCCCCCTTTCACACAGTAGCAGAGCTGAGGATGTCAATAGCAGGCTGTGTGCTGAAGCTTCCTTCTATGTCACCATTTTTCTCTTGGTATCAGGAAAACTTGTCAGAAGTGATTCATGCTGATGGAGGAACGAAGAGTTGAGACAAGTACACACTATAGAGGGATATGCTTTGCTCATGTTTCATGTCTGAGGTTTGCAACCACTTTGAGATATATCCAATAAAAACCATATTCTGAGGTGGTTTGTTCAGTGCTACATTTTAATTCTTTAGTTATTTGGGACGGATGCTGATGCACTGTCTGATTACAAATACCTAGGAGTAGCCCAAAAAATCTGCTCAAGAAATATTTACAATTTTTGCATAAATTAGTTTAATATTTAAAAGGCACATAAAGGATGATTTTAGTGTAAAAACAAGACTGTTTTGCTAGAAACATCCCATACATGTAAGGCTGCAATGTGATCTTGTCCTCTGTAACCTGCATTGGGTCTGTTCGCATTTCACTAGACCGTATGGCAGATTTACAGGACAGAACGACACTTACTTTACTTTAACATCTTGTTCTCCGAAAAAGGTTATTTGCTCAATGATCTATTAATCTGCTTAACCAAGACCAGGCAGATCGCTCCCCGCCATTGTCACGTTAGAAGATGTGCCTGTAATCTGTAATCCTCTTACAACGGGACATTCCACCTCCAAAAGTGACCGCCATGTCTGGCCTCATTCCCTGATGCTGCATTTTACGTTCTCTGGATGTGTCGCCATCTTCTAGTCTGTGTGTGGTATTTTAAACCGCCACACTTTACAGTCTGATTTGGGAAAGGAAATCTTACAAATCGATTTTGATGATTGTTTGACGGTAGCAGTGTTTATGGTGGCTTAGATAGAGCCAGATTGAAATTTCTGAATAAATTGATTGGAATTAAGATGAACAGTTCTCTTTTTATCAGATCAGCTTTCACAATGACTTACAGATGACACCCCAAGCCAACCAGCTCACTAGCCACAATATAGTAACAGTAGTGGGATTAGAAAATGGGCGACTGCCGTGGGGCCCATGGTTTCAGGGGGGACCAAACAGAACTGCCCCTCCACTTTCCCAACTGTGATATCACATGTAGTTTATGTAATGAATTAAAGGGTTGTGTTTACAGCTACCTTATATCTATTGAAGATATCCACCACAATTCTGCTACTTCGTTTTGCATTGTCCTATCCTAATAGATGAACACTCAGCAGAGAGAATGGGACCCCTCATAATATCCAATGAAGAGCAGAGCTATCACCCAAGAGCTAAAAAAAAAAAATGCCATTTCAGGTGGTTTATTTCTTAAACTTCTTCCAAACACTACAATATCGGTTTTGGGGGAAGTGACCCTTAAAGTGGTTGTAAACCTCAGACATGAAATATGAACAAAGCAAGAGTCTCCAAACTCTCTAAATAAAGGGCCAGTTTATTGTCCTTCAGAATTTAGGGGGGCCGGACTGTGACCAGCAGGAGTGGAAATTTTCTTGGTGTCCATTGGAGTAAATCTCGCCACATTTGGTATTAGGGGGAAGAACAGTGCCACATTGTTGGTATGATTGGGAGGAATATTGTCCAATCATTGGTATCAGTGGGAGGAATAGTACCCCAAGGGTCGGATAAAGGATAACTGTGGCCCCGGGGCCACGGTTTGGAGACCACTGCTCTATAGTGTATACTTGTCTCAATTGAGTGCTCGAAGTGTCATTTCTGTCTTCTGCTTTGTTCCTCTGCTATCGTCATGAATCGCTTCAGACAAAAATGGGGACAGTGGAGGGACTGAGCTCTGCAGAGTGTGACTTCAGCTCTCCATCTCATTTTTTCTAACGGCTCAGACAAGCTTTTTAAATCCTGGACTTTGATGGGCTGTGCAGAAGAGAAGCCTGCAGATAAACAAGTACAACTTATGTGGGAGGATTTGTTTAATCTTTGTGTATCATTTGAGAATGGTAATTTCACTGGGTATATGGAAGGGTTTACAACCACTTTAAGCTGTCTTTTATAATTTTATTAACGTACAGAAATGTCTATCTAGATACTGTATGTCAGCATGTGTTTTTCGAGGATGGCTACACATTTTACATTTTCAGATTCATGCAGATCTTACAGTAACTTCCCAGGCCTTCATCGATTAATCCCTGACATGTCAAAATATGCAGCATTAGTCCACCGTTTATCATTGAAAAGCCAACCTTGAGCAATACTCAGTGACTTTGCCTAGGCTGAGATAATGCCATCAGTCTTCTGCAGGCAGGAGGAAGCATTTCCTCAGTCTCCTCTCCCCAGTGATCAGACTGCTACATTATAACCTTGTAGCAACTTAGTAGACATGACTGTGTCATCTTTGTTCGGGAAGTAGTTGGTGACCCTGGATGATGCCTAAACAAAAATTATATTGTAAACTGTTGGCGCTATATAAATCCTGTATAATAATAATAATGGCTCCATTCATGGGTGCCTTTTTTTTAAATGAACCTTAGAATGGGCAGTGGCCTGCTATGCTTCCACCTCCGAAATCTGGGATGTTTGAGCTGCTGAAGAACTACAAGTCTCAAAGTGCTAATGCCCTCCTGAGATTTGCAGTTGCATGGCTGCTAAGCCTCAAATGCTGTCAGCAGTTAATGAAAACCTTTTGGCCTCACCAAGCTGTTTTCTTCTGCATTTCTAAGAAGCTTGGCTATTGTCTTGTATGGGGAATTTTATCTCCTTATTAAATGTAATTTCTAAAACAAGGTTTGTGTGTTTTTTTTTTTTTTTTTTTTTTTTTCCTTTTTGTGTCCCTCAGCTAGCCTAACCCAGATTTGGAGGCATTGTAAGAGAATAGCGCTCCCCCTGGGCTAGGCCCCTGGCGGATAATGTTTTATAGGTGAAATTTCTCATTTCAGGAGCCAAAAAGAATGTGCTATTAGTTGATTATTCCACTAACAAACAAGCAGTGTTCTGTTGCTACCTGCCTGGTCATTGTTCCTCGCTGTGTACTCTTCGCGGTGGTATTTGGATGGATTCCTACTCGTTTCGTGCACAAAAAGCCATTGCTGTTACAATGGACTCTAACGACACAATGACGGCATTAAGGATTTATGTGGAGCTTTTTCATTATTTTCTCCGCTTTTGTTCCTTCCAGGATGTCTTCCAAGAGACCGGCCTCTCCGTATGGGGATGCAGATGGAGAGGTAGCCATGGTGACAAGCCGGCAGAAAATGGAAGACGACGAGAGTGGTGCCCTCGCAGCCTTTCACCTTCCCTTGCACGCCAGTTTCCCCAACAAGCCTCACGCCGAGGAGTTCCAGGCGGTTTCTTTGCTGACGCAAGATGCCTGTGACCACAGGAGCCCCACGTACCAACACAGCGCAATGGTAGGTGGCCCATCCATTGTCCAACACCTTAATAAGACGGCCAAGTTATTTTACTGTTTCGTTATTGAGCAAAGTATTGTCATATTTTCTGACAAGCAAATAAGTAACTTCATTTGTTTAAACCTAACTCTCGTGGTTTTACACCATATGGCTAAAGGTTTGTGGGCACCGGACTATGAGTTACAATATGAGCTTGTTGACCGTCCCTTTCCAAAACCATGAGCATTAATCTAGAGTTGCCCTGCCCTGTTGTGGCTGTCTTGACACTTTTTTGGCAAGGCTTTCCACAAGAAAGTAGTCTGATACTGATGTTGGATTGGAAGGCCTAGCTTGCAACGGTTGTTCTAATTCATCCCAAATGTGTTCAGAAGGGCTGAGGTCAGGGCTCTGTGAAGGCCACTTGCGTTCCTCCACACCAAACTAGACCAACTACGTCTTTTTATGGAACTGACTCTCTATGCAAGGGCTCATTCATACTGAAAATGGCCTTCTCCACGACAGGTGTTAAGCTCACACTTCTCTAAAATGTATTTTGTATGCTGTAGCATTAACAATACTGCACCCCTTTTGGAAGGTTGTTCACATACTTTTGGCCAGTAGGTAGATGTGATGTTCAAGTATCAATCTTTTGGCCATAAGTTCTATGTCATCAGATTATAAGGAGTCCAGTTACGTTGGACTCCTAATTAGGCTGCAGTTCAGCTACATCCGAGTTGCCAACTTCCTGGTGCAACATGGCCTCTTGGTTGCTTGCTGCTTCATTAGAATGGTTGATAATCAGCAATTCGGAGCCCCCTTCGTTGGTATGAAGGAGCACGCTGCCTTCCACAGCTCCGTCAATCAAACTATTGCAGTTCTCTTGGCTTGCAACATCATTGAGACAGGTGGTTCACTTTGTGCTGATCAGATGGGAGGGCCCTTGATGACCACCAACTTTTACCTTGGCCTCAAATGCCTTTAAATGGCGGAACCCTGAAAAGGATAATTTTGCCAAATGCTAAACAATTAATTGCAGAGTGGATGTTGAAGTGTCGGTGATCCCTTTGATGTCTTTTTCAACAATTTCAGAACTGCAGTCCATTTGTGTCCTCTCTACTTCGGCTGTGGTCTCTTTATTCTTGAATCAGGAGATAAAAATGACATCATCAGAAGGTGCTCCAACCAAGAGACCTGGAAGTGGACAGAGAACACTTCAGTATTTCCTCTTAATGACAGGAAGAATGGAATATTTTGTTTACTCATAAGTAATTGAAAACTCTGACTAATTATGTAAATTTAGTTAAACCCCTCCCTGATCCTGATCAATCGGCCTGCTTATTGTGTAAAAAAACCCAAACCAAAAAAAAAACCTGTGTTGCAGAAAAAGCTCCTCCCAACTACCTCGGCAGCTGGTTACATGACTATGAGCCTTGGCATAACAATTCCTTCTGCCACAGGTGGACATTATCAGGGATGGCTGTAATTTGATCACATGCTGCAGACCTCTGGGTGATGGTAGTGAGCCCGTTACAGGAGCAGGAGGATGAGGATTGCAGAAACTATTTTCTTATGCAATTTAAATGATGCCTGAACGTTTAGATTGGTATTCGTTTACAGGACAGATTGCATCACGTGTGTGTGTGTGTGTGTGTGTGTGTGTGTGTGTGTATGTATATATATATATATATATATATATATATATATATATATATATATATATATATGTTATACCAACTCTTCTTTTTCAACAGAGGTATACCGTTCAAACCATTCCCTGCAGTTATTAGATTCACTGCAAATAAATCCCAATTGCCTTTTTAACTTTACGTGACACTAAATGATACCCTTATTCTCAAAAAAAAAAAAAGTCCAAAAACATCTCCTATTTAAAGTGTTTGTAAACCCAGTAACTGGCCTCGAGTGATACACAGAAATGAAACAAATCCTCCTACATAAGTTGTACCTGTTTATATGTTTATATGCAGCCTCTCTCCTCTACTGCCATTCAAAGTACTGCATTTACACAGCATTTCTTGGCTCCAGAAGGCAAGGGGTGGGGATCCGATGTCACACTGCACATCATGGAGCAGAGAGCCCAGTGTAATCTGAGTGGAGGGGAAGGACACCCCCTTCCCCAACACAGTCTCACTGGGAAACATTCACAGCTGAGGCTGGCAGTCACCTGCTGTGTGCTGAAGTGGCGGGGGGGGGGCTGTCTCATGGGATTGCTAGGTGCTAGACTGTCAGAAGTGACTCATGCATATAGCAGAGGAATGAGAGAGCAGACAGAAACCAAACTAGGTGCTTTGGAGTGAGGCAAGTACACACTATAGAAAGATATATGTTTTGTCCATTTTTATTTTCAGTGGTTTAAAAGCATTTTATTGGAACTGGAATATATTTATCATGAAATAGTTTTATTGTGTTTTTCTGCCTCCTTAGAATGTCCTCTGAGCTTCCAAACCCCTCCTTTTTCCCCCTCCAATGAGCAGTGCACACTAGTTGCAGTCATGTTCACTGCTCCGTGCACACTATAAATCCCATAGTTCTTAGTCTATCCCAGGAGTGAGCAAGGGTGGCTACATTCCTACATACAGTGGGAGCATAGAGAATGAAATTAGCTGCTCTCTAACAGGAAATCACAGTACAGATAACAGCAAAATATAAAATAAATTTGGAGGAGGCTGAGAGAAATAAAACATACTTTTTTGAGTTAAGAATACTTGGAGAACTTTGTGTTTTTGTGTGTGTGTGTTTTTGGATTTTTTTTTTTTTCATTTGAATTAGATCTTAAACCATGCTAATTGTGCCAGAATAGATGGCGATCCAGCCGCGAGTTTCTGGAACGCGCTATTGTGTGAATGGTGCCGTGTCCTTCCTGTGCAGAGATGGGATTGTGGTTCTCTGCAGCGCTCTGTATTTTTATTTATTTTTTATTTTGCAGCGTGGCGAATAGATTTGCAAGGATTGTGCTAAAGCTGGTTTACAGACCATATGTGTGGGGCGCGGCGGGGTAATTCCCTCTGTGCCATTTCACACATCTTTCCCGTAACGGCATGTTTCCGCAAGAGATAGGCATGCTCAATTGTTATAAGTCACAGGCGATTTCTGTGCTTTCTTATCAGATTTTTGGGGTCCACTGACTGGCTGCAGTATGTCGGAAAGCGATATTCAATCCACATGAAAGACTTCTTGTGCGGATATAATCCGGGATTTGTGCAGACTTTCTGATGATCTGTGCACTTCCTGATCTGCCATGAATCACAAAGCCAAGTGGCAGAATATTAGAGGCTGTCATCACCGATTTCTATCACTTTCCAGCTATTTAGTGAGGCTGAGCAAAGATCAGCGACGTTGTGCCAAAGTGTGCGAACCCAGAAGCAGCGGTGACCTGAATCAATAAAATACGTTGTTTTATTGGGGTTAGCGCATTTCGTTGCCTTCAGATTCTGTTAGATTGCCTTTTAACAGGTTTGTGTTTCCTGATGAGCTTTTCTTTTGTGCAGTAAAATACCTTGCAATGCTGTGTTAAAGTAGATATAAACTCTAACTGGATGACTTCTAGTTTGCTATGTGCAGCACCCAGGACAAGGTTATCGTGTGCTCAGAGTGGAGACATCTAGCTGCACCACCTCCATAATGGTATCCACTGAATCATAAATCCCAAACTGCCCCCTTACCCCCTCGTGCATATCCAATCTTCTGCAGCTGGAATCCCACCTTCCAGATGCCTATCTTGGGATCACTGTGCATCTCTGGGTCTGTCATCGGTTTTAAAATGGACCTGGGTGTTTTCAGCCTCTGCCGTGGCTCTTCCGCAGTGGCAGCTTTCTTCCTCCTCCTGGGGTGTGGATCACGGTGTCTTCTGCCATGCATCCTCCTCCTCCTAGTCGTCCAATAGGATCGCCTGACCTTTCAGCCAATCTGGAAACGTATATCAGACCCACACTTCCTGATTGGCGGAGAGGTGATTCAGTGTTAGCAAAGCGAATATTCATTTGCTTTTCTAACACACCTGGGTGGGCTCCAAGCGCAATGCTATGCTCACCTCCCTCTAAAAGAAGCCAGACGCATGAATAGCCGGTGGCTGCGGCGGCCGTGGATAGATTCATGCTATGCATAAATCAATCCATTAACCATATAAGGGGTGGCGTGGATGGGGAGGCGGAGCCTGTGCGCCAATAATAGACGGGCCGCCCCTGCTCCTCGGGCTGATTGTGAATAGGGCTGCACTGGTTAGGGGCAAAACTAAAGGAAGGTCCCACATAATGAGAGTGCAGCTTGCCACTTGGTTTGCATTTCCCCTCTTTATCCACCAGTTGTGTTTGGTTTGTTTTTTGTTTTTTGTTTTTTTCAGTGCTGCTGATTTTCTTTTGCCTCGTTTGTTTGTTCGTTCGTTCGTTCGTTCGTTCGTTCCCTGTCTACATGCACTCAGCACAGTATTAATGGCATACAGGGATTTTTTTCTCAGAGAATAGGTGTAGGAACCCCCCCCCCCCCCCTTCTGGGTCAATTCTTGTCTCCGCCCCCTACCCATCTCTGAGCACTGAGTATCATTTTGTGATGTTAAGTAATTTGTATGGAATTTGTTATTGATAACAAGAAAAGCAATAAAATGGATCCCCTGCAGCAAGCAACAATAGACCCCCCCCCCAGCAACAAAAGACCCTTAAGCAACAACAGATCTTCCAGCAGCCGCAAACAAACCCCTCCCTCAACAGTAGATCCCTCTCAGTAACAATTGATGCCCCCAGCAACATAAGACCACCCAGCAACATTAGATCCCCCTACCAGCAACAACAATAGATCAACATGCAATAATATATCCCCCAGTAGTCAGCATCAATAGAGCCTCCAGAACACCCCAGCACCCTTTGCCATTACAAACAGTACATTCAGTGTTGAAGGTGCCGGAACTGCATTCCCCCACGTTCCCGCTGAAAAAAAGCCCTGATGGCATATCATTGCTCTGGACTGGCTTCCTAAAATTGATCATGCCTGTGCAATTTGTGTCGTCAGGGATGCTTGTTGTCACCACCAGGGGGCACATATGGCAAGGCGACAATGCAGGACCACATTTGAGCAACAGTTGTCACCCCATAACAGAAAATGCCTGAACAAGGACCTTGGTGGCAGTCACCAAAAATTATTATTGAAAGCTGCAGATTTTAAAAAGTTTTTAAAGAACTTTGGCGAGACATTGACGTGTTAAAGATTATGTGAGATTTTAGCGATTGGGCTTTAAAGTGTATCTAAACTAAACTCCAAAATCTTAAAATTTGCCAGATTTCTATGGCTTGGTCTGGTGGCTATGTTTATTTTAATTTTTTTTTATTATTGTTCTGTGCAGCTCACAGAAAGTGGCAAGCATTTCTGGCAAGATCAACCGGTATCCTCTGTATTTGCTGAACATTTTCTTGAAATGTAGAACGAAATCAGCCTAATGAATGTAAGCTGCAATATATTACATTTTATTCTTGAATTTAGTTACTCATCAAAGTGGAAGTCCAGCCTATTAACTAAGCTTAAATCTGCTCCCACCCCTTCTAAACCCTATTTTGTTTACCCTGTGAAAGAACTTGCCTATTCTGAGAGTGGTCCGATCCAGGGACATGATCAGCTGTCAGCGGCAGCTTCATTGTAGAGGAGGGACAGCCGAGAACAGATGCCTATGGGTGACGCCAGTGCCCAGGCTCTGAAGCCATTGTTGGAAACCTCTATTCTTCACTGAAGCTGGCCGCTGGGGAGATCATGTGACTGGACCAGCTCGCTCGCTCTCAGAATAGGTACGTTTACACACTCACTAGGTTTAGCATATGGTTTAGAAGGGGGGTGGGAGCAAGTTTAAGCTTGGTTAAAATGGTTGTTAACCCACTCTAACTTTATATTGTTCCCCAATGACAGGTGTTCCTGCCTCTACGTTTTATAAAAAAAAAAAATGCCTTCTATACCTGATCTCAGAGTGCCGCTCATGTGACCAGCCAGCTCTCTCCTCTCCCCGTTTGACAGCTGCAGCGAGTGGGGCGAGATTCCCCCATTGACGTCAGTTGGGACAAGAGGAGGAGAGAGCCGGCTGGTCATGTGAGCGCCGAGTGGCGCTCTGAAATCGGGTATAGAATCCTTTTTCTTTTCTTTTTTATAACACCCAGAGACAGGAGCACTTGTCATTAGGAAACAAGGAGGATTATATACGATATATTTAAAAAAGTTATTTCAGCAACAGGAGGGGAGGGTTTGGGCACTTGGCACAGAGCTGACAGGGAGGGAGGGGGGAGAGAGGACAGAGGTGGACAGAAGAGCTGCGGATGACAGAGCCACATAAACTGACCACGGTGTCAGGGCTCAGCAGCCATAATACACCGTGGTCAGTTTACAGAGGGGAGGGCAGAACCAAGCAGGATCAGCCCAGGTATTTTAGGTGATACAGGGGGCAAATTTATAGAGCACAAGCACTGTGCTGTATAACATGCTTTAAAGGAACAGGATCTTTATTAACCTAGAAGAAAATTTAATAAAAAAAACTTTAAGAATAGGTTGGACTTCCACTTAAAGGATCTCCACTGAGTTTGAATTCACCAACAATTTGCATTCTGCAGAATTATTTCTACCTGCTTCAAAATGTAACCAAAATGCCAAGTAATAGGCTGAAATTGAAAAATGTTTATAAATGTTCAGAATGGATATTACACAGGAGATTATCAATTTTCAAAGTGCCAAAGAAATCTCTTAATGTACAGCATAAGTTGAACTTTTTAGATAGTTGGGGTTCTCCCCCTCTTTCCTACCCCCCCCAGTGTTGAGGACATGTGGCCTGGTATGGGTCAGGGGGAAAAGGGGTGAGTAACGCATCCTTTCTTGGCCTGCCAGACTGCATGCTCAGAGTATGGAATTTGGGGGATCCTCGCGCTGTATGTTTTTTTAACACGTCCCTGCCCCTTTGTTCACAGAAGGGATGAGTCACTGGTTGTTAGGATGCTGGTGGGTGCCAGCTCCCTGACAACTAGTAACCCTAAGCAGGAGCACTCACATTTAGCAGTGGTTGTAATACCGCTGCTAAATGTTTCATTTTCTGCTGCAGCCAGAAGTCCAGTTGGCGATTTAAAATAAGGTGAAAACAAAATGAAAAAATAAAAAGAATGCATGCTTTTTAATGAAATGCCTGCTTCTTTGATCTATACCTCCTAAATTATTTTAATGCAAAAACTAATTTGGTATTGATTTCTTAGTAAATTGACCCCATTGTTTGTTTTCCCAGCAGGATTAGGGCACTTTTTAAGTTACCTTAATATATATCCAGGTAAAGAGTGCTTTTGTGAGCTGTCACCAAGGGTCCCCGCCAATGTAAAATAATTAAGTGTTCTCTATAACTAAGGAGAAGATAAAGTTATTTGTGAATTGTGCATGGCAGGACTGTGATCACACGACTGCTCAATATTTGCTCTCAAGCCGGTTGTAGGTTTTGTTAGTATTCAGAATAAACGTTCACGTTGTTTGCAGTTTCATTTAGTGACTTGCACTCATTGTAATAATCACCTGACAATTCTGCCTCTCAGATATGATGGAGGGCCGTGACAGAACTCTTTTTTATTTTTATCACTTTTTTTTTAATCCCCAAATTTCTTCAATTTGGCCGGCGGTTATCCCTCTTCGCAGCGCTCGTTTTCTTGCAGCACTTGCCCATCTCTGACTAAAGTCCGCCTGCCCCCGAGTGCTCCCTTAATTTGTCGCTGGCTAGCTGCATTGTCCCGTCAAGGGGAAAAGTTGTTTGTTTCAGAGGAAACAAATAAAAGTCATTATCTCTGTGGCCATTTGCTGCTGAACACTATTTTATGTTCACCAAAACTCTTTGTATAATGAGGAATTTTTAGCCACCTAAAAGTGCTGCCCACCGCGGAGCTCTAGAAATGTTGTTTTTCCATTTATTTATAGTTTTTAAGATACACGCATGAACATTATCAGCTGAATGCAAATAATCTTATCACTGCGAGTTAATGTTTTAAACAGCTTCTTTCTCTGTATGGCTTTTCTATTGATATGTACATGGGAGCAGACATATGTGCTTCTTATATATGCAAGCCCGTTTTCATACTTGGTAGTTCTTTCTTTTTTTTTTTTTTTTTTGCACTTGGTAGTTCTTTTTAGTAATTGGACTTTACTGTTGCTTTGTCTTTAAAGTCAATCTATCACTCTGCTCACATTGATGGAAAACCAGTGTTGCTTACCTCAGCAGTCATTTAGTAGGGGTGCTGACTATGCTCTATGATCTACAGAGGTAAAATGTACAAAATGGAATAGCAAACCTGTATAAATTGTAAACATAACCTCAAAATGTGCCCTTGTTGGAAATGTAGTTTTTGTACGGTTTGCTCAGCTTATAAACTGCCCATCAATGGCATTGTGAGTGTTGGCTAAGCTGTGTATGTTAGGGTAGTGGTGTTCTGTGCTATGCGATGCTCATGTTTCTCTTGTAGCGCTCGGTCACGGCGGCTTGTCCCGGTTCTGCTCCTGTCACGCCAATCGATGGTATTTGCTGATGTGATGTGTTTGGGAGGCATTGTGTGTCGCTCTGTGACACGGTGACATCTCTGGGCCTTCTTGTCTCGCTAAATCAAGATGACCGTTTTTTTTCTCCATGTCCCTCTGTCCTTTGGCCATACTGCGAGATTCAAGCTTTGTCTCCCTTTAGCAGGCAAATCTCTCGGGGGCACGCCAACCTTATTTCCAGTCTTCTAGAACTTCCTGTAGTGCTCATTGTGCAGTTTTGTTCACACGTTGCTGGGAATGTGATGGTTTTTAAAATACTTTCTGTGTAGAGTTTTTGTAGTAGTGATAGTCAACCCACAACACACATATAAGGGGCCTAAACTGCGGGGCCAAACATATATGCTTGGCTTATGTAATGATACAGAAAACCGTCACAGGCTGCAGACGTGCTACATATATAAACTTGTACATGTAGTCAGATGAAGGAAGATGTCAAACTCAATAGCTCTGGCAAGACAGCCCTCACACAGGAAGGCCTTCCCTCCATGGGCAGTCAACAGTAGCTGACCTTAGCGCCCAGCCACCGTATATATGTGTCCATGGCGGTCTGAGGTTCTCTACAGAGATTGTGTTCTTCCAGAACAATGACCAAGCTGTCTCTGGCAGCTCTCTGTCATGGTTTGTGATTGGGAGCCAGCGGCATAGGCTTCCAATCATATGACCATCTCTGAGAGCCAATCGCATTAATCACATGATCGGGAGGCTCTCCCCCTCCCGGCGTTAAAGCCCACCTAAAGGGCCACCAGGAGGTGTCGGGAAGAGTTGCTAAATATTGTTGCTAAATATGTCTAATATACACTGCCTATGTTTTTCAGGGGCAACACTACTCTCTGAGAAGACAGGGACCTCGCAGATCTATATTGGGCCCCTTTCACACGGTCGGAACGTTCAGGTCCGCCTGTCAGTTTTGTCGGCGGACATGAACGGTCGCTCCATGCAATCGTATGGAGCGTCGGATGTCAGCGGAGACATGTCCGCTGATATCCGACCCCATCCGATCTGCCAGAATCAGACGTATGGCGATACGTCCCCATCCGTCTATATCGGATCGGGTGAGATCTGATGAAAACGGACATGCTGTCCGTTTTCATCAGATCTCTCCATAAGAGACAGCGGCTCTGCACAAGCCCCTCCCCACTCAGTGAGCAGAGAGGGACCTGTCATCCGCCGGCTCAGCGGAGAGATCCCCCACTGAGCTGACGGACTCCGTAGTGACGAGGCCCTCCTCATGGAAAAACAATATGACAGAAGCTGAGCAGCAATGGACCTCAGCAGCTGTCATATTGTTAGTCCATGAGGAGAGTTTAATACTGGTTCTAATCTAAATCTGTACAAGACAGAGATTGAAGATATGTTGCAAGAGGCAGAGACTGTCAGGGACTGTCGACAGATTGTAGGAGACTGTCGGGGACTGGCAACGCGTTGCAGGGGATTTTCGGGGATTGGCGACGTGTTGCAGGGGACCGGTGCCATGGTTCAGGAGACTGAGATCACTGCTATTACAGCCTCTTTACAAAGTAGTACTACTGTATCCTACAGTGACAGTAGAACATAGGGAGGAATTGGTGAGAGCTGTGGAGGACTGAGGAGATCGACACTCCTAGCTGTGTCTTGTGCCCATGCGGAGGTCAAGAGACGAGAACTTGTGTACAGAGTGGTGCTGGGCATGTGAAAAGGAAGTTCTTTCTGCCTCAGTTTACATGGGGTTTAACAGGATTTTTTTTTAAATACACTTTAACACAAAGTCTATCTACAGGCATTGTGACGCCCATTTCATCTGAATGTAAGCACTACTTTTTCAAAATGCACTACACCAAACTGCATGGTACTGCAGTACCATGTAATTTAGTGCCTGCAAATGTGATGCCATTAACAATACATTGGCACCTGCATGCGGATCACAAGCGCAGCATGTTCACCTGCGATGCGGGAAATCCGCAGGGAATGCACCCTTCCAGCACTGCGTTCTGATCCGGCCCTGAGGAAGGGTTATCTGATTTGTATTGCTTTCTGTGTCCCCACTGCGGAGAGATTCATCCTCTCTGTCTCAATTACCACTGTTTCTGGAAGGAAAAGTGACAGGAAGTCACCAGTGTCACCAGAACAGGAGGTGATGGGAAATCTTTCCGAGGAGACACCTGTTCCAGTGGCCTAGGAAGAGTATTCCCTTCACTTCTGAGGGATTTCAGTCCTTTCTGGTCTTCCCTTGGAACAAGAAGTAAGGGGGGGAAAAGGGACAAAGATGGCAAAAGGAAAACCCCCGGCAGGTACATTCTCTATCTGAAAAAAAGTTTCAGCTCAAGACACACTTTAAGCTCAAATAGGACTTCAATCTTTCGCGCTCTTTCTCTGCCATTGTTGCAGAGAATACAGATTTCTGTCATTGTTTGTGACAATCTCCTCACTAAAGAAAAGTATATATAAGACTGCATCTAGTGAACTTTGCCTACTTCTAGCCGGCCTGGCTAACGAGTTAATCCACCACTGGCTGGAGAGTCCGGCTCCCATTATCGTGTGGCTCCAAAGCGCTCCATGCTCTGAAGAGGTTAAACGTAATCTTCGAACGCAGCCCATAAAGCCTTTTGAAAATGATCAGAAACCCCCGAGCTCCAAATCTCAGGAAACATCCGTTTATTTCCCAGCGCTGTCAACGAGGGCGGATTGAGAATTCCAAGCCGATCGAGGAGCGCAGATCAATGGATTATCCAAATACTAAACATCCTCCTCTCAGGGAGGGCCAACTGGTCCCGGCGGCGTGTTGTAAGATGCTAATATTCCAGTAGCTTACGGTCGGACCGCATGCGCTTGCCTGGCTGGCGCGGGGAGAGGAGAGATTTACATAAGAGAACTCAGGGGCTTTGTCACGGCAGTTGTATAAAGTGATATACAGCGCAGATCGAGTGGAGAATGTCCCTGGGTAGAAGGCGGCTTACAGCGTCTTGGAGCAGAGATTACTGTTTTATCTTGTCATACTAAATTAACGTGGCAGCGCACTGCTAAACACTCCTGACCTCTTCATCTGCCGAAATTGCAGCCTAGAGCGGCCGTGGTATTTAAGACTCTCTATCTCCTTCCTTCTATTCTCCTTCCTTTTTTTTTTTTCCATCTCCCTTTTTTCCCCTGCCAGTTAATTAATATGTATGTGGGTGATTACACGTGCTCGGGGCATTCGCAGGGACGAATGATCAGCGACGCTTGTCCTTTCAGATAAAACTGATTCCGACAGGCAGTTGACAAGATACAAAAAATGATTAATTTGACCGCCGTTTGATTCCCTTCCCCTGTCCGTACATGGCGACATCTATACTTCTTGTTAATCGGAAGTAGATCCTGGCAGGACAGTGACCCTGGGGGGGGGGGGGGGGCAGGAAGCTGACAGCCCAGGTACATTTTTGTTGGGCAGATTTGGTCTGGCAGAATATCCTGAATATTGGTTTTGTTGATTGACGTAAGCCGTCTACGGTGGCATTTGTCATATATATATATATATATATATATATATATATATATATATATATATATAATATATATATATAATGTGTATATACTACCCTTCTTTTTTTGTTTGGTGATAAAAGAAAAAAGAAATAAAAATATTTTTAGGATAGCTGTATGCATCGCATGGAGTTTACCATTTTATTGCAAATTTTTACCATTTTATCTTTTCTGTAGACATTGAGGATCTGTAGAAAGAGAACACTTAAGCCCCGTACACACGATCGGATAACCTATGGATTTTCGTCCGATGGATTTGTCCATCGGAAATCCGATGAAACTGTTTTTCATCAGTCTTGGCCACACACCATCAGTCAAAAAACCGACCGTTCCAAACGCGGTGACGTAAAACACTCCGATGAGCCGAGAAAAATGAAGTTTAATGCTTCTGAGCATGCGTCGACTTGATTCTAAGCATGCGTGGGTTTTTTAACCGATGGACTTGCCCATAGACGATCGGAAATTCCCATCGGTTTTTTATCCATCGGAAAATTTTAAAACAAGTTCTATTTTTTACAACCGATGGAAAAAAGACCGATGGGTACCATACACGATCGGTTGGTCTGATGAAAACCATCCATCGGACGGTTTTCATCAGTCAAACCGATCGTGTGTACGGGGCTTAAGTGGGATTGTCTGCTGTGCCAGAATTAAGTCTACTAGAATTGCAGTAAAAAGCATTGCACATTGCTTCTCACAAAGATGAATCTTCAAGTGGAGTAAGGTTGCCGGTGATTCCTGAGAATTAATCTGAAAGCAGAACTTCAGTCTTGTACAGTTGCACACGCTTCTCTCCTGTATTGAAATTACTTACAGCAAGTCCGAACCCATCTCATTTTCTGGCAGAAGGATGTCCAGCATCATTTAGCGCTATCCTCCCCAGCTTGACTGTCTGGCCCATCCCTTTTATTGATTGTATTTCAGTTCTTTCAATCATGGAGGCTCAGTATTACATGTGGGTGTTACCCAGGGTTGCCTGCATGTAAATGCAGGGTGTCTTGAAGCTCCCATTCCATTTGACTGACATCCATCCATCAAGCAATTTTGATATTTATGTAACTCCTCCCAAGAGCCAGCCCACAGCTTGCGTCAGGAGGAATAGTGAGGCAGGGTGCTGTAATGTTTTCAGGCAACTATGTACAGCACACTGCCAGCTTTTCCCACTAGTCATGATCTGCTTGCATTGCATAGAGAAGCACAAATACCAAGTGACTTCACTGGTTCTAAAATAAGTATGTAATGGGAATAAAGATTTCAGTAGCAGGTTGATGAGGGGATTGGAGGAACCGGGAAAGTCAAAGTATAAGCAGATTAACTTTTTTTTAATTTATTTTTATTTAGGGTTCATTCAGATGGGTGCTGTCACCGCTCCTGGCTGCAGGCTGCCTATGTTATTGCACCAGCATCTGCCCTGAACTGCGTGCAAGGCAGTCTGTAGAGGTGGATGCAGTCACAGCCACAGCTGTGCAGACGCGCCTATATGGCCTTGAACGCACGCGGTCTACATTTGAGATAGATGTCAGGTTTTTACTGATGTCTGTGCCCTCACTGGGGAGATTTACCCTCTGTCTGTTTTGGGACTATTGTAATTGGGAATGAAGGTAATGGGAAATCCAAAATTTTAAACTGTGTCCAGAACAAAAATAGAAGTGAAGTCTTAACAATGGGGACACCTTTTCCATTGTCTGATAATAAGTGCCTTTCCCTTCCGTAGATTGCCTCTCAATTCCAGCTATGCCTGCAGTAGAGGAAATGAAGGGAAATCGCCCCCAATGACACACAGATGGCAAAAAAAAAATTTAAACAGGTTTTAACTCTCCCCTCCTTCATTTTAAAGTGTTGTTTTAGATATACCTTTTAGCCCAGGTTCACACTGAATGCGAGTTTGAAATCGTGTGAGTTAAGCTGAACTCGCAGGATTTCAAGCCGGCATTTCAGTCCGACTTCGGGGGCGATTTGAGAGACATCTATGCGGGTTCATGCACAGATGTCTATTGAAATTGCCCCGGAAGTCGCAAAAAGTAGTGCAGGAGCTACTTTTGTAAACTGGTGCGGAGCCACAAAGTTAGCGCTGCAGTCGCACAGATTCGCATGGTGCCGTTGCCGGCAATAGGCTCTGATTTGGCGATTTGACATTTTGAAGGGGGCTTAAGCTGTGTGCATATTTCAGGGAAAGTGGGAGGAGGATTACGGTAAATCTTCTTTACAAATGAATACATTGAATATTCTACTTCTCTATTCTGCAGCTAGCGTTATTTCAGGTGTGGAATTTCAGTGAATTGTCATTGCACGTTTATTGATCCTTTACCACAGTCGGAGTGTCGCTGCAATTTTGCAGCGGACCCCATAGTGAACAGTGAGGAGGAAATCTATGAAATTAATTAGGAAAGACGAAGTGTGACTCTTATAAGTCGGTCCCCCGCCTCGATTTGTCTCTACGTGGGTCGAAGCAGTTGAAGAGCTCAATGGGAGCTTTTTAATTATCATTCTCTGTTTGATCTTACCCGGTTTAATGAGTGGATTGCCGAGGATGGCGCTCGCGTGCCGCAGGAGAGTGATACCTGCCTGCTAATTCCTGATTTACATTTAACAAATTAGGTGATGGAGATAGGAGGTGAATCCCCACGTACCAATTTGGATGGTGGTGGAACTTTTACGCAAGTACTAGATGTTTTTAAAGACCCAGCCAATCCTTTTAGCAGGAACCAGAGACCTATAGAAGGCATCAGCCTGTTATTAGATTTGATATGTATTTTAATTTAAAAAAATGACTCGTCGCATCCATCGCTGCACCAGAGAACACGGAGTCAGCCCTATCAGATTCTGCACCAAAAGAGCTTACACTCCAATGTACCACCACAGTCGCACACTATCGTTATTGTTTCTATACATTTTATTATTAGAGAAGGTGATTTTGCTGTGGGGTAATATCACAGATTTTATTCTTCTAAAATATATGTCCTTTTCTGCAGCCGCATTCAGGATGCGTCTGAGAGTAGCTTTGCATCCTTCTCTCCTGCTCAGGTATGCATTGGCAGGCTGCAGTGGGCTCAGAGAAGGCAGGGCTAGAACCAGGGAACACAATAGTTGTATTTTTGGAGGATTGGATAAAGGGCTGTTCAGAAATTGGGGATGACTGCAGCTGTGAGATTTTCACTAGCTGGAGCAGCATCTGCAGAAGATGAATGCCAGAAAAAGGAAATAAAGGCAATCTGCAGACTCTGTCACCTGAATTTTAAATTGTCCACATCCAACTGAAGGGGAGCTTTGTATCATGGTGAAAGGAGTTTTCAAGCTCTGATTCCTCTCAAGTTTCCAACAGTGACTCTCGCTGGCTGGATATCTGGGACAGTTGCTTGCTGTAGTTATAACTACAGTAACTGAAATGACGCGTGACACTCCACGTGCAAGAGTCCATGTTGCTTGTCACTCGTTCACAGATCTCTCTGAAGTGGGTGATTTGTACCTGAATCTGGGAGCTGTCAGCACAACGCTTGGCTGTCCCCCTCCTCCCCGCCAGCGCTGTCACTTTTCATTAGACATGGGTAAATGGCACAATCACAACACTGCCATTTACCACGAGCCCAATAGAGGGGACACATGGCGAACCGTCAGCTGGCTGATTCCTCAACATCCATTTCATTTAGATTTCGGAGATGAGCAGCCAGGAATGGGGTAGTGAAGGGAGCAGAATCTGGAATCTGTCCACCATATTCATCCCAAAATTACACCCGGCGCATCCAACAGATGTAGGAGGCCTTGGGTGATTGCTGCAGAATGATCTGTCACGGAGCCTTGTGTCCAGAGTATCCCCATAATTTTGCTTAATCTCTATAAAAGCCCAAAGATTTCCGTGTTTTATATAGCTCTGACACATTTTGCAGTGCTGTAAAGAGAACACTGAACCATTCACATCTGTCTTTGCACCAGTGGAGCTTACACTCTAATTTCCCCACCACAATCGCCCTTTATTATAATTCTAAATTCATATAGCTCTATTCTGCAATGCTGTCACATAGTATAAGACCTCATGCACACTGAGCATTTGCTCAGCTCCCCTTAATGCCGTTCAACCTGGCAAGAGAAAAGCTGCTTAAAAAAACTTGCCAAAAGCTGCATTTTGCACATACGTTTAGGTGCGTTAAGCACATGAGCATTTATGGATTCCATTGCCCAGAAAGTTTATTTATTCTGGCCATTGGATTGAATCCTCAAGCAATAAACGCACCTAGTGTTTTAGATGTGTTTAGGCACGTCAAGTGTTTTTTTTTTTTTTTCTGCATAAAAGCGCCTCTCCTGAATGCACTGGTGATTCGTTTTTTTTTTTTTTCCTGCCTGTAAACACTTTTCTTCTAATATGTCTGTAAACACCTACCTTTGTGCGCATGGACACATAAGCGAACATAGAGGTGCGTTTTACAGGCAGTAAAAAAAGTCAGACGCCAAGCGGCATTTTTTTTTTTCTTTTAGCACAGTGTGCACAAGCCCTTACTCTATAGTGAATTGGAGCTTGTGCAAGGCTTTCTCTTTTGTAGTTAAAGGTTGTGGCAAGGGAATAAATGAGAGAAACATACCGGGCCGCCATTAAAGAAACATGCTTTCTTCCTGTAGGGGCAAATGTCGGACTGAGAAGCAGGATCCAAGAGAAGTCAGCGTAAACTGTAGCACTACTGCCCTGCTTGTTTCTTTACCACCGGAACTATAATTTAAAAAAATACACAAAAACCCTTGTAAATCTAGAAATGGCTGTTTTTTTAGTGTAGATGACCTTTTTAAGTTAGTTTTTTTTTGGCTTTTTAGGTGTCAACAATAAGTTCATATATAAGAATCTGACACACGTGGATAACTTATGTTTTTATAAAATGTATTCACAGAGTGACATAGAGATGGTGCAGAGCCCTATGCTTGTCTCTGACTAATGTTTGTCTCTTCTTTTATTCCACAGGATATTGATGGTAATAAGGTTGTCTCTTCGTTTGCCCCACACATCTCAGCTACCTCACCTATGAAGGCCGATGAAGGTGGAAGGCAAAGCGGCGAGTCTGTGACAAATAATTCCCTTGGAACACCTGAGAGGCGCAAAGGTAGCTTGGCAGACGTTGTGGACTCGCTGAAACAGAGGAAGATGGAGGAGCTGATTAAAAGCGAGCCAGAAGGTAAGACTGGAGTGTGAGGTCTACTGCAAACTCATGTTCTATGCTGTGTCTGTCATATTGAAACAGATGAGGATTGTATTCTATGTCGTCAGATTCAGTTACTGTGTAGTAGCCAAATATTATGTTTAAAGAGAACCTGTCATCTACCACAGACAGAGGCTGCCATTGCTGAACTGGACTCTACACACTGAGATGACCCCTGAAACTGGTTTCTGGGCAGGGCACCAATCTGGGGATAGCATACACATTGAGATGACCCCTGAAACGGAAACGCCTTCAGAAGTTTGAGTGATCCCTGCAGTGCCGGATGGGATCCTCAGATGTGATGGAAAACAACCATCACAGTTTTGAGTTCCTGATTCTGCAGACCTGATTAGTCATTGGACTGTTGGCCCCTTTGATTAACCATTTGTGATGCACCGTTGAAGCTGTATGGCTAATGGTCATGCAATCATCCACCTCAGTGTTACTGAGAGAAATATATAGGCTGACCTCTTGAGAAAAATTTGGTTTCCGGTCTGTCATACTGATCCCATGGCTTCACTACATACATTTTTGAGTCCCGAATTACAAATTTATAGATCACCACTTCTCATTGTAGTGGTTACATAACATTTTTAGAAGGAGGGCAGCCCTTATAATTTTTCTCACTTCTGGTTTTCTTTAGACATTTTTACTTGGTGAGATGTCTCATGAAATGCTTGAGATCAGGGGTGGAAAAGATGCAGCTGATTTTTGTTTGATGTACACAGCTATAAATATGGTTCTACATAGATGTGTTGGTAGAAAACCCTAACGGGCAGAGCTTTGGTTCAGAATAAATCCTCAGGGGCGGAGCTTTTTTGGTGTTTCATAATAAATCCTCAGGAGCAAAACTTTGTTAATGTTTCTGATTAAATCCTCAGGGGTGGGGCTTTGGAGGTGCTTCAGCATAAATGTTTACGTGAATAAAATTGGGAACTGGGCCACATTCACACCTACATTTCACATGGCAGATCGCACCTGAATGTTTTCTTTCATTCTCCGACACTTGTTTTGTATGCATGCTTTTTTCAGTGTGCAGCCATGCCTTTTCTAATGGACCTGAAAACAGCACGTGACCCCAATACACTACAAAAGGTACACCTGTATACACCAGTGTTGTGGTGAAAAGAAAAGGGTCAGGTGGTGTTTTTGATGCATGGACCTGTGAGGACCCTGAAGATTTTAAGAGGTGCACTGAAAAAAAAAACACATGTACTGTACAGCAATGCATGTCGTTCCATGAAGATGAGCAATTATAAGGCCTCTTTCACACGGGGCAGATCCGTGAAGATCCGCCCCGTGAAGCTCCGCTTGCTCAGCGGGGATCGCTCCGTTGATCCCCGCTGAGCCGACGGATGACTGGGCGGTCCCCGCACACTGTGCAGGGACCGCCCTGTCAGTGCGCCGCTCTCCCCTATGGGGAATCGGATGACGACGGACCGTAGAGTCCGTTGTCATCCTATCCGCTCCGCAGACGGAAGGAAAAATAGGATTTTCCTCCGTCACACTTTTTCGGAGCGGAGCGGATGTCAGCGGACATGTCACCGCTGACATCCGTGCTTCCATAGGGGTGCATAGAGGATCCGTTTCAGGTCCACCTAAAAAACTGACAGGCGGACCTGAATGGACCTCCGTGTGAAAGGGGCCTAACGTGTTCTATAAGATGCGCTCAGGTGTGAACATGTCCTGTAGGGGCCATGCTTGCAGCCTGCTGGCTTTGTACTTGGTGACATTTCCCTTGTAGGCTTTGCATTATGAGGTAAGATTTGGTGGAGGGGGGGGGGGTGTATAGCAGATGCTTAGCAAGGACGATCACTGGTCGAATTGTGGAAAAGGGAAAGCTGCATTCTCAGACCAGTTTATTGCATTCTAGTGTGTGCTGGTTGGCTGATTTAACAATGACAATCCCTGCCTTCAACACTGGTCTGTACTGTGGACATAGTTACATAGTTAGTCAGGTTGAAAAAAGACACAAGTCCATCCAGTCCAACCATAAAAAATAAATAAAATAAAAAATATCGTACAATCCCATATACCCAATTCTATACCCACAGTTGATCCAGAGGAAGGCAAAAAAAAAAACAGCAGAGCATGATCCAATTTGCTACAGCAGGGGAAAAAATTCCTTCCTGATTCCCCGAGAGGCAATCGGATTTACCCTGGATTTACCTATAAATGTTAGTACTCAGTTATATTTACATTTAGGAAAGAATCCAGGCCTTTCTTAAAGCAATCTACTGAGCTGGCCAGAACCACCTCTGGAGGGAGTCTGTTCCACATTTTTACAGCTCTTACTGTGAAGAAATCTTTCCGTATTTTGGAGATGAAAAAGGGATTTTTATAACAGCTTACCTGTAAAATCCTTTTCTTGGAGTACATCACGGGACACTGAGCGACTTAGTCATTACTAATGGGTTATATAGATTACCTTCAGGTGCTGGCACTGGCCAATTCCAAACCGGAAGTACCCTCCCCTATATAAGCCCCTCCCATCCGGGAGCACCTCAGTTTTGTAGCCAAGCAATAAGTGTCCCAAAAAGAGGGGTGGGAGCTCTGTGTCCCGTGATGTACTCCAAGAAAAGGATTTTACAGGTAAGCTGTTATAAAAATCCCTTTTTCTTTTTCGTACATCACGGGACACAGAGCGACTTAGTCATTACTAATGGGACGTCCCAAAGCAATGCCAAATGAGGGGAGGGATACATAAGCTGGGCGCCATCAGGCATGAGGATCTTTTGCGGCCTGCAACACACTGCGCCCAAAGGCGACATCCTCCTGACTTCTAACGTCTACCTGGTAGAACCTAGTAAACGTGTGTACCGAAGACCATGTTGCGGCCTTACATACTTGAGCCAGGGAGGCCTGGTGATGCACTGCCCATGAAGTTCCAACTGCTCTTGTGGAGTGCGCCCTAACTTTGAACGGAGGCGGTCTCTTTCTCAAGCCATAGGCTTGTATTATGACCTGTCGAATCCACTTGGCTAAAGTGGATTTTGATGCTGCCTGACCCTTTTTAGGGCCTTCCGGCAGAATAAACAAAGTATCCGTTCTGCGAATCTGAGCAGTGGCTTTTAGATAAGCTTTAACTGCTCTTACTACATCCAAAGAATGTAATAACTTTTCCTCTACCGAGCTAGGTTTGGGGAAAAAAGAAGGAAGAACCACATCTTGGTTCAAATGAAACCTCGATACCACCTTGGGAAGAAAGGCTGGATGAGGACGTAATACTACTCTGTCCTTATGGACAACCAGATATGGCTCCTTACAGGACAAGGCGACTAATTCCGATACTCTTTTAGCCGAACAAACGGCTACTAAGAAAATCAATTTCCTGGTGAGAAGAACCAAGGAAATGTGTTGCAATGGTTCAAACGGTTGTTTCTGTAGAACTGACAGAACCAGGTTTAAGTCCCAAGGACATATGGGAATACTAACCGGAGGGCTAATACGCATCACTCCTTGTATGAAAGCTTTGACTAGTGAATGCGAAGCCAAGGGCCTTTGAAAAAATATTGACAAGGTCGAAATCTGACCCTTGATAGTACTCAAGGCTAGCTTCCTATCTACAGCCCACTGTAGGAAGTCCAAAATCCTCCCTATCACGTACTTACGTGGATGCCATTTCTTGGCCTCACACCACGTAATGTACGCTTTCCAGATCCTATAATAGATCTGCCTGGATACCGGCTTCCTGGCATTGATCATGGTAGATACCACAGAATTAGAGAGCCCTCTCTTTTTCAGAATGTGGGCTTCAATAGCCAGGCCGTCAAACCTAGGGCTGGTAAGGAAGGGTGGTATATCTGTCCCTGCGACAGCAGGTCCGGACGATGTGGGAGGGTCCAAGGACTCCTCACTGACATTTTTACAATCTCCGCGTACCATGCCCTTCGGGGCCACGCTGGAGCCACCAGAATCACTGGTTTCTTTTCTACCCTGATTCTGCGGAGTAATCGCGGTAACAATTGTGGCGGTGGGAATGCATATATCAGCTTGAACTGATCCCAAGGGAACACTAGGGCATCCGAGCCGCAAGCTAGAGGATCCCTTGTGCGAGACACAAATCTGTCCACCTTTGCGTTGAATCTGGATGCTAGCAGATCTACATCCGGTGTTCCCCACCGCTGGCATATTGCCTGGAAAACCTCGGGGTGAAGAGACCATTCCCCCGGGCATAATTGTTGGCGACTTAAAAAGTCCGCTCTCCAATTTTCCACTCCTGGGATGAAAACCGCGGATATGGCTGGGACATATTTTTCTGCCCACTCCAGGATGCAATTTGCTTCCCTCTGGGCTGCACGACTCCTGGTGCCACCCTGGTGATTGATATATGCCACTGCTGTGGCATTGTCTGATTGAATTCTGACAGGGGACCCTTGGAGTTTGGATGTCCATGCTACTAGGGCATACCGGGCTGCTCGTATCTCTAAGAGATTGATGGGCAGGGCCTTTTCTGCTTCTGACCACTTGCCCTGGAGAGACCATTGCTCCAGTACTGCCCCCCAGCCTATGAGGCTGGCATCTGTAGTGACTACCTTCCAAGAAACCGGACTGAAGGGTTTCCCTTTTTCCAGATTCTGGGGCACCAACCACCAATGGAGGCTCTTGCGAACGGAAGGGGACAGGGACATTGGTAAGTCTAAAGTCTGAACTTTTTTGTTCCAGGCTGACAGTATGGCCCTTTGCAAATTCCTTGAATGGAATTGACCGTAGGGTACCGCTTCGAATGAAGCCACCATTTTTCCCAGCAGCCTCATGCAGAGGCGTATGGATGGTTTTCTTTTTGTACCCACTAAGTGGGTCAAATCTTTTAAAGACGACACCTTCTCTGGAGGTAAGAAAATCTTTCTCTGATTTGAATCCAGCCTTAGCCCTAAGTATTCCAGACTTTTGACTGGTCTTAGAGCTGACTTGTCCCGGTTGATAATCCAACCGTGATATTCCAGATACTTGATTGTCTTGTGAATAGCTACTTCCAGCTTTTCCACTGAGTGGTCTATTAGTAGCAGGTCGTCTAGATATGCCATTATCGTTACACCCTGTGTTCTTAGATTGGCCAATAATGGGGCCAGAATTTTTGTGAACACTCGTGGTGCTGTGGCCAGACCGAAAGGTAAGGCTCTGAACTGAAAATGGCGCCCTTCTACTGCAAAGCGTAGAAATTTCTGGTGGGCCGGAAAGATGGGAATATGCAGATAAGCATCCCTTATGTCGATCGAGGCTAACCATTCCTGCCCTTGTAGGGCGGTGGCCACCGATCGGATCGACTCCATCCGAAAAGTCCTGATATTTAGGAACTTGTTTAGCCCTTTTAGATTTAATATGGGCCTCACGTCCCCATTTGGTTTGGGGACTGTGAAAAGGTTCGAGTAAAACCCGAATCCGCTTTCTTCCAGGGGAACCTTCATGATTACACCTTGGAGCAATAGTTGTTCTAGTGCCAGAAGGAGGGATCCTCTCTTCTGGGGATCTCTTGGCACGTTTGACCTCATAAATTGGGCAGGAGGAGTGCCTTTTAACTCCAGCTTGTATCCCATACTTACTGCGGAGAGCACCCATCTGTCTCTGATGGTGTCCCGCCAGGTCTCTGTGAACAACTGAAGTCTTCCCCCCACCCGATTGAGTGGGGGCAACGCTTCATGCCTTGGGGGGAGGTTTTGTACCTCTCTTGATCCAGGGCTTCTTGTTACCCTGTGATTGTCCCTGATTTCTGCCCCCTGAATTTGACCGCGGAGGCCGTCGGAACTGCTTCACAGCCGATGTGCCCGGGACTGGAGAAGTAGGCCTCTTAAAAGAAGGACTTCTACCCTTGTTCTTAACCGGTAAGAGTGAACTTTTACCGGCAGAAATTTTCTGGATATATTTGTCCAGATCTTCTCCAAATAAGCGTTCTCCATGAAATGGGAAGCTAACCAGCAGTTTTTTACAGGGAGCTTCAGCAGACCAGTTTTTGAGCCACAGAAGCCTACGCATATGTACTACAGACAGCGTAAAGCGGGAGGCCTGTTGGATTGTATCCTTTATGGCGTCCACCGCAAAACACAAGGCTCTAGGCAGGTCAGCTAGGGCAAGAGCCTGCTGATCTGGTAAGTCCCTTAAGACTTGTTTCAACTGATCTTTCACTGCTTGGCAGACTCCAATCGCTGCTACCGCAGGTTGTGTCACCATGCTTGCTGTAGAGAAAGCAGATTTTAGTAAAGACTCCAATTTTTTATCTATTGGGTCTTTGAACATTGGAACATTATCTACTGGACATGTCAGTGATTTGTTCACAGAAGAGATGGCTGCGTCCACTGTAGGGACCCTCCATTTTTGTATGAACTTATCCTCCATGGGATAGATCACCGGAAATCTCTTGGGGGGAGCAAATATTTTATCAGGATGCTCCCAATCCTGGTAAATAAGCCCTTCTAATAAAGGGTGGATTGGGAAGGAACAGACAGCCTGGGGAGCTTTTAGCGACCCCAGCGAGGAAACCGTAGTGGATGGTGGTTCCGCCAGAGGCATTTTAAATGCTGATCGGACCATGTTAGTCAGAGACTGAACCCATAATCTTTCAGCCTGAGATGCTGAGAAAGGTTCTTCCACTGTTGATTCCTCCATAACTGAATCAACCTCATCCTGATCCCCTTCAGGTTGGTCGATCTCTGTGTGGGACTGTTCCTCCACTAACAGGCACTCTGAAGGAGGAGACGGAGATCGGACGCGCTTTCCCTGTGACAGGGAAGCAGCGATCAATGCTGTTAATCTCTCTTCCAATCCTCCCAGAGTTGAGGATAAAACCTCCTCTGTTATATATACAGGAGCAGGTGGACTGGGGACAGCCGCAGCACCAGGCACTCCTGCGGGGTTTCTACGGCTACTGACCTCTGAATTCTCAGGGGAGATTGGTGCAGTACAAGCATGCCCAATATCCTCAGAGCCCGATGGAGACCCCTTTGGCTTCCTGGAAGACCTATTTCCGGAGCGTCTGGACGACATATCCTTTAAGCACAAAGCTGAGGTATTCCCGTCGTCATACACCAATTTTTGCTGGTAATAGTCTAACATAGTTGCTGCTATATACCAGCTGGTGTCCACTAAAGTGCCTTTCTATGGGGATGCCTGCATCAACCGCCTCTGTGTGCCACTGTTTGTTGCTAGCTCTGTTTGCATCCAGCTGACACTTGTACTGTGTCTTTATACAAGCTGGGACGCCTGCACATGCGCAGAAGCGCCGTGGCGCGCATCGAGCGTCATCCACCCGCCCCGCCCCTTTTTTTTCATAGGAGGCGCGTGCACGCGCCCGCGCGCCATTGGCGCCCTTTTCGAAATCAAACAGGGACTAGGAGCCAGGGCCCTTTTTGCCGGAGGGCCTGTGCGGTGGATGAGCGCAGCAACAGGGCAGAGGAAGTGGATTCCCACAGAGAAACTTACCAACTGCCTGGATCTTTTGACTTGAGAAAACCAAAGATCCACATGACAAGAAAAATGGACTACAGCGGCCTCTAGTGGTTTAACACAGGTACCGCGGTCCTTTTTTTTTTTTTTTTTTTTTTTTCTCGACTACTATTAAAATTTTACATTTTCAGTAGTTACAGGCATACACAGATATTAGCGGGAATACCGTTAGGTAACAGACAGAAAGACAAATTAGGCTTGGGGGTCCCCCAATAGAACCAAGTTCCTGGGGGGCCCCCACTTACCTGATCCCCGCCGCAGGACTTTGTTTGGTCCACAGAAGCCCAAACTTCACCTATCACGGCAGGCATTGTAATTAAACCTTCAGGGACCGGGTTCCCAAGGATTCCACTCCCCTGGACCTGTATAGCACCCTGCACAGACAACATCTTGGTCGTGGGTATGACCAGAGCTCTGGATCCCAGGGTCCAGCCCTCCTAAGAGAGGCATTACAGGCAAAACCTTGCTCTTCTGCTGCAAGGCCCGGGTACCGACCGTTTAGCTATGAAGCTTTTTTGGTGGGATCCGGAACAGCTTACTAAGGCCCAAAAGAACCTGTACGCAAGCCCAGTGAAAACACATGTTACTCTTTGGCCAACACCTTAGACACTGGCAAAAAACTGAGGTGCTCCCGGATGGGAGGGGCTTATATAGGGGAGGGTACTTCCGGTTTGGAATTGGCCAGTGCCAGCACCTGAAGGTAATCTATATAACCCATTAGTAATGACTAAGTCGCTCTGTGTCCCGTGATGTACGAAAAAGAAATCTCTTTTCCTCTAGACGTAAAGAGTGCCCCCATGTCTTTTGTGTTGACCGTAAAGTGAATAACACCAAGTTCACTATATGGACCCCTTATATATTTGTACATGTTAATCATATCCCCCCCCCCCCCCCATTCTCCTCTTCTCAAGAGTGAATAAATTCAGTTCCTCTAATCTTTCCTCATAGCTGAGCTCCTCCATGCCTCTTATCAGTTTGGTTGCCCTTCTCTGCACTTTCTTCAGTTCTCCGATATCCTTTTTGAGAACTGGGGCCCAAAACTGAACTGCATATTCCAGATGAGGTCTTACTAATGATTTGAACAGGGGCAAAATTATCTCTCTCTCTCTCTCTGGAGTCCATACCTCTCTTAATACAAGAAAGGACTTTGCTCGCTTTGGAAACCGCAGCTTGGCATTGCATGCCAGTATTGAGCGTATGATCTACCAAAACCCCCAGATCCTTCTCCACTACTGATCCCCCCCCAGTTGTTCTCCCCCTAGTATGTATGATGCATTCATATTCTTAGCCCCCAAGTGCATAACTTTACATTTATCAACATTAAACCTCATCTGCCACATAGTCGCCCAATTAGACAGAGCATTGAGGTCGGTTTGTAAATTGGCGACATCCTGTAAGGACGTTATTCCACTGCATAGCTTGGTGTCATCTGCAAAGACAGAAATTTTACTTTTGATCCCAGACCCAATATCATTTATAAAGATATTAAAAAGTAAGGGTCCCAGCACTGAACCTTGGGGTTCACCACTGAGAACCTTAGACCATTCAGCATAAGAATCATTAACCACTACTCTCTGAATTCTGTCTTTTAGCCAGTTTTCTATCCATTTACAAACTGATATTTCCAATCCTGTAGACTTTACCTTACACATGAGCCATGTGTGGGGAACTGTATCGAACGCTTTTGCAAAATCCAAGTATACCACGTCCACTGGACAAAATGTTTGATACTAACCCCTCCAATGTGGTATGAATCTCTAAGGGTAAACCTACAGGGACTAACTTGCTTTTGAAGTTCCAGGCTTCAGGGGCGTCATGTTCATGCTTCACTGCTTGAGGAGTCCCTGACCCCAAATGGGCTTGTACATATCAGATGTCCCAACACTTCACAAGTTTCTTCCTTGATTAGGGTTAGAGATCGCTAAGTAGTGAAGGAGGGATAAAGATGGCATTAGTGGTGACTTCCATATTCCTATCCTTTTAACAGGTCTTCTTTAAAAATAAACTCAATACAAACCGCTAAATAAACAATTGAATATGTGTATGGGGGTTGCTTGACCTGCCAAAGGGTTTTATTTCTGTCCATCCAGTCCTGAGGTGTTTTTATTTTTTATTTTTTTTAAATATATTTTTATTAAGTTTTCCAAAAACAAACTTACAGACAAACAAAAATAAAGCACATACAGAAAAAAAAAAACACAACAGTGCACCAGACAATCTGGCTACCTCAGGTCACACAGGTATAAAGTACCAGTACTTTTTCTGGCAAAGTGCATAGATGTACATAAACAATGGGTATCAGTGCAAGAGAAGGGAAATAAGTATAAAGGCACAATCCGTTAACAAATTTTCATAGAAAAGTAATAGGAGATCATCCTATAGTAAAAAAAATAAAACATTTCTTGGGGTATGGTCCATCAATGATCAAATGATAATAATAAGGAGGGGGGGTCAATTAGTGCTGGGATAAGGTTAGTGGGCTGGCCAGCCATCTACCCCAGATTTTGTTGAAGGTTTTTGCTCCGTTTCCGGATTTCAAAGGTAAGCTTATATAGCAGGATAACATCATTAATAAGTTTCAACCAGAGGGACTTTAGTGAGGTCTGTGCACCCTTCCAGGACCGTAAAATAGCTTTTCTAAAAAAATAAATAAAGTATGCGTTGCAATCTCTTGGCATGAGATGATAAGTGTAGTTCCCCAAAAACAATGTTCGGGAGATCCAACGCAGATGAAATGAAGGCACCTACTTCCTCCCAGAGGTCCCAAACTATCGGGCACGACCAGAAGCAGTGCAAGAAGTCCGCCTCCTGGCCACAGCCGCGAAAGCAGGCAGCCGAGGGCAGGAAACCTAGCCTGTGTAACCTAGCCGGAGTAAAGTGTGTTTGATGGAAAATTTTTATCTGTATGATGCGGTCACGGGAGGCAATGACCGAGGACTTGTATGTCTCGCTAAATTCTGACCAGTCATCGTCGGTGAGGGAGATGTCCAGGGCGGTCCATTTTGCCTGAGCCTTGTGGAACCTGGGATTATAGTCAGACATTAGGGCCGCATAATATGCGGAGACTAGCTTAGTGGAATCAGCCGGCTAAGCAACTCTTCCAAGGGAGGCATGGTAGTGGGGTCCTCCAGGGAGCCTAACTGGGCATGGATAGCATGCCGGAGCTGGTAGTAATAAAATAAATAAGATCTCGGCAGGTAAAAATCTAAACATAACTGGGAGAAGGTTTTGAAACCCTGAGCATTGTACAGGTGACACAAATATTTAACCCCTTTAGAGTAAGAGCGGTTGGGGTCCGGGAGAATATATAGTTCGTGCAAATTCGGGTTATACCACAGGGGGTTATTGGGCGACTTTAACCAGGTGTGCTTAGAAATTTTCTGGACAATGTACCGAAATGAGGAAAGGGAGTTGGCAAGTATAGAGGTACCGGGACGGTCAGGGACTTTGCCCCTATATATGATATTATGCAGGGTTTCCAGGGAAGAAGCAATAGCCCCCTCCGTGGAAGTGCAGGCGTTGGCCGATACTGGGCATAACCAATCATGGATGTGCACCAGCTGCGATGCCAAATAGTATAAATGAAAGTTAGGAAACGCCAGGCCTGCCAAATGTGCCTGCAACCGTAGTGTTTCCAGGGCCACTCTAGGGGAGCCACCTTTCCACAAGAAAGTAGTACATATCGCATCAATGCGTTTAAAAATGGATTTAGGTACTTTACAAGGAGAGTTGGCTAGGATATAGAGAAAACAAGGTAGGTAAATCATTTTGAGCACATTGGCCCTCCCCATGAGGTCAAGAGAAAGATCCATCCATAACTTGGTCTGCTCCTGAAGGCAGGTCAATAGGGGTTCTAAGTTATTAGCAACATAGGAAGATAAAGGAGCCTGTACCAAGACTCCCAAATCTCTAAATGAGGATACCACCTGAAGTTTGGAGTCCGGGTGTATGTGGGGAGATACAGACCCATCCAATAGGAATAGACTAGACTTCTCCCAATTCACCCAGAAGCCAGAAAAGTCTCCAAAGGTGGTAATTTCGTCCAATCGGGCTCAGAGTGATTCATTCGTGTCAGCGAGATACACCAACGTGTCATTTGCATATAGGGAAATACGTTCTTCAATATTGGCATTTGGAAGACCTTTAATAGAGGTGGAGGAGCGGATGTGAACCCCAAGTGGCTCCATGGCCAAGGCGAACAAGAGGGGTGACAGCGGGCACCCCTGTCGCATGCCACTAGTGATCGGAAAGGAGTCAGTGACAGAGGAATTAACCCGTATCTTAGCTACTGGGGATGTATAAAGGAGTTTAATCCATGCTATTATGCGGGGGCCAAATCCATACATCTGTAGCACCCGGAAGAGATACGGCCATTCCACACTGTCAACCGCTTTACAAGTATCTAAAGACACAATGGCACGTGTGGGAGGACAGTCATGTGGATATTGCATATTATGAAACAGCCTACGTATATTCATTTCGGTAGACCTTCCGGGAATGAAACCCCCCTGGTCGCTATTAACTAGGGACGTGACTACACCATTCAGGCGATTCGCCAGCACCATGGCCAGAATTTTAACGTCCACATTTATAAATGAAATGGGACGGTAAGATTCACAGTGAATTGGGTCCTTACGGGGCTTTAATAGAAGTACAATCAGGGCTTCACGCATGGTTGTTGGGGGGAGGACCCCTGCATCTAAGGCCAGGGCCGTTTGAAGGAATTTGAGGGCCCCAAGCACAATGGACAACAAATTTCAAAGTTGAGTTGAGAAGCGGGGGGGTCATGCTACCGCGGGACATTGGCATTTTTTTTTTTTTAAGGAAACCAAGTTGGTGAGCGGAGGGGGCTATTGCGGGACATTGACATCGTTCGCTGTAGGGGGGGGCGCACATCTGGATGTTTCCAACGCCCAGTCCACAAAAGAGGGGAATGGTCTGCCCCCCCTCCCATACGATCCAATACTGGATCCAAAACAGCATTAAAGTCCCCAGTATAAAGCAGTGGCCCAGGGGGTCTGTTCAGCAACTGAATGGACAGTTTGGAGAGTATCTCCACAGAAAAGGGGAGGTGGAATATAAACATTTACCAGTGTAAGGGCTCTTTCACACGGGGCGGATCCGTGAAGATCCGCCCCGTGAAGCTCTGCTTGCTCAGCGGGGATCGCTCAGTTGATCCCCGCTGAGTCGGCGGATGACAGGGCGGTCCCCGCACACTGTGCAGGGACCGCCCTGTCAGAGCGCCGCTCTCCCCTATGGGGAGATCGGATGAACACGGACCGTCTGTCCGTGTTCATCCGATCCGCTCTGCCAACGGAAGGAAAAATAGGGTTTTCCTCCGTCACACTTTGGCGGAGCGGATGTCAGCGAACATGTCACCGCTGACATCCGTGGCTCCATAGGGCTACATGGAGCGTCCGTCCAGGTCCGCCTAAAAAACTGACAGGTCGGACCTGAATGGACCCTCTGTGTGAAAGGGGCCTTAAGGTCACATTGAATATCTGTAAAGTAAGTATAATAAACCGCCCCTCGGGGTCCGACTTTACCTGGAGCACCTCAGCAGGGAGAGATTTAGCCAATAGGATAGACACCCCCCTGGAATAGTTAGTTTGAGTAGCATGGTAAAATTTAGACAACCATGGGCGTTTTCAAGGCCCTCGTTTTGAGTCCATAAGGTGAGTCTCTTGAAGGCAAATGATGTGTGGACGACTCTTTTTCAGTACAGAAAAAAACAAAGCTCTCTTCTGGGGTGCATTCAGACCTCTAGTGTTCCAAGAAACTATCCTTAGGGGCTTTGCCATTGTAAGACATAAAGTATTAACAGGATAACATGAAACAGATACATAAATGCCCAGACAAGACCACACCCTCCAGAGCACATACAAGCACATGTATCAAAGTGCATTGATCTGCCAACAGGAGGACATGGGCCCGTGATGAAAATTTGTAAACATTAACACTCTGCCATTGGCAGAAACCTGAAAAAAAAGTGTCCAGAGAAAAAATGCAAACCTGAGTTGTGTAAAAGGAAAAAAGAAAAAAAAGAGGGAGGAAAAAAAACCTCCACAAAGTCCCCAAAAACTTCCCCGCTCGGCCATCCCAAACACAGCGAGCCTTGGATCCCAAACTTAGAACCTTAAACCCCCCCCCCCCCCCCCCCTAAAAAAAAAAAAAAAAAAAAAAGGGGGGGGGGGGCTCAAACTGTACTATGGCTTTGCCACTAACTGGTGTGAGGGTAGTGTGAAATCCGGTTCAGCTCTCAACCGACAGTAGAAAAATCATGTGAAACATGTCCTGGTGTAGAATACATGAGTCTGACTACCCCAAGGAAGTGCAGGAGTTGATGGTCTCTACTTCAGGGAGGATGTGTAAGAAAGATAAAGATGAGGGGCATAGTCTGGAGATAAGAGTCAAAACATGCAGGAAAGGGGGATTCACAGTAACTGGTTCAGTAAACGGGGTGTATCACCCAGCAGGGGAGAAATAGGAGAACTACAAGTTGCAGTCAATGTAGAGCACTGTGGAGGCCCCGGGCATGTATAGAAATGCACAGAGAGGTCCGGTAATAAGGCATAAAGTGAATGATGTTCTAGAACCAGTGATACCTTCAGTTACCTCTGCGTCTGGAAGCAGCACCGAACCGATCGTTCAGCCATCCCTTGGCCTCTTTGGGGCTGGAGTAGAAGTGGGCCTTACCATCGTAGAGCAGGGAAGAGCATAACATAGGACAGGCCTTCTTCACGCAGGCGAGATTTCACTGCTGAAAAGGAGACACGCTGATGCTAAACCTCAGCAGAGAAGTCAGGATATACAGAGATAGTATTACCATTTAAATTTGAGTGGGCCCTTTTCCCTGGCTAGGCGCAAAATGGCAACTTTATCCTGGTAATTAAGGATGCGTGCAATGATGGAACGTGGTAGGGCACCCTCAGGGTGAGGGGGAGGGGGGGTGCGATGCGAACGTTCTATGACATGGGAGAACGATGGTGCGTTTGTACCAAAAATGTCCTGCAGCCAGGTGTAGAGGAATTTTTCAGGGTGGGGACCCTCCGATCGTTCAGGAAACCCCACAAATCTAAGGTTGTTCCTTCGAGAATGGTTTTGCAAATCGTCAATTTTCGCACAGAGCGCCGCCATTTCACTAATGGTGTCCTGCATAGTAACTGACAGAGGATTTACAGTGTCCTCCAGAGAGCCAATACGGTCCTCTGCTTCCCCAGTTCTATCACAAAGGTTCTGGACATCTTGTTTCAGGAGTGAGAAATCCATGCGGATGGAGGCTATCTGGGTAGAGCGAGGCCTTACAGTCCTGTATAGCCAGCATAATGGCAGATAGTGTAAGCTCTGCAGAGGGAGAATCCACAGCCTGGCTGTCATCCGACTGCTGCTGGGAGTCTAAGGACAGTGGATGATCTATTTGGGAGCGGAATATGGCAGGAATAGATGCACTCACCCCCCCGCAGCAGAGCCTTGGTCAGCAGAGGAGGATGTTTGCAGCGTGTCAGCTTGCTGGACATGTGTCCCGGCGCCATCTTGCCTCCAGAACCGCGCCAACTGCTCTGCTGTGGATTGGGGCCGAGGCGGCCCGTATTTCACCATGTCTACCAGCCTTCTGGGTGCCCACAGCCGTGGGGAACAGATTGGTACCTTTTGGCTACGAGATAGGACTCAGGATAAGGTAAGGATGGCAGTTGAGAGCCGGAGCAATGTGTCTGTGACTGCTCTCTTCGCCATCTGGCCATGCCCCCCAGTCCTGAGGTTTACACAGTACTCTCACACAGCATAGCCCTGTCTAGCAGGTCTGGAGACCTGATTTTTCTCTGCTGCAGTTTTACTTTCACTCATAGATCTTGTGACTGGGGAGTGAAAGAAGAAGCAGAAGACCTGAAGTGCTTATCTTTGTCTTTCTGCTCTCTCCTCCAATCAGCACATTCCTTAGCACATGAGCATCTCAGCAGGACTGATTGGCTCCTTCCCCCTACCCCAAGTCTGAGCTCTGCTGTACAGGGGACTGCAAGAGGTTGATATCAAGTCACTGTCAGGCTGTGGTGTATTTTTAGGTTTTGTGCTGCCCTAGGCCTGACTAAGCTCGTGCACCCCCTCATTTAAATATGATCCACCCGTTCTTGTCAAGGTCACACCTTTCCTGTTTAAAGTGGTGTTCCGGCCTGTGACGGGGAAAAAAAATGAAAAGCCAGCAGCTACACATACTGCAGCTGCTGGCTTTTAATAAATTGAAACTTACCTGTCCTGCAGTCCCTCGATGTCTGCACCGCAGCTGATGTTTCCCATCAGCTGTCGGGTGCCTCCGTCGCCATTACGGGTAAGGGAACCCGGCAGTGTAGCCTTTCGGCTTTACGCCGGGAACCCTACTGCGCATGCGCGAGGCCCGCTCCTCTCTCCTATTAGCCTGACGGCCAGGGGAGGAGGAGGAGGGATTCCCTTAATCTGCAGAGATTTCCTCTCACTTCCTGTTTTGGCTATGGGGCAGGAAATGAAGGGAAATGAACGGATGGCAAACAAAAAATTAACAGGGGCTATAACCATCCCTTACTCTAATCCAAAATGGGGGGGAAAAAGTGTTGCCTATAGTTCTACATTAAGCACAAATTTCTGCTAACTTTATGGACAACTAAGAGGATATAACCATGCCAGTGGTGCAGCAGAAAACATGTAGCACAATGATTAAGGTATGTGGTCCAGGCAGTGAGCAAAGGAAGGATTAGGGGGCATTAACAAATCCATCTGTTTATTTTTCTCATCAGCCATCAACAGAAATAAAATTAAGATTCCTTAATATGTACAACTGACACAAGCAAATGATTGCAGGAGAGTCCTACTACCTACCTGCCAGGTATAGGTGACCATGTCAGTGTCCCTTGTGTCTGCACCATCCCTATCATACCGGCAGCAGTGCGGCTGCTTTATGGGGGCGCCAGACCGATTTTGTCTTGTGGCCCAGTCAACCTCATAAGACTAAAAGTGTGGCGCAAGCCGGCGGGGACTCTTTTCATGCTGCCCCCCTGCAATGTGCTGCCCTAGGCCTGGGCCTTGTTGGCCTAGGCCAAGATACAGCGTTGCTGTCAGGTATTGTACACTGCTTGTATTTGAAAAACCATCAAATGCTATATTAATTACAGAGGAGAGATGTGCAGTGAATTGTAGTTGAGATCTGCAGATAGCAAAGTCTTGTGGTGGAAATCTTCCCGTTTCCTGTTGCAGCTGATTGACAGGCCACAGTGGGTTGGAAATTCCTGCCATAGCTGTATTTTAATCCTCCTTGTGGAGCTTTTGTGTGGGGAGCCAGAGGTCGTATTGAAGTGTTTACAATGACTTTGTGTACTTTTCGTTATGACACAAAGCTCACTGTTGCAATAGTTTGGCACTTTGCGTTGTTTGCGGCCCGCTGCATTGTCCTCCACAACAAAAAGCAGAGAAGATGGGGGATTATGTTTCTGTTTGCGTAGGGAGCAGACGCGGCCGGTGTGCGGAGCACATGGACAGATTTACTGTAGGATATGGCTTGTTAGCGGTGAGGGTGAGCTGAGTCCGCCGTCGATGGAGGCCATGCTGTTTTTCCACGCACAATTGTTCTGAAGTTCAAGATGTTTGTTTTATCTTCTCTTTGTCTGTTGTGTACTGTAAATATTGAGTGATAAATCCATAATGTATTCTTCACCTGTAACCTGTTTATACAGGGGGTGCTGTACATTCTGCTTGTCTTTTCCACAATTCTCCTCTGCCCTGAAGCTGTCTTCCATCCTAAGGAGGCCACACACAATACAATCTTTTTTTCATGGTCACCATCATCACTGGGACTGAAAGTGACTGGAAATCCAAAAATGTTACAGTTGTCACTGGAACAGGAGGTGAGGGGAAAACTTCCAATGGGAACCCCTGTTGTAGTGACGACTATCTAAGAGCCATCTATCTCACTTTGGAAAGATTGTGTCTCCAGAAATGAAGGACCTCTCCGGAAAGGGACAGAGATGGCAATACAAGCCTACGGATCTAAGTTTGAAGTGCCACACCACAAATGAATAGTCCAGATACAAATTTATTCCAATGTAAGATCAGGTAGAAGACTAAATGTAGGAAACCAGGGCCCAAAATCTCTCCCTTCATCAGGCGTCAATGATAGGAAGGTGCCAAACCAGCTGCTGAGTCCTGGGCTTTGTACTGTACTGGTCAAAATACAATTAAGTGTGTATCCTCTGTTCAGCCCTTATGCTGCGTACACACGACCGTTTTTCCCGTCGAGAAAAATTAAATTTTTTCCTTTGGACGAGAAAAACGATCGTCTGTGGGCTTTTTGTCGTTTTTCTCGACGGGAAAAACAGCATTAATCACGGCGAGAAAAATTAGAACATGCTCTAATTTTTCTCGTCGTGATTCCCGTCGTTTTTTTTCTGCGGCAGTATTCCCATAGGGAAACACTGCCGCGGAGCCCACACACGGTCGTTTTTTTCGACCAAAAAAAAAAATGTCATTTAAAACGGCCGTGTGTGGGGGGAACAAGCTGTTCCTCGTTTCTCACGTCGATTTTCTCGACGGTGTTTTCACCGTCGAAAAAATCGATCGTGTGTACGCGGCATTACACTTTTTTGTTTTTTATCACTACATATATGACATACATGAGGCAGTGTGTCACTAACCCCCCCTCCCCCTCCCGTAACATAGTTTTTTGTTTTTTTAACCTGTTGATTCTGTTGTAAATTTTCAACTTCCTCTAACAGACCAAGCTGTGCAGCAGAAATTGAAGTTAGAGGGTTGAGACAAACCATTGTACCACTGACAAGGATGCTTACAATGATCAGTTTTTAGGGCCGGTTCACAACAAAATGTAGTACCTTTAAAGGCACTGGTGACTTCCTGTCACTTTTCCTTCCACCGTGGTACTCGGGACAAATAAAGAGGGGACAAATAGAGAGGGTAAATACAGAAAGCAATAAAAATCAGATAAGCCTTCCTTGGGGCCGGTTCACACCTGAACGCAGTGCAAGAAAGGTACATTCCGTGCATGTTTCCCACATTACAGGTGAACGCACCGCCCCCTGCTAGAGGCATGCGGATGCCAATGATTTGGTAATGCCACCTCAAATGCATCTTGCAAATGCAGTGCGTGTATGGCCACCAAAACGCATGGCACTGCAGTACGATGCAGTTTGGTGCAGCGCATTTTGAAAAAAATCATGCTTGCCCTACTTTTCCGCATCACAGTGTGTTTTGCAGCCCATTGAAATGAATGAGCTGTCAAAACCACACTGCACAGGAAAACACATTTTTAGCGTAGATTCTGGCGTGAACTAGCCCTTTATTCGTTTATTTAAAATGGATAGCAAGAACTATAAGGCAATCCATGGGTTACAGTGCTACCTATTTTCCCAACCAATTAAAACTTGACCGGAGTTCTAAACATTCCCTACTCTATCCAAAATTAACATACTGGCTATAGATGCACTTTAAAATGTAAAATTGTCCGCCTGTGTCTAACTTTTAGACCCCTAAAAATAGCGCCTGCAAAGCGCCCTGAAAGAGCCGCTCCTTTCACTCCAGTGTGAAAGCCCCGAGGGTTTTCACAATGGAGCGGTGCGCTGGTAGGACGGTAAAAAAAGTCCTGCTAGCCGCATCTTTGATACGGTGTAGGAGTGGTGAATACACCGCTCCTAAAGCACCCCTGCCCATTCAAATTGATGGGCTGCAGCAGCGATTTGCGGGCGGTTTTAACCCCTTTTTTGGCCGCTAGCGGGGGTTAAAAGTGCCCTGCTAGCGGCCGAATAGTGCCGCAAAAACGATGGTAAAGCGCCGCTAAAAATAGGGGCGCTTTACCACCGCCGACACCCCAGTGTGAAAGGGCTCTTAGAGGCATAGGTACTCCATATATAATAAAATAGACAGGGTTGCAGTATTCATTAAAGTTATGTTTAGATACCAATCGTAGTTTGTGAAGATCATTACGCTATTGCAATCAAGACAACTTATTCATTTGATTTTCAGGTAAAGTCTTTCCAGCCTAAAAACTGTCCTGAATTGCGTTTTTTCTTTGCAAGCAACTGTCTGTTTATCCCATCGTCAATATTTTTTACTTTAGCTGCTCATGCCTTTTAATGTAACTCTGATGCGTTGCGGGCCCCAACACGTGCACATACACACCTGAGGACGGTGCAAGCGAAGAGTTTGCTCCTGTTCGAGAAAGATGGACAACAAAAGCGACATGTAAAGCCTCCGATTTGAGCCTGAGATTACGTCTGTTCAGGAGACCCCATTAGCAAAGGTCGCCATGAGACATTAAAATGAATCTCGAGCTGGCGCATTATCTCGCCTTTATGAAAATGCGCAAACAAAAGCAGCGCGACTCTTTGAAAAATAAGAGGGAGTGAGAAGAAGAGAAAAAATCTGTCCAATGCAAGACTCTCCTCTCCTCTGCCTATTGTTCCATTGTCTTGGAGAGGCCATTAAAATGAACAGCAGGTTGCGGTGAAAATTTCATTAAGCCTTTGTTCGCTCATTATGAGAGAGCCATATTCATAGCTCGGCTTTTTATATTTTTCTTTTTCTTCTCTTTCAAAGTCGAGGAAATGCTGTTTTTTTTTTTTCCTTCTTCATCTCAATACAAACCCGTGAAACATAAGTTAAAAGTGAGGGAAAAAAATTGAAAGAATAGCAAATAATGAGGGGAACAAAAAAGGGGGTCAGTGGGTGATGCATACTTGGGTTTGTACATGGGCATTAAAAGGGGTCCTTTGCAGCGCCTCTCTCTCCCTTGCCATCCCACTCTTACTGAGGTATTCATTTACATCTCTACAAACGCCTTGATTTCTGCAATTAAGCCTTCCGGCTGGTACATAGCTTCTGCTGTTGTTTCTTTTTTTTTTCCAGAGTAAATATCTTGGAGTCGCACATGCTTTGTGTGCACCTCCTATCTTGTGTTCCTCTCATTTTCCATCTTTTTGCCCTGCGGTAGAAAAGCCCTGATTTTAGAATTGTAGAATCTGTCCTAACCAACATATTCTTTCTGTATTCAGTAGGGCTATTCTTTATTAAAGTGGAACTGTCTGCAACTTTACAAGTCTGCAATAAGAAATACTTGACAATTTCACAATATATAGCAACAGTGTGGTTTTTCAGAAAAGCCACGCCTTTTATCATTAAAAAGCCGCCCATAAACTTTATTCAGTGAAATGAATATGCTGCAAGGCAGGAGGAAGCATTTCCTCAGTCTCTTCTGCTCCCAGTGATCAGACAACATTATATTTTCAAAGCAAGTCACACATTGAGAGGCTGCTACAGAGACTCACCTGTGTCAGATGTTTGTGAACTGCCCAGACACTGTGATTTACATGATTTTCTTATTATTGAGCTAGTATCTCAGTCCAGAAAGGAGATGGTGACCCTGGATGATAGCTGAACTAAAATGGTGCTGTCCTGGACATAAAAGCAAATGAAGGCCTTGTCAGGGGGAATACAGTTATCTTCCTGGAAGGGTTACACTGATACGTACATTTTATAGCATGCTGCACTTAACAGGTAAAAACAAATCTGATGATACATCCTGTTTAACGTAGTAAAAGGGCATTTGACGTGCACCCAGATGCTGCTAACTGCAGACTAGTACCTGTACATACCCCTTCTGTAATCAATGCACAGGTGCTATATTGTGTCTTCTAAGGCTGGGTTCACACTAGTGCGACACGACAGCCGTCCTACTTTGGATCCGACTTTGCCCTGCGACATGAAGCCGACATATGTCCGACTTTCAATGAACGGGGATCCGACTTGGATCCCCGCCAATATCAGGCACTGTGTTTGGTATGAATCTTGAGGGGGAACTCCAGGCCAAATTTTAAATAAAAAAAAAACGGCATGGGTTCCCCTCCAGAGGCATACCAGGCCCTTGGGTCTGGTCTGGATTTGAACGGGCGCCCCTACGCCGAAAAGACGGCGTGGGGGTCCCCCCAAAATCCAAACCAGACCCTTATCCGAGCATGCAACCTGGCAGGCCGCAGGGGAAGAGGGGGGACGAGAGAGCGGCCCCCCCTCCCTCCTGAACCGTACCAGGCCACATGCCCTCAACATGGGGGGTTTGGTGCTCTGGGGCAGGGGGGCGACCTGCGGCCCCCCCACCCCAGAGCACCCTGCCCCCATGTTGATGAGGACAGGGCCTCTTCCCGACAACCCTGGCCGTTGGTTGTCGGGGTCTGCGGGCGGGGGCTTATCGGAATCCGGGAGCCCCCTTCAATAAGGGAGCCCCCGGATCCCGGCCCCCCACCCTATGTGAATGAGTATGGGGTACATCGTACCCCTACCCATTCACCTGGTGGAAAAAAATTGCAATAAAAAAAACTACACAGGTTTTTAAAGTAATTTTATTACACAGCTCCGGGGGTCTTCTTCCGACTCCGGCGCTCTTCTTCCGACTTCCGGGGGTCTTTTCCGACTTCGGGGGTCTCCGGTGTCGTCTCCCGCTCTCCGGTTCTTTCTTCCGCCGGGCCTCCGCTAACTTCTTTTTAGCTCTTTTGCTAACGGAGGCGCGGTCTTCCCGTCGTCGCCGTCGGCTTCTTCTTCCCTCTTCTCCTCCTCGATGTTGACGCGTCGCTTCCTCCCGCTGTAATACTGGCTCTCCGCTCCGCATTAATATAGGCTTCTCATGACGTCACAGTCACATGTTCCCATGACGTCACAGTCACATGCTCCGGGGCCATGTGCCCCGGAGCATGTGACTGTGACGTCATGAGAAGCCTATATTAATGCGGAGCAGAGCGGAGAGCCAGTATTACAGCGGGAGGAAGCGACGCGTCAACATCGAGGAGGAGAAGAGGGAAGAAGACGCCGACGGCGACGGGAAGACCGACCCCTCCACTAGCGAAAGAGCTAAAGAAGTTAGTTGAGGGGCCGGCAGAAGAAAGAACCGGAGAGCGGGAGAAGAAGAAGGCGACGGAGAAGACCGGAGCCTCCGTTAGCAAAAGAGCTAAAAAGAAGTTAGCGGAGGCCCGGCGGAAGAAAGAACCGGAGAGCGCGGCGACGACACCGGAGACCCCCGAAGTCGGAAGAAGACCCCCGGAGCTGTGCAATAAAATACTTTAAAAAGCTGTGTGGTTTTTTTATTGAATTTTTTTTCCACCAGGTGAATGGGTAGGGGTACGATGTACCCCATACTCATTCACATAGGGTGGGGGGGGGCCGGGATCCGGGGGCTCCCTTATTGAAGGGGGCTCCCGGATTCCGATAAGCCCCCCGCCCGCAGACCCCGACAACCAACGGCCAGGGTTGTCGGGAAGAGGCCCTGTCCTCATCAACATGGGGGCAGGGTGCTCTGGGGTGGGGGGGCCGCAGGTCGCCCCCCTGCCCCAGAGCACCAAACCCCCCATGTTGAGGGCATGTGGCCTGGTACGGTTCAGGAGGGAGGGGGGGCCGCTCTCTCGTCCCCCCTCTTCCCCTGCGGCCTGCCAGGTTGTGTGCTCGGATAAGGGTCTGGTTTGGATTTTGGGGGGACCCCCTACGCCGTTTTTTCGGCATAGGGGTGCCCGTTCAAATCCAGACCAGACCTAAGGGCCTGGTATGCCTCTGGAGGGGAACCCACGCTGGTTTTTTATTTAAAATTTGGCGTGGAGTTCCCCCTCAAGATCAGCAGAGCACAAGTCGCATGCCAAAGTCGGACCATGCAAGACTGCGGTCCGACTTTGATCCGACTTCAATGATAGTCAATGGGCTGAAGTCGGATCAAAGTCAGACCAAAGTAGTACAGGGAGCATTCTCAAAGTCGGACCGACATGTGTCGGACCAGTTAAGACGGCTCCCATAGGGAAACATTGATTTTCACACGTCATGCGACATGAGCTCCCAATGTCGGAGCGTTTGTCGCCCCAGTGTGAACCAGGCCTAAAGCCGGCCATAGATGAACCACAGGTTGCAGAAAAGAAAATAGCTTGATTCCGTGTTGATGGGGGGGAATCCCTCTCATGGAGCCTTTGTGTTCTCCCGGCGGGGGGGGGGGGGTCAGGGGAGCCGTCCTGGCTGGGAGAACACAGTGATTATTGCTAGCAGCTGGATCGGTCGATCAACTTTGATGCAATCTACCTGGTCATACATAGTACAAATCCCAGCTGGGTTAGCAGAGACCGGCTGAGATTTGAACTATTTGTGGCTGGCTTTATTGTCTGCTAGTATGCAGAGGTCTCTTGCCAGCCAGATATAGCTGTTTATCTCCATTTTTGGAGCCACAGAATGTCCACCAGTTTTCTCAAACTGGCAAGGGCCGCCTTCTTTGTAGAAATTGTCTTTTAAGCCCTGAGTTTCTTTGTGTGGAAAATACAAATAACTCTTTTGTAAAGGGAAAAGACTTCTGGGTAAATCCTATTGTTTGCCTGGCCTGTAAGTGAATACCCAACCACTTGGTTTTTAAAGCATCACACGGCCTTTGCTGAACCAGAATGCAGCCCATGAATGGTATTGTTATGTCCTGCTAGACCTCATAGCAGGTAGTTCTAGTCAGTGTGTGAAATCCTTTTCTGATATATATTTTTTTTTTTTTTTTTTTTTTAGAAAGAGGGGTTATTTCATAAATACTACTTGTCCATGTATTTCCCAGGGTGCATTGTTTGAAATCTTCCCTCTGTCAGCATTGTAATTGTTTATACTAGCATTAGGTGGCCATGCCATTACATGGTCTCATCCTTGCCCTTTTTCTCCTCCAGAAGATAGAAACAGAACCAGGAACCATTTCTGCTGTCACTTGGAACAACAAGCATAGCCACAGTTATTTTGTTACTGTACTCCGATCCTTGGACTCCTATGTATAGTTCTTCCATGGTTAGTCTGCAAGGATAGGCGGTGAACTGATGGTTAAGATATAGTTCCAAGAGTGAATAGATTCCTCAGTAGTCAGTTCAGTAGCCAACAAGTGTTATCTTGGAGCCAGCGGGGTATAATAAGTGGACAGAGGTGGGATGGTAGAAGTGGTGGAACTGTCACACTTGTCACGCACTCTGTCATATCACCAGTACAGATTTTTGTGTCCAATCTGAATCTTCAGCATGGTCTCAAAAATGTTTGAATCCTTCTAATTTAACTATACACATCCCATGATGGGATCTGTTGGCTAATCGTACATTGGACAACCACCTTTTAATCACCTGGCATGTCATTTGCCATAAACACACAATACAGATTACAATACAGCTCACATGGCCTCCTCTATTCCACCAGTTAATTCCATTAACAAACTATGCTTTACTCTCAAAGGGAGCAAGTGTCAGCCATTTTACTCCCCTTCCAATAATCAATACTGTTAAAGTCATTGGCCAGGGCGATCGTTTAATGCGTGCTATACACAGGGCGCAGTAAATTGCTATAAAAAGCCTTGGCTGGTTTAAGGTTTATGAATTAATTGCTTGGCAGTTGTTTTCCTGTCATTGCAGAAAAAAGATGGTTTAGTCATTTAATTTTTGGGGAAATTAGTTGAGTCTTTAATAAATGTACTTTGTATTGCAGAAACAAGTCATGAACTGATGTTTGTAAGGACCTAGATCTTTTAAATTGCTGTAACCGGGAAACCTTACAAGTAGATAGGTGTCCCATAATTAACCTTATTCTTTTCCACACAGAGCAGAAGCCTCAGCTCACTGTTGTATGTCTTGAAACTGTTCCATTCTGAAAGCACACAGTGCTCATGATGGCTTCTAAGACAATCTAAAACTGTCCAAGGGAACCCTAAACTGAACCTGTGCCTAGATCATGCACACTAAAGTATTTAAGAGATGCACAGGTTCTCCAGAAAGTTGAGAGGAGAAAAGAGTAGCTTGTACAGAAAAGATGGACATTATGAATGGTTAATATAGTTTTAATTCGTATATTAACATCTGTGAAGCTGCAAGAAGGGATTAAGCAACCTGATTTTGCATGGCGTGGTTTGGTTGGGTGGTCGCACTTTTGGATGATCATGGGCTGGGCAGTAGTTGGATCCCAGTACAGAACAGGGTAGAAGGTTGTTATCCCATTGGAGAAAAGATACAGATGAAATAAATAAAATATATAGCAGGGTGTCAAACGCACATTTATTGCGGGCCGCATCAATATTATGGTTGCCCTCAAAGGAGTTCTGTCTGATCAGTCTCCAGTCAAGTTTTTCATGTGAATAATACCAGTGATGCAAAACCCTCCTTTTCAACTGACATAGAACTGTAATATTCACATAATAATTATAAGTGGATGTCCAGAGCACCCCACCCCCCTTATATTAGATGTCAAGAGTTCCCAACCCTCAGTGTACCCCCTCTTACCTTGTGCTGCTGGTAAGAAGCTGGGGCGGAGCTGGGAGGCAGAAAGTGCAATGTCTGGAGGAGGATCAGAGGAGGGCTGGAGTCAGCTGCCGGAGTCTGCTGTATGTTGGGACCTGGGGAGGTGGATACGAGGAGTTCTGCAGCTGCACAGGGAGGCGCAGGATATTTAGGAGGAGTGCTGTCCTCCCCTCTGCTGTTGACTGCTGAAAAGAGCCTCTCTGCGGCTGCATGGAGAAGCGCAGGATCTGGCGAAAGAGTTCTGTCGTCCTCTCTGCTGCCAACTGCTCAGACAAGGTGAGGGCGGAGATTAGGGGAGGTGCTGCAACTGCAGGAGATTTGCGAAGGCCATATGAAATGGCCTGTTGGGCTAGATTCAGCCCTTGGGCCTTCTGTTTGACACATGCGATACAACCTAAAAATGGTAATTGATAAAATCAATAGTTGCTGTTTTGAGTTCTGGGAAGAATTTATAAAAAATGTATATAAATGTAATTAAACCTATGAGCTACTATTATTTAATTTACCATATGGTATTATGGACTAAATTCATTAGCTTACCTATCATGTAAAATAAACTGTCCGCTTAGTAATCTTGGGCCTCTTTCACACTGGTGCATTTTTGTTGCTCTATTCCAGTGCAACAAAAGCGCATGAAAACTATTCCTTATTAATTCCTATGTAACTGTTCATACTGCAGGTGGGCTGTGCTTTGAAAAGCCCTGCATGTTGTATCTTTGGTGCAGTTTTTTAAAAGCCCGCCAAAAAGGCACCTTCCATTGTAAGTCGCTGGAAACGCATCAAAATTGCATCAGTGTAAAAGTACCCTTAAGCTGCACAAAAGCACATCCGTGTGAAAGAGCCCTTATAGATGTAAAATAATCATGTAAGTGAAGATATAATAAACATTGTGAGTCTGATTTTCTTTTTTATTTTTTACTATTACAAAATTGTTTAATCTTCACACAGCAGTATGTAAACATTTGGGAATTTATTACAACATATCAAATCCTCCTTTTTATTTTTTATCTATTTATTCCAGAACTCAATCCATGACTATTAATATATAAATTATTATTTTTATGGCATGTATTATTTATTATATACTTTATTTTATTTTTATCTGCTACTTCGTGTTCTATACACCATTCCTGAGAAAGAGGACATTACAGTGCCACGAAACGTGTTAGGCCCCATGCACACGAGACGCCGGTGCAAACTCTGCTGAACACGCGTTTTTAAAGGCTAAAACCGGCGTTTAAAAACGCCCGTTTTGCCGCGATTTTAGCGGCGTTTTACCGCGTTTGCGGCTATAGGCGTTTAGTTAAGAAACCTCATAAGACCCTCCCTAAGCTCAAAAAACTGTATTATTTAACCATTTCAGCCATTTTGGGAGACCAGCAGCTGAGAGAGCAGCAGTGTACTTGTATTTAGCGTATCACTTGCCACATCATCTGCCACAAGCTGTGGATTGTCCACTTGCCACGTCACCTGATACGTCACCTGGCCACGTCACCTGCCACAAGTTGTGAATTGTCCACTTGCCACGTCACCTGGCACGTCACCTGGCCACAAGTTGTGGATTGTCCACTTGCCACATCACCTGGCCACGTCACCTGGCCACGTCACCTGGCCACGTCACCTGCCACAAGTTGTGGAATGTTCACTTGCCACGTCACCTGGCCACGTCACCTGGCCACGTCACCTGGCCACGTCACCTGCCACAAGTTGTGCATTGTCCACTTGCCACGTCACCTGCCACGTAACCTGCCACAAGTTGTGAATTGTCCACTTGCCACGTCACCTGCCACGTCACCTGGCCACAAGTTGTGGATTGTCCACTTGCCACGTCACCTGGCCACGTCACCTGCCACGTCACCTGCCACAAGTTGTGGAATGTTCACTTGCCACGTCACCTGCCACATCACCTGGCCACATCACCTGCCACAATTTGTGGATTGTCCACCTGCCACGTCACCTGGCCACGTCACCTGCCACAAGTTTTGGATTGTCCACTTGCCACGTCACCTGCCACGTCACCTGCCACAATTTGTGGATTGTCCACCTGCCATGTCACCTGGCCACGTCACCTGGCAACATCACCTGCCACAAGTTGTGGATTGTCCACTTGCCACATCACCTGCCACAAGTTGTGGATTGTCTACAGTGCAATGCAAGCAATTACAGTTTTTTTTCATATTTTTTTGATGGTTTTTCATCATTTGCCATCATTTTTGAGATTTCTAATGTAAAAAAATAGGTCACCTTTAAAAACGCTAATAAACGAAATCGCGGCAAAACGCCGGCACCGTGTTTTGCCACGTTTAGCGGCGTTTAGCCGCGTTTTGCGTCTGAAACGTGGAAAACGTTTGCGTCTGAACCCATTTTTTTGCTTCTGGAAAAACGAGGTTAAACGCAACTGCCTAAAAACGGCAATAAACGAGACTGTGTGCATGGACACATAGGATAACATTGAATGGGTTCAGTAGCAGTTGAAAAAAGTGTCTAACTGCCTCTGAACGTCCGTTTAACAGCAAATAACAGCGTCTCGTGTGCATGGGGCCTTAATGATGTTTTTTGATTGCTGTATAAAAAACAAATAACCACCTTTTTAAAGAAAATAATTTTCCTAGCTTCTCCTTTCCATATGGACAACTCTGCTGACCATTCTTCTAGTTTTTTACCATATCTTACCCTATAAATACTAAATATTTACATAATCTGAACAAGCAGTAAATGAACTTCATGCATATTTTTAAAATGGCATTTGTGTGTCTGTAGTTCAGTGTTTAAAGATTTTTTACTGCTTGTTAAGAATATGTATATTGTTGAATGCCAATAGTCTTTTAGGATTTTTCACATAGTCCTGAGTGCGCTGAGCCCCAGCCGGAGATAGAACTGTCCCTATGTGTGGCCTTATAGCCTGAATCTGATTCAACACTTCTGCTCTGAAAAGGAGGTACGACTTCCTGTTAAAATACAGTGCCTTGAAAATTTATTCATACCTCCTTGAAAATTTCAACCAAAAACATAAATGTATTTTATTGGGATTTTATGTGATAGACCAACACCAAGTGGCACATCATTGTGAAGTAGAAGGAAAATGATAAATGGTTTTCAAAACTCTTTGAAAATAGATATCTGAAAAGTGTGACATGCATTTGTATTCAGCCCCCCTGAGTTCAATACTTTGGAGAACCACCTTTTGCTGCAACTACAGACTTTTTGGGGATGTCTCTACCAGCTTTGTACATCTAGAGTGACATTTTTGCCCATTCTTCATTGCAAAAAGCTCAAGCTCTGTCAGATTGGATGGAAAGCGTCTGTGAACAGCAATTTTCAAGTCTTGCCACAGATTCTCAATTGGATTTAGGTCTGGACTTTGACTGGGCCATTCTAACACATGAATATGTTTGATCTAAACCATTCCATTGTAGCTCTGGCTGTATGTTTAGGGTCTTTGTCCTGCCGGAAGGTGAACCACCACCATGTTTTAGGCTGGGTTCTCACTGCAGCACGGAGCGGCTCATGGCAGGGGTCTGGTGTGTCCCTGTTCACCGTTTCGGTCCCGATTTCAGTCCAAATTTTAGGCTGAATTTGGACCTAAAATGGACCAAAAGACGCACAGGACTTTGGCAGTTTGCACCGAAGCCGCTCCGGAGCTGTGTGAGACGGTCACTATCTCCTGACCATGCGAATTGGATGCAGGGAAAACCCACATCCAATTAGCAATAGTGTGAACCCAGCACCATAATAGGACACGTTTTTGGTTCTGATAACTGCTGCTACATTTTGTTAGTGACTCCACAAAAAGGTCCCATAGTATCCTAGTGAAACCTTTGATGCAGTCAATGAGGCATAATGCAACTGCCTAAAAGTAATAGCTGGATCTTTTGGATATTGATATTGTGATCTTCATCGCTCCATAGGTGTTATGGCACCCCCACCATTGTGATGATGCAGTTGGCTCAGTTTAATTATTATTGTTTTACCATAGACAGGCAATGCCCTCCTACGTGGTCATCTGCTATTATAACCCATACAGCCAATAGAAAGACAGTTTTCTTCCTGATTTTGGCTGTTGAATTCCACAAATTTAAAAACTGTCATGTTGGAGGGGTCAGCCCTCTCCCTTTATGACTCGGATCATCTGAGCACTCTTGCTTATGGTGGAGATGGCAACAGGGGGAGCCGGAACATACAAGGTGGACTAGAACACACAAAAATCCCAGATGGGCAGGATCAGGAGCCAGGAATTATGGCAGGAGATCTCTGTTGAAGTACCCAAGACTTGTAATATGTGGAGACTGTCTTTGCCCATTATGCACCACCTATAATTAAATTATCACTTTTAGGTGGACTGCCCCTTTAACCCCTCCTCTCTAGATTATCATCACTAATATGTGAACCTGTCGCATTGCTTTATTCTATAAAATTAGAAACTCCTCTTAAAAGGAACCAAATTCATCCAACTTGTCTCTTCCTTCCTCTGAGATCAGTAGAGACGGTTAAGTGCTGCATGTACCTGACTGTGCGAAGCGTAAAATAAATTGCGCTGACAGCAGATTCCATCCAGCATGTAATTTGTATAATTGTGATTATGTTCAGTGTAGTTTACGGTGTAATCCTCTAGAAAATCTTTACACAACTTTACCGTAATCAGCCCCTGAGGACACAAATCGCGAACACAAAGTTTTAATGATCTGGGCCCCGTCCACGCAACCTTAACCGTTCTGAAGAATGCTTGTGCATGTTTAAATTGCCTGTCCTCCGATAACATAATTAATGCTCTGGGTAGTTGGACATTGTATACTCTGTGACAGACCTCGGGCACACATTGCCCACGGCCGTTTATTTTCTACAGCACAAAACAATTGTACTTAACAAGGAAGGCCCTCTGGAAAGGCCAAGTTGGCTTCTATTGTCTGCTGTGTGGTCGGCGAACAGTTAAACCTCCCAGATTTATTGAAGCATTAAACGGGAGAGAAGACAAAATAGAGTTATTTAATGAAGTGATTCACTGTTGTAACTTTGGGGTTTTTGTCATTTAGAGCTCAGAGCTGACTTGTAGGGGATTCGGACCATGAATCTGGTTACACTATGATTCCCCCACCCATTCGCACACAATTGTTATTTATTATTATACATATATTCCATAGTGCTGTACAGAGAGCATTGTGCAAGTCAACTAAGTCTATGTACCTCAGGAGCTTACACTCTGTGCCCCCCCCCCCCCCAAACAGTCACACTACTATTATTATTGTTATTATTATTATTATTACTACACGTTTACTACACAGCTCTGACATATTCCGCAGTGCTGTACGGTCTCTTCTGTGGTATAGGAGCGCTTCACCTTGTGGTGATTTGTTATATGTGGTATGCAGTCTTGGAGGCTACTCACCAACAACTGTGGTATCCTGCTGGACCCTCTGAGGAGTTTGCTAAAAATACAATTTGAAAAGATGGGAGTGCCACACTAGTTAATACAGTTAATAAAATATGTTATTCTGCAACAAAAGCCAACGTATCTCCTGGGCTTACCAATAAATTCAATGAACGTGTTTTAAAAAACTAGATAAAGCTATATGTACAGTACTGTGCAAAAGTTTTAGGCAGGTGTGAAAAACTGCTGTAAATTAAGAATGCTTTCAGAAATAGAAGTGTTGATTGGTAAAAATAAATCAACAAAATGGAGAGTAAATAAACAGAAGAGAAATCTAAATCAAATCAATATTTGGTGTGACCACCCTTTGCCTTCAAAACGGCATCAATCCTTCTACATTCACCTGCAGGTAGGTTGTTCCAGACATCTTGGAGAACGAATTACAGATCTTCTGTGGATGTAGGCTCCCTCAAATCCTTCTGTGTTTTCATGTAATCCCAGACCGACTCGATTTATCAGGGCTCGGAGATCAAGGCTCTGTGGGGGCCAAACCATCACTTCCAGGACTCCTTGTTCTTTATGCTAAAGATAGTTCTTAATGACATTTGCTGTATGTTTGGGGTCGTTGTCCTGCTGCAGAATACATTTGGGGCCAAGTACACACCTCCCTGATGGTATAGCATGATGGATAGGTATCTGCCTGTATTTCTTAGCATTGAGGACACCATTGATCTTAACTAAATCTCCAAATCCATTTGCAGAAATGCAGCCCCAAACTTGCAAGGATCCCCCACCATGCTTCACTGTACTGTTAACTGCAGACAATCATTGTACCGCTCTACAGACCTTCATTAACAAACTGCCTCCTGCTACAGACAAATATTTCAAATTTTGACTCATCAGTCCAAAGCACCTGCTACTATTTTTCTGCACCCCAGTTCCTGTGTTTTCATGCATAGTTAAGTTGCATAGCCTTGTATTCACATCAGAGGTATGGCTTTTTGGCCCAATTCTTCCATTAAGACCACCTCTGGCCAGACTTTTCTGGATAGTAAATGGATGTACCTGGGTCCCACTGCTTTCCACCAGTTCTATGCTGATAGCACTGCTGGAGGTCTTCCTCTATCAAAGGGAAGTTGGCATGATGTATCTTAGATCTGCTGCCTTACTTTTCCCGATCAATGGTGTCCCCAGTACTGAGAAATAGACTTATCCATCATGCCATGCCATCAGGGAAGCATGGTATTTGGCCCAAAATTATTCTGCAGCAGGATAATGACCCCAAGCATACAGCCAACTATCTTCAGCGTAAAGAAGAACAAGCGGTCCTGGAAGTTATGGTTTGGCCCCCCACAGAGCCCTGATCTCACTACTGTCGAGTCCGTCTGGGATTACATACAGAAGGATTTGAAGCAGCCTACATCCACAGAAGATCTGCGGTTAGTTCTCCAAGATGTTTGGAACAACCGACTTGCCGAGTTCCTTCAAAAACTGTGTGCAAGTGTACCTAGAAGAATTGATGCTGGTTTGAAGCCAAAGGGTAGTCGCACCAAAGATTGAGCAAACAGAAAAAAAATCGAAATCAAATCGCTTTGCATTTTATAAATTGATAAAAATAAACAATTAAAATATATATTTTTGAAAGCATTCTTACTTTCTTCATACCTGCCTAAATCGTACTGTGCGTGTATATATAGGTGTAATTACCCCAATTACACTAATGTTCTCAATTTTAGCCCTGATGAAGGGGGAGTGTTTAGCCCCTGAAATGTGTTGGTCTTTGGAGATTAAAAACTTTTATGGACTGTATGAGCAAGTATAGTACGCCCATCTTTAAAAAAAATTCCAGCAGTGCTGTACAGAGAAAAGCCAGTCACATCAGTGTCTGCACCAGAGGAGCTTACAATCCAATGGCCCCCTACAGTCACCACACACTTATTATTTTTATTTTATATTGTTCCTTTATACATCAGGAGAACCCTTCCCCCTTCCAGCAAAGTCCCCTCCCACCGCACCTGTACACTGATTATTCTTTTTAATATATTTAGTGGCTATTTACAGTATCTCATAAAAGTGTGGCCACCATTATTTTCCAGCACTACTTTACCTCTCTTGGGCATGGAGTTCACCAGAGCTTCACAGGTTGCCACTGGAGTCCTCTTCCACTGCTCCATGACCACATCATGGAGCTGGTGTCATTAATGTCTAAACCGCTGGCAACAAAAGTGAGTACACCCCTAAGTGAAATTGTCCAAATTGGGCCCAATTAGCCATTTTCCCTCCCGGGTGTCATGTGACTCATTAGTGCTGCAAGGTCTTAGGTGTGAATGGGGAGGTGTGTTAAATTTGGTGTTATCGCTCTCTCTCTCATACTGGTCACTGGAAGCTCAACATGGCACCTCATGGCAAAGAACTATAGGAAGATTGCCAAGACCCTGAAACTGAGCTGAAGCACGGTGGCCAGGATACAGCGGTTTAACAGGACAGGTTCCACTCAGAACAGGCCTCGCCATGGTCGATCAAAGAAGTTGAGTGCATGTGCTCAGCGTCATATGCCGAGGTTGTCTTTGGGAAATGGACATATAAAGGCTGCCAGCATTGCTGCAGAGGTTGAAGGGGTGGGGGGGTCAGCCTGTCAGTGCTCAGATCATATGCTGCACACTGCATAAAATTGGTCTGCATGGCTGTCGTCCCAGAAGGAAGCCTCTTCTAAAGATGATGCAGAAGAAAGCCTGCAAACAGTTTGCCGAAGACAAGCAGACGAAGGATTACTGGAACCATGTCCTGTGGTCTGATGAGACCAAGATAAACTTTATTTTTTATTTTTTTTGATTCAGATGGTGTCAAGCGTGTGTGGCGGCAACCAGGTGAGGAGTACAAAGACAAGTGTGTCTTGCTTACAGTCAAGCATGGTGGTGGGAGTGTCATGGTCTGGGGCTGCATGAGTGCTGCTGGCACTGGGGTGCTACAGTTCATTGGTGGAACCATGAATGCCAACATGTACTGTGACATACTGAAGCAGAACATGATCCCCTCCCTTCGGAGACTGGGCTGCAGGGCAGTATTCCAAAATAATGACCCCAAACAAGACGACCACTGCCTTGCTAATGAAGTTGAGGGTAAAGGTGATGGACTGGCCAAGCATGTCTCCAGACCTAAACCCTATTGAGCATCTGTGGGGCATCCTCAAATGGAAGGTGGAGGAGCACAAGGTCTCTAACATCCACCAGCTCTGTGATGTCGTCATGGAAGAGGACTCCAGTGGCAATCTGTGAAGCTTTGGTGAACTCCATGCCCAGGAGGGTTAAGGCAGTGCTGGAAAATAATAGTGGCCACACAAAATATTGACACTTTGGGCCCAATTTGGACATTTTCACTTAGGAGTGTAATCACTTTTGTTGTCAGTGGTTTAGACATTAATTAATTTAGAGTGTTGTTGTTTTGAAGGGACAGCAAATGTACACTCACTCCTTTTCATTGTAGCAAAGTGTGATTTCTTCAGTGTTGTCACATGAAAAGATATGATAAAATGTTTACAAAAATGTGAGGGGTGTGCTCACTTTTGTGAGATACTGTATTTTTTATTTTGATCTAGCAGCGAGCAGGGTACAGGTGAGGTATTAATGTTCTTTATTACCGTTTTATGTTCTCCTGTATTTCAGACAAGTTTTGAGAGATAACAGTGCCCTAAATAGAATCCTATGTTTAATGCATCCTTTGTTTTGTCTACAAGATGGCAGTGTCTCCAATCCGTTGTTGGCGTGTTCTGTCCTCCCTGCAGTCTGTGCTCTCCCGTAGAAGTTGAGTCTTTTAACTCCTCTCCTCTTCAGCAGGAAGTGCTTTAAAGTGTCCACCAACATGAGATGGCAGCTGGAGGATCCAACCACAACATGATCACTCCCTAGAATATTTGTCCTAAGCATGTTTGCTTGTTTTATAGACATGTGATTCCCAATCTGATTGTAATTGACTATAAAAATGAAATGGGAAATATTGAAAAACCATGAAGAAATCAAAACCCTAAAGCGATGCTGAAGTAGATAAAGAAAACAAAATGGTGATAGAGCGGCTGAGGAGTGGGGGTGATATATGGTAACTATTTCATGGCAGCCAGGAGTTTTTACATGCATGGTTATGTCACGGTTCTTTTTAGAACTAACAGAAGGCACCAGAAACTGTTGAACGCTTATGAAATTAAGTGCTCTGCTGATGATGCGGCCTAGCGATGCACTCATGGAGGGAATGGCTAGCGCCAGCTTTTCGTGCTCTACACAAACCAAGGTACAGCAGAGGTCTTCCCCATCAAGAGGATGCCACCTGCTACTGAGGCCTCTCACTGCCGTTTGAAAGGCTCAGGAACCTCAGTGAATCTTAACACTCCAATCTTGTATGAAGACACAGCGGATCAGTGGATGGGATATGGAGGGTTCGAGAAGGGCTGTTGTGGTACCCTCGGGGCGATCTCCATGACCGCACATATTAAAATTAATCAGTGCCTTTGGGCCCGTGTGGCTGTATGATTAACAAACCCAAGTGCAGAGAGAGCATTTTCTCCTAATTAAGAAGACCAGCTTGGTCGACTTGTAGCGGGCGCTTGCCTTGATTTAATCGTCGTTGCCGGCGAAGAAGGCACGGCTGACACTAAAACTGCTTAAGAGCTCACTCAAAAGATTCCTGTGCCACCTGCGCCCCCGGTGCCAGGACCTTGGTGTGTCCTATGCTGTTTGTTGAAGGGTCTGTTTTGTGTAAGTCATGTATGTGGCAGAGAATATAAGAGCCAGAGTTGGCTCGGTGCAGCTACTCCGAAATGGCCTGTGCGCTTCCCTAATTATCCGTCTGCTGCCCTGCAAACTGCTCAACTAAGAGCAGACAGGCGATGGGGTGGAAGTCGTTCAACTTCCTGAATAGGCAGGAAATTCTTTGTGTGGATGAACTTCGACAGGAACCGAGCGTGACTCTGCGCTGAAATATTAATAACGGATCTTTCAGTGGCGGTTTCTGGATACCCTGTATGTGATGAGAGATGCTCATTCTTCATACAGAGCCTATTCTGAACCCTCCCTCTTTTCCCTGAGTCTTCTAATGTACCACATACCTTGCAATCGGTTATCAGATCTTGATTATATATATATATATATATATATATATATATATATATATATATATATATATATAAAAAAGATCAGTTACCCCATGCACTATCAAAGAAAATAAACACGCACAGTGAAGATCCATTTGCTTAAGGGATACAGAAACTGTCTGGATTTTATAAACGTATGCTTTTGCTTATAATTGGGAGCACTGCTTGCTATTATCAGGCCGTCTTCGGCTTCCTCGGACTGATGTTTTTTTTTATCTAGTAATAAAGGAAAAGTGCAAGACTTATTGAATTGATGGTTATGAGAGCTTCTCTGTAGAAAAGGCTTTCAGTGTGCTGGAAAAGCGCTGTGATTTGCTCAGTGGAGAGCAGAAGGATTATTCAGATTGAGGTAGGAACCTCTGGCTTTGGCCATTGGCAACTGACCTGGTTGGTGTGCAGGAAGGTGTCGGAGGTCAAGAAATCTATGCTTGCTCCATAACCTAGTGGATAATTAGGGTAATGTAAAATAATAAAAAATTCTCCCTGCATTGGGTATTGGCTGCTGACAGCATTTAAAGCATAACTCCAGCCAAAAATAACAAGATCAAAATGAATATCCCAATAAGAACCATACTAACCCGCCGCACTCTAGAGTATCCCCAGATAATTACTATGACATTACCAACAGCAAAACTGGCAGTAGGTGATAGTCACCACGAGCAGCTGAATGATTTTACGGCCGTGGCGTTGACTTATTAATGGCGTGGAAGCTGCTCATGTTGAAAAGTGCACCAATCTACCAAAAAAGTGTGCCAATGAATGCACAAGTGTGAATAGAGTGACACTTTAGGCCCATTCTTAACAATCTGTCCACATTTCTGTTGCACATCTCTGTTTGTGGTTCAAATTGCAAGGCAGGGCAACTTCTGCTGTTGAAGCAGGGTTTCTCTTTTTTTTATGGCCACCACAGCGATATAGATTTAGCGCACGTGTTTTAGCGGCAGACTGGTAAAACATTCACAAAAAATGTATGTGAAAGCTTCAGGAGCTTTTATCAGAATTTCAGATACAAGATAAAACTCAGAGTGTAAATACGATGTCACACAAGTTCACTTCTGCTATGGAAATGTATTTTATACCTTCTAGAAGATGTTACAGAATCCCCTGCCCTGTGAAATCTGCCCTGCTTTAAAAGGCCTCTAAAGTCTAAATTCAGTCTGATGAAATCAAGAGATGCTAATAAAATTGAGCAAAGTAAATTAAAACCTTTTGCTGATGCATATAGAACTTAGGATGTTCAGCATTGTACTTTGTGTGCTGCCCAGGTCTTACTACCCATAGTTATCAGCCATAGTGGGGCCTTCTATAGTTTCTGTGCTAATATATTTTCTATACAGCACCACAGAATAATTGTAGTGTGTGTCTGTGATGGGAACATTAGAGTGTAAGCTCCTCTGATTTGACTGGGGCATTGATCTCTGTACAGCACTGTGGAATATGTCAGAGCTATATAAATGTATAATAATAATTGTGTGACACTGGTGGGGACATTAGAGTGTAAGCTCTTCTGGTGCAGACACTGATGTGACTGGAGCATTGATCTCTGTACAGCACTGTAGAATATGTTGGCGCTATATAAATGTATAATAGTAATGGTGTGTGACTGTGGTTGGACTTTACAGGTTTACAGGCTAAGCTCCAATGAGTGGCAGTTGAACTCTATTGTTTGGCTCAGTTCTTCATATTTCCTGTGTCCATGGCCTGGCGATTTTCTCTCTGTCGCTATTGGCTATCTAGTAACACAATGCACGGTGTACAGTGGGTGTACATCACATGGAAAGAAAAGGACCAGAATGAGTAAATATGTCTTTCGTCACCGGTTTTGTCTGCCGTGTTTGCAGTGCGCTATTCCTGGACAATACGCATTGTGTGACAGGGTGACAAGCTCCTTTTGTTTGGTTCCTGCAGAGTTCTGCAGCGAGGTTTGTGTGTCCACCTGGCAGCTGAGCCTCCTCATACGGCATCCCAGAAATGCTATGAGAGGAAACGCCCCCATCGCCCTCAATTGAAATTCCTCGCAGAATTACTCGCACTAATGTGTTGTGACATGACTCGCTCACCTACTGCAAAAAAAAAACTTTTTAATGCTTTGCACTTGAGAGCCTGCACTTTTGTAGGTGGCTGCACTTTTGTAGGTGGTTTTGTTTTAGGATATAAAATGCTCAGTTCCGGAATCCTGACTGAGAGTATAGAGGCAGCTGCCTTTTGGCCACACTCTTTTATGCCTTACACACCAACAAAGTGGATTTGCCTTTTCCCAATAGGAATTTACAATGGCCCCATTAGTAACATTCCAAGTCTGCATGAATAAACCATGTACATGTCATAATATCATGTTCCAGCTTTTAGCATGAAAAAGCCATCCTTGAGCTCAAAGTCTTACTTTGCCTAGGCTGAGATGATGTTGCTGGTCTGCTGCAGGCAGGAAGAAGCATTTTCTCTGTCTCTTCTTACATTGCTTGCTTAGTGGTGCTGCGGAATGGGGGGGCGGGACTTTCAGAACAGGCACATTGTATTTATACTGACATGTGATACTTTGATTGCACACGGGTGGACCTTATGTAATTGTCTGATTTGGGGATTTCCTCAGGTTGATAGGTTTGACCACATATTAGGGTTTTCATAGCAAAGAGGCGAATACTTGCACACACACGCAAGGTTTGTTTGTTTTTTTTTCTTAATTGATTCTGTCTACAATATAAGAAAAAACAAATGTACCTTCAAAGTCATAGACGTGTTATGTACACATGGTAAAAAAGCCCCAAAAAATCTAATGTAATTTTAGGTTGTAATGCAAAAAAACTGGGAAAACACTGAACAGGTGAATACTTTTGCAAGGTACTGTAGATGATGGCCCTGGATGTAGGCTGAACAAAGATGGCACCATTCTTCTGGAGAGAAAAGTAGTGGAAGGCATTGTCAGGGGCAGCACTGTGATATCAATGAGAGGCAATGAATACTCAGTGTTATGCCGCGTACACACGACCGTTTTTAATGTCATTGACGTGATTCTTCTCAAGCCTGACTTGCCTACACACTATCGTGAAAAAAAATGCTCGAGCAAAGCGCAATGAGGTACGAGATGTACAACGGCACTATAAAGGGGAAGTTCCATTCGGATGGCGCCACCCTTTGGGCTGCTTTTGCTGATCCTCGTGTTAGTAAAGTTTGGTGAGAGACGATTCGTGCTTTTCAGCCTCGTGCTCTTTAGTCCGTTACAGCGTGACGAATGTGCTATCTCCATTACGAACGCTAGTTTTACCAGAACGAGCGCTCCCGTCTCATCACTTGCTTCTGAGCATGCGTGTTTTTTTCACGTCGTTAAAGCCTACACACGGCCGTTTTTCATGACGAGAAAAACGATGAGAAAAATGAGAGCATGTTCCAAATTTTTCATGCCCATTTTTCACGTCGTGAAAAATGCTCTGGAGCCCACACACGATCTTTTTTAATGACCAAATTAAAAAATGGCTTTTCTCGTCATGAAAAACGGTCGTGTGTACACGGCATTACACTGATGCATTGCTTAGAAAATATATCTGATGACAGGTCCACTTTTTAGCTGGCAAAGTTCCTTTTTAATTCCTTCAGTAAATGTTCCAACAATTAAATGATTATTCTTAATTTAGGGGGACAGGCCTCATAGGTGTCCATCCTCCCCTCCTACTATGTTGAATCAGTCCTGGGGAATATTTTACTTTCTTTTAAAAAGTTATTTTTTGTTTGACCCCATTCATGGCATTGGTTTAATTTCATGGTGAGTGCAGTCACTTACTCTGACTTGTTTTTTGCATTCAAGATTTTGAATATACAGTGATATGTGATTAAAGACCATCTCCAGATAGTCTTCTGTTGTTACCTGTAACTAGCTGGGGAGATTTGCACTTCACTTCCTGTTCAAGAGACATAACAGAAAGTGAGAGCAAACCTCCCTCATCCCCCATTATAGGTGCCCCTCATTGGGTGGATTTCCCCTCTAAATTGGTCTCTACTCTCTACTCCTGTTTTTCCTTTTGAGATGGCAGTCACCAGAACACCAAGCGGGACACAACAATTAAAATACGTTTCCTACTCCATCACTTCTAGGTCACCAGTCAGGAAGTGAGGGAAAAATCTCTTTTTAAAATGATTTTATTTTTAGGAGAGTTTTGAACGTCCCAACTTCTGTTGGCTTTTTGTTTCTGTCTGAATCCCTGTGGGAGATTACCTTCATTCCCTGTCTGATGTCACCGGGACAGGAATGGAGGAGAAATCTCTCTAATAGAGCCTCGGATAATGGTAAAACCCTGACTTTAAAATGGTACTTTTTAAATTTTTTCTTTTTCAAGGTTCACCCAACCCAGAGCTGAGATTTCAGTAAATGCTGGTGAGTGAGAGCTGTCTGACACTCTCTTTACTATCCATTGGAGACTCTAATGATAAGACCCCTTTGCTGAGTTCCTGGGTCTGTATACCTGCTGTTCCCATTATGGGGGGTTCTCACCATTCCTTTGCTGAGTTCCTGGGTCTGTATACCTGCTGTTCCCATTATGGGGTGTTCTCACCATTCCTTTGCTAAGTTTGTGCGTCTGTACCCCTGCTGTGCCCATTATGAGGGGTTCCCACCATCCCTGTTGAATTGTTGTTCTGAATTTTATCTTGCAGAGATTTATAACAGGCTGATCTGCTCCCAGTTGCCAATCTTTAGCCCTTCTCCCATAATTCCAAACAGAATTTGTGTATGGAACTCACGACCCCCCAGAAATGTATAAGTCAGGCTTCCGCAGCCAGCAGAATGATTTCAGTTTGTTAGACTCATTTGTTGGTGGGGACTTGATATATCCCGTTATTTCTCTAATATGTTCAGCGCACCGCTGCGCCACTGCTAATTAGACCCCGAAATTCGGCGCTTCTCAACACTGCTGGTAAAAGCGCCTCGGATAATGATCGTGAAGGCAAGATCCAGGGGTTCAGCGAATTGAACATAATAAATCTTTATTAAAAGTTCCTCGACAGGAAAGCTGGAGCGGCTTGCGTTATTAGGTCCTCCTGTTGCGCAGGCTATTAGCAGAATGCATTCCTTTACACTTACAAGTGTAGTATGCCAGTTATAGTGCGATATGACGCAGCCACATTTTGGAACATGTCCAGCTGGTGTCAAGTCTGTGGAATACTCTGCAGTGTTACAAGTTTATGAAGCTGCTCGGCAGAGACTTTGAGCTCAGCAGCGGACCCATCAACCATATGTACCAAACTTTTGATGTGCTAAGACTGTGTTTTAAAGTGGACCTGAGCAAATCAAACTGCGCATTTATTGTAGAAACCACACAGCAGAAGAGCGATCGCTCCAGAACTAGAAGCAGCTAAAGTTACATGCAGATCCCTACATACTGTATGCTGTGCGAGTCAAGTTTGGATTCATCCCCTCATTCCTCCAGAGCAGTGTTTCTCAAACTTTTATATCAATGCACCCTTTATAATTCTGCACAATCTCAAGGCACCCCATTCTAAAATGTAAAAAATTCACACATGTAGTACACCCAACATGTAAGGTGATTTATTATACAAATGCAATTACACCTTTGCACACTGGTACTGACTGGTATTTGATATTTCTCTTCGCCCTCCGTTTCTATCCCTCGTGTGATCCCAGTGCTGACAAAGAGGGGCTGGGGAGATGCAAACAAAGATGCTGTGCAGGAGCCCGACATCCTCCCTCTTTATCAACCCATTATGTCATTGGTTGTTAGGACGCTGGCAGCTAGAAGGTTGTAATCATGCACAATGAAAACCTGTGGCTTTGTCTAACTATAAAATGCAGGCTTGATCCACACACTGGCTTGTATACAATTTTTGGGCAATTTTGCCAATCGATCGTAAAGAGAAAAAAAAAAAAGCCCTGAAGGTACCCTGGGGCGCCTGGGCTCCCTGAATGAATATGACTGCTCTGGAGGCTCATTTTTGTTAACCACTTGCTTACTGGGCACTTAAACCCCCCTCCTGCCCAGACCAATTTTCAGCTTTCAGCGCTCTCACTTTTTTGAATGACAATTGCGCGGTCACACAACACTGTACCCAAATGAAATTTTTGTAATTTTTTCCCCACAAATAGAGCTTTTTTTTGGTGCTATTTGATCACCTCTGCGGTTTTTATTTTTGGTTAAAAAAAAATAAAGACCGAATAAAATAAAAAAATACTAAACCGTTTTATATTTTGTTATAAAATTTAGCAAACGGGTAATTTTCCTCCTTCATTGATGTACGCTGAGGAGGCTGCACTGATGGGCACCGATAGGCGGCACTGATGGGCTGCACTGATGGGCACCAATGGGCTGCACTGGTGGGCACTGAGAAGTGGCATTGGTGGGCACTGAGAGGTGGCACTGATGGGTGGCACTGAAGGGCATTGATAGGTGGCACTGGTGGGCACTGAGAATTGGCACTAATAGGTGGCATTGATAGGTGGCAGTGATGGGCACTGATAGGTGGCAATGATGGGCACTGATCAGCACTGGTAGGTGACATTGATAGGCAGCACTGCTAGGTGGCACTGATGAGGCACTGACTGGCACCACTGATGGGCATTGCTAGGTGGCAGTGATGGGCATTGATAGGTGGTACTGATTGGCACTGACAGGTGGCACTGGTGGTCACTGTGGGCACTGGCAGGCGGTACTTGTGTCCACTAATGAGGCAGAATTGCCTCTTACACTGGGGACCGATGTCCCTCACTCAGCAGCCGGTGAGTGAGGAGGAGAAAAAAAAACGATTACCAAGCTTTGTTTTGATCACGTGATCAGCTGTCATTGTCTGACAGCTGATCATGTGGTAAGGGGCCGGGACCGGCCCCTTACTCGGATCCGTGATCATCCGAGTCTCAGTGACTCGGTGATCACAGCGCGCGCCCTGCAGGGGGCGCGCGCAAAGGGGAGGACGTCTATTGACGTCCTCCTGGCAATTGGGGTCCGCGCTGTAGCCGTCATCCGACTATAGCGCGGGCCCCTAGTGGTTAATGCATTTTTTGTGTCTTCATGTAACAGACCGCTTCAGTAACCAACAGGAGGTGGGGACATGCTTGACTTTAAAATGGAAGTTTTCTTCCATCACTAACCTTTACCTATAGGTAAGCCTAAAATAAGACTTGCCTATTGTAAGTGTAAATATCTCCTAAACGAGCTCCGTCTAGGAGATATTTACTGTACATGCATCCAGTGACATCACTGGCGTATGTGCTCTGAGGGAACCGCCCCCTGTGCCGTTCCTACGGAGAATTGTGCCGTAACCAGCGGCTGTAGACATCACATAATTTCTGTCTTTAGTAATATGTAAGGTATCCTAGGTTTTCAAGGCTGGCTCACGATTGGCTGTCAGGGATCAACTGAGATGGATGCTGGGGATTCCCTCTTGTCAGCTTCCCTGATGTCATTTTTCTCTCCGCATGTTTCCTGACACTGCACAGAAGGCATGCACAGAAGAAATTACTTCTGTCTTAAAGCAGATCTAAAGGCAAAACTACTTACCTTGGTTTCAACAATCCGATGTCTGCAAAGTCTCTCGCTGGCTTCTTCCAGGGGCCAATCTTTAGCTGTCTTGATTTGGCTGGTGCAGGATAATGTCATTCCCTTACATGCACAGAAGTTTAGACATCACGGCACAGGCAGTGTGCCAGAATCCAAACTCAGCAGCGCAGGCTCAGCTCAGTGTACATTCTACAGGGAAGTCAGAACAGGCAGGTAGGTCTATTCTATTGCAGAAGAGAGATTGCATGTCTCTAATCTAAAGCAATAAAGAGATTGCCTGCTCGCAGTTTTTTATTTTTCAATTTTAGTTTCACTTTAAACTGCTCCATGCAAACCTTTTTGGTTTAGTTTTGAATGGAGCAAGGGGAGGGTAAAGCCCCATACACACTTAGATTTTGTGCAGATTTTTGTCTTCAGATTTACCAAAACCATATAATATAAGGTCAATTTTGTATGCAATCAGACAGGCCCTTGTACTACATGGTTTTGGTAAATCTGAAGACAAAAATCTGCAGTGTGTATGGGGTTTTAGCGTCTGTATCAGATTTGTATAGTTCTGTCTCCAGGATGGGAATTGAGAGGAGTTTCCCCAACCGGGATATTGACCGCAATAAAACACAGTAGAGCTTGTAACCCTTCCCTGCTCCATCCAAAATGTAAGAAAAAAGCAACGAAAGTTGGACTTTATACAGCAACGGTGTAAACAAGGTGATTGTTGGGAATTTTTTATTTATTTTTATTATAACTTATTGTTTGTAAACCTTCTTTATAGTAAAGTCCCTTTTTAATACTATGACCACCAGCTGAAGGTAATCATTGAGCAGATGGAGGGAAATCCTGCATTGGCTCCATTGATGAGAGAGGAGTGGGCAGGAGTGAGTACCAGAACTATCCATTAGCCCTGGTTCACACTGGTGCGTTTTGACATGCGATTTGGCATGCCAAATCTCATGTCAAAACGGCGGTATTTGCCGCAAATTGCCGGCAATGGCACCGTCCTAATCGATGCGACGCCGCATCTGTGGCGCTGCACCGATTTCAAAAAGTAGTTTCTGTACTACTTTTTTTGCGATTTTTGGCCCGCAATTTACATTGACATCTGTGCAGAAACCTGCACAGATGTCTCTGTAATCGCGGCCGAAATCAGGACTGACCAACGGGAGTGAAATCGTGCGAGTTCAGCTTTACTCTCGCAGCCCAGTGTGAACCTGGGCTTAGAATTGCCTCTGATCATTTTATAGGTGCCTGAGTTACCTCAACTCCATAATGTGAACAGGACCTAAACGGTGGCTCTTCTGAAGAAGTTTTTGTGCTTTGTTACATGATACAGTAAAGCAATTACATTTGTTGGTGGGATGAGGTGCCATTCCTTCTGATAATACCAAAACATTTAACGTACCTTGCGGTAAAGCATTCATTAATGCATTTTACACTGCCCCTAAATACAGCTGCCTTAAAGTGGTTGTAAACACTTACATGTAGCCAATGAAGTGACTAACCTCAGGTGATACACAGAGATTAAACAAGTCCTCCTACATAAGCTGTACCTGCTTATCTGCAGTCTTTTCTTTGCTACAGCTGCCTAAAACTTACCTTTTACACAGAATTTCTGAGCTCCAGAAGACAGGCGGTGGGTATCTGACGCCACACACTGCACAGCATAGAAAAGGGAGCCAAGTGTAATTTGAGACCTGAGTGGAGTTAAAGGACACTCCTCCTTCCACAGTCTCATAGGGAAACATGCACAACTGTGGCTGTCAATCACAGGCTGTGCACTGGAGGGGGGGCAGCAGGGCTGTCTCCCAATTGTCAGGTGTCAATTGTTTGATGTCAGCATAGACTATCAGAAGTGACTCAGATGCAGATCTGAATAGCACAAAGCGATTTGGATCAAATCAAATACACACTGTAGATAAATGTGCTTTGTTCATTTTTCCTTTCAGGGGTTTACTACCACTTTAAGCTGGCCATACACCAGTAGAATTCCATTAGGAAAAATGGGTTTTCAGAACGTGTGTTTGATTTTTATAATAGTTATTGAGATCAAATCGATGAACATTTTTTTAACCACAGTAACAAGAAAAATTGAAAGAGAAGAGTGTGAATTATTTTTTTTTTTGAGTAAATGAAGTTCTAACTGTGAATCCGGTTTTTGTTTAGGGAAAACTGTATTTATTGTAATGTGCATTCACATCCCAAAATGGAATGTAGAATTCCAAGTACTTTCATGGTACTCCTAATGCCGTTTTTTCGTACAAAATCTGTCAGATCCATAATGGCAAAATTGCACGCTCTGAAAAGCATTTTTTTCCCCCAAAATTCCGTACAGATGCGTGATTGAAATTCTTCTGGGGTCTGGCCAGCTTTAGACTCCTGCCTAGATTATTTAAACGCTAAGCAATTTTTTCCCAAAACGTTTCTTTATATAGTTTTAGATGCAGTGTGGAATGGTGTGAGTCTCTGGCAGGTTTTTATTAAATGAAGGTCCCTGAGCGAGGTGTGTGTGGTCACTGGCGTTCCCTTGCGATCCCTGAACAGAGGCGATTGAGTTATTCACTTTATGAATCGGCGAGCTGTCTTCCTGATGATAGAATAGACATTGTACAGTACTGCTAAGCAGCCATTTGTCAGCGTGTCATTCTCGTTTCAGCTTCAATGCCCTGCAGCGCCTGGATAAACACTGCCACTGACTAACCATAGCAACACACTGACTGATAAGACTCCTTTTAATTTTGCAGTCGACCTTACAGCTCATTATACTTTTTTTTTTTTTTCTGTTTGTGAACAAAAATTCCTTGTCAAAACCTTCCCCATTGTTTGCAGATCTTGTTGAGCGGAGTCATGTTCTTTGTGCGATGGGCTGGCCTCTCTTCAAATAAAATTAAAAATAGTTAGCAAAACTTTTTTTTTTTTTTGTTACAAAAGCCTAATCGCTTGTCAGTGGTGCAGCCTGTAAGGACTTGCTGTGGGCTGAGAAGTATGCTTTTCAGCTATTGTGTACACGCCACATATGTGTGACAAGCATGATGACAGCAGGGAGGAAGTCCTTGGTGTGACCCCCTTATGGCTCCAAAAACATCTCTTGTTACTGCTTAAGAGTATTTATGTCCTGAATTGATATCATACTGGAACCTTATTCTGCTCTGTACAGAGAGCCAGTCTCTGCACCAGAGGAGCTTACACTCTAATGTTCACCACAATCGCACACTACTATTAAATCGTTCTATAGCTCTGACATATTCCATAGTGCTGTACAGAAAGCACTGAGCCAGTCTAGTAGTCTCTGCACCAGAGGAGCTTACACTCTAATGTCCCACCACAGCTCTGAGACAGTTATATTGGTCTCTTCACCACAGGAGCTTGCATTCCTATGTCCCACCAGTTTTACACTATCATTATACATTTATGTAGCTCTGACATGTTCCATAGTGCTGTACAGAGAACACTGAGCCAGTCCAGCAGTCTCTGTACCAGAGGAGCTTACACTCTAATGTCCCACTACAGTTCCACACCATTGGTATACATCTTTATAGCTCTGACATATTCCATGGTGCTGTACAGAGGAACACCAGGCCAGTCTCTGCATAGAAGAGCTTACACTCTTATGTCCTACCACAGTTGCACACTTTTATTATACATTTCTATAGCGCTGACATATTCCACAGTGCTGTACAGAGATCACTGAACCAGTCAAATTACAACAAGCTGGTTACTGATCTGCTATACATTTCAGTTTTTATTACCTATGGAGTCTTGGCCCATTGTTGTACTCCTCTCTCTCTCTCTCTCTCTCTCTCTCTCTCTCTCTCTCTCTCTCCTCGGCAGTGCAGGGGTTATCCTGCATTCCAACTCCGGGTGTATCAGTTGATTTTATTTGCGCCCGGAGATCTGTGCAAGGGACAAGCCGAGACAGATTCGGCCATCATTGTGTTGGTTTGCATTGTGTGGTGTGTACATTGTTGTGTGTGCCTTTTCTCCACAGCGTCATGTTATCTGTCAACATTTTCCCCAGGATCCTCCAGATTTCGGTCAGCGTTTCCGTTTTCGGATTTTTTTTTTTTTTGCGTTGGAGCCTTTAAGAGTTTAACATTTTTGATGCCATTAAAAAAAAAAAAAAAAAAAACGCTGGTAAGCCACGTTTATTAGTGTTTTTGGACTTTAGAGCGTTTTTACAGCTGAAAATCTCCTCTCAGAACCCACTAGGTTCGGGTTTTTTTTTTTACAGCCAAAAAACAGTTGATAACAGCCCATGTGTGCATGGACACACAGGATAAAATGCTGGAGACTTTGACTGTGGTAAAAAATGTCTGAAGCCAAAAACAGCAGCTGTAAAAACATCCAGTGTGCATGAGGCCTTATAGTTTAATACAGTATACAGTATTGGGTTGAAGATCTCGCTTTTGTGGTTGTCTGGATTTTGAGTAGTGTACAGTCCTGTTGGGCAACAGTTAAGATAAGATCACATACAGGATAAGCTTCAAAGACTCGCCATTGTCTTTAGCCACGATTGGTTGGTTTACATTAAAGTAGAGGTCCGCCGAAAAAATATTTTTTTAAAAGTCAACAGCTACAAATACTGCAGCTGCTGACTTTTAATACATGGACACTTACCTGTCCAGGGCGCCCGCGACGTTGGCACCCGAAGCCGATCTGTCCCTTGGCTCTCGAGTGGAGGTGCTGCCATCTTCAGTAAGGGAATCGGGAAGTGAAGCCTTGCGGCTTTACTTCCTGGTGCCCTACTACGCATGCGCATGTCGCGCTGCAAGATCTCACTGGTCCCTCCTGTCTTCTGGGACCAGTGTGTCTCGCAGAAGACGGCGGGGGTGGAGGAGGGGCCGGACATGGCGTAAATTGCCGACCTATGCCCGGAAGTGGAAGCAAATACCTTGATTACACAGATATCTGCTCCCCCCTGCCAAATGTGACACTGTCAGGGGGGAGGAATCCAAAAAGTGGAAGTTCCATTTTTTGGGCGGAACTTTGCTTTAAGTCAGCACAGTCATTGTACAGCATTACTAAGTAAAAAGTTGAATCTGTGGAGGCTGCTAGAGGCTGAGAGATTCTCTTTCATTTTTCATTATGAGTGGAGTGTACTTTTCATATTCCAAAATTGAATATACAGTATATTATAGCTGATGCTGAATCTGAGTGAAGTGCTGTGGTGCGACAATCACTGCAAAGTCAGTTCATAGTTAAGGAATCATTATACTGTAGAGGACTTGGGTTAGCAGGGAGATGAACGCCTCATTTACAGGCCACCACCAATAACCATTACCTGATCACCATCATTACAGATGGAGAGGGGCTGCACAATGAGGAAGAGTACACAAACAAAAATGCCAAGAGTCCCCCAAACTATAGTACTTGTAGCACACAGACAATGATGAATGCTTCACCTTAAAGCTGAACTCCAGTGTTCTCTTCTTGTACAGGCTCCTCTCCTGGTACTGAAATCGCTTACTCTGAATTCACTGCACACCGTGAGCTTCTCACAATGTCAATTAGAAGTTTCAGCAAGTCACATAGAGCCTGGGGGGGATTAAAAAAAATCTTTTTTTTATTTTTTTTTATTTTTTTTATTTTTTTTAAATCAGATTTTTATTTTATTTAAATCAGATTTATTTTAATAAAATGCTTTTTGGAGTAAAAATCTATTTAATATGCATTATTATTTTAGTTTATTCAGCATGAAATGGAGCTTGGTTTTGTAGCAAGAGGCTGTATATTCTGAAATATTTAGATTTTTGGTAAACTCTTTCAATGAATGCAAGCAGAGATAACTTGCACTGCATGCAATTTCACAGTAACCATGAGATGAAACAAAGTTCAGGAATATTCCTTTTTTTGTTTTGAAAATCTATGTACACTACAAACCGTATGAATCGATTCTGATATCGCTGTTTTACTTACCTGACAGCTTATTATTCTAAATAGGAAACTGTCATTTTGTTTGAAAATATTAAAGATTCTGACTCTCAGCAAGAATAAGTCCTTACATTTAAGAGAACCTGTCATTTAAGACCCATCATGGCAGCGCCTGTTGGTGGGCATCCACTCACCTGCTGCCGCCACGTCCCTCACCTTGTTGTGTCACTGCCGCATCACCAGCCGTCCCATTAAAGTGAATGGGACTGTCTGTGAGTCAACAGCGGGTCAATAGGAGCCACTGCAGGACAGAGATGATGGTTGCTCTTTAAAAATTACGATTTAAATCAAGTTGATTTAAATCGTGATTTAAATCAAATCCACCCTGCATAAAGCTCAACTTATTTCCTGGGTGAAGGATGTCCAGCATCATCTAGCGCTTTCATCCCCAGCCTGACTGTCCCTGACCTGCTCCTTTCAGTCATAGAGGCTCAGCATCACGTGTGCGTGTTACCTAGAGTGGTATGCATGTAAATTCAGCCTACCTAGGAAAGTCCATTCCTGTGGACTGACATCCACCCATCAAGGAATTTTGATATTTGCATAAATCCTTACAAGATCCAGCTCACTGATATTGTATGAGGGCTCTTTAGGCTTCATGTGCTTCTTTGGACACCTTTTCTCCTTCTTTGTATCTTGGTATACTTTGTGTATTTTTTCCAGATCTGTGCAGTGATCCAGTCTAAAAGTTTAGACCCTGTTCACATGGGGCTATGGTGTGTGTGTGTGTGTGTGTGTGTGTACACCCTGTTCAGGGTTGTCAAGACCTCACCTGTGCATCCCAGCCACTGTGTCCCAATATGTGGATGCAGGATACTGAACTTGCCCTGTGTGCATTTGGGAGTTTGCACCGGCTTGTCATATTGGGACACAGCAGCTGTGTCTGTGCAGCTGAGTCTCCCAGTAGAGAACAATGGGACACCCTGGCATAGGGATGCATGCAACACCCGTGCATCCTTGTGCTGGGAAAAGACGGCCTTGCATAGGGCACGGATGACCTTGCCCCCATGTGAATGGGGTCTAAATTATGTGTGGGAGCTTCCTGTAATAAAGACCAGTCACTGCTGCTCTACCTCTTTGTACGGAGTAACTGGTCTTGTCTCCGCCCCCTCCCATAGTTTTCTTCGGGGCAGCCTGTAGTGAGTGGGTGGTGCCTGCTGGGTCCCTCCTACTGTTCTGCTGTCTGCACAGTATGTACAGCGCAGTGATGATGTCATCTCTACTTTTACAATGTAATATCTGGATTTGTAAAGGCATGAGATGCACACATACTGGTGAGCAATATATCCAAATGGGAGTTGTGCCTGATGTTCGGCTTGAAAAGTTAAAGTTGAGTTTTGGCTAAAACTTTTAAGGCGTTTTGGGATTTTCCCCTTCTCTCAATAGCACTTCAACAAATCCAATCCTGGCGAACGAGAAATATTGTAAGAAAACGACGCAGATCTTTGAGAACAAATGAGAGAACCTTTTTCCAGTGTGGTGTGCGAGTTTCAGATTGCACACATGGCCCTGGCGGTGGGACGGCTCTTGCCATATTTTCTGCACCTGACCATACAACAGCTGTATATGGACACTTCAAAGCTAAACTCCGGACACAAAATCTTGTCCTATAGACACAACATTTCAGTAACACTGCACATGCCTCCTGTATTGGACAATATTTCTTATCCCGGAGTACAATGACGGCTTATTATATCACTGTTACCTGCCGGCCACAGAATCGCCAGCGGGCTCTGTTCTGACCCGTGTGACTTGGGGCCCTCTCTGCGCCATTTTTCCAAGTCTCACGGAAGACGAATCTTTTCTGCCCCTTCGCCGCGGCACAAGGACAGATGGTTGCCGGTTGCGTTTGTGTGCGTGGGAGAGAGAGGAACTTCCACATGCGAGTTCAGCATTTGGTAGTAATTAGCTTGTTGTATAAATTAACATTAAGTGAACCATTCTTCAGTCATTGTTAGTAATTATCTTCCCCGAGCCTCAGAATTGCCGAGCAGAATTAAAGGAGAAGAAGAATCGGCGCCTTGTTTGATGCCACCGTCCTAATCTATCATTAGGCTGAATGGGCGGAGATTGCTCCTGTGTGCGCCATCGGCTGGGAACGCTAGATTTGTAACAGACCAGCCAAGCAGAACTTACAGATGACTGGAAAAAAATCCCGCTATGTACGGTCTTTGGAAATGTATTACCAATCATTGTCTGCAGACCTGCTGAAATTTCAGATCTGGCTCCTTGTAGGAGTGCCTACACTGGAATCTTAAAGCAGACTTCTCATCAGATTTTTCCCCCCAAGTTATGTGCAGCAAGCTCAGTAATGTGTCAGTCTAACACTTCCAGGTATTTATTACCTCTTCCAGAGATTTCAGTACTCCCCCTGACAATGGGGGTTATTTACGAAAGGCAAATCCACTTTGCACTACAAGTGTAAAGTGCACTTGAAATTGCACTGAATGTGCACTTGGAAGTGCAGTCGCTGTAAATCTGAGGGGTAGATCTGAAATGAGGGGAAGCTGTGCTGATTTTTTTTATCCAATCATGTGCAAGCTAAAATGCTGTTTTTTATTTTCCTTGCATGTCCTCCTCGGATCTACAGTGACTGCACTTCCAAGTGCAATTTCAAGTGCACTTTGCTCTTGTAGTGCAAAGTGGATTTGCCTTTCGTAAATAACCCCCAATGTCTTCATGTGCTGTTCTCTCCAGAAGGATGGTCAGATTTGTTCAGGCATCATCCAGAGTCACCATATATAGTTCCTGGAATGAGCTACTACCCCAGAGATGATACAGTCCTGTAAATCCTGGTGCCTGTGCTGTTCTTGCAGTGTTCATAAATAACTGACACGGGTCAGCCCCCTGCTTCAGTCTCCACAGCTTGTGCCTTGATGCAAAGTTACAATGTAGCAGCCTGATCAGAGCTTTTCTAAAAAATGATACTGTTGCTAGATATTGTGACATGACAGGAATGGAGTCATGCGTTAAAGACTGGTGCACTTTAGATAGGGCTAGTGAGTGTAGTTTAGGTTGCAAAATGTTTTTTTTTTGTTTGTTTTTTATCACACCGGCTGTATCCATTATGAGAGACTCCCACCATCCCTGTGCTGAGTTACTGGGTCTATACACCTGATGTACCCAGTATTGGGGGCTCCCACCATCCCTGTGCAGAGTTACTGGGTCTATACACCTGATGTGCCCAGTATTAGGGGCTCCCAAAATCCCTGTGCTGAGTTACTGGGTCTATACACTTGCTGCGCCCATTATGAGGGACTCCCACCATCCCTGCTCAGTTTCTGGATCATTAAAGGGGGCTCCCACCATCCACTGTATTAGGTTTATATGATGGAGAATGTAACTGGAGGAGCTGGAGCACCCCGAGAAAGGTGGGGGGTAGGGAAATATAGCAGATGATCTCTTCTTCACTGAGCTCCTCATTAACTTTAGAAGCCAGTCTCATTAAACTCCATCTCTAAGTGAAATGTTGTTTTGGCCAGAGACCCTTTATATAGGAATGTGTCTATATTCATGAACAGTAGACAAGGGAAAGTTTGTGTTATTGTAAGTCATGTGATTTTGTATTGCGCCATGCTGCGTGCTTCTATTAAGTACAGATAAAACTTATTTGCAGTAAAAACATCTCTCAGGAGATAAAATAACACGCTTGTCTCCGGATGGATTCCTGTGTGATGAGAGGGAATTCTGGTGAGGACAATTTGACTATCTCCTGGGCTCCCTGCATGCCCTTTGCCGTACCTTTAAATCACCGGAGGTAGAATGCTGTGATTTGCTGCCTCAACACTCGTCTGTATCTACCGTATATACCCGAGTATAAGCCGAGGCACCTAATTTTACCAGAAAAAACTGGGAAAACGTATTGGCTCGAGTATAAGCCTAGGGTGTCCATCTGCATGCCTCACTGTGTCCATGTCCATGCCTCACTGTGTCCATGCCTCACTGTGTCCATGTCCATGCCTCACTGTGTCCATGCCTCACTGTGTCCATGTCCATGCCTCACTGTGTCCATGCCTCACTGTGTCCAATCTCCCTTCCTGATCTCCGGCGCTGTGTGACTAGACTGACGTTTAACATGGGAGTCTATGGAAGGGGTGCCCGGTTTGAAAAATCGGTGCTCCCTGTCTGTAGGTCTCCTGGACAACAAATGTTGCACACTTGTAGATGAAGAGTGGTGCTACTTTGTGTGCCAAGTTTGGGGACCTAGGAACAGCCGGTACCAGGTCCACAAAATCACTGGAGAAATTACCGATTAACATGGGAGTCTATGGAAGGGGTGCCCGGCTTTGAAAAATCGGTGCTCCTCGGCCGTAGGTTCCCTGGAAACAAACTAGAGTGGGGCTACATGTGTGCCAAGTTTGGGGTTCAGGGGACCTATGGCTGGCTAGGATCAGGCGCACAAATTTGAAGATGGACACAGACCAGTGTTGCCAACAGTCTGTATTTTTACGGACAGTTCGTAAAAATGTGTACCTTCCCCCTCCGTACGTAAATGTCCGTAGTTGCGGGAATGTGCCAGTAAAAATAGCCAAGATTGGTTCGGCTTAGAACTGCGCATGCGCAGTTCCGGAGGTTGCCGAGCCGAGCATATGCTGTATTCGGCCGGTGGATTTCACAGAGGCTGTGCCGCACTGGTCGGCGAGTGATGTATTAGGACATCCCGCCAGGTGCGCGCGCACCAGAATTTTAAATCTGTAACTAACCAGGAGTACGGAGGAGCACAGCACTGGAGCAGGAGTCAGGGCTCGGAGGCTGTGCAGCACGTGGCGGCGGCGGAATGGAGCAGCCTGCTGCATCCAGGCAATACAAAGTTCACAGGAGAGTCGGGGATGGACAGAGTGACAGACAGCCCAGCCGACAGTAACATCAGGTGATGGTGGCAGAGGGGGATCCGATGGAGGCAGGGGGTGATGGTGGCACCGCAGAGGGGGACGATGGTGGCAGGGGGGTTAAATGGAGGCAGGTGGAGATTGGAGGCAGGGGGAGATGGTGGCACCGCAGATGGGGATGGAGGCAGGGGGAGATTGGAGGCAGGGGGTCCTGGGGAGATTGGAGGCAGGGGGAGATTCTGGCACCGCAGAGGGGGGTGAAGGCAGGGGGTGTTGGTGGCAGAGGGGGATGGAGGCCGGGGGTGATGTGACTAAATAATTTGCCCTTATTATATCGAAAATAACAAAACTATGTTTGTTTTACCTTAATATCTACCTTAAAGCACATTGCTATTTGCCTAGCGTACTTGTTTGTAGCCTAAATACTAAAATTCGGATCAAAAAATTAAAGTTAGTAACTTTTGTGAAGTGTCAGCAAAAACGTGGCTGTGCCAGTAAATTTTAGGGTGTCATGCCAGTAAATTTCAATCTGGTAGGTTGGCAACACTGACACAGACTCGTGTATAAGCCGAAGGGGGCATTTTCAGCACACAAAAAAGTGCTGAAAAACTCGGCTTATACTCGAGTATATACGGTAATTCTAAATGTGCGGCATGGCTAAATCCTCCTCCTGATGATTGTTAAAACACAGGAAAATGAATGAAGTTTGGAGGTATTAAACCCAAAACCAATATTGCAATATATTTCAGCTTACCAATCGTTCGATATGGTGGCTGCATTCGTTTTTTTTTTTTCTTAGGCTTTTTTCCCTCTGATTTCACCTGGTGATCTGGCCAGTAACACACCTGCTGTATTAGACTGCCCCCACTCTGGATGGAGAACAGGGGGCACCTTTGGACAGCAGCATTGTTTGTATTGGGAAGGGGGTAGTGCTAGATGCACTAGCAGATTTAGATACACTAAACTAATTGAAGCTGATCTCCAGCTTAATACTTTATAAGCGGTTTGTTCCTTTTAGGCTAAAGGTTATACGTAAATTAATAAAATCTGACAATTTTAAGCAGCCCTGTCCGTGATAAAAGGTTTGCCTCGCCCTTTTTAACTGCTACGTCTGCAGGAGAGCTTGTACTTTTGAAAAACAACAGACTTGCTAGCTGGATCGCCAGGTGAAAATATAGGAGAGAAAACTTCAAAAAAGGAAAAAAAAAATGCAGTCATCACATCTATGGATTGGAAAGCTGCAATATAATGTTTGATTTGGGGTTTAATATTGCTTTAAGCAGTATTGGACTGATTAAAGGTTACAGTCTCAACACCACTAAAAGTGTACATTAATAAAAGTTAGAGCACATAACTGAATGTAACATTTGAATTATGTAGCATCTAGTAATGCATAAGTGTTCATATTTCTTATACTCGGTGTAAGGATAGCTCCTAGTGTTTGAAACATGTTAGGATGACAGCACTGGGTAACACAATAGTGTCTGATTGGCTTGTAGCACAGAACCTCCCTCACTGTCTGATTTCTGGTGTGCGGAGGATTATGTAAAGCTGATAAGCTGTAATTAAAAAAAAAAAAAAGTTTTTGTAACTTCAAAATGAAGACATATATGAGCTAAAGGGGAACATTTATTCTTCTTTACCTAAACCGTACACAGACTGTTACTATCAGCCGTGCAATTCACACAACTCTGTACATACTGACCGATTTTCATTAACTCCTGTATATGAGAACCTCTCATAATTATCATGGAGAAATCTCACCCAACAGACACTCTCCTATGACAATACGCAGAGGCCGGTTGTGACAATTACCATCGCAGTGTGACACTGCCCCGCCCCCTTCTGCAGATCCACCTATCATGTGTACGTGACTCACACTGTGTGCAAACAGCATTTATCTCTCTAACTATCTATCTTTGTATCTATCTTATTTTTATTTATCCATCTGCTGATTATCTGACATCTATCTATCTCATATCTATCTAGCCTTATGGGAACTTATGGGAAAATACGTTTTCCCATAACAGAGAGTGCAGGACGAGGAATGAGACTCTAAGTCAGGAGGGATGATGTCTGTACGGAAGCCCCTGAGACATAAATGACAGTGAACCACTCATAATTAGAATATTATGGGGTTGATTTACTGAAGGCAAATAAGCTGTTTGCTTTGAAAACAAAGTTGCACGTTGCAAGCAAATTTTCCCTAGAGTTAGTGAATAGGGTGAAATTTCACTTTGCAAAGAATACACAATCACGTGCAAGAAAAAAAAAAAAATGAACAGCATATTTGCTTGCACATAATTGGATGATGGAAGTCCTCAGCCTTATTCCCTAAGCTCTGAAGAAAATGCCCTTGCAAAGTGCAACTTCCCTTGCAAAGCGGACAGCCTTATTTTGCCTTTAGTAAATGAAACCCAACCCATGTTATCTGAATTATGGGCGGTTCACTGTCATTTATGTCTCAGGGACATCTCTACACTCTTCATAATGTGAAACATTATTTTGGACAGACAGATAATCAGTAGATAGATAAATAGAAATCAGACAGTTACGAGATGCGTAATTAGATATGTCTGTCTATCTAATTAATTTATGTTTATCCACTGATTGTCTGTCTCATATCCATCCATCCATCCATCTCTCTCGCGCGCTCTCTCTCTCGCTCTCGCGTGCTCTCTCTTGCGCGTGCTCGCGCGCTCTCTTTTTTGCATGTGTTCGCTCGCTCGCGCTCTCTCTCGCTCTCTTGCACGCGCTCGCTCGTGCTCTTGCACGCGCTCGCTCGTGCTCTCTCGCGCGCTCTCTCTCGCGCGCTCTCGCTCTCTCTTGCACGCGCTCGCTCATGCTCTCTTGCGCTCGCTCGTGCTCTCTCTCTTGCACGTGCTCGCTCTCTCTCTCGCGCTCTCTCTCGCGCTCTCTCTCTCTCTCGCGCTCTATTTTTCTCTATCTAAGTTTCTTTCCTTTAAACTGGTTGTAAACCCTAGAATTTTATTTATTTTTTTAAATCACCCCTGCAAGACAAAGCCATAATGAGCTAGTATGACTAGCATACTAGCTCATTATGCATCACTTACCTTGGATCGGGGCCCCCGAAGCCGTCCTCGTCTCTCTCTCCAGCCGCAGCCATCGCTGCGGCGATACCCGGAAGGTTACTTCCGGGTATCGCCGCTCCAGCCAATAACAGCGCCGCTCCAGCGCTGTGATTGGCCGCAGCGGCAAAGACGTCACTCCGCGCATGCGTGCGGGAGCCGTCAAATCCGGCTAAGCTGGATTTGTGAATGAGCTTAACCCTGTGAATGCGCCGTTGTCTACGGCACGCATGTGCCGTAGACACGGATGCATGTCATTTTTTGCAAATATCTCCTAAACCGTGTAGGTTAAGGAGATATTTCTTGCACCTACAGGTACACTTTAATCTAGGCTTACCTGTAGGTGAAAGTTGTGTGGTTGGGTTTACAACCACTTTAAAGGGTTTTTAAAAATAGTTTTTTCATTTTATGAAAAGTGCAGGAAGAGGAATAAGACCCAATTCCCTATTAAAGTGAGCAGCCTGTTTGCCTTTAGTAAATCAATCCGTGTTTCTCGGTAGAACCGTCTCTACTGCCAGCAAATACAGACTGAAAGCCGCAGATTGTTCTGTGCCCCGATATTTCTCCCCTGACCATTGAAAAGTGACTGCTGGGACCTCTCTTCTCTTGCCGGTTACGATATAATTAGTTGATGGCGATATGGCGCAATTGTACGGGGGGAGGGGTTGTAAGAAAGTGCCCGGGTGCTTTTTCATGATTCTTTTCATATGATAAACTTCCCATTGCTGATGCCGTTTTGCTTCAAACCTCCTCTGAGAAACAATTGGGGGATAGAAAGGCCGGGCGGACACTCGGCGTACGGGTAAACAAGTAGCGAAGTACGCGGCGCGGATGTGAAGAGCCGGAGAGAGGGATGAAAGGCACAACGAGCGGCTTTGGTGGCTGAAAGCTCAAAGAGAATCCAGTAATTAGCCCGGAAGGATAGCTGCGATGCTAAAGTGAGAAGCGGCAGCTTTGAAACCCAACTGATCTTTATCCAGAGCGCCGTGCGGGTCAACAACCTTGTAGGAGAGAATGAGGGGGGGTGGGGGGGTAGAGACGGGCACAATATGGAAAGCAGATGTCAATTACAGGGGGAGATGTCTCTCTATCACACTGAAAATATTCATTTATAATATTCATAGTGATGAGCATTGTGGCCTTGCAGTGCTGGGGGCCTGAGCTCAGTTCCCCCATAGGATTCCTTATGCATGGGAGTTGGTATGTTTCCCCAGGTACTAACTACAGTGTCCATACCATACTGACATGTTAAATGAGAGGCCAACAGAGTGTAAGCTCCTGTGGTACAGTGACTGATGTGACTGGCTCAGTGTTCTCTGTACAGAATTGCTGAATGTCAGTGCTATATAATAATAAGAAGGGAAGAGACATTGGAATGTAAGCTCCTATGTTGCAGAGACTGATGTGACTGGCTCAGTGTTCTCTGTACAGGACTCTGGAATAGGTTGGAGCTTTATAGATGTATAATAATAATCGTGTGAGACTGTGGTAGGAAGTGTACGTTTTTTGCTCTCATCTACAGAGTTTTGGGAGTTCCCCTCCAATATTGTGTGCCCTGACCCCCTCTCCCTTACACTCTTCATAATATAACATTTTGGTCTAGTAGGACCCGCCATAATGGGCACAGCAGGTGTGCAGACCTGGAAACGCTAAACGGATATATAATGAGCACAAATCACCATTCAGAGGGTGGATTGACCTTTTTAAAGAGATGTGTACAACTCCCCCTCCCTACTGTTTTGGCCTACCTTGCCGGGTGTCCCTGGCAGAGCAGACAGGTGGCCCGGACTTTTGATTTTGGTGCATCTGAATTAATCCTGTCAGCTCAGCTGTTAAAACAACTGTCACCTCCAGCTGTTAGTCATTTTCCCTGCGCTATGCTGCAGGTTGCCAAGTCCTGAGCCTCATCCTAACCCCCCCCCCCCCTCTGTAGACATCGTTCTCCATTTAATGTGAGGATTCTCCCGCTATCCCCTCATTGTCATATCTGTAAGTAAGCAGGGATTATAATGGGAGAACCGGGTGTATGAGATCCAGGCGTGTAACTATGCGGTACGCGGGCGCTGTGGATGACACGCTGCTGCAGCTGTGCCGCCATGTGTTTTGACTTTGATTGTGTTTAGAGATTAGGCCAACACTCTGCAGCTCAGCAAGCTGAACAATTTTATATCACAGCCGATTAAAGGGAAATTAGTGTATTGTCAGTGAGCACACATTGTGAACTTTACCTTAAATGTATTCCCAATGTCACTTTCTCATGTTTATATGTTTGCTGTTCCATATTTTCATGGGGGATTTGTATGCTTTTAATACAGGCATTGTCAGCTCTTGCAATCAAAAGAAAGGGAATCTTGTACAATCTCCATTGTTTTACTGCTATTATCCTCCCAATTTGGAGGATTTTTTAACCACAACATGGGCTGCAGTGTATGAGGGCAGAGCTACTAGGGGTGACCCAAAGCAATCCACATGTTTTTTATGTTCCCTGACTCAGTTTGCATACCTAGAACCAGATTGCCAGTAGAATAAAGTTAGTTTGCCCTTCTCTTTTAGTTCTGGGTATATTGACCCTGAGTTGGGTAGAACCCTGGTCTTGAGATGTGATTTCACCACTAGGTGGTCACTGGGTTAGGATGGGTTGTGGAGCATAAGATAGTTTGTTGGAATGGGGGCAGTAGAATGAATCTGGCTATGCCTGCCATAACAGCCAGGGCATTATAGATCCTCCCTGTTTTCTCTCTGAAACTGTCTTTTTATATATATCTTTGGAGCATCCACTAGGAGGCCGGTGACACCATAATTTTGGTGTCATAATGCTGATGTCACTGCCCCCTAGTGGATTCCAAGAATATACGGAGAATAGACTAGAGAAAATAGTCAGTAAGTTTAGCTCGCAGGCAGCAGAACATTTCCCATTGAGGGGCTGCACAAATCAGGATCCTGAATTGTCATACAATAAAATCCTTTCACGTTGTATCTTAAACTTGATAAAAGTGTGTTTGGCTTAAATTCCGTTTTTAATTCACAAACATTGTGCCACACTTGCTGACTAAATTGTGGATGCTCATGTAAAGGAATTTGTAATTACATTGATGGATAAATATGTAAAGAGGGCCTCTTCTCAAAATCCAGGGAAATCCCCAAAGTTAATAGCCAGCAGCAATGTAGCTTTATCTGATATATGCAGTCAAAGTAAAAGCTCCACTCTTGTTAGCCAGGAAGAAAGAGGCGGCTTTTCCCATCTCACGGTGTCATAACTGAAAAGTCACTGAGTATTATGATGTAGAGTGCAAGGGAAGCTTCCTTCCTGGTAGTCACCCATCTGACAAATACACCTTGGGGGTAGACGTACTAAAACTGGTGCACACACAATCTTGTGCAGCCGTGAATAGTAACCAATCCATGTCAATAAAACCTAGAAGCTGATTGGTTACTGTGCACGGCTGCACCGGATTTTGTGTGAGCCAATTTTAGTACATCTCCCTCATTATGTCCCTCCAAACTGTTCCCAGTGAAGTGTACTGGTATTACTACAACATACAAAGACATTTTAGAGAATTGTACTCTTTGAACCTTGTAGTAACAGTTTAGGGAAGGTCCTTTTTCTGTGCCTCTATGTACTTAGCCAGCTCTATAAAGACATAGGGGTTTATTTACGAAAGGCAAATCCACTTTGCACTACAAGTGCACTTGACAGTGCAGTCACTGTAGATGCGAGGGGGACGTGCAAGGAGAATAAAAAACAGCATTTTAGCTTGCACATGATTGGATGATAAAATCAGCAGAGCTTCCCCTCATTTCAGATCTTGCAAAGGCAAAGTGGATTTGCCTTTAGTAAATCAACCCCATGGTATGACTAGTTTGGTGTGAAAGAACTCAAGTGACCTGCACGGAGCCCTAACCTCAAACATACTGAACACCTGGGGGGGGGGGGATATAACACCCATGGTGAGCCAGACCTTCTCATCCAACATCAGTACCTGCTCTTACAAATGGGCACAAATTCCACTGATACTCCACAAAATCTTGTACACAGCCAGCTTCCTGTCCAGTCATTTATTCAAATATAGCCAACTGACATAGAAAAAAAAAATATATACAGTAGCTCACAGTGGCGTACACCCCTCACATTTCAAAATTTTCAGCACTCATGCAGCCCCAGACAATGACACTCCCACCACAATGCTTGACTGTAGGTAAGACACAATTGTCTTTGTACTCCTCACCTGGTTGCCGCCACACACGCTTGACACCATCTGAACCAAATACGTTTATCTTGGTCTCATCAGACCACAGGGCATGGTTCCATTAATCCATGCCCTTTGGCCCCTTTCACACTGAGGCGTTTTTACCGCGAAAAAAATAGCGCTGTAAAAATCCCTGAAATAATGATGCCCCATCATTCGCAATGTGAAAGCCCTGAGAGCAAACGCGGTAAAAACGCAGTAAAATCGCAGGAAAAATACTTATCATTTTTTTGCATTTTTTTTCAACGCCTCAGTGTGAAAGGGGCCTAAGTCTGCTTGTCTTCAGCAAACTGTTTGCGGGATTTCTTGTGCATCATCTTTAGAAGAGGCTTCCTTCTGAGCTGACAGCCATGCAGACCAATTTGATGTAGTGTGCGGCATATGGTCTGAGCACTGACAGGCGGACCCCCCCACCCCTTCAACCTCTGCAGCAATGCTGGCAGCACTCATATGTCTATTTCCCAAAGACAACCTCTGGATATGACACTGAGCATGTGCACTCAACTTCTTTGGTCGACCATGGCGAGGCCTGTTCTGAGTGTAAACTGTCCTGGTAAACCGCTGTATGGTCTTGGCCACCGTGCTGCCGCTCAGTTTCAGTGTCTTGGCAATATTCTTATAGCCTAGGCCATCTTTATGTAGAGCAACAATTATTTTTTACAGATCCTCAGAGAGTTCTTTGCCATGAGGTGCCATGTTGAACTTCCAGTGACCAGTATGAGAGAGTGAGAGCGATAACACTACATTTAACACACCTGCTCCCCATTCACACCTGAGACCTTGTAACACTAACGAGTCACATGACACCCGGGATGGAAAATGGCTAATTGTGCCCAATTTGGACATTTTCACTTAGTGGTGTACTCACTTTTGTTGCCAGCGGGTTTAGACATTAATGGCTGTGTTGTTATTTTGAGGGGACAGAAAATTGACAGTTATACAAACTGTACTCTCACTACTTTACATTGTAGCAAAGTGTCATTTCTTCAGTGTTGTCACATGAAAAGATAGAATAAAATATTTACAAAAATGTGAGGGGTGTATGAGATACTGTGTTTGTTATAAATGACTAAAGATAACATAAATATAATATATAGATCTATATATTTTTTAATGTTGCAGTCTTCGCTCGCACTGCCTTTTTATGTGTGTGCATGGTGAAGTCTTCATGCAAATTTGCAGTTGTCGTTGAACATTAATAAATGACCCCTAATGACCTCTGAAAAAAAAAAATCTGAATCCCCCCCTTGCAAATGATGTGGTGCGCTCTACCTTCACAAGATCTGCGTCTGATCGGAGGCGCAGGATGAATGTCGCCCCCCGCTGGGCTGGAACATGTGGCCCTGGATGATAATGTCGTATGGTGGAGCCCCTGCCGCTATCGGCGCTCACAATCAATGTATCGCTAATGGAGGCAGATTATCGGAGGCTCCCCTGCCTCCAGCGCGGTCTGTTATGTGGACAGATCTCTATTTTGCTCTGTAATTGTCAGATATCATTTTACACATTTTTTAACCGCAGCTGTGTGATATTAGTGCGCATGGTCCGGTGTTTAGATTAATGGATCTGTGGGCCCCCTTCACTGCACCTATGGATATATAGGTTGCTTTAATGGGCTTGAGGAAGAACCACTGCATACAACTTCAAGACACCGAACTATAGATACCTGGAACACATTCACAGGAAACTATTGTGTTTTTAGTAAATAAACATTTTAAAGTAACTAAACATCTTGTATAAGCTTTACCATGTTAAAGTGGTTGTAAAACCTCATACATAAAATTTGAACAAAACCTATCCCTCTATAGCAGGGATCCTCAAACTACGGCCCTCCAGCTGTTGCAGAACTACACATCCCATGAGGCATTGGAAAACTCTGACATTCACAGACATGACTAGGCATGATGGGAATTGTAGTTCCTGAACAACTGGAGGGCCATAGTTTGAAGACCCCTGCTCTATAGTGTGTACTTGTCTTAATCCAGGTCACTAAGTGTCATTTTTGTCTACTGTCTTGTTCCTCTGCTATCAGAGCCCATTCACACAGGGGCGGCACGACTTGTCCGCGACTCTGCCGGGCGATCTTCACACGACTTCAAAGGAGACTTCCAAAGTGACTTCTGCATTGAAGTCAATGGAAGTCGCCCTGAAGTCATCTCAAAGTAGTACAGGAACCTTTTTCTAAGTCGGAGCGACTTAGTCGCTCCTATTAGAACGGTTCCATTGTACAGAATGGGACACGACTTGTCAGGCGGCTGAGTCGCCCCTGTGTGAATGGGGTCTAAGCATGACTCACTTCTGACAAGTGTTCCTGACACCAAGAGAAAAAAGGTGACGGGAGGGATCACCAGCTGACTGATAGCCTCAGCTCTGTTCCTGTGAGCTAGGTGAAGGAGGGTGTGTCTTTTCCCTCCAGTCAACCCTCAGAGCTCTCCTCATTGATGTAACTTCATCTCTCCGCCCCCTGCTTTTCAGAGATCCTGTGTAAATTTTGCACTTTGAATTGAAGTAGATAAACAGGTACAACTTATGTTGGAGGATTTGTTGCATCACCTAAGGCCAGTCACTTCACTGAGTATATGTGATGGTTTACAACCACTTTAAATGTCCCTTTTTTAAAAGTAATTTTCAATCTTTTTAAATCTGTAGTTTTCATTAAATTTATACCTGGTGATCCTGCCATGAAGGTACTTGTTGAGGCACTTCCTGTTATAGGGTAACAATGCTTGGCAATTGTCTCCCAATTGTACTCCTGTCATCCTGTCACATTGGTTTCTGACTACAAGTGGCTGTTTCAACAGGCATTGTTCACTTTTTGTAGCATACAGGAAACCCACCCTATGCAGCCATCACTGGAGCGTGTGTGGACAGGAAGGCTTACATCATTCTGATCCATCATAAACTGGCCATACACTTATTGAAATTTGCTTGGTCTTACAGGGACAAAGCAAATTTCAAACAGTGTGTGGCCTATTCAGCTTAAATGAGGCCTGGTTCACATAGGGGCGACTCGTCAGGCGACTCGATCGCCTGACGAGTCGCGTCCTGCTCTGTACAATAGAACCGTTCTAATAGGAGCGACTCAGGTCGCTCCGACTTAGAAAAAGGTTCCTGTACTACTTTTGGGGACGACTTGCATTGACTTCTATACAGAAGTCGCTATGCAAATCGCCTGAACCGGGCCTCTCAAGTCGTCTTGAGATCGCGTCGCCCCCAAAGTCGTGCCGCCCCTGTGTGAACTGGGCCTAAGTAAGCCGGGTTTTTTATTGACTTCTGTCGAAGATCATATCAAAAAGTTATCCAATGATCAGTGGCTGCAGCCATTGATAAGTATATTCTGATATAAGTGGGTGCTGCTGTCAGAATGCAATGTCCCGGCACAGTGGGATTGCTCCATGCACCTTCTTTGTGTGGATGGAGGAACCTTTTAATTTTTTTCCTTCAGAAAAACTATCCATGTGCCCAGCATTGTATGCAAATCTATTAGGACTTAAGTTCCTATTAAAGCTCAATTCCTTCCTCTCCTCTAATGCCGTGTACACACGACCGTTTTTCTCGTCGAGAAAAACTAAATTTTTTCCTTTTGACGAGAAAAATGATTGTCTGTGGGCATTTTGTCGTTTTTCTCGACGACAAAAACGCCATTAAAAACGACGAGAGAAATTAGAACATGTTCTAATTTTTCACGTCGTTTTTTCCGACCATTTTTTCCGCGGCAGTTTTCTCATAGGGAAACACTGCCGCGGAGCCCACAGACGGTCGTTTTTCTCGACAAGAGAAAAAAATGACGTGAAAAACGACCGTGTGTGGGGAACAAGCCGTTCCCTCGTTTTTAATGTCATTATTCACGGCGGTTTTTTAACCGCTGTGAATAATGATCGTGTGTACGTGGCATAATGCATTGGACTTTTCTCCTAGTTGGCTGGGACATATGCAGTTATTTCACTGCAGCAGTTGAGCTGCTAATATGACTTTGTGCAAAAGAACCTAGATAAATTGGCTTTATTTACTCTTGTTCTGAATTAAAAATGGGTTTTCAAAGAGACTTCAGATTAAACTAAAAGCTTGACAGAGGTTGTAAAGCCCTCCCCACACTCTGGCCAAAACTATAAAAAAAAATAAAAAAAAATTATGGCAGGAGTTGCACTTTGATTCATCCCTTCCCTTTCACTAGCAGAGGGGGGGGGGGGGTGGCTTACTTGTGCCCCTGGTGGTCTCATCTAGTACTGCATGACATCTGTGACCAGCAGAAGTTATCATTTGACAAATCCAGTCTACACTGTACAGGTGGCCATAAACGGTGAGACATCTCCCCAAGAAGGACAAAGGGGTTGATCTACTTAAGGCAAATAGACTGTGCACTTTGTAAGTGCAGTTTTACTAATTTTCCCTAGTAAATGCAAGTGGTGAAGCTTCACTTTGTAAAGAATACTCAATCAGGTGCAATGAAAAGAAAGGCATTTTTCCTTGCACATGATTAATTGAAATGAACAGAGTGTTACCACATTTACTAAGCTCTAGGGAAAATAAGTGTAACTGCACTTGCAAAGTGCACCGTCAATTTGCCTTTAGTAAATCTACCCCAAAGGGTGAATTAGGCCCCACAGACAGATTTTCCATCACGTTGAATGATCTCTGTGTTTGATAACAAAGCTTCCTACTGTGAAGATGCTCCCCACAACACAGGCAGTGCCCTATTTTAACAATCATTGCTTGAAATTGGGAATAGCTGTGTTTACAGAACTGTTTATGGCTACCTTCCACAGAGACGGACACATCCCTCTTCCTCCATGTAGCTTCATGTTGTCAAGGGTACAGCTCCCATATCACCCCACTACAACAACACCAGGTCACATTATGCCCTTGCTGGTCACGGTCAGTACTGCAGATTTCTGTCTTGTGGTTGTTCATTATTTTGGCCTGTATTCTGCGGTTGGCCCAGTCTGTGCCTTCTGTAATAAAGCCATACATGCGGTGCTGTGGTAGGACCTGTGTGAACGTGTCCGTTCTGTACTGAGCTGTCACCAAGCATGCAGCTTCTATGTCTTCTGACAGCCTGCCAGCCCGTGTAATTCATCGAGGTGCCCTCGGGCTACAGAATAATAAAACGTTAATTACCTCTGCGGCTTTCACAAAGCAGATGGAGACTTAATTTTGTTCCTAATTATTAATATTGAATAGTCATTTTTTTAATATTACAATGTAACATTTGCCATAAGGTCCCCATACAGCAGCACAGAAGATTGTTGGGGGTGGTCAGTGATTAGCGCGTAGCATTGTAAGCTTGGACAATGATCTAGACAGGAAGTCGGCCGTCTGTAGAACAGTAGCCCCCTTCTGCCTTCATTTCAAATGGTCTCACTATTTAAAAAGTTTAGGAAATTAGTTTTTTTGCTCTTTGTCACTCTTTGTTACATGTTTAAAATGCATCAATAATGGATACGGTTAAAGTGGACCAGTAAGTAATATTAAAATTCTACAGGAAATGTATAAATCTTGAAAAAGCAATCCAGGCTATCTCGGATATCCAAAAGCTTGCACCTTTTAATAACTTAAGGTAAAGGTTAGTTCGTTTTTTTTTTTTTTTTTTTATTAAAATAAAAAAAAGATGTTATACTTGCCTGTTTTGTGTAACAATATTGCACAGAGCACTGCATTACCTCCTCTTTGGCAGCCCCCCACTGGTGCTCTCTGCTCATTCTTACTGCGATTGCCCCCTCAGCAGACCATGTGCTTAAGGGGCATCCGTGTGGGCGTGCTTCCAAGAAATGCTGTATGTGCCTATAGACGCACACCGTGTGGCTCATCCACGCACCCCCCCCCCACTCCCTCCTCACAGGATTTGACTGACAACAGTAGGAGCCAATGTCGCCAACTTCTCTGTCTCCTGTGAAAAAAGGAAGCAGCACTTCTGCAGACGGGACAGCGATGGATCAGTGGGGGACTCGGGTAAGTGTTTTTAGAGTTGGGGGCACAACAAGTAGTGGATTTTTTTTTTTTTTTACCTTAAGGCATTCCCTGTGTCCATCAGCTGTTTGGTGCTGCCGCCGCTATTGCGGGTAGGGGTACCCGGCAGTGTAGCCTTTCGGCTTCATGTCGGGAAACCTACTGCACATGCGCAAGGCTCACTCCTCTCTCCTACTTGCCCCAGCGGCCGGGGGAGGAGGAGGAGGAGGAGGAGGGAGCCCCAGTTGTGACGTCAATACTAGCGGCTGAGGCTCTCGGAAGTGGGTAAGGATACCTGTTGAAGACAGGTATCCTGTCCCCCCCTCCCCCCGAAAGGTGCCAATTGTAGCACCGGAGGGGGGGGAGGAATCAGATGAGCGGAAGTTCCACTTTAGGGTGGAACTCCGCTTTTAACACCTTGACCGCTCCCTAGTGTAAACCCCTTCCCTGCCAGTGTCATTTATACAGTGATCAGTGGCTATTTCTTTTTCGTACATCACGGGACACAGAGCGACTTAGTCATTACTAATGGGTTATATAGATTACCTTCAGGTGTTGGCACTGGCCAATTCCAAACCGGAAGTACCCTCCCCTATATAAGCCCCTCCCACCCGGGAGCACCTCAGTTTTTTGCCAGTGTCTAAGGTGTTGGCCAAAGAGTAACATGTGTTTCACTGGGCTTGCGTACAGGTTCTTTTGGGCCTTAGTAAGCTGTTCCGGATCCCACCAAAAAAGCTTCATAGCTAAACGGTCGGTACCCGGGCCTTGCAGCAGAAGAGCAAGGTTTTGCCTGTAATGCTTCTCTTAGGAGGGCTGGACCCTGGGATCCAGAGCTCTGGTCATACCCACGACCAAGATGTTGTCTGTGCAGGGTGCTATACAGGTCCAGGGGAGTGGAATCCTTGGGAACCCGGTCCCTGAAGGTTTAATTACAATGCCTGCCGTGATAGGTGAAGTTTGGACTTCTGTGCCAAACAAAGTCCTGCGGCGGGGATCAGGTAAGTGGGGGCCCCCAGGAACTTGGTTCTATTGGGGGACCCCCAAGCCTAATTTGTCTTTCTGTCTGTTACCTAACGGTATTCCCGCTAAATATCTGTGTTTGCCTATAACTACTGAAAATGTAAAATTTTAATAGTAGTCAAGAAAAAAAAAAAAAAAAAAACAGGGACCGCGGTACCTGTGTTAAACCACTAGAGGCCGCTGTAGTCCATTTTTCTTGTCATGTGGATCTTTGGTTTTCTCAAGTCAAAAGATCCAGGCAGCTGGTAAGTTTCTCTGTGGGAATCCACTTCCTCTGCCCTGTTGCTGCGCTCATCCACCGCACAGGCCCTCCGGCAAAAAGGGCCCTGGCTCCTAGTCCCCTGTTTGATTTCGAAAAGGGCGCCAATGGCGCACGGGCGCGCGCGCGGGCGCGTGCACGCGCCTCCTATGAAAAAAAAGGGGCGGGGCGGGTGGATGACGCTCGATGCGCGCCGCGGCGCTTCTGCGCATGTGCGGGCGTCCCAGCATGGTTAAAAGACACAGTACAAGTGTCAGCTGCATGCAAACAGAGCTAGCAACAAACAGTGGCACACAGAGGCGGTTGATGCAGGCATCCCCATAGAAAGGCACTTTAGTGGACACCAGCTGGTATATAGCAGCACCTGTGTTAGACTATTACCAGCAAAATTGGTGTATGACGACGGGAATACCTCAGCTTTGTGCTTAAAGGATATGTCGTCCAGACGCTCCGGAAATAGATCTTCCAGGAAGCCAAAGGGGTCTCCATCGGGCTCTGAGGATATTGGGCATGCTTGTACTGCACCAATCTCCCCTGAGAATTCAGAGGTCAGTAGCCGTAGAAACCCCGCAGGAATGCCTGGTGCTGCGGCTGTCCCCAGTCCACCTGCTCCTGTATATATAACAGAGGAGGTTTTATCCTCAACTCTGGGAGGATTGGAAGAGAGATTAACAGCATTGATCGCTGCTTCCCTGTCTCAGGAAAAGCGCGTCCGATCTCCGTCTCCTCCTTCAGAGTGCCTGTTAGTGGAGGAACAGCCCCACACAGAGATCGACCTACCTGAAGGGGATCAGGATGAGGTTGATTCAGTTATGGAGGAATCAACAGTGGAAGAACCTTTCTCAGCTTCTCAGGCTGAAAGATTATGGGTTCAGTCTCTGACTAATATGGTCCGATCAGCATTTAAAATGCCTCTGGCGGAACCACCATCCACTACGGTTTCCTCGCTGGGGTCGCTAAAAGCTCCCCAGGCTGTCTGTTCCTTCCCAATCCACCCTTTATTAGAAGGGCTTATTTACCAGGATTGGGAGCATCCTGATAAAATATTTGCTCCCCCCAAGAGATTTCCGGTGATCTATCCCATGGAGGATAAGTTCATAAGAAAATGGAGGGTCCCTACAGTGGACGCAGCCATCTCTTCTATTAACAAATCACTGACATGTCCAGTAGATAATGTTCCAATGTTCAAAGACCCAATAGATAAAAAATTGGAGTCTTTACTAAAATCTGCTTTCTCTACAGCAAGTATGGTGACACAACCTGCGGTAGCAGCGATTGGAGTCTGCCAAGCAGTGAAAGATCAGTTGAAACAAGTCTTAAGGGACTTACCAGATCAGCAGGCTCTTGCCCTAGCTGACCTGCCTAGAGCCTTGTGTTTTGCGGTGGACGCCATAAAGGATACAATCCAACAGGCCTCCCGCTTTACGCTGTCTATAGTACATATGCGTAGGCTTCTGTGGCTCAAAAACTGGTCTGCTGAAGCTCCCTGTAAAAAACTGCTGGTTAGCTTCCCATTTCATGGAGAACGCTTATTTGGAGAAGATCTGGACAAATATATCCAGAAAATTTCTGCCGGTAAAAGTTCACTCTTACCGGTTAAGAACAAGGGTAGAAGTCCTTCTTTTAAGAGGCCTACTTCTCCAGTCCCGGGCACATCGGCTGTGAAGCAGTTCCGACGGCCTCCGCGGTCAAATTCAGGGGGCAGAAATCAGGGACAATCACAGGGTAACAAGAAATCATGAAGGTTCCCCTGGAAGAAAGCGGATTCGGGTTTTACTCGAACCTTTTCACAGTCCCCAAACCAAATGGGGACGTGAGGCCCATATTAAATCTAAAAGGGCTAAACAAGTTCCTAAATATCAGGACTTTTCGGATGGAGTCGATCCGATCGGTGGCCACCGCCCTACAAGGGCAGGAATGGCTAGCCTCGATCGACATAAAGGATGCTTATCTGCATATTCCCATCTTTCCGGCCCACCAGAAATTTCTACGCTTTGCAGTAGAAGGGCGCCATTTTCAGTTCAGAGCCTTACCTTTCGGTCTGGCCACAGCACCACGAGTGTTCACAAAAATTCTGGCCCCATTATTGGCCAATCTAAGAACACAGGGTGTAACGATAATGGCATATCTAGACGACCTGCTACTAATAGACCACTCAGTGGAAAAGCTGGAAGTAGCTGTTCACAAGACAATCGAGTATCTGGAATATCACGGTTGGATTATCAACCGGGACAAGTCAGCTCTAAGACCAGTCAATAGTCTGGAATACTTAGGGCTAAGGCTGGATTCAAATCAGAGAAAGATTTTCTTACCTCCAGAGAAGGTGTCGTCTTTAAAAGATTTGACCCACTTAGTGGGTACAAAAAGAAAACCATCCATACGCCTCTGCATGAGGCTGCTGGGAAAGATGGTGGCTTCATTCGAAGCGGTACCCTACGGTCAATTCCATTCAAGGAATTTGCAAAGGGCCATACTGTCAGCCTGGAACAAAAAAGTTCAGGCTTTAGACTTACCAATGTCCCTGTCCCCTTCCGTTCGCAAGAGCCTCCATTGGTGGTTGGTGCCCCAGAATCTGGAAAGAGGGAAACCCTTCAGTCCAGTTTCTTGGAAGGTGGTCACTACAGATGCCAGCCTCATAGGCTGGGGGGCAGTACTGGAGCAATGGTCTCTCCAGGGCAAGTGGTCAGAAGCAGAAAAGGCCCTGCCCATCAATCTCTTAGAGATACGAGCAGCCCGGTATGCCCTAGTAGCATGGACATCCAAACTCCAAGGGTCCCCTGTCAGAATTCAATCAGACAATGCCACGGCAGTGGCATATATCAATCACCAGGGTGGCACCAAGAGTCGTGCAGCCCAGAGGGAAGCAAATTGCATCCTGGAGTGGGCAGAAAAATATGTCCCAGCCATATCCGCGGTTTTCATCCCAGGAGTGGAAAATTGGAGAGCGGACTTTCTAAGTCGCCAACAATTATGCCCGGGGGAATGGTCTCTTCACCCCGAGGTTTTCCAGGCAATATGCCAACGGTGGGGAACACCGGATGTAGATCTGCTAGCATCCAGATTCAACGCAAAAGTGGACAGATTTGTGTCTCGCACAAGGGATCCCCTAGCTTGCGGCTCGGATGCCCTAGTGTTCCCTTGGGATCAGTTCAAGCTGATATATGCATTCCCACCGCCACAATTGTTACCGCGATTACTCCGCAGAATCAGGGTAGAAAAGAAACCAGTGATTCTGGTGGCTCCAGCGTGGCCCCGAAGGGCATGGTACGCGGAGATTGTAAAAATGTCAGTGAGGAGTCCTTGGACCCTCCCACATCGTCCGGACCTGCTGTCGCAGGGACCGATATACCACCCTTCCTTACCAGCCCTAGGTTTGACGGCCTGGCTATTGAAGCCCACATTCTGAAAAAGAGAGGGCTCTCTAATTCTGTGGTATCTACCATGATCAATGCCAGGAAACCGGTATCCAGGCAGATCTATTATAGGATCTGGAAAGCGTACATTACGTGGTGTGAGGCCAGGAAATGGCATCCACGTAAGTACGTGATAGGGAGGATTTTGGACTTCCTACAGTGGGCTGTAGATAGGAAGCTTGCCTTGAGTACTATCAAGGGTCAGATTTCGGCCTTGTCAATATTTTTTCAAAGGCCCTTGGCTTCGCATTCACTAGTCAAAGCCTTTATACAAGCAGTGATGCGTATTAGCCCTCCGGTTAGTATTCCCATATGTCCTTGGGACTTAAACCTGGTTCTGTCGGTTCTACAGAAACAACCGTTTGAACCATTACAACACATTTCCTTGGTTCTTCTCACCAGGAAATTGATTTTCTTAGTAGCCGTTTGTTCGGCTAAAAGAGTATCGGAATTAGCCGCCTTGTCCTGTAAGGAGCCATATCTGGTTGTCCATAAGGACAGAGTAGTATTACGTCCTCATCCAGCCTTTCTTCCTAAGGTGGTATCGAGGTTTCATTTGAACCAAGATGTGGTTCTTCCTTCTTTTTTCCCCAAACCTAGCTCGGTAGAGGAAAAGTTATTACATTCTTTGGATGTAGTAAGAGCAGTTAAAGCTTATCTAAAAGCCACTGCTCAGATTCGCAGAACGGATTCTTTATTTGTTCTGCCGGAAGGCCCCAGAAAGGGTCAGGCAGCATCAAAATCTACTTTAGCCAAGTGGATTCGACAGGTCATAATACAAGCCTATGGCTTGAGAAAGAGACCGCCTCCGTTCAAAGTTAGGGCGCACTCCACAAGAGCAGTTGGAACTTCATGGGCAGTGCATCACCAGGCCTCCCTGGCTCAAGTATGTAAGGCCGCAACATGGTCTTCGGTACACACGTTTACTAGGTTCTACCAGGTAGACGTTAGAAGTCAGGAGGATGTCGCCTTTGGGCGCAGTGTGTTGCAGGCCGCAAAAGATCCTCATGCCTGATGGCGCCCAGCTTATGTATCCCTCCCCTCATTTGGCATTGCTTTGGGACGTCCCATTAGTAATGACTAAGTCGCTCTGTGTCCCGTGATGTACGAAAAAGAAAAAGGGATTTTTATAACAGCTTACCTGTAAAATCCTTTTCTTGGAGTACATCACGGGACACAGAGCTCCCACCCCTCTTTTTGGGACACTTATTGCTTGGCTACAAAACTGAGGTGCTCCCGGGTGGGAGGGGCTTATATAGGGGAGGGTACTTCCGGTTTGGAATTGGCCAGTGCCAACACCTGAAGGTAATCTATATAACCCATTAGTAATGACTAAGTCGCTCTGTGTCCCGTGATGTACTCCAAGAAAAGGATTTTACAGGTAAGCTGTTATAAAAATCCCTTTTTTTAGCTCTGATCACTGTAATAATGTCACTGGTCCCAAAAAAATGTCAAAAGTGTCCAATCTGTCCACCGCAAAAAAATTGTTGATTACCGCCATTACTAGTAAAACATTTTTTTATAAAAATGCCATAAATCTAGCCCCTATTTTTTGTAGACGCTACAAGTTTTGCATAAACCAATTACTATACGCTTAGAGCCCATTCACACGGGCGACTCGTCAGGCCACTCAGTCGCCTGACAAGTCGCGTCCCGTTCTGTTCAATAGAACCGTTCTAATAGGAATGACTTTGGGGGCATCTCGGGGCGACTTGCATTGACTTCTATACAGAAGTAATTTTGCAAGTCGCCTCTGAAGTCGTCTTCAGAACGCCTTGCCGAGTCGCCCCCAAAGTCGTGCCGCCCCTGTGTGAATGGGCCCTTATTGCGATTTTTTTTTTTTTGTTTACCAAAAAGAAGTAGAATACATATTGGTCTGAACTGATGAAGAAATTTGATTTTTGAAAAAAAAAATTGGGGGATATTAGCAAAAAGTAAAAAATTATATATATTTTTTTTCCCCAAAATTGTTTTGTTTTTTTTTGTTTTTTGTTTATAGAGCAAAAAAATTAAAACCGCAGAGGTGATCAAATGGCACCAAAAGAAAGCTCTATTTTGTGGGAAAAAAGGATGTAAATTTTGTTTGGGTAAAACTCTGCACGACCACGCAATTGGCAGTTAAAGCGACGCAGTGCCGTATCGCAAAAAATGGCCCGTCATTAAGGGGGTAAAGCCTTCGGGGGCTAAAGTGGACCCCCAGATCGCCAGAAGTAGTGTCCCCATTGTAAGATTTCCCTTCTGTTACTTTTCAGGGGACAACTCAAAATGTTGGATTTTCTTTTTTACTTTCTCTTTTAATGATAATGACAAACAGGACAAATAGGGTGAATCTCCCTAACGGGGTACAGACAGCAATAAAAACTGACAAGCATTCCAATCCCTCTCCACTCTACCCAAAACAAAAAAAAGAAGAAGTTTTGCCTTTAATTATACTTTAAACATTACTGAGAATGCTAACATGGAAAATATATCTGATTTGTAGATTTACTTCAGAACCCCCGAGACTTGTTTTTATATTGTGTCCCCATTTGGGGCTTTTTCCCTGGTTTTCAGTGTAGTCCCCAGAACAGGACGTGAGATTAAATTCTCACCAGCAAGGCCACAGACAGTAATTGTACGCGCATGTGCAAACACACACACACACACACACACACACACACACACCCATTATTTCTCTCCTCCATTCTAAACCAGGACAAAAAGTTTGGGGTGGAGATCCTTACTTTATATTTAAGGGCTCGATTTAGGGATGACTGTGTCATGTGATTTATGTTTTGGTGTTGGATGGTGAATATTTGCCTTTTACCCTCCCACACACTTTTTTTTTTTCTCCTATCAATTTTTGCCCACGATGCAGAGGCGTTTTTTTTGCTTTTCCGTGTGCGTTCCCTGTTGTTTTTCCCCAGCTGCGAAGCTGCAGTTTGCAGGATAATAGTCATTGGCGTGTTCTTGTGAGAGAAGCAGTGTTCCAACGATGCTACCGCCGCAGATTTCAAACGTCGTGTACAAATGACTCAGCCCTAAGGCAGCTTTTAAAGCCAGAGAGAGAGAGAGCAAGAGACCAACATGGCCGTGGGGATAAGTGGCTTTGTGAGTGTGAAAAGGTAAATATTCCCTGACCACCTACACTCGGTATGGCGGAACAATCACGGACTTCGCCTGAGTGATGGTCTGCTGTTTTCCGCCAGTTGCTGTATGATTGTTGTATACAGAGCAGAAGTCGGCGTGCTTTTTAATTCACGTTGGGGAATGCAGATGAAAGTTTGTTTCAGAGGTGTTATTGAGGACACATACATCAGACCAGACTATCCCATTGGTGCAGGCGTTGTTTGCCGATTTTTGATATGTACAGAATAGATGGGAATTTTTTTATCGTCGGAGTGGAATGATATTGGCAGTCCTCAGTTGCAATGTTCTGCACTGGCCTATGCTCGCTCATACACCGTATTTTGAGTCTGTTGGATAACTCGCTCTTTCTTTAACTTCCTTGTAGCACATGGGAACATTTTCTGATTCTGTGTGATGGCGCTGCAGAGTGGTGGAAAGTTTAACACTGCCAGAGCAATTGTTGTCAGGTTGTTCCTCCATGCTTGTTCCAATATAGATCTGCCAAGTCACCTTTTTTCTCGAAGTCCATCCAAGCTTTATATTGAGCTCTGATGAAGCGAGAGTGTTGTTGCCCCTGAAACGCGTTGGCGGCTTTTATATCCTTTTTTTTTAAGACAAAGTTCTTTTGGACTCTCTCATCTGGTTTTGGTTTAGTGCTTCGGTATTCCTATGGTTTGAGGTACTGCTGGCTGCCCATCAAGGAAAGGCCTGGCTGTATGGGTGCTGCCTTGCCAGATCTAGTGAACTTGTTGAAATTTTCCTTCATCTGACTACATGTGCAAGTATAAAGGTTCACAGCCCCTCCTTGATTATGTTCTGGAGTCTTTATAAAGGAAAGCAAGCGGTGGTTCTCTCTGTGGTCATCTGTGATGAACGTGTATTGTGGAGACTATATACATACAGCTCTCTAGAGCAGGGATTCTAGGCCAGGGTTCAATGGAAACATAGGGTTCCTCTAGGGGTTTCTTGAACAAAAATCAATTTTTGCCTCGGTTAAGTTTACAATGACACCATTTATCTTTTTAGCTATCTGTAAGGCGTAAATTCTTGCCAATGACCACAAGTGTAAAGAACATTCTTCCCACTGATCATCACACTAATGTATCATCATGAGTTGTAGACACTGTATAGACATTATTATCAGGGGTAAAAGGCTGAGAAAGGCTGCTCTTGGGTATCCCTTCTCAAGCAGGTTACCACCTCAGGTTGTTGGGGGTCCCTTGAGCTGTGATCAATTAAGACTTCCTGTCCTACCTAAACTGGCCACCATTGCAGAGGGCAACTTTCCACTCCCCACCATCATCATAAGTGGTTACAGTTACACTGGCCACTAATGTTAGGGCACACCACAATTTTATATATCTGCTTTTTTGTGTGAATGTTTAACATTTAATTTAATTACTTTTAAGGCTTCTGGAGGAGGGGGGTATACAGGTTGAGAAAGGTAGTTCTAGAATGTATCTTTGAATAGAGCCACTTCTTCTGGACCCCTGAGGTCTAAAGACAGTTGCTTCTGTGTGTCTGTGATTTCTTTCTGTAAAATGGGGAATCGTGTGCGGGAAAGGTGTAGAGATCACATACAGAGATCCCAACATTTGCCTGCAGTGTAAATAACCTGTAGAACAGGGGTGGACTACCAGTGGCCCGGGGGCCACATGTGGCCCGCGAAACCCTCTGATGTGGCCCGCGACCTTCTGCTCTGGAATGGTGGGTTGGCAAGCCCAGATCGCAGGTTGCCCACCCACCATACCACAGCATCAGTTTTGTGAATGAAGCTGGTGGTAGAGGAAGAAAGCGGCTGCAGAGCAGAGCCCAATAAGCCGATGCTTCCTCTACATCGCCGACTTTTGCCACAGGCGGAGTCTATGGCAAAGTTCAGCTAACCCGCAGGATAGACACAGGTGCACTACGCTGCACCCGCGGTGTTGGTAAACCACAGAACATCAGTGTGAAAGCAGCCTTAGGCCCTTTTCACACAATCAGCCCGACCAAATGGGACCCTCAGTTCACCTCTATAAAGCGACAGATGTCTGTTTACGCCCGCCTACCTCCAATCCGAAAAACAGAAGAGTTTGTCCCCTTTTTGTCTGGCGGATCGGAGGGCCTATAGAGTAGTCGTGACCTGTCATCCGCCCACTCCGCTCATTGTGGCCCTTGACTGGTTACCAAGTTGCTTAAGTGGCCCTCGATCTTCAAAAGGTTGGGCACCCCTGCTGTAGAAGGTAGCATGCCGCTCATCTATTTATAGGCACCCTAGGAGTTATATGTGGGAGGGGCATTTCACTGCCCATCTCTGACTGGTAAAGAGAACCTAAAGCTTTTTTTTTTAAATCGACCCGATTCCCTCATCCACACATTTCTAGGTGGAGGAGGAAATCCTCACCATTGCACTGTTGTATTCTGACAGCGGGGACTCTGTCTCTGTCAGAATACACCGATCAGCACTGTAGCCATTGGCTGCATGTGCTCATTGAGTGAAAATTTAGCAAAAGTCCCGTTCAAGAGATGCCGATTTTGTTAGATCGACTTTTCTGTGGTGGGATTGGCCATAGATGAATCGAAATTCGGCTAGTCCCTGCTGACCTGGCTGAATTTCGATCCATTTATAGTCGGCCTAATGACACATTTTGCTGTTTCACAGATTCAGGCCATACCCTTTGCAGCAAATTTATAACTCCTGCTGGTTTGTACCATGTTTGAGTCCTTATAATTTTGCATTGTGTTTAAGCCCTGATGAAGGGAAAGGTCTTTGAGCCCTCGAAACACGTTGGCTGTTGTATGTGGTCGTTTGTGAACAGGTACTAATATTAATTAAACGTTTTTGTACTCCAAGACTATTTGGCGCATTACTCATTACTTTTTTGTACATGTGACTCCCAAAATCTGGGCCCCCCTGTTTGAAGAACTCCCCATATTTGTCAAGCATCCACACCGGAGCCACTGTGCTATATCACCATCCGACTGATCTACTGATGATTTAAAGTCCGCACATCATTTCTACTTGTTTTAGGGCGGTAATCGTCAGACTTGTGGCCAATTCCTCATCAAAACTCACAGAAATGTATGTGCTGAAAAATTGTACATGTGCAAACTATACATGCCACAGTGGCATATCAAAACAACGTTTCAAGGCAAAGGAAATGTGTGAATGCACAATAGAAACACGGAAAGGCTGAGATGTGATATGATTGTATTCAAGACAGGAAAATTTAAGTAAATTCAATTTTAAATTTTTTTGGGGGTTTATGGCTTTGCTAAAAAGTGACAGGAGATGTGATAAATGACCATCTGCTGTTTGTGGCTTTTTAAAAGGGTGTCTGGGGTGTTTGGTTTAAGAATTTCAGTGGAATAGAGGCCATTGTGCTGCTTCTGCACTGTGATTGTACAGTATTTAATGTCCTTCTCTGAGCCTCCACCTAGAACATAATACGACTGTTTATCCTCGTGCCATGCAAATGTGGAGTGCAGCGTGGGCCGCAGGCTGGGTGTGGGACACTGTAGACTGGATAAACATGGGATTTGGGCCACGCCAGGTCTTTTTCCTGGAAATCAGGTTGGAATAGAAAGCGAGAGGTGCTTCAGAAATGGCGGCCCATAACAAAAGGCCTGTGTTCCCTTCTCTCACCTCTGCCACTGGAGAGCTTCTTGCATCGCACCGCCAGAATTCCAAACATTTCTACCCTACTATAGGACGCACCCGTCGCTGGCCTAACCTACACCCAACCAACTCGGACACAAAGATATATATTGTACATATATTCATATTTGTGGAAATTAGAATGATGATGATCACGTGTGTATATAGTTCAGCCACCTGTGTAAAAGTGGAGGCTTTAACCTGACTGCTAGATGTCCTAATAATGAGGATCAGTTGACATTGCTGTAATGTTGTGCGTTCTCCCATTGCATTGTGCTCACATGCTGATTAATTTTTATTTTTTTTAAACGCATTGCTGTATGGTAGTGTACAAATTTTGATCTGTATTATAAACTTTTGCATTAAAATTAAGAAAACGTCTGCCATTGCCAAGCAGAATAAACGCACAGAACGCCTTTTCTATAGGCCTCTGTAACACGTTGGCGCAGAATAAATGGTGCGTTTTATCTTTGCTGCACTGCAACATAACACAGCGAAATAAACACCACCTATATAAATTCTAATGGTTTAGGTAGAAAAAGACAGTTGTAAAGATGTGAACAATTCTTTGTGTGGAAGGATTGATCAAGGCAGTGGTTGTACCTGGAATATAATGGAAGTGATTGTGTATATAGCTCTGTATCGGAAGAGCTTCTCACCATTCAGCAACAGCATTTGTTAAACAAAATACAAAAAGAACGTGTATACAGAATATCTGGTATAAAATGAAAATCTAGATCAGAAAAAAAAAAAGTTTTATCTAGATCTGCCATGTGTGGTGATTTTAGCATTTGCTCATCCCGGATTCTGCAGTGTCAGACAGTCAATGGAATTACAATGGACGTTTATGTAGTTCAGGCCTCTGTGTCAGCTGCTGGAAAGCCTTTCCTTTGCTTGGTACACAGGAGGTTTCCTGTGTCATTCTTCAGCGCCTGATATCTTCCATACCAGTGAGATCAGACTGGAGGGCCCTGCGTGGAAGACTGCAAAACAAATAGCTTTCTTTGGTTATAATGGACTGCAAATGATCTTAAAGGAACACTCCACTTTTGCTGTAATATTGAAATGACTTAAAGCTGAACTCCGGCCTACTCTGATGTCGCTGCACACTGTGAGCGTTTCACAATAAGCATTAGGATGCATTCACACCCTGCCTGTGTTTTCGAGGCAAGAACTCCAGCCGAGGTTCCTGCGATTTAGTTGTGTGTAGGCAGCCATATTGAAAGCAATGGGAGGCAGCTAATGGGGTTTGCTTACCGGTAATCTCTCAAGCAGCAGTCACATGTAAGTGATCGACCCTGGACACAGGAAGTCTGCATCCAGGGCCGATCGTTTGCCTGTGATTGCTGCATGAGTGGGCGCGATTCGCTGCGGGAACACGCTACCTCCCATTGCTTTTAATATGGCTGCCTTTCCTCTGGGGTTCTCACATCTCATCGCTGGCAGGGTGCATTCGCAGGTGTGAATGCATTCTTAGAAGCTGCAGCAAGTCAGAGCCTGCCTCAGCTCCTGAATAGAGAGCATCCAGCATCCTCTATCTAACACTTCCTCTCCGGCCTGATTATCCCTGACACTTCCCTTTCATTGGCTGGATTTCAGTTCTTTCAGTGGAGGAAGCTCAGCATCACGAGTGGGTGTTAACTAGGCTAGTCTTCATACAAATACACCCTGTCTAGGAACGCCCACTTCTCCAGACTGACATCCAGCCATCAAGGCAATTTAATATTTGCATAACTCCTCCCAAGAGACAGCCCACTTCTTGACTCAGGGTTGGGGGCTCCTGAGAGAAGTGGGAAAGCTGGGTGCTGTGATGAACAGCTCTCTGCCCCAGCCATAATCAGCCTGACTTTCATAGAGAAGCTTAGAGACCCAGAGATGACATCAATGGGAATAACATAACGTTTGTATTAAAAACAAAGTTTTTATTTAAGCATTTTATTAGCAAATTGATTGGGATTTAGGATAATGGAGAGAGATTAGAACATCTGCTAGTTTTTATTGACCTCTATGTTAGGGAGATTCACTCAGTTTGTCCTAATTTATTACTGTTGGCACTTACAATGAAAGAAAATCACAACTTTTTTCGATTGTCCCAAAAACGAAAAAATCTTCCAATGAGGACACTAGTTCTGGTGACTCGTACAATGACTAGGGATTCCCTCACTTTGTAGGAATTTCCTCTCATTTCCTGTTTTGGCTGGGACAGGAAGTGAAAAGAAACCTCCCAATGGGACACGGATGGCAAAAAAGTCTGACATGGGTTCTAACACTCACTTCTCCTAAAATGAAGAGTTTTGCCTTTAGTTCCACTTTTAGCTTTGATAGATGACTACACCTGACAATTTCTTATTCTATGTTATTACAAATGAAATCTCAATTTTCAATCTACAATTCTTTAAAATCCTTCCTTACTATATTCAGAACACCCCCAGAAATGTCCTATGTGTTTTGATTGGCTGACTGTTTTTTTCCCCAGAGGTCTGCACTGAGATCCAAGTCAAATCTCCAGCAATAGCGTTTTCATTTTGTGAGATTGTCTCTAAAAGATCATTATTCCAAAGGGACGCAGATTCTGAAGCTTTTCTCATTACAACACTGAGGTGGTTCAGCAGTTTTAATGCACACTGACCCTCTCATTCAGAAATCGGGTGAAACAAAGAAAAGTAGAGAAGGAAATATGCAAGAAATCCTTTCTATGTATATAGTTTACCCGGAGGGGTTGTTCAGGCTCAGGTTCATATTGAAGAAAAATTCCTTCTCCGGCTTCTACACTGAGAACAGTAGACTCTGCTGGGTTTAGGACATTGCAGTGATGCTTTTCATCAAAACGTGAAAAACTGGTGACGCTTTTCATGAAAAAACTCTTTATAAACCGATGCTGTTTATTTATAAATGTTTTATTGGATTTTCATCACTGTAGTTCTACTTTTCCATTTACAAAGGATTGTACATGAAGGAAATGTGAATTGTTTAGATTGGGTGAACGTTTTCACTTGGATCCAGCCAATTATGATTTGTGAATTGCATGTTTTTTTTGTTTTGTTTTTTTGACAATATGCCGATTACCGTAATAAGTGAATCAATTGGCAAATCTCATAGAAATAGACCGGACAATTTTATAAATAGGCAAAATTAGTGGGAATAAAATCTCCGGTAAAAATAACAGTTTATAATTAGGCTGGATAAGGAGACGATGAATGGACCTTGTCTCTGGGTGCCACAATGGGAAATGCCATGAGAAGTTGGGCCTCTCTGGCCATGAAAAAGTCGGCTGTCCCTGCGTTGTCTGCAGGCCTCGGATAAAGCCGGCGAGCGGCGGAATAATCGGGTATTCAGTGGCCGACCTCGTTCAAAGCCCAGAGCCAGAAACTCACATCGCCGCTGCCAATTCTGTGTGAATGCCGTGTGTGTGCTGGGCCGGGGGCCGGCCTCTTCCTGTGGGCACCTTTCCACCTCGTCTGTGACTGGCGCAATGACAGTAGGGCTATTGTTGTACCAGGCCAGCCCAAGAACTGCTCTTCACAGAATTCCACATCTATATACATACTAATATTATTACAAGCTTTTATATAGCGCCAACAATTTACGCAGCACTTTATATACTGTCCATTCACATCAGTCCCTGCCCTCAAGGAGCTTATAATCGAATGTCCCTATTTCACATGCATACATATACATAGCCAATTTAAACAGAAGCCAAATCACTAACCAGTATTTCTGGAAGTAGGAGGAAATCGACACACAAGCAATGCGAGAATATACAAACTCCATGCAGATAGTGTAATTCCTGGAACAGGACACTGAGGACCCCATTGCTGCATACTAATCCACTGTGCCACCCATTGACTGTCCTCTGGCATCTGTCCCAGGCAGCGCATTCTAAGATGAAGGGCTGTGACCGCGCTGTTGTTCCCTTCTAGACCTGTATTGCAGAAGAGGCGCTGCATACCTCTGGAAAAAAAAAATGATGATTGGATAAAAATATATAACTTGTTTTATTGCCATTCTTCCAGATGAGCCCCATTGATAAGAAACGATTGGCCAGGAGTCCTCTAATGCCTATTGGTGCTTTTAGTTGGGGTGGCCACACATGGTCCAATCCTAACAGACAATGAGATGGATTGGACAACGGGACTGTGAAAAGTGGTTTCACTGGCAGTCTATGGGGTTTTTGCATGCCTTGCAGCAGATTTAAGCGCCAAACTCCTCGTACTCGACCAGCTTTAATTAGTCTTCTACTCAGATGTGTTTTTCTTCTTTTTTTTTTTCCCCAGAATTGCACAAGTTTCAAGTACAGAAGGTAACTTAAAACAACAGTCGCCCCGCTTTCCCTTTCAGAACTTCTCTAATTAAATAACGTCGCGGCTGCAACAAAACTCCACATTTCACTAAAGGAAAATGAGTCACTTCAGTGTCCAGAGTTAAAAGACAAAAGGCTCTTTCTTTAGTCGGAGGTTCTCCGCAGGGGGGCTTCACACTCCGGCAAGACTGAAATCCTCATCAGATGTCGCCTCAATTCTGCCGCAGCTCACAGCTCGCTCTGAAATCGCCGCCATCAGTTTATTCGCTGCCTTCTCCACCTTCGTGCTGCAGAGTGGAGCAAACTTTCTGCTTTATTATCTTCAACCAGAACTAATTTATCATCACTGCAGAGCTGCTGAATTGTATCTGGGACTAGTGCCTTTAGGCGTTAAGGCATATTGGAAAAGACCAAATCGGTCCTAGGTCACAAAAAATAAAGATATATTTATATATTCGGTCTATGCAGCCCTTTATCGGGCCAATAACAAATTCAAATTCTATAGTGTAACATTTCATAAAAGTATAGTAGTAGAACAGAATATGGCATGCATAGCAAAGTAATATGTACATAGTAACCACAATACACTTTTGCCTATTGAATACAAGGAATAAATCAGTACTGGTAATACATACAGACAGATGCAATAAATCTTCACTGTGTGCGGCAATCCCATGGTGATGGGCTTCTGGCACCTATCTGAATCCACAATTGCCGCTCACCTGAAACTGTTGCACAGGGCTTGCTGTGAAAACTTAAAAAAAATTCTGCCCCCCCCCCCCCTCCAAGTAATAGGGTGACAGCGTTGTGTTTATGTGCACTATGTGAAGCAGTGTTGTCATCCTTCTGTGCCTTCATGAATAGAACTGGAGCTTCCGACCCACGCTTTGCATTGACCCATCCAACAGCAGATTGGCTGACTGACAAGAAGACTAAAAATAACGAAAATCAGACAAAAATTACTGCTTTCGAAGCGATCGTATGATAATCCGATCGTTCGTACACAGCTTTTGAGAGCCAATCACAACAGTTCATGCTAAATTATCCAAAGAGACAAGCAAGAAAATATTTCTCTTGGAACACAAGAATGAACGGTTTTCGTTTAATCAGTATAGTATTCGTCCGAAAAAAATCGGAAGACCACGCATGCTCGGAAATGAAAGAACACATTAAATCACTTATTCTGTCGTACGAGAATTTTTCGTAACTTTAGTAACCTATTCATTTTCGATATGAGAGTAGCATGGAAAAAAAAAACCACGAGAATTTGTCCGATATTCTCATACCAGGCTTAAGGCAGCACGGTACAGCCGGGCTACAAAAACTTTCATTTGCTCAGTTTTTATTATTAGGTGCTTTATGCAGCACAGGAGGTACAACTGGAATATAGAGATGAGATCACATTTCTATATGAATAAAAGTAGAATTTTGTTATGGTTATGATGATGGTTATTATTATTAATACTTTATGTATCTAAATTACAGGGTACTTGGAATGATATTTTTTCATTATTTGGTGAAGATGAGTACAGATGGCTGTAGTCAGGTCTGTTGCTCACTAAGACTCGATACATACAAATTGGACTCGCTTACCCCGCTCCTCATGCAATATCATTAAGTGGAGTAATTACATTAGTGAAATCTACTGCATGATTTATCTGTAGTCAGGATTTATGTGAGCTATGTACCTGCATGAATCCTCCATGCTCGCAGGTTCTCAGAGGATATTTTAAAGGCTCAGTTTCAGCTGTAAACAAGAAGGAAATACAGCACCGATAAAAAACTGCCAGCACGCTGGATGATGAATGAGAATCTTGAAATTCAGCACAAGTTCTGGTCATGGATGTTTAACAGGCTGCTTTTTACAGGGCAGATATACACTGTATTGATTGTGATTTACACAATTATGTACAAAATTTGGTGCTGGAAAGTCCTAATGTACCATTTGGAGGCTCCACCTCTCAGAACACCACTAAGGCCTCATTCACATTGCAGCTCCTATAGGGGTTTGAGCTGTTTTCATCTTTTTACTTTTCTCTGCCGGTAACTCCTCTCCATGTCAGACAATGGGGGTTACTTACGAAAGGCAAATCCACTTTGCACTACAAGTGCAAAGTGCACTTGAAATTGCACTGAAAATGCACTTGGATGTGCAGTTGCTGTAAATCTGAGGGGAAGATCTGAAATGAGGCGAAGCTCTGCTGATTTTTATCATCCAATCATGTGCAAGCTAAAATGCTGTTTTTAATTTTCCTTGCATGCCCCCCTCGGATCTACAGAGACTGCTTTTCCAAGTGCACTTTCAATGCAAATTCAAGTGCACTTTGCGCTTGTAGTTTGCGCTTGTAGTTTGCACTTGTAGTGCAAAGTGGATTTGCCTTTGGTAAATAACCCCCAACGTGTCCAAGCACAGTGGCAGGGAAGTTTACAGGCAGAAAAAAAATTCACTTGTGCGTTCAGGAAAGGAGCTTTTGAGCATAAAAAACATTTAAAAGTGAAAAAAAACAAAAAAAACATCCATTAGCGTGCATAAATGTATGCACATTAGTGCATGTTAATGTATTGTAATGGCCCGCAATGCAAAAATATGGCTTTTTACTGTGTTTGATTAAAAAAAAAACTCCTATAGCTTAAAAGCATTTTTGAGCTTCAGTGTGCATGAGGCCTAATCGTGCTTTATCTTGTGTTCCTGTGTATTGGAACAACATTTTTGTGCTAAAATAATTACTATACAATACTTTGTGCATTGAGGCTGGGTTCACACTGATACTACACGACAGTCATACGACTTTCATCCTACTTTGCTCTGCGACATCAATCCTACATTGGTCCTACATCCATCCAACTTGAATGAACAGGATACTACTTTGATCCAACTTTGTGATAGTCTGACTTGTCTGACTCTGACTTGTCCTTTGACCAATCAAAACAATCCCAGTGTAAGATAAATTGCTTTTACTGCTGCTGTAATCACATGTCGGATGTCAAAAGTCGGATAGTAAGGACAAGGATCCTACTTTTATCCGACTTCAATGGGCTGAAGTAGGACCAAAGTAGTACAGGGACTATTTTCAAAGTCGGACCGACATGTGTCGGACCAGTTAAGACGGCTCTCATAGGGAAACATTGATTTTCACACGTCATGCGACATGAGCTCCCAATGTCGCAGCGTTTGTCGTACCAGTGTGAACCCAGCCTTATCCACTTCTTAGAAGTGATTACAGTAATATAATCAAACTTTAATCATCATGAACAATAGCTTCACAAGTGATAGGAATATCACTTAATTGGCAGAGGAAAATCGGAATTCTTGCATGGTGATGTCATTCCCTTTAATGGGAATACATATTTAAAATCTAGATGGAGTCTTCTGGGCTAAGTTACATGGCTGGCTTTCTATATATTCTGCCAGTTTATGGCTTTGCTTTTGTCACCTTGGGGTGTTCAACTTTTTCAGTTGCATCCTTTTATAATGTAAAATTTAATAAGGAATGCTGCAAGTGTGCAATCCCAGGAACTCCTTACCTGGTTGGTGGGAACCTCTTATAATGGCACAACTGGTGTGCAGACCCCAAAACTCTGAATAGGGATGGTGGGAATTCCTCACATAATGGAAAGGTTTATAGAGCCAGAAATTCAGCACAAGGATGTTGGGACTCGGGGGCCCCTTTATAATGGGCATAGTAGGTATGCAAAGCCACAAACTAAGTACTGGGATGATGGGAAACCCTCATATTGGACACAGCAGTTGTATGGATCCAGGAACTCGGTGCAGGGTGGTTGGAGCCCCTCCATAGTTGACAAAGCAAGTGTGCAGAGCTGGAACTCAGCACAGGGATGGTAGGAACTTCTCATAATAGGCACCACATGTGTACAGACCTGGAAACTCTGAACAGGGATGGTGGGAATCCCATATAGTGATCACCGAAGCTGTGCAGACCCTAAAACTCAGCACAGGGCAGTAGGTGTGCAGATCTGGGAACTCGGTGTTGGAATGGTGGGAGACACTTATAATGGGAACAGCAGGTCTACAGACCTGGGAAATAAGTGTAGGGATGGTGGGGGGGCCCCTTATAATGGGCACAGAAAGTCTGCAGCTGTGGGAACTCAGCGTAGGGATGGTGAGAGCCCCTTATAATGGGCACAACAGGTGTACAGACCTGAGAACTCAGCGTAGGGATGGTGAGAGCCCTTATAATGGGCACAGCAAGTCTGCAGCTGTGGGAACTCTTGGCAACAATGGTGGGAAGCCCTCAAAATGGACACAGCAGATCTGCCAATCCAGGAACTCGGCACAGGCATTTCACCATTAGAAACCCATGACTAAACATAGTTTTGCGTAGAATGGGCCTTTTACAAATACAATATAATCCAGCAGCAGAATTGTACAATGTGAGTGATTTTCCGGCTTTTGATACCATTTTTTTTTTTTTTTTTTGCTGCTGTGACATGGCAGAAACGCACACAGGTAGTCCTCAGTATCCGTGTCTCGCCACTGTGCGCCCATCCACTTACTGTGCGCGCTTCAGTTGGGTCACCGAAGTGTAGCAGGGGTTAAACTCAGACCTCAGAGGTGCCATTTGTCCTGCTGTGTGTAGCTTGTTTGCACAGCTCTTTGGAATGTGGCAGGACGGTTTCAGAAATAAGAGGCTTTGTGCTTGTGTGCTGAAACAATAGGACGTTCTATTCTGGAGACCGAGACACCAAACACTGGAGCTGGACATACACTGCAAGACTTCCATTGATCAGGTTCCTAGACTATTTCATCAGACCCCACGAGGGACAGACCTGGGAAGACATGGAGGGGCAATGTTTAGCATATGTATTATTATTATTAATAATAATAATTTTACTGTTTATAGCACTGACATATTCCACAGTGCTGTACAGAGAACACTGAGCCAGTCACATCAGCCTTTGCACCAGAGGAGCTTACACTCTGTCTCACCACAGTCATACACCATTATTATTCTACTTTTATATAGCTCTGACATATTCCACAGTGCTGTACAGAGAACAATGAGCCATTCACATCACTCTAATTTGGTCAGTCAGTCTGTAGGTTAAGTTTTTGGATTTTCAGAGGAAACTGGAGCCCTTGGAAGAAACACAAACAAAGGCATACCCTGAAGGAACGATCCTCTGACCCCGGTGCTGCATAAAGGTTTCATTTATTTTGAAGTGAATTCACTGTAAACCATCTTGTTTTATCTTGTAAAGCGCTGCGCAAACTGCTGGCACTACATACATTCTATATAATTCTACTAATGCTAGCTGAAAGTTGAAATTAGGCCTGCAGTGGGAGTGTCTACTCTGTACATTGATAGGGGGAGGGGGAGTTTGCAGGATTTTAAGAGCTCAGAGTGGTGATAATCAGTAGTAATTCAAAGAGCAGGCAGGTGGCAGTGGTGCAGTCAGCAGAATGTCATCCCTTAAAGGTGATGTCCACCTCCCATAGTATGATGCGGTCATGGAAGAATATTTGCAATACTTTACAAATATGCCACCAGGTAAACCTGCTTTTTATGTAGGTCTTTCTTGCTTGTGTTTAGCCCTTGGGTGATGCTGTGAAGTGAGAGTTCAGTGTTGTAGAGCAGATTGGGACAATGTCCATTTTTTTTTTATTTCAGTAAAAAAAATTCCCTGTTCAGTCCTATCCCCACCCCCCATGGGTCCGGCGACTCTGTAAGGCAGCCTCCTCCCCAATGCCAACCACTGTATTAATAGCCCCATTTTGCCCCGTAATGACTCCCAGAGAGGACAGACCATTTGTGTCCCCCTTTCACTTGTCGCTGTGGCCGGATGAGAGGGCCGGGCCATTGTTCCCAGACCGACGGCACCTGTTGGAGAGACAGCTGTCACAAGAGGGTTAAAAAGGGCTGCAACAATTAAGGGCATAATGTGTAGAGTGTTGTCAGTACAGCTGCAGGGGGACATGATAGGGCCAGGAGAGGTAGCGGAGGCCTCCCCCCCTGCCCCCCCTCCTCCTCCTCCTCGGTCTCCCCTCCCCCCTCCCCTCCAGCCACAGGGTCCTCTCCTGCGCTCACTGGAGCACATTGTCAACTCCAGGCAAACTTGCAGTAATGTCAGACGAGGGGATTGGGCCGGCGTGTGGCGTCCTTCACGAGTCCAGCACCGCTCCGTTACCGGATTGTCACAGGAGCAAAGGTGGCCGTCCCTTCTCTATCTATGTCGTTGTTCTGCCCAACCGACCGTAAGCCGCTGTTTTTGTCTCTTGTTTTTGTCTTGTCTCCGTGCGTCGCTTGTGGTGTCATGGGAAATGTGAGTCTGTGACTGAGCCTTTCCTGGCTGCGCTGCACTCGGCGTACACTTGGCAAGGCGACAAAACTGGACGCACTCTGAAACAAACTCTGTTTTCTGTTGTGTGTGGTTTTTTTTTTTTTTTGTTTTTTTTTTTTTTGTTTTTTTTGGTTGGGAACGCCGCTGCTCTTTTTTTTTTTTTTTTCCACCCTCGAGTTAGTGACGCTGCTGGTTTACTGTGTCAGTTGGTAAGGTCTGGGGGAGCGTATGAAATTCATTAAGTTATTTAAGCCGAGCGCGGGCGCGTACCTCTTTCAGCACGCTTGTGCAGTTTGAACCCACATGGGGCTGATTTAAAGGTGACAGCTGTCAACTGCCGAACGGGGAAAGCCGATGGGTGACCCTTTTCTGCAGCTGTCATTTGAAGGAGTTTTTTTTTTTTTGTCTTATTCATGGTTTTATTTCATTATCCTTTTATGATTTAATGATCATCGATATTTTATCACCTGACACTGATTGAGCCACTGCACGGATAAACTGCCCCTTGACCTAAAACTAAAATGTGCGTGTTCAAGACGATTGTCTGAAAAATCTGAAGATAAGAACATATTGATCTGTGTATTGTTTTATTTTTTTGCTGTTGCATGAATTAATGTTTTATTTGTCTACTTGTCTTAAAATAACTAACCGCTTATAATATGCATGTGCCTGTGGCTGTTAGGAGGCGGGTATCTGTGCATTTGTATAATCGGGAAGCATCAATGCCTCTGGCAATCTCATGTTTGTTACAAGTTAGAAGATTTAATATTTTCGAGGAAGTTTTTACGTCTTTTTGTTTTAAGCCCTATTAGATGTACTTGTTTCATACTCCTGAATGCTACTTCCAACAGTTTTACTCTTTATAATAATTAGTTTGGAATCGCCATCTGGTATACATTTTCCACCACGCTGGTAAATATCTGACTTCCCATTGCTTCAGTGTTCTCGATCTTGAGCAGCACATGATACTCCGATGTGAGAATCTTATGTGTGGCTGGTATCAGAGCAATTTATCCATATATTTCTTTGTAATACACAGTTTGAAAAGATAAATTTTGTGTGAAATGAAGATTGCAAGGATGGAAGAATCATTGGGCTTATGTGTCTATAAATGTAAATTTTAATAAACCCGCAATTTGTGCCAATGATGTCTAGTTTTTGGCAGAACCTGTGAGGAGTATGATGAGTTAATATTTGTTTGAAAATTGAATATTTCAGTGAAATTTAAGAAGAAAGTAAATGGATTTTGGTGTGATTTTACATTCATGCTACATTCTGAATCTTTCACAGTATTGATTTATTTGTATGGAAAGCAATGTGTTTAAGGGGGCACATGAGACGGGGATCCTCATTCGGTGGCACTCAGGTTGAAGTTGTTATAAATTGTCCCCGTTTATGCCTATTTTGTTGTGGAATATGTTGAAAGACATAAAATTTTATTGTGGCACATTTGGGGAGATTTGAGTGAATGCGCTGATACGATTTGAGCGAGTGTGAATCCATAAATGTGTTTGGAATTGCTGTCTGATCACGTTTGGCTACAATATATTTTGAGGTATCGTTATCACGGTGTAGAGAGGCTCCGATCGTGTTTAAAGCTGTCACAGTTCCTCTATGGATTTTTATTTTTATTCCCCGGCATTGACTGGCCACACTGTGGAGGGCGAAGCTGTCCCTCGGCGTGCCCACTGTGTGTGGAAGTGGCAGAATGTTGGCACATTTCTCCGGGTCGCATTGTTCCAGATGACGGGATCAGTCTTAGGAGAGGTTGGCATGTAGAGAGGAGAGGGAGAAAGAGGCAGCCGAGTGACAGAGCGCCAGGATGTCACTTTAACAATACTTGGCTCCGGCGGACAGCCATTTACCACTGGGTATTGCCATCGGCGCTGATGCGAGGAAGCATATGTGAGGAGCAGAAACTTGGGTGAAGGGAACGCATACGCCATATTAATACATCATGCCACACAGCGGACTTAACCCCCGCCGTGCCTGAGCACAGCCCAACAGTTGTCTGATTTATGGCGCACAGAAAATGCACATCTGTGTACATGCTGTCTTTTTATGGAGGAGAGTTTACAGGGGGATCAATTCAGTGCAATTCCTTCATTGAACTCGACCAAGTTCTAATCCAACTGTGCAACTTTCCAGGATTCCAAAACTGTGCTACTATCCAGAACTCCCCCCCCCCCCCCCCAATTACAGATCTGTGCAACTATCCAGGATTCCAAAACTGTGCTACTATCCAGAACCCCCCCCCCCCCCAAATTACAAATCTGTGCCACTATCCAGAACACACACACCCCCCCCCAAATTACAAATCTGTGCAGATATCCAGTATTCCAAATCTGTGCAACTATCCAGAACACCCCCCCCCCCCAAATTCCAAATCTGTGCAGATGTCCAGGATTCCAAATCTGTGCAACTATCCAGGACGCTTCCCCCCCCCCCCAAATTACAAATCTGTGCAACTATCCAGAACACCCCCCCCCCAAATTCCAAATCTGCAGATATCCAGGACTCCCCCCCCCCCCTCCAAATTCCAAATCTGTGCAGCTATCCAGGACTTAATCACACATCCCCTTAAATCCCAAATCTGCAACTTTCCAAGAATTTCATGCCCCACCACCCAAACCTAAATCTGTGGCACTATCCCTTGCACCCCTCAATCTGTGAAACTTTCTAGGGCCCCCATTGCCCTCTCTCCGTGTAACCTATTCAGGATCCACCCCCCTAAAATCTGTGCAAATATCCTGGACCCCCCCCAATCTCTTATATGCAGGACTCCCGGTCTTATCCATTTCCTTCCCCCTCTCACCCCCTCTTTCTTCTTTTTTTTTCTCTCACACTTTCTTATTCTCTTCTTTTATCTATATGGTTCTTTGACGCTCTCTTCTTTTTCCTTCTTTCTCTTTCCTTATTCCCACCCCTCCCCTCTTTCTCTCTACCCCCCCTGCTCCCCCCCTTTCCTCTCCTATACTGAGTACACAGGGTAATAGTCGGCGGCTTAGCTGCTCACTGCTCTGTTTTTGCCAAGATTATTATATAAAGAAGTAACAGAATTGCATCTAGCGAGGAGTGTAAGTGCTTTCCAAATTGAGCCGCTATTGTTCAACCATGGAGACAGTTCTCTGATAAATGTGGCTTGTTGCCATCCTTCATCGCGTTTTGTCTCTACAGATCGCCTCCGTTACATTTTTACCTGACGGAGGACCTGTCTTCAGACAATCCACACAATTCCCCCTCACCCATTGCTGATGCTATTCTACACTGCAGTCGCTGGATGAGACTTATTGGCAATGTTTGTCTCTGGTTCATCACATGACCCATGCATGCGCACTGTGGACCTGTCTCTGTGCTAAAAATAAAATAAAGCCTTGGGACAACTGTTGTCATCAGCCTTGGTCTAAGGCCTTCTGCACACTGGGCTTAGGAAACTTTTACAGGCGTTTGAGGGTTTGTTTCGGGGAGAAGCTGAAAAGCAGAAAAAACGCATGTAAATGCTGGATGCGTTTTAGGTGCGTTTGAGCATTATTGCATTCCAATGACCACAATAAATATTCTGGTCAGTGGAATCCAGTAATGCTTCAAACATTTAACACACCTAAATTTGTGTGCAATACGTGGTTTTTAGCCGCTTTTCTCCTGTAAGGAGTTGTGGTGTTTAGAGGGGCTAAACCAACGTCTGGAGTGTGTGAATAATTGTCCTCGGTGCTACAAAGTAACGTTTTTTACTAATGAGACCCATGTATGGCGGCAAATAAAACAATAAGTACAACATGTCACTTATATCCAAAATATCTGTCAAACTGCTCAAAAAGTACACAGTTGCCTTGTTTCCACTGAACGGAACGGTTCGGGTCGGTACAGAATGGAACGGTTTGAATGGTCCGGTCTATTCTGGTGAGCGTTTCCACTGCAAGTCGGACCGTCAGGGACCATTCAGGGTTTAGAAAAAATGCCTCGTGTGTCCGCCAATCAGTGGAATGTATTGTAGCTCCGCCCTAACCGAACCGTTCCATTTTCTATGGCCCCACATCTGAAGCAGGACCCAGAATGGTGCGGCACGGTTCGGTTTTATGGCACGCTTTTATAATGGAAACACCCAAAATAGCGTACTGTATCGAACCGATCCGCTCAGTGGAAACGAGGCAAGTGTGGTCCTAACCTTGTTTTATTTCACCAAAACAAAAGGGGGTCAGACGTGTGTTTTCTCTAGCAGACATAATCTGCAAAAAACTCCAAAGGTTGTCATTTTAATTGAAAGTGTTTTGTAAACCTCAGAAACGAAATATGAACAAAGCATATCCTTCTATTATTTTTACTTGTCTCAAGAGCACGAAGTGTCATGGTATTCCTCTGCTATCAGCACGAGTCACTTCTGACAAGTTTTCCTGACACCAAGGGTAGGAAGCTCCAGCACACAACCTGTGATTGACAGCCTTTGCTCTGTTCCTGTGTGCTGTGTGAAGGAGGTGTGTCCCTTCCCTCCAATCAGCTCCCACAGCTCTTCTTACCAAGATCTGCAGAGTGTAACTTCAACTCTCCACCCCCTGCTCTATGAAAGGTCAGAAATGCTATATAAATTCTGCACTTTGAACAGAAGTAGAGGAGAGAGGGCTGCAGATAAACGGGTACAATTTATGTTGGAGAATTTGTTTAATTTCTGTGTATCGTCTGATGCCATCACTTCACTGAGTATATGTGAGGGCTTACAACCACTTTCATTTTACAATATGCCTGCTACTGATGCTTTGTGGCAGCTTTTTCCATATCGTGCGTCTGCTGCAATTCACAAATGGTATGAACAAACTTGTCCTTGTTTTTATACCTGACAAATATTGAACATCTGTGTGTGGAGAGAACACCGACCCTCTAGATGTCTTCTAATGCCATAAATATCCTTCCACTGTGCATACAGTCGCACATTTTCATAGATCTTAAACTTTTCTTTGTAACTCGGATAGACGGATACCAATGATATCACCCTAAATGAGTTATTTCCACTACCTCACCACTCCTACAACTTGGTGCAAAACAGAAAACCCCACAAACCTATTCATGTATTTAGCATTGGGCAAAGTCCTCTGTACAGAGGATGTGTGCCGGTTTTTCTCAGTAATATTGTATTGTGTACTTTAAATAATAGGAAGGCCTCATGCACACTCCGAACTCCTTTTCTCCTGGCAGGGGAAAAGCATCTAAAGCTGCATTCTGCAAACGCATTTAGGTAAGTCAAGCATTTGGGCATTCATTTATTCCATTGGCTAGAGAAATCATTAATTTCCATGGTCAGAATAAATTAACACTCAAGCGCTAACCATGCCTAGCATTTAGGCAGATCAGGCGTTTTTCTGCTGAAACGCTGTTCTGAACACACTTTTATGTCTCTCCTGCCTCTAAGGCCTGGTTCACACCTATGCATTTTTTTGGTGTGTTTTCTGTTTTTCAGAAACACAGTACAGTCCATTTAACATGGTTTCCTATGGGTCATGGACCAGGGACTTTTTTCTGGTTTTTGGTTCTATAGACTTCAATGGATCAAAAATGTGTATTGAAAAACACAAAATGCACCCGGAATATGCAAACTGCAACCTGCATAGGTGTGAACCAGGCCTGTGTGTACATGGACAGACAGGCTAACATGGTGGGGTGTTTAGAGGCATAAAAAAAGTCGCGCCCTTAAAAGCGTAATTTTTGACACCCAGTGTTCAAAAGGCCGGAAAGTTTAGCAAGTAACCACCGGGGTGTGCCAGCCTCTCCAAAGGGTCTTTCTCTTTATTTATTGGTATCACCACCTGGGTATGTGTGCCCTGTCCTCCAAGCAAGTCCTGTATGTGGGCACATGATTAAATATACTGTATCTGTTCCAATTTTCTTTGTGTAGGAAAATTTTTATTTACAGGGAAAATTTCCTAGAAGTATGCAGTGACTGTTCATCTTGGAAAACTAGTCACATCAGTCTCTGCACCATAGGAGCTTACACTCCAATGTCCCCACCACACTCACACCATGCTTTTTTATAGCTCTGATATATTCTGCAATGCTGTACAGAGAACACTGAGCCAGTCACCCAAGTCTCTGCATCAGATGAGCTTACACTCTAATGGCCCACCACAGTCACACACTATTATACATTTTATATAGCTCTGACATATTCTGTAGTGCTGTTCAGAGATCACTAAACCAATTGCACCATTGACCAGAGGAGCTTACATTCTAGTGTCCCACCAAAGTCACCCACTAATATAAATTTTATATAGCTCTGACATATTCTGTAGCGCTGTTCAGAGAACACTGAGGCACCCGCAATCACTCTGCACCAAAGGAGATTACAATTTTATGCCCCCCCAGTTATTTATATTATTATTATACAGGATTTATATAGCGCCAACAGTTTGCACAGCGCTTTAGAACATGAGGGCGGACAGTACAATTCAATACAGGAGGAATCAGAGGGCCTTGCTCAGTAGAGCTCACAATGTAGGAGATGGAATACAGTCATACATATACTTAGGCAAAATTTTGGTAAAAGCTGTACAATCTCCCTTGGTAGGAAACTGGCTCACCCAGATACAGGCCACCTAAATTCACCACAAACATACAAACTCCATGCAGACAGTATCCTTGTGGAAACTAGATGCAAGACCTTTGCGCTGGCAGATGACAGTGCTGACTGCTTAGTCAATGTGGCCAGTAAGGTTAATGCTCATACATAGTATAGGTTTTCCTTGGGCCGTCCTGAGCAGCGCATGGCTCCTACAGACACGGTTATTTCTGTACAACGCTGTCATCTGCCTTCTGTTTAACATTTTAATTAGCAGATTGCCTCCAGACTTTTTTCCTTCTGCACTTTGCGGCAGAATTATTCCGAGCGACCTCTCCAATAATTCCCTCTCCTCACACCAAGTGTCTCCTGACAGTTTTTCGGAGATCTACCCTGCCATTGTTGTTGAGATTTCTTGGAAGATCTGTGGGTGACGGAGAGGGAGAGAGAAGAAAAGCTTCAGAAACCCGATAACTGCGGCTTTAAGTCTGTAAGTCTCCTGTTCGTTTACGAGCGCACCACCGCGAATATTTTGTCTAGCTGCAGGGGAAAAGCTTTGTCACACAGTCCTCTGACAATAGACTTAAAAGTAAAATGCTTTGCCTCAGATGCCTGGAGGTAGTGCAGCCTATTGTGTGAGTACAATGGCCTTCTATTACTGCATTCCTGCATCGCATAGGTTTGTCAGCCCTTTAATAAGTGACAGACCTCGCTTGCAAAAGCCACATTCCCGGCCCTCTCCGCCTGTTCTTCAAGAATGTCGAGGCAAAACACAGAGGGGGAAAAAAATGTCACTTTTATTCTTCTCGTGTTTCTTAAATGGTTATTCTACTAGATACTTTCGGTACATCAGGGAGAATCTATACAATAACTATAAGCTGCAAAATGTTTCCTCGCTCTGCTGCCGCCGCCTCGTATGTTTATTTTATTTACTTTTTATTCATTTATAAATTCTTGGCATATACTGCAGATCCCTACAGAGAACATTAAGGCCCGGTTCACACTTGTGCGTTTTCATACCGAATGCGATGCGTCAAAAACACTTTGAATTCGCATGTCATCCATAAAGTCATTATTTTCAATGACGGTCGTTCACATACATGCGTTGCGATTCCTCAACGAATGCGATGCGATTAAAAAAAAAGGGTCTTGTCCGGTTTTACTGCGTTGCGAATTTAGTCTCCATAGACTAAGAGTGTAAATCGTTCTGGAATCGTAATGATGGTTCACATATGTGCAAATTTCACCACGCGATTCTCCACAAAAAACATTAATTTAACACCTTTTTTTTTTTTCCATTGGCTAGAACTTTAATCGCAGTTATGTCCCACTCCTGAAATTTGCGTTAAAAACACGGTAAATTCACTGTAAAATTCGCACCTCAGAATAGACAAAAAACTGACCAAATTCACAGCACGTCGGTGTGAACCGGGCCTAAAGCAGTCACACGCTGCACCAGAAGAGCTTGCGCTTTCTTGTTTCCTCTGTCATATACTGGAATTAAAGCTGAACTCCAGGAAAAGTAAAAACAATTCAATTTCAGTGGAGCTACCCCCACACTGCAAGGGTTAAGGGCTCGTTTATGTCTAGGGGCATGGGGTAAGCACTACCCGATCCTCTGCTTCCACAGGCCTATGATGCCAGGCTGGTCAAGCTGCATTTTATCCTCTGTTCTTCATGTGTTGGATGCCCTCTGACATCATCAAGACAATGGCAGGGCCCATAGCCTCGCATTGGAAGAGAGGAAGCTGAGGAACAGTCCACTGCCAGGGGAAGTGGACGATCGGATAAGTAATACTGCCTTTCTATCCTCTAGACATAAACAAGCGTTTAGCTTTTTCAGTGCAGATATGCCCCACTGTAATGGACGATTTTTACTTTCTCTGGAGTTGGATTGTATTATACATTTATTTAACGTTTACTTTGACATATTCTTCAGCTCTCTACAGAGAACACTGAGCTATTCACACCAGTCTCTGGACCAGAGGAGCTTACACTCTAATGTCCCCAACAACTCACACCATATTATACATTTATATAGTTCTGACATATTCTGCAGTGTTGTACAGAGAACACTGACCCAGTCACATTAGTCTCTGCACCAGAGGAGCTTACACTCCAATGTCCCACCACGGTCACACACTATTAATATTATAATACATTTATATAGCTCTGACATATTCCACAGTGCTGTACAGAGAACACTGAGCTAGTTATATCAGTCTCTGCACCAAAGGAGCTTACACTCTAATGTCCCACCACAGTCACACAATATTATTATATAATTGTATAGCTCTGACATATGCCGCAGTGCTGTACAGGGAACACTGGGCAAGTTACCTCAATATCTGCACCACACTCCTCTGTCCATCACAGTTACACACAATGAAAAATAAGAGGGGTGGTCTGTCTTACTATCTTACTTTCTTTCTCGTACATCACGGGACACAGAGCGACATAGTCATTACTATGTGGGACACAGAGCGACATATTCATTACTATGTGGGTTATATAGATACCTTCAGGTGCTGGCACTGGCAACTTCCAAAACCGGAAGTACCCTCTCCTATATAAGCCCCTCCCATCCGGGAGTACCTCAGTTTTTTGCCAGTGTCTAAGGTGTTGGCCAAGAAGTAACATGTGTTTTTCACTGAGCTTGCGTACAGGTTCTTTTGGGCCTCAGTAAGCTATTCCGGATCCGACCAAAAAAGCTTCATAGCTAAACGGTCGGTACCCGGGCCTTGCAAGAGAAGAGCAAGGTTTTGCCTGTAATGCCTCTCTTAGGAGGGCTGGACCCTGGGATCCAGAGCTCTGGTCATACCCACGACCAAGATGTTTTCTGTGCAGCGTGCTATACAGGTCCAGGGGAGTGGAATCCTTGGGAACCCGGTCCCTGAAGGTTTGATTACAATGCCTGCCGTGATAGGTGAAGTTTGGGCTTCTGTGGACCAAACAGAGTCCTGCGGCGAGGAAAAGGTAAGTGGGGGCCCTCAGGAACTTGGTTCTATTGGGGGACCCCCAAGCCTATTTTGTCTTTCTGCCTGTTACCTAAGGTATTCCCGCTAAATATTCTGTGCATGCCTGTTACTACTGAGAAAATGTAAATTTTTTTATAGTAGGCAAGAAAAAAAAAAAATGTAAGACCGCGGTACCTGTGTTAAACGCTAGAGGCCGCTATGGTTCTTTTTTCTTGTAATGTGGATTTTTTTCTTCCGAAGTCAAATCCAGGCAGTTGGTAAGTTCTCTGCTGGGAAGCTGTCTCCTCTGCCCTGTTGCTGCGCTCATCCATCCCCGGGCCCTGCGGCAGGGACCCTGGCTCCCATCTAGCTCCTTGTTTTTTCAAAAAAGGCGCCGAAGGAGCACGTGCCCGCGTGCGTGCGCGTGCACGCGCCTCTCTATATAGAGGCGATCTGGAAAAAGGGGCGGAGCGGGTGGATGACGCTCGGTGTGCGCCGCGGCGCTACTGCGCATGTGCGGGCGTCCAGCATGTTTAAAGGCAATCAAGCTGGCTATTGAAGTGCACAAACAGAGCTAGCAACAGTAAAAAGGCACACAGAGGCGGTTGATGCAGGCATCCCCTAGAAAGGCACTTTAGTAGACACCAACTGATATATAGCAGCAATTGTGCTAGACTATTCTCAGTAAAAGGGGTGTATTACGGCTGGAATACCTCAGCTTTGGGCTTAGGAATATGCCGCCCAGAAGCTCCGGAACTAAATCTTCCAGGAAGCGAAAGGGGTCTCCATCGGGCTCTGAGGATCTTGGGCATGCTTCTGCTGCACCAGTCTCCCCTGAAAATTCAGAGGTTAGTGACCGTAGAGACCCTGCAGGAGTACCTGGTACTGTGGCTGTCCTCAGTTCACCTGCTCCTGTGTATGTAACAGAGGAGGTTTTTTCCTCAGCTCTGGAAGGATTAGAAGAGAGATTGTCAACATTAATCGCTGCCTCCCTGTCACAGGGAAAGCACGCCCGATCTCCGTCTCCTCCTTCAGAGTACCTGTTAGCGGAGCAACAGTCCCATACAGGGATCGACCTGCCTGAAGGGGATCAGGAGGAGGTTGATTCTGTTATAGAGGAATCAACTGTGGAGGAACCTTTCTCAGCATCTCAAGCTGAAAGATTATGGGTTCAGTCTTTGACTAACATGGTCCGATCAGCATTTAAAATGCACCTTGCGGAACCATCAACCACTACTGTCTCCTCGCTGGGGTCGCTAAAAGCTCCCCAGACTGTCTGTTCTTTTCCACTTCACCCTTTATTGGAAGGGCTCATGTACCAGGATTGGGAACATCCTGATAAAATATTTACTCCCCCCAAGAGATTTCCGGTGGTCTATCCCATGGAGGATAAGTTCATCAAAAAATGGAGGGTCCCTACAGTGGACGCAGCCATCTCTTGTGTGAATAAATCACTGACATGTCCAGTGGATAATGTCCAAATGTTCAAGGACCCAATAGATAAAAAATTGGAGTCCTTATTAAAATCTGCTTTTTCTACAGCAGGCTTGGTGACACAACCAGCAGTGGCAGCTATTGGGGTCTGCCAAGCAGTGAAGGATCAGTTGAAACAAGTCTTAAGGGACTTGCCAGATCAGCAGGCCCTTGCCCTAGCTGATCTACCTAGAGCCTTATGCTTTGCGGTTGACGCCATAAAGGATTCAATCCATCAGGCCTCCCGCCTTACGCTGTCTGTAGTACATATGCACAGGCTTCTATGGCTCAAAAACTGGTCTGCTGAAGCTCCCTGTAAAAAATTGCTGGTTAGCTTCCCATTTCATGGTGAACGCTTATTTGGGGAAGACCTGGACAAATATATCCAGAAAATTTCCAACGGTAAAAGTACACTCTTGCCGGTTAAAAACAGAGTTAGAGGTACCTCTTTTAAGAGGCCTGCTTTTCCAGTCCCTGGGGCATCGGCTGTGAAACAGTTCCGACGGCCTCCTCGGTCAAATCCCGGGGGTAAAAATCAGGGACAATCGCAGGGTAATAAAAAACCCTGGGTCAGGAGAGGTACAAAACCTCCCCCAAAGTCAAATGCATGAAGGGTTGCCCCCACTCAATCGGGTGGGGGGAAGACTCCAGTTGTTCGCAGAGACCTGGCGGGACACGATCAGAGACAGATGGGTGCTCTCCGCAGTAAGTCTGGGATACAGATTGGAGTTAAAAGACTCTCCTCCTTCCCATTTTATAAGGTCAAACGTGCCAAGGGATCCCCGGAAGAGAGAGTCCCTCCTGTTGGCACTAGAACAACTATTGCTCCAAAGAGTAATTATGGAGGTTCCCCTGGAAGAATGGGGGTTCGGGTTTTACTCAAACCTCTTTACAGTCCCGAAGCCAAACGGGGACGTGAGGCCCATATTAAATCTAAAAGGGCTAAACAAATTCCTGCATATCAGGACTTTCCGGATGGAGTCGATCCGATCGGTGGCCACTGCCCTACAAGGGGAGGAATGGTTAGCCTCGATCGACATCAAAGATGCTTATTTGCACATTCCCATCTTTCCAGTCCACCAAAAATTTCTACGCTTTGCAGTAGAAGGGCGCCATTTTCAGTTCAGAGCCTTACCCTTCGGTCTGGCCACAGCACCACGAGTGTTCACAAAAATTCTGGCCCCATTATTGGCCAATCTAAGAACGCAAGGTGTAACGATAATGGCATATCTAGACGACTTGTTGCTGATAGACCACTCAGTGAAAAAACTAGAAGTGGTCATTCACAAGACAATCAAGTATCTGGAATCTCACGGTTGGATTATCAACCGAGACAAGTCGGCCCTAAAACCAGTCAAAAGTCTGGAATACTTGGGGCTAAGGCTAGATTCAGGCCAGAAGAAAATATTCTTGCCTCGAAAAAAGGTGTTGTCTTTGAGAGATTTGATCCACTTAGTGGGTACAAAAAGACAGCCGTCCATACGCCTGTGCATGAGGCTGCTGGGAAAAATGGTGGCATCATTCGAAGCAGTACCCTACGGTCAATTCCATTCAAGGAATTTGCAAAGGGCCATACTGTCAGCCTGGAACAAGAAAGTTCAGGCCCTAGATTTACCAATGTCCTTGTCCCCTTCCGTTCGCAAGAGCCTCCGTTGGTGGTTGGTTCCCCAGAATCTGGAAAAAGGGAAATCCTTCAGTCCGATTTCTTGGAAGGTGGTCACTACAGATGCCAGCCTTATAGGCTGGGGAGCAGTACTGGAGCAATGGTCTCTCCAGGGCAGATGGTCGGATGCGGAAAAGGCCCTGCCCATCAATCTCTTAGAGATACGAGCAGCCCGGTATGCCCTAGTAGCATGGACCAGGGTTTCTCAACTCCAGTCCTCAAGGCGCCCCAACAGGTCATGTTTTCAGGCTTTCCATTATATTGCACAGGGGATGTAATCAGTTTCACTGCCTTAGTAATTACCACAGCTGTTTCATCTGAGGGAAATCCTGAAAACATGACCTGTTGGTGCGCCTTGAGGACTGGAGTTGAGAAACACTGGCATGGACATCCAAACTCCAAGGGTCCCCTGTCAGAATTCAATCAGACAATGCCACGGCAGTGGCATATATCAATCATCAGGGTGGCACCAGGAGTCGTGCAGCCCAGAGGGAGGTAAATTGCATCCTGAAATGGGCAGAAAGTTATGTCCCAGTCATATCCGCGGTATTCATTCCAGGAGTGGAGAATTGGAAGGCGGACTTTCTAAGTCGCCAACAATTATGCCCAGGGGAATGGTCCCTTCACCCCGAGGTTTTCCGGACAATATGTCAGCGGTGGGGAACACCGGATGTAGATCTGCTAGCATCCAGATTCAACGCAAAGGTGGACAGGTTTGTCTCTTGGACAAGGGTTCCCCAGCTTGCGGCTCGGATGCCCTAGTGTTCCCTTGGGATCAGTTCAAGCTGATATATGCATTCCCACCGCCACAATTGTTACCTCGATTACTCCGCAGAATCAGGGTAGAAAAGAAACCAGTGATTCTGGTGGCTCCAGCGTGGCCCCGAAGAGCATGGTACGCGGAGATTGTACAAATGTCAGTGGGGAGTCCTTGGACTCTCCCACATCGTCCGGACCTGCTTTCGCAAGGACCGATATACCACCCTTCCTTACCAGCCCTAGGTTTGACGGCCTGGCTATTGAAGCCCACATTCTAAAAAAGAGAGGGCTCTCTAATCCTGTGGTATCTACCATGATCAATGCCAGGAAGCCGGTATCCAGGCAGATCTACTATAGAATCTGGAAGGCGTACATCGCCTGGTGTGAGTCCAAGAAATGGCATCCACGTAAGTACGTAATAGGTAGGATTCTGGACTTCCTACAGTGGGCTGTAGATAGGAAGCTTGCCTTGAGTACTATCAAGGGTCAGATTTCGGCCTTGTCAATATTTTTTCAGAGGCCCTTGGCTTCGCATTCACTAGTCAAAGCCTTTATACAAGGAGTGATGCGTATTAGCCCTCCGGTTAATATTCCCATATGTCCATGGGACTTAAACCTGGTTCTGTCGGTTCTACAGAAACAACCATTTGAACCATTACAGCATATTTCCCTGGTTCTTCTCACCAGGAAATTGATTTTTCTAGTAGCCATTTGTTCGGCTAAAAGAGTGTCAGAATTAGCAGCTATGTCCTGTAAGGAGCCATATCTGGTTATCCATAAGGACAGAGTAGTGTTACGTCCTCATCCAGCCTTTCTTCCTAAGGTGGTATCGAGGTTTCATTTGAACCAAGATGTGGTTCTTCCTTCGTTTTTTCCCAAACCTAGTTCGGTAGAGGAAAAGTTATTACATTCTTTGGATGTAGTAAGAGCAGTTAAAGCTTATCTAAAAGCCACTGCTCAGATTCGCAGAACGGATACTTTGTTTATTCTGCCGGAAGGCCCCAGAAAGGGTCAGGCAGCGTCAAAATCCACTTTAGCCAAGTGGATTCGACAGGTCATAATGCAAGCCTATGGCTTGAGAAGGAGACCGCCTCCGTTCAAAGTTAGAGCGCACTCCACGAGAGCAGTTGGAACTTCATGGGCAGTGCATCACCAGGCCTCCCTGGCTCAAATCTGTAAGGCCGCAACATGGTCTTCAGTACACACGTTTACTAGGTTCTACCAGGTGGACGTTAGAAGTCAGGAGGATGTCGCCTTTGGGCGCAGTGTGTTGCAGGCCGCAAAAGATCCTCATGTCTGATAGCGCTCAGCTTATGTATGGTGTATCCCCCCCCCCCTCATTGGGCATTGCTTTAGGACATCCCACATAGTAATGACTATGTCGCTCTGTGTCCCGTGATGTACGAGAAAGAAAATAGGATTTTTATAACAGCTTACCTGTAAAATCCTTTTCTTGGAGTACATCACGGGACACAGAGCTCCCACCCCTCTTTTGGGGACACTTATTGCTTTGCTACAAAATTGAGGTACTCCCGGATGGGAGGGGCTTATATAGGGGAGGGTACTTCCGGTTTTGGAAGTTGCCAGTGCCAGCACCTGAAGGTATCTATATAACCCACATAGTAATGACTATGTCGCTCTGTGTCCCGTGATGTACTCCAAGAAAAGGATTTTACAGGTAAGCTGTTATAAAAATCCTATTATTTATTAGACTTGGGAGAGTGACACAGTCAGTGAATTTTAATTCTAAAGCATAATTTAATTCTAGTAACATTTTATAAAGCCATCAAACAGCTGAGAAGACCGATGTGAAGTATGGCAAGTCGTAGGCTTCATCATATTAACATTAACCTGTTTACAGAATGATGGATGGTAGGTAAGTGGTGACCAGTCTGGTATATCACAGAAAGTGGCTTTTAGATTTTTTTAATAGTACATTTTTAGAATAGGTCTACCTTGTGTACCAGTCCTTTGGTTGTCAATCTATGACTAGCGGAGATCAGCACCATGTGCAACTTCAGGAAATGTGGAATGAAACGGATAGGATTAATTGGCTAATGGAGCCAACAAGGCCCATCCCAGGAGCCAGTACTGCGAGGAATGTGCCGGTGTTCATTCGCTGACCTCCTTCCAGAATCGTCTCTTTAGATCTTTGTAAATCACAGAACAAGGACAAACATCTAGAAGTCAGAGTGAGGTCAGGGCTCCTGTATGGGTTCAGTGCAGCAGAAAGCATTGATCAATATGTTAGCCAGGCAGGCAGCATTTTCAGAACTACTGAAGTCTTGAGAAACAGTTTGAATTACTTCAGTGTGTTTCAGTGTAGATGTAGCTCAATTCAGTATTTCCATTGCCTCCTCGGAGGTGCCCTTCTCATGGACTGATCTGCGTTAGTAGCAATTGCTGCTTGTGTCTGTGTTTTGTTAAACTTCCTGGACTATAATGGACTGATTGACTCCTTAATTCTGAATGTGGTGCCCATTCCTGTGTTACAATGTAACATACAGATGATGGATGAAGGCTCCAGAAGGTCTCTCCCTGGCATATAATTGACCAAAGTAGCCAATTGGAGCTGGAGAAGGACAGGATCATACAATCCCATTTTCCTCCCTGCAAATTTGTGAGTGTTGCTCACCTCTATAGCATCTGTACAGGTAGAAGAGAGTGTTAGAAGATTAAATCTCTTCTTTTGGGATACCCAGTTCTAAAATTGCAGCTTTGTGACCACTTTCATCTATGCACAGTACCAGCTTAGACATTTGGTGAACAGTGGGCAGCACAGTGGCTAAGTGGTTAGCACTTCCCTCTGGCAGCACTGGGGTCATCTGTTTGAATCCCAACCATGGCACTACCTGCATGGAGTTTACATGTTCTCCCTGTGCCTGCGTGGGTTTCCTCCCACACTCCAAAGACATGCTGGTAGGGTAAAGTGTATGTTACCTCAATATTTCAGATATGTGTCTGTTGTACCATGTACTTATGTTTAAAAAGTTTCCTGTTCTCTTTGTATGATTCTGCTAGTCCCTCTGCTTTCCTATTTCAAACTGACCTTTTTATAGGCATGGAAGCACATCCATCCCAGCATGGTCAATTTTAAGGCTGTGCTGGAAGACCAGCCTGACTGTCATCCAATGGTCAGAATTGTGCTGACACGCCTCCCTGCACAGCCAATTATTGGGAAGAACGGTGTGCTGCTGTTTCTCCAACCCCACCTCTCTAAGCCTATTATGCAACCTGAAAACAGAGATCGCTTATTTAAAAAACAAAAGTTATTTATATTTTTATATGCACAAACATATTGCCTTTCACTTTCTATTTTAAACTGAATGGGTTGTTTTGCAATGTGAGGGTTTACATGTACGTTTAGTGACGGTTCACACTGGTGCGGGGAATCCACTTTCCGTACACGTTTCCCGCACTGTGTCTGAGATCTGCAGTGGGTGTCAGTGTAGCGTTATTGCCACCCCAAATAGCAAACAGAGTGTTTGCCTGCACCGGATCTCATAGTACCAAAGTATGCAATCCAATTGCAGTGCGTTTTTTAAGAGTAGTGCATGCACTACATTTTGTGCGATGCAGTGAGATTTGGGCTGAAAACACGCACTGGACTCAAATCGCACAGGAACGTGAGCGCGTTTCTGTGCGATTCTTGGTGTGAACCAGCCGTAATTGTCGCCTTTCTCAATTGGCTTTAGTATGTACAGTATATGCATGAATGTGAGTTGGGGAACTTAGATTGTAAGCTCACTGAGGGCAGGGACTGATGTGAATGTATAATTGGGGGTAAACTGATGCCACTATATAAGTACTGTAATAAGAAAGGAGTATGTACTTGGCTGAGCAGCCATTGATGTGGACCTGTCATCTGTACCAATAGAAGTTTGCTTGTTTGTTAAAATCTTTGTTTTTGGAGATTTTGTCCAAACTTCTAATCGTAGGCGTTCACTATTAGTTTTTGATTATAGTGACGAAAAAATGTAAAGTAAAAGGATGAAAGTGTGGGTTTTTTTTTTTGTTTTTTTGTGTGTGAACAAATTAATTCTAACAATGAATGTGGTCTTCATTTGGGAAATTCCATTCATTCCAAAATCGAATGTTAAAAGCAAAATAAATGTTGAAGTACCGTACTTTCAAATGACATTGATCAAGGTTATGATGGCATTATGACCAACCCCAAAATTTCCTTTCTACATGCGCTGTCTCCTAACTGTCGCAGTTGTTCCTGGCCAAACTCCATTCATCAGATTCTTTGCGGACGGAAAAGTAACTTGTATTGAATCCTCAAGGCTGAATGTTGGTTGCATGGATTATTAATTACTGATTTTATCACCTTTTTTAACGTGTCACTAAACCCACATCATACATTTTCAATAAATGATGTATTACAGTGCACGCTGTTCATACTCCGTCACTATGAGATTCATTTTCTGTATTCTGCAAAAAACATGTTGATCCTACTGCACTCCATCTCCACCTTCTGTTCATGTCCCCAATTCAGCTAGGGATTTTGCAGTTCTAGAGGCAACTCTGCACATGCTCGGTTTTCAGTGAGTTTTTATGCTGAGCATTTCCTCCCTCTCACATCTGAGCAGCCCAAGTGACTAGAGTCACACATGTGGGAGTATACACAGTGGTAAATAACAGCCCACTCACTCCCTCCTACTTCATGCCCACTAACCAGCTAAACACAAGGAGGGTGGGTGGCGGGATATTGTAGATTAATGGAGGCTTCACCTCCCTCCTTATTCTAAGACCCCTTTCACACTGAGGCGCTTTGCAGGTGCTATAGCGCTAAGAAAAAGTCAGAAAAAGTCCTGCCAGCAGCTTCTTTGCAGCACATTAAGGCTGCATTCACACCTGAGCGTTTTGTAGCCTGAAGCTACAAAACGCTAGAGGGGAAAAAACATTATTCTCTATGGAGATGGTTCACATCTCCACTCCAGAACGCCTGAAGCTCAAACAAGTTCCGGACCCTTTTTTCGACGCGCGAATCGGGTAAATTTGGGCGTTTTAGGAGTCATAGAATGTAATGGAAACGCTCGATTCAAGCGTTTAGCGCGACAACAAGCGTTTCGACGGGCGCAAATACGCGCGACAAAACGCCGGTAAAAACGCTCGAAGCGCTATGCTCAGGTGTGAATGCACTCTAAGAGCGGTAAATATACCGCTCCTAAAGCGCTCCTGCCCATTGAAATCAATGGGCAGCGGCGCTTTACGGGCGGTTTTAACCCTTTTTCGGGCGCTAGCGGGGGTTAAAAGCGCCCTAACGGCCGAATAGCGCTGCAAAAACGATGATAAAGCGCCGCTAAAAATAGCGGCGTTTTACCGCCGAAGCTCCCGGGCGCTGTGAGTGTGAAAGCACTCTAAGACACAGGCTGGAGGGGCATGACAGAGCCCGTGACTGGAAGAAATCTGCCCACACCATGTTATTTAAACAAAATAATAAAGATTTTATTTCAAATATATATTTGTAGAACAGTTTAAAACAGTTTGATATTATTTATTTATTTATTTTTACTCTATTTTCCAAAGGCTGTTTTTGTTTTTTGAACATGTGACCAGCAACAGAGGACTAGAAGCTCCTCCTGCTTATGTTTCCCTGCAGACAGGCTGGGAAAAATCTGGGTCATGTGACAGCTGTATATCGATTAGGAAAAGGGTACTTTGTAATTATTTTAATAAAAAAATAAACATCTGTGCTGTCATCCACAAACAGAAATGGAAGGGACAATCTAAATTAAACGGTGTGTGTTTAGTATCCTTTTAATACGCAAACTATTTGCATCGCCCGCACTAACCAAAGTTTGCGTGGTTATCGTAAGCCAGGCCACAGCACATCCCAGAAGTCGTCATTGCTAATAAAAAACAGAAATGTACAAATGATCTCTAACTTTATCTGGACGCCGAGTCCCAGGGCTCTATTCTTAATTCCAACCCCCAGCTAAATCCAGCTTTCATTGTCCATCCTTGGTTGAGAAGTCCTTTCGATCAGACACCCAATCATATCACTAGAATTAGTTTCTCTGATCCACAATGCTCTTTGTTGGCTTATAACTAGCTGTGGAGTCCTAACAATAATAACTACTACCTGGCAGATCACAAAAACTTTTCAAAGAAAGGAGGATTGGAGGTCGCGACCCTCGGGTTAGGACCTTTTCAGCTCCAGAAGGCAGTGAACAGGGAATTCTTGTTTTGAGTGCAGCTTCCAGCCGACACAAAGCAATAAATATTTTTGAGCCATCTTATAATTAAATGCAGCGGCTGTGCTGTGCGTCCACCATCCGTGGCTTGTTAACTCTTCTGTCGCCGCAGACCACGTAGATGGAGCTGAAAGCTTTTTGGCCGCGGACATGACATGACGAGGAATCACTTTTGTGCGTCCCTCCTCTTTCTGTGGGAAAATTAACCAGGTTCCAGTAATTGTTTGTCCTTCAGAAGAGCCTGTCGCTTTGATAAGTTAACAGGCATTGGGTTTTATGTTCCTAGCAGGGGGGATTGTAATGTCCAAACAAGCCGGTACGCACATAAACACCAGTGAGGGGGCAATTGCCATATACTTTCTTAAAAGGGAATATTAAATGGCAGCATTGTTATTAAGCGGAATCATATTGGGACTCTTATCTTTGCGCGCTCTATTTTCTTGCTGAATGGCGGAGTCATAATCACGGTTTTGAAAGCGCCGGGTAATTGTCAGCCGTCTCAGCTCTGACATGAGTATACAATTACATTGTTGAATTCACTCAATTGTCCTCCACATTTGAATAGCATTTGTATGCACTGCCATCAAGGGGGGAGCGATCGGCAGCGTTCAGGTCAGCGTGGCAGAATTGAATGTCAAAATAGCGGGGCGGGGGTTGCTGGGATCACAGTGCGGTGGTTGTACCCTCGGCGGCACAAGGAAAGTTTGTTTTGTAGATGGTGCGCAAACTAGTTTCCCTATGAGTGTATTGTGGGTGTATGTAGATGCTGCAGGTGTGTGTAAATTACTTCACATGTGCATTTGTTTGTTGAGTTTTGTTTGTATTCAAAGGCATCAAATCAACCACCACAGATTCATGGATTAGTTGATTGCCTGTTAGGTGCATCTGTAAATTCAAGGAGTGCAGAAGGGAAGCTGACAACTGAGCTGCTAATTGAGAGGCAGTTACTTATACTGGCCATACACTATACGAAAAATTGGCCGAACCCATTTTCGAAAAACGAACATTCGGCCATGAGCGCAAACGATGGTGCCATCATGTAATGACCGATAAATCGTTCCGAGGACATAACAAAAAAAAAATTATTATTTTTTTTTTTTTTACATATACCTAGTGCAGAGAGTTCGGACAGGAAACACATTAACCTTTCAATTTATCGTTCGTCCGGCAGAAAATTTCCAAACTTGTCCTTTGTTTTTTCGGGCCAAAAACGTCCCAACACATCGATTTTGTGCCCATTAACTGTCCGAAAAACGAACGAACTGTCTAAATGACCGATTTTCGGCCGATTTTTCGTCTAGTGTATGGCCAGCATTAGTGTTGTCAGTCTCTGACAGGGAGTGCCGTTACTGGCAGGATCTCCAGGAAAGAAAATTCACAGAAAAAAGATTTGCTGCAGAAAACTGTATACAGTGAGGTATAATGTCAAACCTAGTGAAAAATCGATTTGTGGTTTATAGACGGCTAAATTAAAAAAGTATTGCTTAAGCCCTGGTTCACACCAGTGCAATTTGACGGTTCCAAATGACATGACAAGTCGCACCCCATTGCTGGCAATGGAACCCCTCAAATTGCACTACCTTTTTTCCAATTTCATTGCGACTTGCATAGACTTCTGTTGAACAAAGTCGCAAGCCGCAGTGAAATCTGAGGTGCAAATCACACTGATCTGTGACTTTGAAATCGCGCTGAAGCCACACTGGTGTGAGCCAGGGCTAAGTCTTTTATTTAGTGTCAACATTTTAATGTAAATCTTTTTAATGTATCATCATTTTATATATTTAAGATTTACATACTAGTTGTGCTCAGCCATTGTGCTACCTGCTTATTAGTGCTGTATTGTGATTGTGCTTTCCTGTTCCTCCTTCTCTGTCTTCCAGACAGGTCTCGCCCATAGAGAACAACACACCCTCTGGGTGGCTGAGATTTAAAGTATATGTGAACCCCCTACCTTGTTGTAACACAACTCATTCCGTTTAAAATAAAATGCAAGGCAAAACATTTGTGTATACTTTATACATATTTTTTTTTTTTTGATCATTCTATTCAAAGCTGCATAGGGAGCTTAGGTGGTAGAGATGGCAGGGGGCATGTCAGCAGAGGAACAACAGGACACTGATCTTCCCAGTGAAGAGCTAGGCAGGGGGCGTGTCAGCACGAGTCTTGGCCATTGGAGGACAGGCAGGCTGTGCTCCAAGGTAGACTTCAAAGAAGAAAACTGATCAGACTGGGATGGATGTGCTTCCATGCCCTGGAATGATCAGTTTGAAATAGGAAAGCAGGGGGACTGGCAGAATCGCCATGAATTTCACTCAAAGGCAGCAATACAAAGAGTAAAGGATACTTTCTCATACAGCAGGCACACATCAGGAATATGAAATGTTGGGTTTACATATTCTTTAACCTCAGAAGTTGATGAACATATACTAGTGTACAGATTAGGTGTATGAATTGGCTCAGTATGAAATGTGTTTTTGTTTCCTCTTTAAAAAGTATCAAGTTTTGTTCATTGATTGCCGATGGTCATTGCTGCTTTACTGACACTATGCTAAGATCATTCCAGTATTGGTATTTGTATAGGTAGTATCAGTGAAAATGTAGAAGTACTGGTAAGTGTCCCTGATCCTCAGTGTTCCTCAGTGTTCCCTGCTCCTGTATTTGATATCTTTCTGTGTCACAACAGATATTTTCCATCTTCCCCCTGCTTGTGCCATTCCATGTAAATAGCTGGTGTTGCTTAGGTAAATATCTCCTTAACTATACACGTTTACCTACAGGTAGGCTTTTTTAGATGCTTTCCTGTAGGTATAAATTCAAAAAACACCTTTTACTACCACTTTAAATTGATAGGCGTAGTTCTGCTTTAGGCTGGGTTCTCATTGTGGTAGCACATGTGTTGGTGCACTGTGGTGCTATTCATTCTTAATGGAACCCCAATACACATACATTGTAGCACACCAAAACACATGGTAATGTACTCCCATTGCGTTGTGTGTGCTGCATTGCGAGAAACAGTACAAGCACCTGTTGTGGTGCATTAGGCAGCCTGTTTAAATTAATAGGCTACATTAACACAACACACGTTAACATTGGGTATAATGTGTGTTCATATGAGTGCATTAGATTTAATTACACACAACAGTGTGAACTCACCCTGGTTATACATGTGGTGATTTTCAGCTAGTTGCAACCACTTTTGATTCACTAAGAATCACAACGACAATTATACGGTTCTCTCCCCAAACCACCCATGAGTTTAATCGACGACCGGAATTCAGTCGATTGCAACGTTGGGACTAGTCAATAAATTATCTGTTTCAATAAAGAAGGAAAAATATTATGGTTAAAGTGAAATATCAGGACCTTACAAATGGGCTTACATTTCCACAGACACACTCCAAAATCTTGTGAAAAGCCCAGAAGAGTGGAGGCTGTTCTAGCCACAAAGGGAGCCAAGGGGGGCCCTCCATATTAATGGCCATGGTTTTGGAATGGAATGTCCAACACATTTATAAAGGTGTGATGGTCAGGTGTTCACAACTTATATTATACTTTAGCCTTCCTTTTCACATGGGCCCCTGAAGGAGGTCACATGTTTTCATAAACGAGCTCTTGCCAGATCACTCAGATCTACCGGCAGAGATCTCCTCTACATCTTGTTGCCCAAGAAGATCCGGCGTGGTGGTCGGGCCTTCTCCCACCAGGGTGCCATATTATGGAATAGCCTCCCTGTTGAGCTCCAGGAGGCCCCTACTATCCCTGTCTTCCGCGGGTTACTGAAGACTTGGCTTTTCACGTAAGCCTTTCCTGCGTAGCCTCTCTCTTCCACCCTTTCTGCCGCTCTGTGCTGCTCTTGGTTCCTGGGTCCTCTTTTCCCGGGAACTCTGCTATGCGCGTCGGGACCCTTTGGGGTAAGACCGCGCTATATTAAGATCCCACTCAACTCAACATGTGTTATTTGACCACCTCCGACATCGGTTCTGTGGTTGCCTTTCACAAATATAAATGTTCATCATGGCTAAAATGGCTGGGTTGGACAACTATCATTTATGGGTATCTATAGACATGAAGCGAATGTCCAATCTGGTTTTCAACCTGCCCCGTCACTGTTGTTTTCTCACATAAGCCTGCGTTAAAGGGGTTTGCATGAGTCACTGTCCTTACCATGCCATAGTATTAGAATATGAGCACACCGGCGACCTAAGCACCTATGTCTCAGGCTGGATTAAAGACCTTTTTAGGCTTTCAAATCCCACCTACATATACAGCCTTTCTGCGATGAGCATGACTAACCTAAATGGTCAATTTAAAGCGGAACTAAACCCATCCATTTAACGGTTTCCCAAAACCGTTACATTCCTAGAATGCCGGGATTGCGAACTGTCACATTTGCCTGTGCCCTAAACCAAACTGTCAAACAAGCAAATGGCTGGTGTTATAACTTACACCATGTACAGTACCATGGCAACTGCAGATCAAACAGAGGCTAAGATGGCAGCTTCCTTTGCTGCGAAGGATAGAAGGGTTTAGTTTCACTTTATTCTGGCTATACATGGCCCAAATTTCGGCTGATTCCTTTTGAATCGACCAAAATTCAAGCTGTGGGTGGCCTTGCCAGCACCACCTGGCTTGACAAAAGCCAATACGTTTTTTAACAAGGTGGACATTTGCTGGCCGAACAGCGGCTACATCCAGTTGGATGCAGTCACCATTCAGGTATTCAATCATTCAGTTCACAAGGCTGAACAAAGGATATCTAACCATGTATTGTAGCCTTACTTTTGTAGATCAGACCTAATGTAGGAAGGAGAGGGGGGCGGGGGATTTGGGTCCAGGAGTAGTACCAGTCTGAGGTTTGGGGTTGATTAGTTGTGAGATAATATAAAGCAGCAGGCAGGACTGGGATCCTCTGCTCCCCCCTTGTTAGCACTGTGACTATCATTGTGTACTGAACTCTTACACTAACACTTGTCATCTTCCTTTTTTTACAGAAACGCCCAGCATTGAAAAGCTTTTGTCGAAGGACTGGAAGGACAAGCTCCTGGCCATGGGATCGGGGAACCTGGGCGACATAAAAGGTGAGAAGAAGAGTTTGGTGTCCATTTGATAAGAATGAGGAGGAAGCCGAGCCTTGTTACTTGGTATCGTGAGATACTTTCCCTCTAATTGTCCTGCGGAGTCCAATGCTGAACAATACTTCATCCGCAGCTCTTCCTCTCCGCAGAGCATTGTCTATTGTCATCTTCTTCCTCTCTCCTCTCTATTGTTTTCTTCTCGGCTCTTCACAGAAACCAGTCCACCCACAACTGTTATATAATTGCTGATTTCCACAGAGGGACTTGTTTAAATTTTTAGTTTGATGCTGTGCTTGTTCTTCTAAAGGTTTGAAATGTTTTATCACTTTGCTGCTGCAGTTCCAGGGAATTTTGATATCTTATTGGGAGGAGAACTGTTCAGATTCTAAATGTTAAGATTAGTGTTTGTAGACAGACGGAAGAAAATGACTCTGAGTTCCCATATGTAACAGGAACAGGGACGTGTCCTCTTCAGATCTATTCAGTCATGTTGAAGAAAACAGTCAACAGCTGGCAAACACTGCCGGGCCGCTGCTTGAGAACCCTAAAGGCATCACTGAGAGGTCCATTATGGCTCTTGCTGTGGGGCCCGAGTGCTGTGCAAGGATCCTCGTACAATATATACTTACGCTGTACCTAATTATGACAGGGGGAAATTCAGAAGATGGAAAACCTTTCAAAGGGTTCAGGGGTGCTTCCGCTTGGCAGATTTAACAGAAATCTGTCATGAAAACAAAATGGAGGTTGCCATTGTTAACCTCAATCTGAAAATGCTAGTTGCCTGGCCATTACACGAGTCTGTGACTTTAGTATTTTCTGAATCCCACAGCTGGAACAAGCCTATAAAAAGAAAAGTGGGAGCAACGTCCGAATTCCAAATCTGAATGATTGTTTCAGGTCAGTAACTTGGTACTGAAATGTACTGAAAGAGGATCAGTTTGACAACCAGGCAACTAGTATTTCTAGAAGCAATGCTCAGCATGCAATATGTATCCTTTTTCAAGCACATTCTTAACACATACACTTTTTTTTTTTTTTTGCTGCAAGTGCTGATTGAATGCCCATCAGCTGCTGGTTTTCCTGCGTGCTCGTTCCACAGACGCAAGTCTTGAGACTGGCTTCTGTTGCACGAGGGTCAAAAGTCAGCCGTAAACTGGCAAACCAACCGTGTGTACCTAGCTTTAAACGTGGGAAGGTTTGCACAAAATGTTTGGCACAAGCAGATTGCCCCTGACTGCCAGGTCTCAGGAAGAAATGATCGATTAGACTGATTTGAAAACTTTTTGATTGTCACGGTTTTCCTGAAGATAAGCCAGCACCGGTGGTCACACCCTCATCCATAAACAGGAGCGCAGTGTCTGTGTTCATGGTGGTACCTGGCCAGCAAGACCCGTCCTAGCGATGGTGTCTGCTAACCTGAATCAGATGTCTGCAGCCTGGTGTCATAAAATATCTTTATGTATCGAAGATGCTGGCTTGTGCAGCCATGGGGAGGGGAGTGTACAGATAATGTTTGATCCCTAGGGGGTTAAACAATCAACTCCAATTTTAGAAGGCCTGAAACTGCTTCTAGAAAGTCTGCGCAAAGCTGTAACCAAAGCCTGGTGTTTTGGCGCGCTCTCTGGCGTCTGGTTACTACCTTTTGGACAGAGCACCTTTTATTTGTCCCTCATCAGACAAAGTTTTGTAACGGTGGCAAAGCACAGGGCGGATATTAGGTGGGGTGCAGCTTTGGCAGAAAGCTGTGAAAACAAGGCTCAGTTTATTGTTCCTGCCGACTAGCGTGACACTGGCAATTACTGTCCATTGTTTGTGTGGGGTTAGCAAGGAGGCAGGATGCAGTTCAGGCCTCCCCTCTGGGGTAGATTAATTTGACATGAGTTCTCTCAGGTCACAAAGGGCGCTTATTTACTGCCTGGAGAATGAGAAGTTTGTGCCACCGCTGGCCCACAAAGGCAGATTCAGCTGCTGCACAGCTGTATTTAGTGAGACAACATGGCCTGTGTACACTCAGCTGTCCGACACTGCTAACAAAGACATTCTGTGCGAGGCCTGCACATAGCCAGGTATTCTCGCCTGCCTGTTTGCCTTGGCACGTTCGCCCTTCTTGTTACAGTGACTCGAAAACACAATTTTTACTCCAGTAATTCCATTTCACTCAGGAGAAGTTGAGAATTTCCGGAAAAACACATTTAAACGTTAGAGAACTGACAGCGGCCAGTGTGGAGTATGCCTATACAGGAGCTGCACCGGAGGGTGTTAGAAAGATGGCACAACTCTTCATATCACCCAAAACTGACATTTATCATATGAGTGGATATTGATCGGCTGAATCCAGCATTTTTATATTATTTTATATTGCCGTAACAAACTTTCAGGCACTGTAAACATCCATAGTCTTATTTATTTGATATAGCTCTGACATATTCTGTAGTGCTGTACAGAGAACACTGGGCCACTCGCATCTGTCTCTGCACCAGAGGAGCTGACACTCTAATGTCTCCACCACAGTCGCACACTATTATTATTATTATACATTTATATAGCTCTGGAATATTCTGCAGTGATGTACAGGAAACACCAAGCGAGGCACACCAGTCTCTGCACCAAAGGAGCTTACATTCCAGTTTTCTCCACAGTCACACACTGTACTACTATTATTATTATTATACATTACTATCGCTATAACACAGTCCACAGTGCTGCACAGAGAACACTGGGCCAGTCATATCTATCTCTGCACCAGAGGAGCTTACATTCTAATCACCCCCCCCCCCGCCCCCCTTCCCATTGTCGCATGTTTAAGGACTTGTTTGTATGGGAGACCTATATCCTGCTACTGTTGGAAACACTAAGCCCAGGACCCCCAGCAGTGCAGGACAAGTGTGCAGAATGTCTTTATCCCACTACCCCACCATGAAGCTTCTCCTTCTGCAGCCCAGTAATGCACTGTAATTCATACCTGGGTTGCAGACTAGCCGTTACACACATTGCAGTTGCATTCATCCAGCAGTAAACCCTCCCACATCAGCCATTAGAAATGTCCATTCTGCTGCTGAGTATTTATGAATTGCAACTTTCCCTCTGCATCTCCGAAAATAAACCGAAAATGCACATCACCCAATACTATGCAAGTTCTCTCGTGCTTTATATTCAGCAGTATTTCTATCTGTGTTTTCTCAGTCCAGTCATGTTGGTGGTTGGATGCAGATGTTGCAGAATGTGCAGCGTTTAGGTGTGCGGACAGACAGGATATGACCCGGCATTTATTTTTAGTTAATGAAGAAGTAAATGGTATCGGATGGCTGTGATTTCACCTGGGCGGGGGTTTTATTAAGGGGATTAGTCCGTCATCTAATTGCCGATAAATAGATTAACTCGTTCTGCATTTGTGAAGTTGTCAGCCCTTCCAGACAAATTAGCCTTCCTGCGATTTATTCCGCTCGGCTTGGCGCACCAAGGCCTTGTCAGATCTGGGTGAACAGGAACAATGCTGAGGAGCCTGTGTAAGGAAAGTTCTCCCCTCGCCTCCCACAAGTGTGAGTGCATGTCGCTGGTTTACACCACAGCTCACTAGTGCAAGGGTGTTCGTTCGACCCCCTGCTGGCCTGACAACTGTGCTGACTGTGACACCCCCACCCTCCTACAATGGCTCATTCATGTCAGTCACACGTCTGTACTTAATGGTGGAAGAGTGTCACCTTCAGCTGCTTCTGTGTCTTTCTCTGCGGACCTGTCAGTAACTTTACAGGTCTGCATGAATTACAAGTCACAATATACAGCAACAGTATCATTTGTCAGATTATCATTAAAAGCTGTTTTTGATCTCCAGTCAGTGACTTTGCTTTGGCCCAGATGCTGTCATCAGTCTGCTGCACCTACTGTGCCCATTATAAGAGGTTCCCACCATCCCTGCACTGATATCCCCTGACTGTAGACATGCTGTGCCCATCATAAGAGGTTCCCACCATCCCTGTACTGAGTCCCCTAGACTTTACACCTGCTGTGTCCATTAAAAGGGGTTCCCACCATACTTGCACAGATTTCCTTGGACTGTACACATGCTAGGCCCATTATAAGGGGTTCCCACCATACCTGCACTGATTTCCCTGGACTGTACACATGCTAGGCCCATTATAAGGGGTTTTCACTATCCCTGCATAGTTTCCTAGCCTTTACACCCGCTGTGCCCAATATAAGGGGGTTCCACCATCCCTGCATGGAGTTCTCTAGCCTTTACACCCGCTGTGCCCAATATAAGGCGGTCCCACCATCCCCGCATGGAGTTTCCTAGACTTTACACCTGCTGTGCCCAATATAAGGGGGTCCCATCATCCCTGCACTGAGTTCCTCAGACTTTACACCTGCTGTTCTCATTATAGGGGTTCCCACCACCCCTGCTGTGTCTTTTATTGTATATTCTGGAGAATGTAACCGAAGAAGCTGGAACACCCAAAGTAGAGTCAGAAACTTATGTAGGGCTCTATATAAAAACCACTTTTGGGTGGTTTGGTCCTGTCTGGCTTTTGAAGGTTACAGGGGCTACACTTATGGCCACCCAAAAACTGACCTGTACCTAACACTAGCATAAAGAGTAACTGTTGTGGAAATGTTGGCCGCTGTGTAGTAGCGTTGGGAGTGTCAGTATATGGGATCATTTTGGGACTTTTGAAAAGTGAATATCTGAGGGTAAAATCGCACTGTTTTCTCGGCTCCGAAGGGAGAACGTGCGAGAGATTTTATAAATTTTTTATTTTTTTTTGTTTGGAGAGTTTAATAGTTGTGGAAGTAAACATTTGCAGAGCCCGCTGAATTAATACATTTTGCGTGTTACGCCCGGCTGCATCGTATATAATTAATCCCCCAGACAATAGAAATTCTCTGTGATTGCAGAAAGCCAGAAACTCTTAATTTGTGAAATAAAAGCGTCATCGTCTGCGGCACAGCGAGCCGATTTATTCACGAGAAACACACACAGGACGCCTTTGTGGCTGTCGGCGTGCTCGGGCGCTTACTGTATTTGGCTTGCTCGACGTGCAAATCCCAGCAGGCGAGGCTACACCTACCGGCCATGGCATTTTTAAAACATAATTGTTCGTTACCGACGCAGCTCGCCGGCCTTCCGTGACCTCGTTTGATGAACGTTGAATCCGCGCGGCAGCTGTTTCCAGTTAGGCAAACAATTCAACAGCTCCGGCGAGCGCTCGGCTGGTTCACGCTTACCGTGTCCCTGGATTACTGTCACCTGTGTCAGCGGACGGCTACAACAAGATATTGCTCTGTAGGGATGCTCTATGCACTCATTGGATGAGTCTGCCCCATTCACTGACACATCTCACTTACCCGGCCAACAGACTGTCCTGGAAAGAGACTGATGGGAAAAAAACACGACGCTATTCAAGTCGATTAACGTGGCAAATAAAATCTATATATCTAGCACCAGTAGTTTGTATAGCAGGGGGATTCTGCTCTTAGAGCTTTACAATCTAAAAGGAAGTACGGTACGTGTGGAGGGATAAGTTGACGGGGAAAGTAAAAGTTCACTTATGTAGTGGTGGGTTAGGCTTCCCTGAGGAGATGGGTTTGCAGCAATAGACTAGAATGCAGATGGACAGATTGAGGTAGGGAGTGCCAGAGGGTGGGGGAGTCCCTGGAGAAGTCCTGGAGGGGACAAGGGGTCTAGAGAGCAGGAGGTTTTGGGAGTAGCAGAGAGGGGATGGTATTTTGAGATGGGGTTGGTGATGTGGCTCGGAGCATAGTTGTGGATGGCATTGGAAGTTAGTATTTTAGATACTATCTGTCTGTCCATGTGTATCATATATCATCATATATAGATATTGTGACAATGCTTCTAATTATTACAACATTAAAGGCTTGTTCATACTTGACAAAATTTCTAACGCTTAACAAATGCTCCTATAGCGTTAGTATGGGCATTAGACTTGCATTAGACTTGCTTTAATGAACTTTAGTACGGGAGTTAAACTGGCATATTACAAGCGTTAATGAGGTGTTAAAAGCGCGCTCCCCAAACGCCCTATGGGCAGTTTAGAAGCGTTCGATCAGCGACGCTAACGCTTCATGTTTTTATAGTGTGAACAGCACTATGTGCTGTCCATTGTATCATTTTTCATAGGCGTTTTTAACACCTCTCAAACGCCTGCTTTTAATGCCAGTGTGAAGTCTAAAGCCTCGTACAGACGGTCGGACTTCAAACAAACTTTTCCGTGGATTTTTGTCCGAAGGGAGTTGGCCGGGCACACCCATAGCATACACACGCTCTGACTTTTCTGCAAACTTTCCCAAAACTTTTCCAACATCACGTGGTTTTTCTGCTCTTTACTGCCACCCTTTGGTCAACTTCTGCTATTGTTGGTTGATTTAAACATTGGTTCTGGGCATGCTTATTTGTCCATCGGACTTCTGTACACACGGTCGGACTTTGCTCCATCCGGCTTTTGTTGGCGAAAAGTTTGTCCGTTTGCAGACCGAACATTTGTCCGATGAAAACCAAAAAAGTTTGTCCGATGGAGCGTACACACGGTCGGCTTTTTTGTCAAACTTGCTCATTTTGAAGTTTGTTGGCAAAAAGTCAGACCGTGTGTACGAGGCTTTAGGCTCCATTTATACTTGTGCGACTCAAAAGCTATGCGATTTACATTGCAACCTAGATGTAACTTTAAATGGGTGCAACTTGGATGCGACTTTGGCTGTTGACTATTGCACAACTGTCGCATTGTTAACATTAAGATGCAGATTTCATGTGAACTTGAGAGACAACGTTGAAGTCTATGGCACTCAAATCGCATCAAAGTAGTGCAAGAACCTATTTAAAGTCTCTGCAACGTTAACTTGCATAGATTTGAGCAGCTTCTATTGAAATACAAAAAGTTCCACAAGTGTGAATGGAGCCTTATAAAAAACCTTTCCCTAAAGAAATATGAATTTGTCATTGCTAACTCCTACTTCTGAAAATACTACTCGCCTGGCACACGGATTTGACAGGTCCGAAACAGATGACACGTCACGCCCTGTTGTCGGCAATGGAACTGTTCAAATCGGTGCAACACCGACTTTTCGGTGCCGCACCGATTTGAAAAAAGTTCCTGCACGGCTTTTGCTGATGTCTATGCAAGTCGCACCTGAAATCTGTGCATGAAGTCGCACAGATGTCATCCAAGTCGCACTGACATGCGGATTTAAAATTGTTCGATTTCAAGTGAAGCCGCATTGTTTCAAAGCTGCATTCAGTGTAAAAGGGGGGCTTACCGTCCCTCTGATGTTGATACTTTGAATCGCTAACCTGAACCAAGCGTGCAGAACAGGACCTGCAAATTCTCCCTGACTCTCCTGATCAGAAGCATTTTGGGTCACTGATTTAGAAAGTTACTGGGATAGGAAACCAGCATTTCTAGCAATGGTCTCAACCTGTAGCCCTCTTCTAGTTGGTGGTGGTTCTGTACTGGTCACATGCTTGGAGAAGTGATTAGTGGCAGAACCAATTGGACACACAGATCTTCATCAGGACATTATTTTAGGTATTAATCTCTGTTGCTGGGGACAGTCGGGATATGCAGCCTTGGAATCTCCTGACAGGCTTTGATATTAATCACACGTATTGATTACCTGCTTTCCTCTGCTTATCAGTGTTATTTATGATCCATCGATTCTTGTGTGAGTGAGAGGTGCGCTGTACGTGGCGGCTCATCCTCTGGCACTACCATAAATATTGTAAATGGGATGCTACTCTTTAAAGAGGAACTCTAGAGAGTACAAAATCTACATTTAGCCCATACAATCACAAAGAAATGGCTAAACCTACTTCTAAAACCACACTGCCCCTCATTTGCTGTCATCCCCCGCTCACTTGCTGAATTTCAAAAATGGGCTTGAAGTTGTGTTTGTGGAAATTAAGACAAGGAAAAAGAAACGCCAAGTGTTTTCAGCCCCTATTATGACATGTTTTAGGCATTGGAAATGGGTGGGGGAGCTGCATGAAGGCTGCAAACATAATTTGGGAGGAGGAATTTCGCTTTGCAGAGGGATTTTTTTTACTTAGCTTAGTGAGCAAATTGAAGTTGTGCTGACTTCAGTCATCCATCAATCATCATGCCATGCTTCATTGTTGCCTATGCATAGCAATTGAGATTCCTTGTTCCCTATGTGTATTATTTGTGATTCATTGTTCCCTGTGTGCAGTGATTGAGATTCATCATTCCCTGTGTGCAGTGATTGAGATTTGTTGTTCCCTATATGCAGTGATTGAGATTCGTTGTTCCCTGTGTACAGTGACTGAGATTCGTTTCCTGCATGCATCGATTGAGATTTGTCGTTCCCTACGTGCAGCGATTGAGATTCGTTGTTCCCTGTGTGCAGCCATTGAGATTCGTTGTTCCCTGTGTGCAGCCATTGAGATTCGTTGTTCCCTGTGTGCAGCCATTGAGATTCGTTGTTCCCTGTGTGCAGCCATTGAGATTCGTTGTTCCCTGTGTGCAGCCATTGAGATTCGTTGTTCCCTGTGTGCAGCCATTGAGATTCGTTGTTCCCTGTCTGCAGCCATTGAGATTCGTTGTTCCCTGTCTGCAGCCATTGAGATTCGTTGTTCCCTGTCTGCAGCCATTGAGATTCGTTGTTCCCTGTCTGCAGCCATTGAGATTCGTTGTTCCCTGTGTGCAGCCATTGAGATTCGTTATTCCCTGTGTGCAGCCATTGAGATTCGTTGTTCCCTGTGTGCAGCCATTGAGATTCGTTGTTCCCTGTGTGCAGCCATTGAGATTCGTTGTTCCCTGTGTGCAGCCATTGAGATTCGTTGTTCCCTGTGTGCAGCCATTGAGATTCGTTGTTCCCTGTGTGCAGCCATTGAGATTCGTTGTTCCCTGTCTGCAGCCATTGAGATTCGTTGTTCCCTGTCTGCAGCCATTGAGATTCGTTGTTCCCTGTGTGCAGCCATTGAGATTCGTTGTTCCCTGTCTGCAGCCATTGAGATTCGTTGTTCCCTGTCTGCAGCCATTGAGATTCGTTGTTCCCTGTCTGCAGCCATTGAGATTCGTTGTTCCCTGTGTGCAGCCATTGAGATTCGTTGTTCCCTGTGTGCAGCCATTGAGATTCGTTGTTCCCTGTCTGCAGCCATTGAGATTCGTTGTTCCCTGTCTGCAGCCATTGAGATTCGTTGTTCCCTGTCTGCAGCCATTGAGATTCGTTGTTCCCTGTCTGCAGCCATTGAGATTCGTTGTTCCCTGTGAATGATCTCGAATTGCTATAGCACAATGTCACTTCCACAAATCGCATGCCCAGCCTTAAAGTGCACAAGTGTTTCCTCTGTCCATCCACAGGACTGTCTCCTCGCCCTCATTATCGAGGCTTCACCCAGCGATAGTGGCAATTGTCATTTTAAGGGACACAGACAGAAATTACATTTGCTGTTTATCTGAAAAAAGGACGATGGAAAAGCGAGTTATGGAGGGCAGTGATGGATTATGGGAATGCTAATCCTTTCAGCGATGGATCGTCCCTTGAATTTAAACATATGTTTCTCGCGGGGTTAATATGCGGATTATAGAGGATAATGTTACTGGTCCCAAGATAATGGAATAGAAATGGAAAAACATCCAGTACATGTGTGGGATGAAGGCAGTGCGTTTTTGGGGCTGAATCCGTGTTTTTGAGAATGATTATTAATTCTGCCAGTGCTAGTGGTGTCACAGGTATTGGTGGCATTGGATGGACAGTCATTTAAATAGGCTAAAAGTAGGTGTAAATACAATCTACATATTAACGTCTATAGCACTACCCCCGTAGGAGCTGCTGGTTTAATTTTGGGTCTGCCGTTGCCTCACTGTTCACCGTATCCGCCATAGGGGTCCCATTGGAGAGTTGTTCACAGATGTCAACACCAAACACTTGGTCTCTTTTTCCCAATGCTTTTATTACCAACGTCAGATAGCGGGATAGAGGATTAGGGGAGATTCAGGTACCTTGTATTTGCGCATCACGGGTACTTCTTTGATCCAGAGGACAAACAGCCCCACAACTGGATCTAGCAGTCGTTGTGCAATCCTCTGCCACAGGATTGTATTACAAAGAACTTTTGCAAAGTCAAATTACAGTCACACAGTACCAGTTTCTTTCAGCCATCCGGCAATACTGTGAGGTAGATGGGTCGGGATGCGTCCTCCAATTGAGTCTCCAGGCTTTTCCTGAGATACCGGCCTTTTTGCTCGGTCCTCTCTGAGAAAAGTCCTCCCCTGGTTTCTCCAATTGCTCGGCTTCTCCCCGCAGGCAAGACAGCACAGGACCACCCCTGGACCAGTAGGCCCCAGAAACACCTCGGCCTACTTTCAGAAACTATGCCTTGGGCCAGCAGGCCCAGAGGCAGAACAACTGCTGCGACATACCTTAGGCCAGGAGGGCCATCAGGTCAGAGAGACCTGAAAATGGTGTCTGTCCCTTAAGTACCCTCTCCCAGAATGCACAGCGGGGGAACCACCCCCCACTGGGCTGTTTCTGGGTAAAGAGGCACTCAATGCATCCAGCCCGTTGTATTTCCAACACTGACCGGTGGTGACAGCGACACCCACGGCCAAGTGGAAAATACACAACACAGCTGAACTGGAACAAAAACAAGCAATTTAACATAATCACTCTGAGCTAAACTACAGCTCAGATAAATCTAAATGTACATATAGTGCCTACTCAATAGGAGCAGGGCACTACACGTGATTTTCAAAAGTAAATTTCAATATCTTTAAAGTGGAGCTCCACCCTAAATTTTAACTTGTGCTAATCGGATTCCTCCCCCCCTCCGGTGTCACAATTGGCACCTTTCAGGGGGGAGGGGGGGTGAAGATACCTGTCTAAGACAGGTATTTTCACCCACATCCGGGAGTCCTCTCTCCGGGAATCTCGGCTCCCAGAACACAGGAGGACGAATCAGAACGGCGCAGCGTGACTTGCGCATGCGCCGTAGGGAACCGGGCATGAAGCCGCAGGGCTTCACTTCCTGGTTCCCTCAGCGAGGATGGCCGAGGGAGCGACGAGCGATCGCTCGTCCTCTGTTGCGGACGTCGCTGGACTCCAGGACAGATAAGTGTCCAAATATTAAAAGCCAGCAGCTGCTGTAGCTGTAGCTGCTGGCTTTTAATATTTTTATTTTTTTTTTTCCGGCGGAGCTCCGCTTTAATTAAACTAATCCCTGGTGATCCTGCATAGAAGGTCCTTATTTGAGGGACTACCTGTTTTTGGTTGACTAAGATCTGCCCCCCCCCCTTTTTTTTTTTTTGTACCCGAGTTGTCCTACATCACATGGGCTTCTGGAGAAGACTATCGGTGTTCACGCATGTTATACAGGCATGGTCCACTGTTGTCCCCATTATGCAATCCACTGAGAGAAATGCCAATAAACACTCATAAGTGGCACCACTCCACGTGGATTCCATGCAGTGACTCTGCATTTTAGGATCTGCGTCCTCCACTCACACCGTGTGAGGTTAAAGCTGCATGCTGTTTTTTTATTTTTATTTCAACTGCAATATTTTTTATTGACACCAGGCAAGCAAAATAAAGAACAAGCAGGGCCACATATCCTTCACCTGTTCAGCATTGCTCGGCATTGACGCGTTTCACCCACAATATGGCTTTGTCAGGAGTATGACTACAAGCTAAGACTCAGCCCATATTGTGAGTTCAAGGGGGAGTCGTATCAGATTGTTATAGGAGAGATCTGAGTAACCTTGCTTGCTCTTTCATTTTGCTTGCCTGGTGTCAAAAAAGCACTTTGTGATTTGAGGAATAATAGAATGTGTGGCTTGAACTTTACATTAAGCCATGCAGCCATCACTAAAGTGCATGTGTATAGGAAATGGCTGCAATGAGGCTGTAGGAGATCAGCAACATTGAGAAAAAAGAATGGAAAATATTCTATAATCTATAATTGTATATGATAAAATCAGATTAAAGCATGGCAATTGTTTCTGATATGCAGTGTCCAGAGCAGACTAAATGTCATCTAGCTAGGATTCCATTTGAATTTCATACAAACATGGCAGCTGTTCCCCTCTCCTCGCCTCACATTGTTCCAAAGTTATGGAGCGGCGACTAATAATATATTTAACGTGGCGGACTAATTTCAGGATTCATTTTATACATTTCAATATTTGTACAACGTTATTACGGCGCGGGCGCCGGGTCCACGGTCTGAGTTACATTAATGTGTTTGACCCCTGCACGCCGAACGTGAGTGAGGAAAAAACTGCCCCATAATTAGAGGAGCCAGAGTCAATCGGTCAATGTATTCCAAGAAATCTCAATTCAATATATCTCACCGTCCGCCATGTCCCTCCATCGCCTGGGCACATTTTTTCCATTTTAACACAATTACACACAATGGGCTGTAATTATTCACACAGGCTTTTAAGCAATAAACACCGGGCCGCTGACCGCATCGCCGCGTAAAAGGTTTAACCGTCAGATCCGCCGCGCAAAACGCACATCGCCGACTCCCCTGAAGTCCCGACATGTAAACCTTTCCTGGGCGCTCATGGGCCCCGCTGACAAGAGCCCAGACAAATTAGATTAAAGAAGAACTCTGGCCTGGTGGATACCTATCTGTTCCTAAAATTACTGCGTGGAATTACAATGAACGGAACCGAATGGAAATCAAGCTGCTGCAATTTGTAACCACTTCAAAGGCTGCTAGGGCTCTGGGGGTTGTTATCTTCCCTGGCTTAGCTTCTGGGAATAAGTACACAGGTCAGGATGTTCTGGCTTCAGTGGCGGAATACTCCATTCACATCAATGGCTATGAAGCAAAGGATGAACATGACAGCTAAGGAATTCAGGCAGTAGAATCGGGCACGTTTTTGTCAGGAAAGGTTTATTTTAACATGTCTGAGAAGCTAATATAAAGCTGTAACTGGTACCCAACACCCTAAAGAATGCCATGCATGCTCCCATGTACAGCATTGCATTATATGCAGCTTGGGGAACCCCCTTGTGCATTACTGATGATGATCAAACTGGCACCTCTTTGTGTGTCCTAAATGTCACTTTCTGCAGGCACATCACTGGTCCTGTGGTCCTTTTCTGGGTCCATGTTGAATACCAGGATGCTCATCCTATTCCCCTATGATGTAACGGAACCCTCATGGGTTTTAAATGATACGATGTACAGCAATAAGATGCGTTCTGATAAATTAGATTATCATTTTCAAACAAGTTAGGCCTGGTTTACACCTATGCAATTTGCTTTTGATTCATTTCTGCAGTGCTTTTTTTATGCTTTTTTTTTTTTTTTTTTTTTAATACCAATTTGTCTTTGGGCAGATAAAAAAACATAAAACGCACTGCATGCTCTAATGCAGCTTCTCCATGACAGTCTATTGAACCAGAAATGCATCGTTTTGCGTTTTGAAAAAGGTCCCTGTCCCCTTCCAAAAACGCAGCAGCTGAAAAAAGGCAAGGATGTGAATGTGTCCCATAGGAAACCATGAATGAGCTGTAGTGCGTTTCTGCAAAAAACACTAAAAAATGCATTGGTGTGAACCAGGACTTTCTAGAAGAGGATTAAAGGGTCATTCGGCTTAGCTGCAGTTTTTGATCCATTTATTATCCACACATACACTGGAATTTTGGAAGGTTTGATGATGGACTGCAAGTGAAAGAAAGTTATGGAGAAAAGGAGCAACACAAGAGAAGTCCGGGAGGGACTTTGAATCGGCCCTGGTAATTTTACAGTAGATGTAAACCCTAAAAAAAAAGTTCCACAGAGCTATTATCAGTGACTTTTTATTGTTCATGACAATAAAATAATGCCAATGTTTTTCAGGGACTCAAAATTCCACCTTTTATCATGGCCTAAAACATCAGCAGTAGGTTAAGGTAAAACTGTCCAGAGATCTGAAATGGGAAGACATTTACGGAGATCAGCCAAAAGAATGATGGGTAAAATGTATAGCATTGAATATTTCATTACAATGGCATCTGAAAGTGGGTGGGATATATTGGGTAACATGTTGCCCATAAAGTTGATGTGTTGAAAGTAGAAAAAATGGGCAAGCACAAGGATTTGAGTGACTTTGACACGGGCCAAATTGTAAAGGCTAGACGACTGGGTCAGAGCAACTGCAAAACTGCAGCTCTTCTGGGATGTTCCTAGTCTGCAGTGGTCAGGACCTACCATAAGTGGTCCAAGGCTCATTGATGCACATGGGAAGCGAAGGCTGGACCGTGTAGTCCGATCAAATAGAAGCGCTACTGTAGCTCAAATTACTGAAAAGGTTAGTGCTGGTTCTGATAGAAAGGTGTCAGAACACACGGTGCACTGCAGTTTGTTGTGTATGGGGCTGTGTAGCCACAGACCGGTCAGGGTGCCCGTCCTGACCCGTGTCCACAGCCAAAAGTGCCTACAATGGGCATATGAGCATCATAACTGGACCATGGAGCAATGGAAGAAGGTGGCCTGGTCTGATGAATCTCATTTTCTTTTACATCATGTGGATGTCTGGGTGCAGGATACGTTGCTAACCTGGGGAAGAGCTGGCACCAAGATGCGCTATGGAAAAAAAGCAAGCCAATGGAGACATGTGTGATGCTTTGGGTTCTGCCCATGTGGAGTCCATACCTTGACGGGTCAGGGCTAGGGTTGTCCCGATACCGATACTAGTATCGGTATCGGTACCGATACAGAGCATTTGCCCAAGTACTTGTACTCGGGCAAATGCTCCCGATGCTTCACCCGATACCTGGACAGTCAGCAGTGATCAGTGCGTGGTAGATCACCGCTGTATCGATTTAAAAGTCTCTCCGCCTCCCCCCCCCCCTTTAAGCTGCTGTAGTGAAATCAGCGGTGATCGGTGCTTGTAACTCACACACGATCACCGCTGACTGTCCCCGCATCCTCCTCCAGCCCTCCTCCATTCTGCGGTCTCGTATCCCCTCCATTCTGATGTCTCCCTCCGTCCGTGACCCCCTCCACTCTGATGTCTCCCTCCGTCCTTGACCCCCTCCACTCTGATGTCTCCCTCCGTCCGTGACCCCCTCCACTCTGGTGTCTCCCTCCGTCCGTGACCCCCTCCACTCTGGTGTCTCCCTCCGTCCGTGACCCCCTCCACTCTGGTGTCTCCCTCCGTCCGTGACCCCCTCCACTCTGATGTCTCCTTCCGTCCGTGACCCCCTCCACTCTGGTGTCTCCCTCTGTCCGTGACCTCCTCCACTCTGATGTCTCCCTCCGTCCTTGACCCCCTCCACTCTGATGTCTCCCTCCGTCCGTGACCCCCTCCACTCTGGTGTCTCCCTCCGTCCGTGACCCCCTCCACTCTGGTGTCTCCCTCCGTCCGTGACCCCCTCCACTCTGATGTCTCCTTCCGTCCGTGACCCCCTCCACTCTGGTGTCTCCCTCTGTCCGTGACCTCCTCCACTCTGGTGTCTCCCTCCGTCCATAACCCCCTCCACTCTGGTGTCTCCCTCCGTCTGTAACCCCCTCCACTCTGGTGTCTCCCTCCGTCCGTGACCCCCTCCACTCTGGTGTCTCCCTCCATCCGTGACCCCCTCCACTCTGGTGTCTCCCTCCGTCCGTGACCCCCTCCACTCTGGTGTCTCCCTCCGTCCGTGACCCCCTCCACTCTGGTGTCTCCCTCCGTCCGTGACCCCCTCCACTCTGGTGTCTCCCTCCGTCCGTGACCCCCTCCACTCTGGTGTCTCCCTCCGTGCTGCCATCCCCTTCCGTTCTCCTCCTCCACCCCCTCTTACTGTCAGGATGGAGAGCGGAGGTAGGAGCCGGTAAACCCGGCTCCTTACTGTTCCGAATGAACAGAGTCAGTGATCACTGACTCTGTTCATTCACAAAACTGAAACGTCGTAAACTGTGTTTACAATGTTTCAGTTTATGAATGGAGAGGAGCCGCTGTCTTCTCTCCATTCATTTTCAGCGCAGCTGAGGCTGCTGAGAAAGGGACTGGGGAATCTGTCCCTAGTCCCTTTCTCTGTCTCAAAGGGGAGATGTCAGAGGTCTGTTAAGACCCCTGATATCTCACCAAAGCCCCCCAACAGGGCTGATAAAAAATAAAAAATGTAATAAAAAAATAAAAAATAAAGAAATGAATTGTAAAAAATAAATAAAATAAAATAGAAGAAAAAACACACTGACACTGTCCACCCCCCACCCCCTTAAAAAAAGAAAACATTGTAAAAAATCAATAAATAAATAAAATAAATTGTAAAAAATAAAAAAATATTTTTTTAAAAGAGATAAAAAAAAAGTATCGGTATTCGGTATCGGCGAGTACTTGGAAAAAAGTATCGGTACTTGTACTCGGTCTTAAAAAAGTGGTATCGGGACAACCCTAGTCAGGGCTGTTTTGGTGGCAAAAGTAGGACCTACTCAGTATTAGGTGGTTGGTCGTAATGTTGTGACTGACTGGTGTATACTCTTGTTTGCGCAGAAATTTCTTTCCAGCTTTACTCTTAGTGATGGCATTTTAAACCCAGATGAAGAGGGAGCTTTGAGCACCCAAAACATGTTGGCTTTATTCTATTGCAGTGAACAATGTAAACCTATTCTACTCTATTAGTTCTGTGGCGCTCACATTCAGTGTAATGCTTTATTTTATTTTTTACCCATTTCATTGCTGCTGGTCTCCTGCTGGCCTTTTCTGCCACTTCACGTTGATATGCACTAGGTCCAGCTATTGCATTGGACCAGCTTCCTGGTTTCCGATGGTAATAATGGTGGACCATGTCTGTACAATGTGTGTTGGCACGGCCGCTTGTAGCCTCCACCAGGGGAGCATGTGGCAGGGTGGCAATGTAACAGTATTGTTGACAGACAGGGACATAATGGCATCACCCAATTACAAGAAGTTCCTGAATAAGAACCTTCATGGCAGGATCATCAGGGATTATTTTAATGATAAATAATATTTTAAAAAGGCTGAAAAACAAAAACATTTTTTGAACTGACACGTTAAAGCTGAGATTTCAGTGATTGGGTTTATATCTACCGTATTTATCGGCATATAACACGCACCCTAACTTTTATTGGAAGTTTGACTAGTAAATAGAATGAGGGAATTTCTAAAGTCTGCTGCTGTTTTGCGGGATGCTGCAGTACCGAGGACAGGACTCGCTCGCTGCTCCAAACTGGAAAAACTAATTTGATTTTAAAATTGAATTTGCATACAAAATGTACTTGGTGACTACATTGCAGACAAGCCGACCTAATTACTGTTTTGTTGTCGGTGGCAGCTTTGCCCATCCCTAGACAGTTCTGGAACATGTGATTGCTTACAGTAAAAGTGGTCAGTCTGAGTTGCACATTGAACAAAGTGAATTCTTTTTTGAGCTGTAAATGTAGCCAAAAAGATCCTATAAAAGTTCTGTATATTGGATATCCTATAAAAGTTATTCTGATCAACAGGCCTGTACTTCATCTGCGGGGAGCTCGCCTCCGTCTTTGGTGGTTAACAGTAAATGAAAACAGTAGCAGGGCTGTGGACGGCCCTTTCACAGCCGCAATGGAATGAAATACCGGTAAACGTTTTTAAAATGTATTTTTGTTTTCATGATGGTTTTTAATAGTAGTACCTCTGTTCAGTAAGTTGGTGAGCAATCACTGCAGTTTTCGTCTGAAGTCCCATCACCGTCATGTTTTCACAGATATGTTTGGATACTGAAATGTCTCATTCCAAAGACCAGGCTTTTTCTTTTTCTTTATTTCTTGGAAAATTTTTCAATAAAAAATCTTTTTCAATTAAATATTAAAGCGGAACTTGACTGTATCTGAGCAATGGATGCCAGACCCCGGGACCGCTGTGGCTTCATCAAGTCCACAATGTAACTGGCTAGCCTCATTACCCTGACGCTACCATGGGATCAACTGTGTTCCCCTTTCACACACTCTCATCACTATCGTCATTCCTTGCTGTGTTAACATGTGCTTTCAACACTTGCTTCAGTCGGGCTCCTGCTCCCGAGATCCCCTCATATATGATCCACCTCCCTTTTATTCTAGGTCCATTCACATATATGTACCCCCTGGTCGTCGCGTGGGACCCCCTTTCGGTGACCCCCGTTGCCCTCGACTGGCGGGGTCATTTTAGATATGCTCCTGATGAAGCGGCATTGGCCGAGAAACTAGTCGAGATGATTGTCGTGACCCTCGAACCCACTGTGATCTCCCCACCGGGATCATTTTACTGGTGTTGTGTATGGTTGTCACTATTTTAATCCTGTACAATTTTGTTGTATTCAATAAAATTTCCCTTTTGTTTTATACCTGCATTCCTACACTTGATTTTACCTACTCACCAGTACCGTAATAGTCCAACCACCCCCCCTTCTTTTGGCTCTTTGGTTTGGGGACCATAGACTCAAATTTTCTATATGTATCTGAGCACCACCACAAACTGAAAACCCTATTTCATTCATGTTTAATATTCAAAGCAAACTCGCCCACCCATACATGTCTCCATGCTTTTATTTTGTTGAAAAATCCTCTTGAACAACACCACCCTAGCATTTCTATTAATGGTCCTCTTGAGTAAGGGCAAATGATATATGTAGCATTTACTTTCTGGGATCCATCTGCCCTTAGTACAGGCAAGAGGGTTTGCTTACTGAGAAAGACCCTTCCTTCCAGATGAAAGAAGGAAAAAAAAGCCCATGAAGACTCAGGACTGCGATGTATGACATCATTTTGGCCTAGGCCAGAAACCAGGAAGCAACCAAAGAAATGTAAAAAAAAAAAAGTTTCGAACAAGAAAATGGATTATATCTTCCTATTTATTTACTAATGCAGGCAGCGTTATAAGCCGAGTTTTTCAGCACATTTTTTTGTGCTGAAAATGCCCCCCTCGGCTTATACTCGAGTCTGTGTCCATCTTCAAACTTGGCACACACGTAGCCACAATCTTCCTCTACGAGTGTGCCAAGTTTGTTGTCCGGGGGACCTACGGCCGGGGAGCACCGATTTTTCAAAGCCGGGCACCCCTTCCATAGACTCCCATGTTAAACAGTAATTTCTCCTGTGATTTTGGGGACCCGGTTCCGGCCGGCCCTAGGTCCCCTGGACCCCAAACTTGGCACATATGTAGCCTCACTCTTCATTTACAAGTGTGCAAAGTCTGTTGTCCAGGGGACCTACGGCCGGGGAACACTGATTTGTCAAAGCCAGGCACCCCTTCCATAGACTCCTATGTTAAACTGTAATTTCTCCTGTGATTTTGGGGACCCGGTTCCGGCCTGCCCTAGGTCCCCTGGACCCCAAACTTGGCACATATGTAGCCTCACTCTTCATCTACAAGTGTGCAAAGTCTGTTGTCCAGGAGACCTACGGCCGGCGAGCACCGATTTGTCAAAGCCAGGCACCCCTTCCATAGACTCCCATGTTAATCGTCAGTCTAGTCACACAGCGCAGGAGATCAGGTAGGGAGATTGGACAGTGAGGCATGGACACAGTGAGGCATGGACATGGACACAGTGAGGCATGCATATGGACACCCTAGGCTTATACTCGAGTCAATACGTTTTCCCATTTTTTTGTGGTAAAATTAGGTGCCTCGGCTTATACGAGTATATACGGTAAATAATTACATTGTTTTGGGGCTTTTTGTTTTATTTCAGGTTTCCAACTGGGCAGTTATTTAAGTTTTTGGTAATTAAAAATGTTTTTGAATTTTAATTCATTAACACTACTGGGTTAAATAATTTAAAAAAAAGTTTGCTTTTTTGAATACAGTAGTGATTTTTCCACAGTAGTTTGTCTCTGCTCCTCCCACAATGATATTTCTCTGCAGTAGTTTGTGTCTCTGTCTGCCCCTCCCATAAGGATATTTCTCTGCAGTAGTTTGTGTCTCTGTCTGCCCCTCCCATAAGGATATTTCTCTGCAGTAGTTTGTGTCTCTGTCTGCCCCTCCCATAAGGATATTTCTCTGCAGTAGTTTGTGTCTCTGTCTGCCCCTCCCATAAGGATATTTCTCTGCAGTAGTTTGTGTCTCTGTCTGCTCCTCCCACAATGATATTTCTCTGCAGTAGTTTGTGTCTCTGCTCCTCCCACAATGATATTTCTCTGCAGTAGTTTGTCTCTGCCCCTCCCATAAGGATATTTCTCTGCAGTAGTTTGTGTCTCTGTCTGCCCCTCCCATAAGGATATTTCTCTGCAGTAGTTTGTGTCTCTGTCTGCCCCTCCCATAAGGATATTTCTCTGCAGTAGTTTGTGTCTCTGTCTGCTCCTCCCACAATGATATTTCTCTGCAGTAGTTTGTGTCTCTGCTCCTCCCACAATGATATTTCTCTGCAGTAGTTTGTGTCTCTGTCTGCCCCTCCCATAAGGATATTTCTCTGCAGTAGTTTGTGTCTCTGTCTGCTCCTCCCACAATGATATTTCTCTGCAGTAGTTTGTCTCTGCTCCTCCCACAATGATATTTCTCTGCAGTAGTTTGTGTCTCTGCTCCTCCCACAATGATATTTCTCTGCAGTAGTTTGTGTCTCTGTCTGCCCCTCCCACAATGATATTTCTCTGCAGTAGTTTGTGTCTCTGCTCCTCCCACAATGATATTTCTCTGCAGTAGTTTGTGTCTCTGTCTGCCCCTCCCATAAGGATATTTCTCTGCAGTAGTTTGTGTCTCTGCCCCTCCCATAAGGATATTTCTCTGCAGTAGTTTGTGTCTCTGCTCCTCCCACAATGATATTTCTCTGCAGTAGTTTGTGTCTCTGCTCCTCCCACAATGATATTTCTCTGCAGTAGTTTGTGTCTCTGCTCCTCCCACAATGATATTTCTCTGCAGTAGTTTGTGTTTCTGCTCCTCCCACAATGATATTTCTCTGCAGTAGTTTGTGTCTCTGCTCCTCCCACAATGATATTTCTCTGCAGTAGTTTGTGTCTCTGCTCCTCCCACAATGATATTTCTCTGCAGTAGTTTGTGTCTCTGCTCCTCCCACAATGATATTTCTCTGCAGTAGTTTGTGTTTCTGCTCCTCCCACAATGATATTTCTCTGCAGTAGTTTGTGTCTCTGTCTGCCCCTCCCATAATGAGGTTTCCTGCAGTAGTTTGTGTCTTTGCCCCTTCCACAGTAATGATATTTTCCTGCAGTAGTTTGTGTCTCTGCCCCTCCCATAATGGTGAGATTTCCCCTGAAATAGATTGCCAACAGCCAACCTCCACTAGCACGCCAGTTTGTCAGTTTTGCTCAGAATTGTCCTTTCAGATATGTTGTTGCTCTTCCAAAACGAGTTCTTTTGTGTGGTAACTGAACTTGCCCGGGCTTTGTATACTGAATGTGAGTGGAAATTGTGAAGCAGCTCAGAAGCCGAAGTTAATTGTTTTTGTAATGCGGTACAATGTTTATGAAAGTAAAAAAAGTGAAAATATTTGATTTTTCTTTTTTTTGGCTTTACCAGGTTTGTTTTTCCTAATGACTAAACACAGCCGTAGAAATCTGTTTAATCCATTTGTAGACGACAAAACATTTTCAGTGACAAATTTCCTTCTTTTTCTGCTTGGAGTAAAGAATCCCGCTGTTGTACCCTGAATGTTTCAGCGTAGAAAGTAGGAATTTCTTGTAGGACAGACAGAGCGGAGGGTGTCTGGGAGTACGGTGGAAAAAGTGATTTTCAGACATGGAGCCTGTGCGGGATGTTATTGGCACTAAAGATTGTGTAACAAACGTCACCCGTGTCGGTGTGGTTTCTTGTCACTTGCTCCTCTGGTTTTGTAAAAAACAGCAAAACAATTTTGTTAAACTTCTGAAAAGAAAAATGTATATTCTGTGTTAATCCTTAATGACAAATCCCAACTGTAGATTATTACGCCAGCTTAGAATATGGCAAATTATATTGTGTGTGTGTGTGTAATATAATTAATTTTTACAAATGGAGAAAAATATGATTTTGTTGTCTTTTGTAATATTTTTGTAATATTATAGTCCTAATTTATTCTCATAAGTACATACAGATGTGTGTGTGTCTTTATGTATACATTTAGATTTATTTAATCTTCCTTCTTCATAATCCAATAAAAGGTCCTCAGGTGAGTGCTGACCCCTAGTGGGGAGAGACTGTGAAAAATGAATGTTTTACATGCTTCGAGCATTGGTTAGATCTTTCCAACATGAGTTCTAAGTTGTTTGTTTGTATTTTAGGGTTTACAGACACAAATGAACAATTGCAAATATAAAGCATGACTGATGAAGACAATAATCTAGAAATATATAGGCTATAGTGTATATTGAGTGATCACTCAGTATCATAACATATCATAAACACTGGGGATGGGCAGTTTTCCAGCCAATTGTATATTATCTTCCATTAACCTGAGGACCCGTCACTAATATCTAATTTTTGGGTGTCCCACAAAATTTGGGACCTGGTTAAAAAAATAAAACTCAGAGAAAATTGGCTTAAAAAAATACATTTAAAAAATCGAAGCTATTTCTATGTAAGTGTGTCGTGCAAGCTATGAAAAGCAATAAAATGTATATTAAAAAGGTATGCAGCAGGCATGGAAAGTAATTTTTTTTTTTTTTTTAGAATTTTGTAAACTGTGTTAGTTATTAAAAGTACACAGGCATTTCCTTTCCACTAGTAGTAATAGTCAAAAATAGTATCGGTAGTAATAGTGGTATTAGTGGTAGCAGTAGTTGTGGTAATAGTAATGACATTGATGGTAGTAGAGCTATTAACAATGGCTTTAGTGGTAATGGTATTAGGAATGATGGTGGTGGTAGTACTAGTAGTGATAATAGTAGTATTTATTGTGGTGGTAATAGTGCCATTACCAGTGGTGGTAGTACCGGTAGTAGTAATAGTATTAGTGGGGGTGGTAATATTGGTAGTGGTAGTACTGGTAGTAGTAATAGTATTCGTAGTGGTGTTGGTGGTAATAGTGGGTGGTATTAGGAGTAGTGGTAGTACTGGTAGTAGTAGCACTGGTAGTAGTAATAGTAATCATAGTGGTATTAGCAGTGGTGTTAAATTGGGGATAAATAAATGTAGCGCTATGTGCATAAACCTATTGATGCATAACAAATAAAAATACAAATATCTAATGATTATGAATCATAACATTGGTGATAAAAGTCCATAAATAAAAATAAAAATCTTCAGCAGTGGTGTTGGTTCTGGTAGGAGCAGTGGTGGAGGTATTCCAGTTTCATTCAATGTAGAACTTTCTTTCTAATTTAGATCTAGTCAGAGACTGTGTGCGTTTTAATTTCACACGAGGGACAGGAACACTTTGAGTATGTGAGGACAGTCCCTTTTAACTCTCCTCTCTTCCCCCCCCATAGGGACCCCTGAAAGCCTGGCGGAGAAGGAGCGGCAGTTGATGGCGATGATCAATCAGCTGACCAGTCTTCGAGAACAGCTGCTGGCAGCCCACGATGAGCAGAAGAAACTGGCCGCCTCGCAAATGGAGAAACAGCGCCAGCAGATGGAGCTGGCCAAACAGCAGCAAGAACAGGTGAGACCTGGCGATCGATTGATGGCCGCTGTCCGACCCCATGTCCCTGGATGCCAGCACGGTGTCCTGCTATGTAATAAGACCCCCTACCATGCAGGGAGGTACAATCAATGTCCCAGGACTTGTGACCAGACGGGTAGTAGCTCGATGTGCGCCATCCCTTCTGTTTACATCTCTCTCCAAAGTTCCAAAGCTGCATGTTGGCATGCATTAAAGATTTACTCCACCCAGAACTAATATTTCCCTGTCTAAGGGATGACGGTGAGACCTCTACACAAAGTTCCAGGCTCTGCACCCTTGCTGTGGCCATTAGGAGGGGCTCTGCAGCAGAAGGAGTGGGAACACCCCAAGGGGGGGGGGGGGCGGATGCAGTGAAATCTTACTCCTGGAGTACCCAGATATAAGAAGCCCGCCAGTCTCCACCCAAGTTAATTTTCACAGGGACATATCATAAATGGTATACTGATTTGTGATTTGAATACACAGCTTTCAGGCCCCTCTCCGTCTGTAATTCTTTTCTTTCACTGAGCAACCAGTGGAGAGAGAAAAACTCCCCTTTTATGAGCCAGCAATTATTTTTCGATAGGGTTCCCAGGTTCTGCCTGAACTCTGTATCCCGGGTCAGCACTATCACTGTCTTCTAGGACCTGAAACGGCACTGTCAGATGTTTAGCTTCCGTAACTAACTTCAAGAGAAAATGAGTGGAGACAGAAGGGGCCTATCACTCTTGCTTTCTGCCTTCTCTCCCTTTCCCTGTGTTGTGCATTTGTGTTTCCTAATAGTACACAGATTATGATTATTATAATTATTCAGGATTTATATAGCGCCAACAGTTTACACAGCGCTTTACAATATAAAAAGGGAGACAGTACAGTTACGATACAATAAAATACAAAAGGGATAAGAGGGCCCTGCTCATAAGAGCTTACAATCTAATTGGGTGAGGCAAGTGGTAAAAAAGGTTATAACTGGGGGGTGAGCTGATGGAAGTGATAAAAGACTAATTGGAGACGTGATAGACAAAGATAACCTAAATCACATTTCTCCCCAGATTGCCAGACAACAGCAACAACTATTGCAGCAACAGCATAAAATCAACTTACTGCAGCAACAAATCCAGGTAAGTCCTCATTTGTTACGTCTTCCTCGCTGTGCTGCAATTGGCTGCTTTCACCTGTATTGTTAAGAGTTCTGGAGGAACCACAAATCCCAGCGCTCCCTGCCAAGCACGCTGCACATCTCACAAGTTGTTGTGTGCCTGTCATGACTCTATTGTCCTGGTTCCCAAGTTCCCAACCTGTGGCCCGAGGCACACATGCAGACCTTTGATGTTTGAGATCTGGCCTGAGGGTCCCAGCAGTCAGTGGTGCAAGGATTGATTTGTAAAGGGGCTTTTAATAGCAGTGATCTCTAGCAGTTTCATGTAACGTGTCCACGGTCTCCATCCACTCCTGTAAAACACTCTCTGACCACTTCCACTAGCAACTCTTCAGTCTGACATTTTTCTGTAGCATTACATTTAATAAATATTATATTCTGCCCTGTGGAGACATTAGGGACCACATTTAAGGGCCCCCTATAACTTGTAAATTGACGACTACTGTTACAGTATAGTTAGTAATATAAAGTAAGGTGCGGAGTGGGAGTTGCTTTGACTTTTCAGAATCTTTTAGAGCATCACTTTTTTTTTTTTTTTTTTACTGTTTACCAAGTATCCCCAGGGCAGGGGTCTACTTATCTTGCCTAAGCTTACCACCTTATTTTTTATCTTGTATTAGAAAATGTTAAAGTGGACCATTGATTAGAATCCACACTTCCTGTAAATCAGCAGGGTACATGTCAGCTTTGCCAAATGACTTTAGTTTTTTTGGTTAAAAAAAATGTTCCTTCTTGCCTTAAAGAGAATTGGCTGCTCTCTAAAGCTTAGACACCATTAAACACATTTGCATTGTGGGTCTTTCATTTCATTAGAAAATGCAGAGTTAAAGTGGAACTAAGGTTCATAATACCTATCACTGCAGCCAGCCAGATCCCTCACTGGTGCCAACATCTCCTCTGTTTTCTTCTGAATGCCAGTCTTCAGCTATCATGATTGACTGGTGTGAGATAACATAACTTCAGTGTGCTAGAAATTTCAACCAAGCTGCGCATGTGTAGTTCAATGTACATTTTAAATAGGAACTACACTGTATCTGAGCACCACAAACCAAAAACACAATTTAATTCAGTTTTAATAGTCAAAGCAAACTCCCCACATTCATCCAGGTCTTCATGCTTTATTTTGTTGAGAAATCACTTTGAAAAACGACCCCTAGCAAATCTAGCCCTTGCCACCTTGAGTATTACTTCCTGGAATCCATCTGCCCTTAGCTCAAGTGTGCATGCAGGAGAATGCTTATCTGAGAGAGCTCCTCCTCCCCCCCCTGAAGACCCCTGGGATGTATGACATTTGCCAAGGCAAGAAACCAGGAAGTAAATGAAGAAATGTAAAAAAAAAAGTTTAAAAGAGTTAAAGGCAGAAGGTTTTTAATTTTAATGCATTCTATGCATTAAGATAAAAAACCGTCTGCGTGTAGCAGCCACCCCAGCACCCCCCTAATTACTTACCTAAGCCCCATCTCTCTCCAACAATGTCCACGAATGTCTAAGCCATCCGGGACACTCCTGATTGGCTGAGACACAGCAGCGGTGCCATTGGCTCCCTCAGCTGTCAACCAAAGTCAGTCAGCCAATCAGGGGAGAGACGGAGCTGTGACTCGGCTCCAGTGCCCCCATAGGAAGCTGCTGACTGTGGGGGCACTTGATATGAGGGAGGGGCCAGGAGCACCAGAGAGGAACCCAAGAAGAGGAAGATTTGGGCTGCCCTGTGCAAAACCAACTGCACAGAGCAGGTAAGTATAACATGTTTGTTATTTAAAAAAAAAAAAAAAAAAACTAGACTTTACAATCACTTTAAAATAAGTAAATATGATATACTTTCCTATCCATTTACTAATGCTAGCAGCATGAAGATTAAAATAAATGTTGATTGGGAGGGTGAAGTTCCACTTTAATGAAGACTTGCGGCATACTTGTAAGTAAATCCGGCACATATTTACTATAGCCTAGTCACAAACTAATGATAAAACTCACAAATGTAGATCCGCACAGCATTGACGCGTGATCAACCGCACATACCTGTTAGTAAATCAGCACGTTAGCAATGTTTTCCGTTAGCCTCATAATGAGTAAACGTCTGGCGGTCAGCCTGCCAACAGGAGCACAACCGAAATAGGGTTTCAGAGACCCGGGTCTGACAGTTTTTTTTTATTTTTTCTGCGGAAACCGTGAAAAAAAGAAAAGAAACAAGAGCCGTAGAAACAGTGCGGGCCCTTGTTGTGCCGGGCCCTCACCTTGGCAGACCCCATCTATCAGTCCACGGCTCAGACAAACCCCGAGTTTCAAATAAACAGGCTGAAATTTATTGTCCAGGAAGTGGTGTAATTCACCTCATGGAACATTGACATTGAATGATTATGTTCTACAAGGAGCAGACAAAGGGGGCTCTGTACGGCCCCTGCCAGGTTCCTTCATTAACTTTTTTTTTTTTTTTTTTCTCTCCCTCAGCATTGTCATTGTGTAGTAAGAACATTAGCAGGAGGGAACGCTGCAAGGGAGCAATTCAAAAATATTCTCTTGTGACCCATTTTATTTCTTTGAAACCTGAAAAGAGCAAAATATTGGAACCAATTTTTTTTTTTATCAATTTTTTTTCATTATGTGTGATGGTTGTTCTCCATCATTTGTGGATTGGTCAGAGAGAATGGGGTGAATTTAATAAAGGCAAATAGATGGTGCACTTTGCAAGTGAAGTTGCACAAATGTTCCCCAGAGCTTAGTGAATCTGGTGAAGCTCAGTTGATTTCCATCGTCCAATCATGTGCAAGCAATGATGTCGTTTCTCTTTATTTCCCTTGCCCTTCTCTTGGGTATTCTTTACAAAGTTCAGCTTCACCACATTCACTAAGCTCTGGGGAAAATGAGTGCAACTGCACTTGCAAAGTGAAAAACTATTTGCCTTTAGTAAATCTAACCCAATGTCTGAAAAGGTCTTATGTTATCCGATAGAGCTTTTAATTTGTGTATGTTGAATGTTTTTTTTTTTTTTTTTTTATGTGATGTGTGGAGAAATCCATGTTGTTGTTTTTATGATATATTATATTTTTTTTAATCCAATTCAAAAAAAGAGGTAGAACTGAATTTCGGGGTCATTTTAAACCTCACTATATGCTATACACTTCTACAGTGGAACCTCGGATTGTGAGTAACGCTGTTAACCAGCGTTTTGCAATACGAGCACTGTATTTAAAAAAATCCTAACTCGATTTGCAAGTGTTGTCTCGCAAAACGAGCAGGATTTAGGCCAAAGCGGTGTGCAGTACCGCGTTTGGCCTGAGGTGGGGGCGCTGGAGCCGATCGGCGCCGTTCGGAAAGACTCCGAAGTACTGAGGTTTGCCGAGGTGTCCTCGTGCCTTTCCGGCCATTTCCGAGGCTCTCGGCCCCCCCGCCTCTGGCCACATGCCGTATTGCATGCCATTAAAGTCAATGCGAAACAAATTAATTTTGTTTCTATTGACTTCAGTGGGGAAGCTCACTTTGTTATACAAGTACTTTGGATTACGAGCATTCTCCTATTATGCTCGTAATCCGAGATTCCACTGTATACTATATAGTCCTGCAGTAGAAAACAAGCATGTTTGACACTTACATTGTTTTTGTTAAAAATCACCCTTTTAATGTCTGTGACTTCACTACTGGATACGGAAAAAAGCGACAATGACTGAGCTCAGCAAGGAGGGGTTTGAGAGCACCAATATCACTTCCTTTTACTGTGCAGCACCACTGTATGAAACTATAATTCCCTTCATGCAATTGTAATTCTTTCCTTCAATACGCATACATGGGGGTGAGATTCCAGCAGGCCAGAATGGGCGGCATAGACTAGGGGTCTCCTGGTTTGTCCTCCAAATTCGACTGTGTTTGTGGGCAGTACAGATTGGGAGTTTGAGATCCCACTAGGGCTGCAACTAACATAATGTTAGGGGGTTAGGGTCTTCCCTTTTAAGAACAAGGCTAGGACTCAGGATTTGGAACAGGGACCTCCCCCAGAGGTCAAAGGTCAGAAGGCGGGTTCCCAGAGGTCAAAGATCACTGGGCGTGGCTGACCCACCCCCACTAAGTCGGGGAATTGACAAGTCGGGGAAAGCGTAATCAATTAGTTGCCCGATTTTTATTGTTTCGATCGGATAATAACCTTAAAAGTGTGCGGTAGAATTTAGTTAATATGTAAAGTAAAAAAAAAAGCCAATTTATTCTTAAATATCTAAACGCAGTGGTAAATATAAATAACCAACTATATGGTTAGGGAGCAAAAGCTCTAATGCCGCGTACACATTTTTAAAAATGGTCGTGAAAAATGGTGGTGTGTATGCTCTAGAGCATTTTTCTCGACGAGAAAAATGCCCGAAAAAATATTAGAACCGTCTCTATTTTTTCTCGTCGTTTTTCACCTTGTTCTTTTTAACGTCGTGAAAACCGGTCGTGTGTATACTTTTACGAGGGGAAAAAAAACACGCATGCTCAGAATCAAGTATGAGACAGGAGTGCTCGTTCTGGTAAAACTAGCGTTCATAATGGTGATAGCACATTCGTCACGCTGTAACGGACTGAAAAGCACGAATCGTCTCTCACCAAACTTTATTAACACGAAGATCAGCAAAAGTGCCCGAAAGGGTGGCGCCATTCGAATGGAATTTCTCCTTTATAGTGCCGTCGTACGTGTTGTACGTCACCGCGCTTTACTCAAGCCTTTTTTTTCACGAACGTGTGTATGCAAGACAGGCTTGAGAGGAAACACGAAAAATCACATCGAGAAAAACGTAGTGTGTACGCGGCATAATCCACTCTGAGAAGAAGAGATATACTGTATATACCATTAGAGGTTGAATCTGGTAAATATCATCAGACTCGGAGATCTAATTTTTTATTTAAAGAATAAAAGAAATTAAAGACTGTCATAAATAATATATTACAGTTCTGTCTGAAAATCCACAAAACAGACTCCCTTGTCATAGACAGGTGGCTTGATAAAAGCTGCTGTCACTTATGCTGGCCATACAAAAACAATGTCTTCCTTCGAAAACAAATACATTTTAAGAACGTTTGTTGATTTTCTAATCCTTTAGTGGGGGTCAACTCGTTCGTTTTCGACCACAGTGACGGGAAAATTGGAAGGAGCAGAATAGAAAACTTCTTGGTCAAAGGAATTTTCCGATGATGTATGCGGTTTTAGTTCAGAAATTACCTTCATTTTAAAACTGAATGTTAAATGACATTCTTTTATTCAGCGAATGTACAAAGATTTTTCGTAATGAATATTCTTGTCCGAAAATACGTGTATGAGCAGCATAAGGGATCGTTTCACATCTATTCACAAGTTCTCAGGCATTTGCTGACCTGTATGGACGGTGTACTGAGCTGTATGTGTGCTGCACTGCATTTCCTGATATGTAATCAAATAATGCATTCTCTATGCAGATAATTGACAACTATTTTCATAATCTATTAGTTGTCGATTAATTGATTAGTTGTTTTGGCCCTAGATCCCACTACAATGAGCCATTGTAGTGACGTTGCCGCTGGTAAATATAGGATTACGGTGGGGATGTTACTCGATCGGACTGCTGGGCTATACATTACAGCTTTTATTATCATCACTGATAATGAGCATAGATCATGCCTGAGGAGAAGCTTTAGGTTAGGAAAGCTAGAGAAGCACAGAGGTAAAAACGAAAGCAGGCCATACACGGTCGAATTTCGAACAAATTTTATTTTCAAAATCAGAAAGTTCGTTTTTTTTGGTGATCCGATGATGCCACCATTGATTTTCTAAATTCGGACGGGAATATTCTTTACTCTCCGGGAATATTCTTTACTCTCCGGGAATATTCTTTACTCTCCGGGAATATTCTTTTCTCTCCGGGAATATTCTTTACTCTCCGGGAATATTCTTTACTCTCCGGGAATATTCTTTACTCTCCGGGAATATTCTTTACTCTCCGGGAATATTCTTTTCTCTCCGGGAATATTCTTTACTCTCCGGGAATATTCTTTTCTCTCCGGGAATATTCTTTTCTCTCCGGGAATATTCTTTTCTCTCCGGGAATATTCTTTTCTCTCCGGGAATATTCTTTACTCTCCGGGAATATTCTTTACTCTCCGGGAATATTCTTTTCTCTCCGGGAATATTCTTTACTCTCCGGGAATATTCTTTACTCTCCGGGAATATTCTTTACGCTCCGGGAATATTCTTGACGCTCCGGGAATATTCTTTACTCTCCGGGAATATTCTTTACTCTCCGGGAATATTCTTTACTCTCCGGGAATATTCTTTACTCTCCGGGAATATTCTTTACTCTCCGGGAATATTCTTTACTCTCCGGGAATATTCTTTACTCTCCGGGAATATTCTTTTCTCTCCGGGAATATTCTTTTCTCTCCGGGAATATTCTTTTCTCTCCGGGAATATTCTTTTCTCTCCGGGAATATTCTTTACTCTCCGGGAATATTCTTTACTCTCCGGGAATATTCTTGACGCTCCGGGAATATTCTTGACGCTCCGGGAATATTCTTTTCTTGCACATGCGCATTTTTTTTTCTATTACATTTCTCACACGATTCTCCCATCATTGATTAGAAAATCGTTAGTTTTTCAAAAAAATGTCCAACATGTCCGATTCCTCAAATTTGGTTGCCGCACGAAAATCGGCTGTTGCTGCAGCCCACTTAAGCCCCGTACACACGATCCGAAAATCGTACGAAAAATGTCGTCCGAGGAAGAATCGTACAATAATCGGATCGTTAGTACAGAGCTTTGAGAGCCGATCAGGACCGTTCATCCGATATTATTCGATCGGACAAGCATGAAAATTTTCCTCGTACGATAACAAATCATGCGATTTTTGTTTAGTCAGTACAGTTGTCGTCCGAAAATACAATACAACACATGACATCACTTGCGATTTTTTTTTTTTTTTTCTGTCGTATGAGAATTTTCGGGACTTTAATAACCTATTTAATTTTACTTGCGACTATTAAGCGAAAAAAGTCGTACGATATTCGGATCGTGTGTACATGGCATAACGGTGCGAAATCCGTACGAAAATTCTTTGATACGATTTTCTAAAGAAAATTCTTTTGAAATTCGAACCGTGTATGGCCGGCTTAAGTTTTGAAAAAATATATATATTTTGCCTTTCCAGGTTATATTAAACCTTTCCATTTTAAATGCATTCTTTATTTTAGACCAGGTGACGTAATCACTGGGTCTCTGTGCTTCTCTATGCAATGCAGGCAGATCGTGGCTGACGGGAGGGAGGTGCTGCACATAGCTTCTGAAAACATCACCGCATCCTGCCTCAGTACTCCTCTGACTAGCCCTCAGCTGTGATGTAAGCAATGTGCTGCCTCTTTGAAAAACACTGGCTAGGCACACAGTTAACCCTTTGATCGCCCCTGATGTTAACCCCTTTCCAGCCGGTGTCATTAGTACAGTGACAGCGCATATTTTTTAGCACTGATTAACTGTATTAGTGCCACTGGTTCCCACAAAGTGTTAAAAGTCAGTTAGTGTCCGAATCTCAGCCACAATATCATAGACCTGCTATAAGTCACTGATGGCCATCATTACTAGTAAAATAAAAATAGCCCTTAGTTTGGAGGCGGTATAACGTTTGCTCAAATCAATCAATATATGCCTATTATTATGTTCTTGTACGATAATGAATAAACGCAGGCAAAGAATAAGACAATTCCAATGAGTGTACAATTCTACATTAAGATCAGAAGAACAATAAGAGAACATGTATTACCGTATGTGTACTCGAGTATAAGCCGAGTTTTAAGCACAATTTTTTGTGCTGAAAATGCCCCCCTCGGCTTATACTCGAGTCACCTTTTTGCGCCTGATCTCCCTGAATTTGGGGAGCCGGTACCGGCCGGCCGTAGGTCCCCTGGACCCCAAACTTGGCACACATATAACCCCACTCTTCCTCTATAAGTGTGCAACGTTTCTTGTCCGGGGGACCTACGGCCGGGGAGCACCGATTTTTCAAACCGGGCACCCCTTCCATAGACTCCCATGTTAAACGGTCATTTCTCTGGTGACTTTGGGGACCCGGTACCGGCCGGTCGTAGGTCTTCTGGGCCCTATACTTGGCACACATATAGCCCCCCTCTTCCTCTACAAGTGTGCAACGTTTCTTGTCCGGAGGACCTACGGCCGGGGAGCACCGATTTTTCAAAACCGGGCACCCCTTCCATAGACGCCCATGTTAAACGGTCATTTCTCTGGTGACTTTGGGGACCCGGTACCGGCCGGTCATAGGTCTTCTGGACCCCAACCTTGGCACACATGTAGCCCCACCCTTCCTGTACAAGTTTGCGAGGTTTCTTGTCCAGGGGACCTACGGCCGGGGAGCATTGATTTTTCAAACCCGGGCACCCCTTCCATAGACTCCCATGTTAAACGTCAGTCTAGTCATGGACACAGTGAGGCACACCCTAGGCTTATACTCGAGTCAATAAGTTTTCCCAGTTTTTGTGGTAAAATTAGGTGCCTCGGCTTATATTCGGGTCGGCTTATACTCGCGTATATACGGTACATAAGCACAATCAATTCTATGTCATTAATACATATGGAGAAATAAGCAAAGTAATGGTATAGCCAGTAGTGTATTTAGGTTTTGTGCTGCCCTAGGCCTGACTAAACTCGTGCACCCTCTAATTTAAATATGACCCACCCCTTTCTGTCAAGGCCACACCCCTTCCTGTTTAAGACCCACCCTGAAAATTTCAAGTGGGGACACTAGTTCTGAGGGCCTGGGGGGGGGGGCAATGGATTCCCTTAATTTACATAGATTTCCTCTCACTTCCTGTTTGTCTATGGGGCAGGAAGTGAAGGGAAATCTCTGCAATGGGACAGGGATGGTAAAAAATAAACTGACAGGGACTATAACCCTCCCTTACTCTATCCAAATGAAAAAAAAAAAGGGTTGCCTATAGTTCTACTTTAAGCACAAATCTCTGATAATTTGATGGAGAGGACTAAGAAGATATAACCATGCCAATGGTGCAGCAGAAAACATATAGCACAGTAAGGAAGGTTTGTGGTCCAGGATGATAGGACAGTCAAAATTCATCCCGCATGCTAGAAGCAGTGCGGCCGCTTTATGGGGGCGCTAGACTAATTTGCCTCTCGGCTGAGTCCGCCTCATAAGACTGGCGCTACACTGTTAGATTAGCATCAGTCGGCAGGGACTCTTTCTGTGCTGCCCCCTGCAAAGTGCTGCCCTAGGCCTGGGCCTTGTTGGCCTAGGCCAGGATACAGCGTTGGGTATAGCAAGTAATCAGTAGTCCTCCAGAAACAATGGTGTAAAAAAAAACATATATGGCCTGCAAATGTGGTAGCACTACCGGTAAAATTGCCATATGCGCTTATTATATTGTTTTGTTTTTTCAAAAATTCTGTCTTTTTTTTTTTTTTTTGGGGGGTTTTGTTTATAGCGCAAAAAATTGCGCACGACCGCGCAATTGTCAGGTAGTGGCGTATCGCAAAAAAAGGCCTGGTCATGAAGGGGGTAAATCTTCCAGAGGTCCAGTGGTCAAAGTGATTTGTAAAAAAAAACAAACAGATTTATGCTTTCCTGCTCTGTGCAATAGAATTGCCCAGCGTAGCCCCGAACGTGCTTTTCTCGAGTCCCCTGCCGGTGTTCTGCTGAATAAGTTCCTCCCTGTACTGCGCAGGCGTGAACTGAGCTCCGAAAAGTAGCCGAACCTGTAGAGCTGAGAGTCAGCTCTAGACGGCGCCTGCGCAATGAAATGGTTATTACAGCAGGTCCCGGGCGACGTGGACCTCGCTGTAAGTGGCCAGTCGGCCTCACGTCCTCGCTTCACTCGCTCGGCCTCCTGGCTCTTTTTTTATCATCTCCATGTCCACGGGGAGGGTAAGGTAAGAGCCTGGACGTCAGAATCGTAGCAATTTGGTGTGCGCAGGCTCTCAGCTCTACATGATCGGCTATTTTCGGAGGCTCAGTTCACTCCTGCGCAGTACAGGGGGGGTCCTTACCCGCCAAGGGAACTTTTTCGGCAAGACACCGGCGTTCCTGGCTCCTTCCCTCTGCCAACTGCCCCCATAGAAAGCTGTTTTCTATGGAGGGCACTCATGCGGGCTCCCTGTCTGCGCCTATTGACGCTCCCTTGTTATTGGCTTTAAGTAACAGCAGCAGAAAGTGAGGAAAGAGAAGAGCTGCAGACAGGCACAGCGCTGGATCGAAGAGGGTGCAGGTAAGTAAAAAGGGGGGGGGGGGTCCATAGAGAGCAATGGATGGTTCGATCGGGTCCACCTGAAAAACTTACAGCTGGACCCAAACGGTCCGCCTATGTGAAAGGGGTCGAACTCGCAAGCCTCCACCAAAGTCCAAAATAAATATATTTTTTGGGAGGGGTATCCCTGTAAAATGAAATGTTTTAAGCCATCCAATAGGCTCCTGGAGTACAGTAAGGAAGGCGGTGGGATGAATGGATGGGGTGAATAAGGCCCGGACACACCCAGAAAGCTGGTAGAAGAAGATCGCTCCATCCCAGCTGACGCTGTGTCAGTAGCAGCTGTTTTCCTGCATCTTGTAAACACAGAGACAGGCTGCTTCCAGGCCCCCCCCCCAGCCTCTGTCCCAGCCACTTTCCCATGACTCTGCAACCTTTTCCCAAACAACTGAGAATGCCGGCGGAGCCATCGGGAACAATTGTTTCTCACAGAGCCGCAGCTGATGTGCTATCAGTTATCAGTGGGGCTCCGCCCTCCACTGTAAGTCAGATAAATGCCTGGGAACCCTTCCGATCAAACAACAAAAGGCGCTGGGGTGGGAGAGAGACGGGCGGAAATCGTTCTTAGCGGGCTTAACCCCTTGTGCGCCGCCCCGAGGCCCACTTTCCCCCTAGGGTGGTTACTCGACGTCCAGCCGCAGGAATGGTGCGACATCTTGAAAACATTTTGAATTGCTTAATAATGACATTTTAAAGAGCACTTAATAACTGCGTCATTTGTCACATCGCAGGAAGCCCAAGTGTCTGTTTATCATCTGGTTTCCACTTCACTTTTCTCTAGTAATGCCCCGTACACACGATCGTTTTTAATGTCATTTTTTAAACCAACGTTTTTCTCCTCGTTTTTTTTCATGTTTCCTCTCAAGCCTGCCTTGCATACACACCACCATTAAAAAAAACGATCAAGCAAAGCGCAGTGACGTTCAACACGTACGACGGCACTATAAAGGGGAAGTTCCGTTCGAATGGCGCCACCCTTCATGTTAGTGAAGTTTGTTGAGCGACGATTCGCGCTTTTCAGTCCGTTACTGTGTAATGAATGTGCTATCTCCATTACGAACGCTAGTTTTACCAGAACGAGCGCTCCCGTCTCATACTTGATTCTGAGCATGCGCGTTTTTTTTTCACGTCGTTAAAGCATACACACGTTTTTCACGTCGTTAAAAAAAACGACATGAAAAACGACGTGAAAAAAGAGAGCATGTCCGGAATTTTTAATGGCCGTTTTTCACATTGTTAAAAATGCTCTGGAGCATACACACGATCATTTTTCAGGGCCATTTTTTAAAATGGCAGTTTTAACGGCATGAAAAACGATCGTGTGTACGGGGCATAATTCTGTAACTTTTGTATCAAGACCCAATTCTCTGAGGATCTAAAGAGAGCCAACCACTATTTTTGTATCATGATGGGTAAACTGTAAAAATAAAAAGTACTTGGCCGGGAGCCGGGTTCCTCTAGTATTTGGGTGTAGATGACAGAGTGGTGTCATTGATCCTTTTATGTGTGTTTGATGCATTGCAATCCGCACCTTTGCATTTTTGTTTGATATTGAAGTACATAGAAGCGCATCAAAATGCATCTCAATGCTTCTGTTAAGATGTGCTTTAGTGTGCATCATAAAGAATATCCAAGTGCCATGACACACACAAACGCATTATGATGCAAATCGACATGCTTTCATGTGTGTTGACATGCAGTATAAAGTATGTTTCAGCACACACTGAAAGCGCTGACAGCACGTGTTAACAAGTGGTGATATGCGTTTCTGTTGATTAGGATATAAAAAGCATAGGTGTGAATTTAGTAGATCTAAACCTAATCTGTAAAATATCATGTAACCATTAACATGTTAATGTTATTCTAAAAGTCATTTTCAATCATTTAGGGTCTATTTATTTATTTGCAGGTTATGCTGCGTGAGAGCATGCATTGTGTTAAGGAGGTCCATTCAAAATCAATGGGCTGCTAACATACAGAAGTGTTCCTAAAATATAAATTTACCCTTTTTTGCAACGCACTACTGTGTGTTCTGGCACACTACAACAAAGGTGCTTTGCCTTAGTGCAGTGGTCTCCCTTTGCTAGCCTTCATCTTGCCCTTGGGGCACTGTTCCCACGGACACCAATGATGGGGCACTATTCCTCCCACGGACACCAATGATGGGGCACTATACCTCCCACACACACCAATGCTGGGGCACTATACCTCCCACGCACACCAATGCTGGGGCACTATACCTCCCACGCACACCAATGCTGGGGCACTATACCTCCCACGCACACCAATGCTGGGGCACTATACCTCCCACGCACACCAATGCTGGGGCACTATACCTCCCACGCACACCAATGCTGGGGCACTATACCTCCCACGCACACCAATGCTGGGGCACTATACCTCCCACGCACACCAATGCTGGGGCACTATACCTCCCACGCACACCAATGCTGGGGCACTATACCTCCCACGCACACCAATGCTGGGGCACTATACCTCCCACGCACACCAATGCTGGGGCACTATACCTCCCACGCACACCAATGCTGGGACACTATACCTCCCACGCACACCAATGCTGGGGCACTATACCTCCCACGCACACCAATGCTGGGGCACTATACCTCCCACGCACACCAATGCTGGGGCACTATACCTCCCACGCACACCAATGCTGGGGCACTATACCTCCCACGCACACCAATGCTGGGGCACTATACCTCCCACGCACACCAATGCTGGGGCACTATACCTCCCACGCACACCAATGCTGGGGCACTATACCTTCCACGCACACCAATGCTGGGGCACTATACCTCCCACGCACACCAATGCTGGGACACTATACCTCCCACGCACACCAATGCTGGGGCACTATACCTCCCACGCACACCAATGCTGGGGCACTATACCTCCCACGCACACCAATGCTGGGGCACTATACCTTCCACGCACACCAATGCTGGGGCACTATACCTCCCACGCACACCAATGCTGGGGCACTATACCTCCCACGCACACCAATGCTGGGGCACTATACCTCCCACGCACACCAATGCTGGGGCACTATACCTCCCACGCACACCAATGCTGGGGCACTATACCTCCCACGCACACCAATGCTGGGGCACTATACCTCCCACGCACACCAATGCTGGGGCACTATACCTCCCACGCACACCAATGTTGGGGCACTATACCTCCCACGCACACCAATGTTGGGGCACTATACCTCCCACGCACACCAATGTTGGGGCACTATACCTCCCACGCACACCAATGTTGGGGCACTATACCTCCCACGCACACCAATGTTGGGGCACTATACCTCCCACGCTCACCAATGCTGGGGCACTATACCTCCCACGCACACCAATGCTGGGGCACTATTCCTCCCATGGACACCAATGATGGGGCACTATTCCCTTGCAGAAATACCAATGATGAAGCACTATTCCCTTGCAGAAATACCAATGATGAAGCACTATTCTCTTGCAGAAATACCAATGATGAAGCACTATTCTCTTGCAGAAATACCAATGATGAAGCACTATTACCTTGCAGAAATACCAATGATGAAGCACTATTCCCTCGCAGGGATACCAATGCTGGGGCACTATTCCCTCGCAGGGATACCAATGCTGGGGCACTATTCCCTCGCAGGAATACCAATGGTAGGGGACTATTCCCTCGCAGGAATACCAATGGTGGGGCACAATTCCTTCTACTGACCACAGGCGCCATGTGCCTGACCACCAACCCTGAAGCAATGTTTATTCTTAATAATGCTGGGCCCAGGAACTTTTTTTACCGGCACTGGCCACAATCCAGCCCTCTTAAAGTCTAAAGGATGGTTTGGAGACCCCTGCCTTAGTTTATTGCAGTGCATTCCAAAATAATGCACCAACCCATGTTACATGTGTTACCCCAAAACTAAAGTGTGAATAATATGCAGCTTTTATTAAAGTTATACCTGGTGATCCTGCCATATGAAGGTCTTTGTTCAGACAATTCTTTTACAGGGTGACAACGCTCTTTTCCTGTCTCCCTCTGCATTGTTTTCCTGTCACACTGACTTCTGATGGCAACTACAAGTTGTCGCCATACATTCTGCAGGCATGGTCCTATGTTGTCACTATCAGGAAACCCAGCTTGAGAAATGTCATGTAGCCATCACTAGAGTGCATGTAGACATGAAGCTGCAAAGAGGCTGCAGGAGATCCACAGCACTGAGATGAGAAAAGAGACCTTCATTGCTTGCCAGGTATTTAAAGAGGAAGTAAACCCTGATGGGTTTTACTTCCTCTTTAGCCCGCTGCTGCAGCCTGCAAATGAAAAGCATAATGGGCTAGTATGCATCGCATACTAGTCCATTATGTGGCACTTGCCTACAAAAGAATCCAGCGATGTCCCCAGAGTAGGCAGCGTCCATCTTCTGGCCCCTCTTCCTTCCGGGTCGCTGACTCCGGCGCTGTGATTCGCCGGAGCTGCGTGACATCGCTCCCGCGCATGCGCATGGGAGCCGCAATTCACGGCACAGGCTGGGGAAAAAATGGCTCTTAGTTTCGTTTCTTCCCCGCGCATGCGCAGTGAATATTTTTGGCGGGCTAAAAGTGAAATATCTCCTAAACGGCGCTCGTTTAGAAGATATTTCCACTACCTATAGGTAAGGCTTATTCTATTCTTACCTATAGGCAGAAGTCCTTCAAGTGGGTTTACAACCACTTTAAATGAAAGCTGAATATTTAAAAATATCTATTTTTGAAATTACATGAATTCTGAGATTTTAGTGATTGGGTTTACATATAGTTTAAAGGTTATACCACACAGGAACCTTTTGGACTCATTTACATTTGCTTTGCTCTCTGAAGAGCCATCCACGTTCATATGACTCTTTAAAGAGCATTTGAAAGGCAGTGAGGTGGCAATGTATCACTTTCTCACTTCTTGCTTTAGGTCTCTAAATACTGAACAACTGCGCATGTTGTGAGAAGTTGCAGAACGGCTGCAGCGCTACCCCATTCACTACCAGAAATGGGAAGAGAGAGCCCGGCCGCGGGACACCTCACCTGGCCTGAGTGGTTAGCAGCTAAAAGCAGCCTCAGCTCGATTCATCCAGACCACGTCCCCGACATATTTCGCCCCGCCCCGGGGCTTAATCGTAGATCCATGATTAAGCCCAGCAGTGGGGTGAAACATGTTGGGGAATCAAATCTAGCTAAGGCTGCTTTTACCTGCTAAGCACATGTGCTGGGTGTGGTGTGCGGCGGCAGGGTTATCTCTTTTCTATTTCTGCAGCATGCTTTGGCTCTGGGTGGACCTTTCCTCAGCCTGCACACTTACCAATCAGCGGCATCCAACTCATCAGACATTGATAGCCTGAGTGGGGAGACCCTTAAAGTGTTTGTAAAGTCAGAAAGTTTTTTTATCCTAATGCATTCTAGGACCCCCACTAGCGGGCTGCAGTGGCGCTTTGGTGGCGGTTCGGCAGCACTGCCCATTGATTTCAATGGGCAGGGGTGCTTTATGAGCGCTGTATTCACCGCTCCTACAGCGCCTTAAAGATGTGACTAGCAGGACTTTTTTTTTTACTGTCCTGCCAGTGCACCCCTCCAGTGTGAAAGCCCTTGGGCTTTCACACTGGAGTGAAAGGAGTGGCTCTTTCAGGGTGCTTTGCAGGTGCTATTTTTAGCGTTATAGCGCCTCAGTGTGAAAGGGGTCTTAGTGTAAATGAGCCCTTAATATGGTGCCACTGTGTGACTGAACACTTTGTATTTGTTAGTAATCGCTCAGTAGTGGGAGATAAACCCCCCCCCCCCCCTGTGTAGTTTTAGCTTTGAAACCTGTCAGGATGTCAAAGGATGAGCGAGTCCAAAGTAAGTCCAGTAAAAATGTATTTTTTACAAGAAGTCAGATCATAAAGCCAGCGCGTTTCAGGGGCTCAGAACTCCGCCTTCTTCAGGCCTGGAATACTGCTGCAAGGAATGCAGATTAAGTTAATGGCAGTGCAGGTTGCCTGTCAATCGGCTGTCCCTCCCAGTTGAGCAGCCTCTAGACCCTGGAATTTAGTCTGACTTGGTCCTCTGTTGGGATCCCACCCCTTACAAAAAGTGTTTTTGTGTCAGGGTGTCAGCAGTTGCAGAGTTCTGATCCCTGACGGTTCAGTTTTTTTCTTCCATCTCTCTTGAGTTTTGCGTATGCAAAATTTCTGTTTTACAATTAAAAGATGCATTAGTTCTTGCACTGAAGATTACATAGGAGTTGGGAATGGTGCAGGGTTCCTGAGTGGACGGGGGAAAAGGTGATGCTGGGTGGAACTGCACTATGTGTAATGGCTTCTTTGTAGAGCACAGAAGCAGAACTTCCTGTTACAGGCCTATAACTTTTTAAAGCATTGCTTGTTTTTCCAATGAGCCAAATGGAAAACACGGCCTCAAGTTAGCTAGCTCCTCCTAAAACTTTTTTATTAGCAATTTCTATATTTTACCAAAAAATCCAGACGAATAAAGTGGGAACCGGCTTTGTCATCTTTGAATTTCCAGTGAAGGTCTGATGGATGTGAGTGAAAGTCTCTGCAATGCCTTGTACTGTGACTATGATGATAACCGGCTTTCTGTGTGACATTCAGAGTACAGTGCAAATCCTGACACAGAACCTTGTGTGTATATGGAGGGGGGGTTCTAATCGGGGCTTAACCCCGACACATGGAAGAGCGCATTCTGCTAATGTCTTCAGGATGTTTTTTCCTTTATGGATGCGTCTCCACCAAATTGAATGACGAGCAGTCAAAATGTGTTCACTTCGTTCTGAAGAGAAAACTACCGGTGTCTTTTGGCTGCGGCGCGATGGCTTTGTGCACTAGTGACAGCCGAGTCAGTTTGAGTGACTGATAAGCGGGAAGCTTAGGCACTTACGGAGGAGTGCGCGGCAAGAGGGAGGGACGAGCGTCGCTCGCCGGATCCGAATTACACCATTTCACATTGCGGCCTTCTCCTTTCAAATAAAGCAAATACCTCCGGTACACAGGCTTCCTTCTGCCCATGGAACGCATGCATTCTTATTTGTATACCTTTATATGGGCTCAATAGAACACTGGATTTTTTTTTTTTTTTTTGGCACCTGGCACGGCCCCGTTCGACAGCATGAATAGTAATTAGCAATTGAAAAAAATAATTGGAATCAGGTGCTCGCACAAGTTACAGGCATCGGCGGCTGCCATTGTTTTTCTAAGTAGCCTTGAGATAAGTAGAAGGATTTTTGTACGCCGGGGGGAAAAAAAAAAAACCCACACAATATAGAAACAAAGCGGATAATTATTCCGCCTGTAAAGTGGGGGAAAATGCCTTTCTCGTTTTTGAATGCCGAGTCCTTAACACTCAGGATGGTGTCTGACTCAATTTGATACTAATCAGCCAAACGTGAGATATTTCCAAGAGGAGTCACCTATCGTGAAGTAATGACGTTTGTTCTTAAAGGGGTAAATTATTGATTGGTTGGTGGTGAGGGTAGGTGGCTTTTGTGGGAACCCTGCTTAGCACTGTTTGCACGATTTTACATATTGGGGGAAAAGTCAACCCTTTATGAAGAATAATACTGACGAACACACACAACTCCATTAATCCCGTATCCAATCAGCAGCTTGAAGGAGCGAGTGTATAGAGAGAACAGTACTGACACATTGAGTTCTCACATAGTGACAGATCACATCTTCTGCTGGTGCTGTCTGGTGACCGAGGCTGGCCATAGACAGATGTGCTTTTTCCATCAGCCAAAAGGCTGATCGAAAACAACTGAATGGACTCCCCCCATCCCCACAACCAAGGTGGATAGAGGAGGAGTCCTCGCTGTCGTATTCTGACAGCAGGTGCTCTGCTGTCAGAATACACTGATCAATGCTGCAGCCAATTGGCTACAGTGCTGATCGAACACAAATTTCCAACAAGTCCATTTGTGAAAAGTCGATCAATATTAGATCAACTTCTCACAAATGGGAATGGCCAAAGATGGATCGCAAGTCAGATTATCCCTGCTGAAAGCGGAGCTCCACCCAAAAATTTAACTTCCGCATTTTGGAATCCTCCCCCCCTTCGGTGTCACATTTAGCACCTTTTAGGGGGGAGGATGGAGCAGATACCTGTGTAATACAGGTATTTGCTCCCACTTCCGGGCATAGATCATCGCGGTGACCTACGCCACGTCCGGCGCCTACGTAGCCCCCCCCCCCCCCGATTATCTTCTGGAAGACGCACAGGTCCCAGAAAACAGCAGGGACCAGTGGGAACGCGCAGCGCGAGTCGCGCATGCGCAGTAGGGATCCAGGGAGTGAAGCCGCAAGGCTTCACTTCCCGATTCACTTACCGAAGATGGCGGCGCCTCCACCCGAGAGCCGAGGGAAATATCGGCTTCAGGTGCCGACATCGCGAGCGCCCAGGACAGGTCCTAATATTAAAAGTCAGAAGCTGCAGTATTTGTAGCTGCTGACTTTCAATATTTTTTTGGGCGGAACTCCACTTTAAGGTAGTCCAAGGACATTGTTGGGGTTAAGGGATAATATTAAGGGGACAGAAGGGGAGTTCAGAGAAATTACCAGGGTGGGGGATAATCTAAATGGGATAGAATGGTAGTCTAGGTACATTGTCAGCGGTAGGGGATAAGAGGAGAGTCCACATACATTATCATGGTAAGGGGTGATATAAAAAGCATATGAAGTTAGTCTAAAGACACTCTCGGGGTTAAGGTATAATATAAAGGGGACAGGAGGTGAGTTCAGGGACATTATCAAGGAAAGGTATAATATTAAGGTAATGGGTGGAGGCAATGGGACATTTATCAGGGTTGAGGGATCATATAAAAGGGACAGGTGCTGGGCCCACAGACATCATAAAGGAAAGGGGTAAGAAAATGGAATATGGAGTTAGTTCAGGGACACTATTGGGGTAAAGTATAATATAAAGGGGACAGGAGGTGAATCCAGGGACACTATCATGGTAAGGGATAATATGAAGAGGATAGGTAATATAAAGGGGTTGTAAAGTAAGTCTAAGGACATTATTTGGGTAATGAATAATATAAAAGGGACTAGAATGTGAATCCAGGGACATGATCAGGGGTAAGGGATGCTATAAATGGGACTAAAGATGAGTCCAGGGACGTTATTAGGGGTAAAGGATATAATATAAAGGGGATAGAAGGTGAGCCATGTCCCTGTGTCAGTGACATGCTGTAATGTAGTGTATTGTCAAGCTAATTTAATCTTCAGTCCCTCTTCTCTCTGTAGAATGAGGAGTTTTCTTCTTGTGTCACTTATGGATTTTTGTTACTGTATATGGCCACTCATCCTTTTTGTCATTCCTTTGCTAAGCAGCTCTGAACCAGAAAAAAAAAAACCTTATATCTCCCATGATTCAGTTGGACCTGTTCTTGCTCTTATTCCACTATAAGAGACTGTTTGTGGCATTGCATTATCCCTAGGCACTGTGACCGGTTAGGCAGCTTGCGATTGTTTGGTCCTTATATATAGGCAGAGTGTTTCTGTGCAGCCCTCGTGTCTTGTCGGAAGCCTGTGTTTTCCACACATTGTAAACGTGAGCACTTAGCGCCATTTATATGTTGTAACACAGTAATTACATTAAATAGCAGGTTACCCTCCTCTCTCCGGCGTAGCCTGACTTTGGTTCGCCAGCCCCAGTCTGTGGTCGTTTCTGCATGATTTGTGCACCTGTTCTCAGAACAAAATTGCTTTGTTTGTTTCTTCCTTGTTCTTCCATGTCCTCACCTTTCCCACTTGTTCTGGGAATAATTCCTAATAGAGGTTTGGTGCAAGATCTTGTACACCCTTTGCTATACAGTGTGAGCTCATCTGCTCCTGGTGGAGAACTACAAGTCCGAGCACGGCTCAGTTTCAGAGTACTTGGCCTGTCCTACTTCTACTAGGCCATAGTGCTGGGACAAAGCTTGGAAAATAACCGGATGACTATAAAGCCAGCAAGTCATGCTGGGATTTTTAGTTCACTGCAAGCTATTTTTAATTCTGTAATAAAGTGGCAAAATAAAGATGTTTAAAATCAAATTATCGATATTGTATGCAGTTTTTCATTTTAATACCCGTTTTTACTCCAGGGAAACCTATAAATCTTTACTTAATCTCTGATTTGCTTTGACAAAAATAGATTATTCTTTATTTATTTTTTTAAAGGGTAAATTTTATTGTACATGTCACATTAACATCTTACAGTACATATTCTCAGACATTATAACTCGATTACATTTCCAAACAGACTCAGAATCATACAGTTAAGCCATGTACATACTATCAAGTAACAATGTCCATTTTTATACAACAATCAACAAAAAACAGTTCTAGGAATTCTACTCAGTTGATTATTCTTTATTTAATGTGTTACTAAACCCAGGACCTGCATTCACTATATCTGGTCTCCCACAGTACAAAGAACATGGAAATGCAATTATTTTAGTAAATATAAACTGCTAAATACCTTTTCTCTTACCATCCATGGACTGACACGGTGTCTCTTTACACTTTACACGTGGGTTATGTCCCTGCTTGCAGGAGAAGACCTAGGCAGAATGTGAAATGTTATACATACATTCTAAAAGCCAGAGCTGAACAGCCCCACCCAGGGGGCGGTCCCTCCGGACATAACCCTCCCACTACAGTCAGCAGACTTCAGTTTTTTTCTGCCTAGCAGAAGGAGAAGACGTGGCTCTCTCAGGAGCCAGTCTCCTGACCTATTTTTATTCCTTTTCTGGAATTCTTTTTTATTTTATTCTTGAGAATTTTCTATCAACTGTCGGCTGGGCAACAGGTTGGGTACAAGATATCCTCGTAGTCTTCCCTGTCCGACCATCGAGCGTGCTGATCCTCGCCTTGTGTGCGTGAGACTCAGTTCACGACAGGCCCCATGACTCCAGGGGTGGCCGGGTTTGCTTTCATGCTCCCACGGTCCTCTCAAGACTCAAGACTGAACAGTTCCTGACTGACTGTATCTTTCGCGGTGGACCGGGCCGACAGCTACTCAGTACTGCACTGTGATAGTCCTGTCAGAAACACACCAGTGGGTCCCTCAGGGGATGGGTAAGTAGTCTCTCCTGCCTGCAGGTGAGTACAAAAGGCTGTGTGTTTCTCTGTGGGGGATTTTCCCTGTCTCCCCCTGTATTTCATTGTCACTCTCTGTCACCATTGCTGGCGCTGTGCTGTGTGGGGTGCCTGGGGGTCACACTGTTCTTGGAGGGGCTAATGCTGGTCTGCAGATATGCTTGGGGCCTTTTTTTGTGTGTTTTGGGGCCTGAGCGCCGAGTGGCGCTGTGTGTGTGCTGTTTTTTTCACTTTTGCTGAGTCATGGCGGCCATCTTGCCGCGGATCGCCTCAGTGAAGTGCGGCGGCCATTTTCTTGTAGCCCGCGCGCTCTTCAGCACTAGTTTTGGCCTCTAGCGCTGCTGTAATAGCGCAAATCTCCTCACAATCTCCTCACAGCTCACCAGTGCTGACACAGCACGGTACAGACAGCGGAACTGAGCGGTCCCTGGTCCGGTTTGGTGAGTCCCCTGGGCGCCCCCTCCTCAGTCAGCACAGCCTGTGGGTGGACTTTTTATCTGAGGAGTCTCAGAGGGGGGCAATATGGAGTCTCTGTCACCAGCTTCCCCTAAATGTCAGTGGACAACAGGCAGTGCTTCAGCACCTGCGGTCCCTAGGGACCAGTTGTGGGCAGTCCTGGAATCATTTCTGACCAGGATGGGAGCTGTGTGCAAGCGCAAGGGAGCAAAAAAGCACCCTCTCCCCACTTTACTTCATGAGGGCAGTGCGCTGATTCAGATATGGGCCTAGCCACTACCGCTCAGGACCCTAGTTCTGAATGTATTGGATGGTTTTGAACAGGACATTCCTTATGAGGAAAACTCCAGTTCTGAGTCAGTAAATGACAGGGCGCTTGTTAGTGTACTCATGACTGCGGTGAGGGACACTCTCAAGCTAAAATGCTGCGGATGCAGAACCTCAGGCGGATACAGTCTCCTTTGGTTCTTTTAAGGCCAGGCCTTCTAAAGAGGTTTTTCCATAGGTACTTTTTTTGACCAGCTCATTGATAAGGTCTGGGAAAAGCCGCAGAATAATTTTTTTATGGTCCCGCGGCGTTTGTCTATCAGATACCCCTTGAAGATGCCCTACTTAAAAAGTGGGCTTCTCCCCTAGGGTCGACCCTCCAGTCGCCCGGTTGAACAAGGCCATCACTCTCCCGATGGAGGGGACTCCTGCATTTGAGGACCTAACTGACAGGAGGTCAGAAGTGGTGAGCAGAGCCATGTTTGCCTTGTTGGGATCCGCCCTACGGCCTGTGGTAGCGGCGACCCTTGTGTCTTAAACACTTACAGGTTGGGCAAAAATGCTGCACCTAGCTGTACAGGAGCATAATCTTCCTCCAGACACAGTTGCTTTGGCCCACCAACTGGTTCAGGGCCTGGTTTATGTGTGCGACGCCACGTTGGACGCGGCCCCTTTAATATCCAGGGCCTCTGTCTCGGCGGTGGTATTGCGTCGTCTTATCTGGTTGAAGTGCTGGTCTGCTGACCTAGCCTTAGGAAGCTCCTGACGGATCTACCATTTAAAGGTGGTAGACCTTTCGGTGCTGCTCTGGATGACATCGTCATGGATGTCATGGGAGGTAAAAGCACTCTTCTTCCTTAGACTAGCAAGGGTGAGGAGGCCCACCGCAAACAGGGGCCTTCCTTTCCAGAAAAAGGGGGTTTTTCGTCAGTCAGAGTCCACGGGTAGGCCCTCTCAGACTGACGGCAGTGCGGCTGGTGGGCACAAGTGCCCCTGGGTGCGTAAGCCGAACATGCGGCTCCCAAGCCCGCCTCCGTGTGAAGTCTTGCCTCCGCCCGACTCTGGGGTGGGGGGACGACTTCGCAGGTCACGAATCGGTGGTCCTCCCGAATCTCCGACTGGTGGGTGTGCGAGGAGGTCACCTCAGGATACAGGATAGTATTCCGATCCTGGCCCCCAGACAGATTCTTTCCCTCAAATCTTCCTCTCCTTCCTACCTGTCGGGCAGCCCTCTTGGGGGCTGTACAGGATTTGATCAGGTCCGGAGTGATTGTGCCGGTTCCGTCACAGGAGAGTTTTCAGGGATTCTACTCGAATCTGTTTGTCGTCCCAAAAATAGGACGTGGTTCGACCTATCCTGGACCTCAAGGCCCTGAATGCCTTCGAGAAGGTGCAGAAATTCCGCATGGAATCCATTCGCACGGTGATCGCTACACTCCACCAAAGGGATTTTCTTCTGGCGTCCTTGGACTTCAAGGACGCCTACTTGCATGTTCCGATCTGCGCAAGTCACCAGAAGTTTCTGCGCTTTGCGATCAGCGAAGTCCACTATCGATTGTGGCTCTTCCTTTCGACCTAGCCTCGGCACCAAGGGTGTTCACCAAGGTGCTTGCTCCGGTTCTAGCCTTCTGTTACAGCGAGGTATTGCTGTCGTGGGCTATCTGGACGATCTTCTGCTAAGAGCAGAAAGTGGCTTAGACTTAGAAGAAAGGTGACTATCGTCAATTAGACCCTCAGGGACTCGGGTGGTTCTTGAACATTCAGGAGTCAGTCCTGGTTCCGACTCAGTGTCTGGAGTATCTAGTTCTGATTCTGGACTCCTTGGAGGCAAAGGTATCCTACCTCTGGAGAAGTTGCTGACACTTCAGTCTGCGGTGCGGGTGCTGACAACCCAAAAATGGTTGTCAATCCGTTTTTTGCATGAGAGTCCCGAGACTCGTGGTGGCCTCCTTCGCGGCCGTTCCGTATGCCCAATCACACACCAGGGCATTGCAGAAGGAGATCTTGTCCACCTGGGACAAATCCCCGTTGTCCTTGGATCTTCAGATCCAGGTGATTCACCTGGTCAGGGCGCCCCTGACATGGTGGTTGAGATCCTCGGCTCTGCGGTCCGGAAAGTCGTTCCCCTCCCATCCAATGGACGGTACTCACGACGGACACCAGCCTGACGGGCTGGGGTGGAGTCTGGGGAGTCCTGTCGGCTCAGGCCTTGGACTCCGGACGAGCCCGTTTACCAATCACTGTTCTGGTAATACGGGCCATCGGACTGTGTCTCTCCTCAGGTCAGAGAGAGCACGGGGTCGCTCCATCAGGAGCCAGTCGGACACCGCCACGGCGGTGGCGTATGTAAACCATCAAGGGGGAACTCGGAGCTCAGCTTCGGCTTCCGAGGTAGTCCGTATCCTGAAGTGGGCCGGAAGAAACGTGACGGCTCTGTAGGCCATTTTACATTCTGGGCATAGACAATGGGCAGGCGGACTATCTGAGTCGCCAATCGCCAGACACCGGACCAAGAAGAGTGGTCCTTGCATATTTCAACTCCTTTACCGACGGTGGGGCACGCCGGATGTGGACCTGATGGCCTCTCGACTCAATCGCAAGGGTCGAGATTGTGGCCAGATCCAGGGATCCTTGGGCGATGCCTCGGATGCGTTGGTGGCCCCATAGGGTCCTTATCGCCTGATATAAACTCCGGCGATCCTAATTGTTCCGGATTGGTCTCAGCATCACTGGTACGCTGATCTGGTACGCTGATCTGGTACGTCTCGTCGCGGACGTTCCCTGGCGGTTGCCGATGAGGGAGGACCTTCAGTCTCAAGGTCCTATGTTTCATCCGGCTTCTAGTCTCTGGCTTTAACGGCAGGGCTGTTAAAAGTCAGGTGTTGAGGGACCGAGGTCTCTCGGACTCTGTCATTTTGACCATGTTAAGGACACGGAAGTCTTCCTCCAGGCAGATCTATCACCGTACCTGGAAAGCTTATATCGCCATGTGCGAAGCGCTGGACTGGCGTCCTCGGACGTATTCCGTCCCCAGAATCCTGCGTCCTCTGCAGTGTGGAGTGACCCAAAAGCAAGGATCAGATTTCGGCCTTGGCCGTCTTCTTTCAGCGACCTCTAGCGGGTCATTTTCTTGGTTAGCACCTTGTGTTGCGGGTTCGCCATGTGCTCCCTCCTGTCAAGCCTCCTCTCCCACCGTGGGATCTGAATTTGGTGCTCTCGGTCCTCCAGGAACCTCCCTTTGGGAATATCCGGGATATTCCCCTCTTGTCTTGTCTCAGAAGGTGGCCTTTTTAGTGGCAATCACTTCTGTTTGACGAGTGTCTGAGTTGGCGGCTTTGTCCTGCAAGTCGCCATATTTAGTCATCCATAAGGATAAGGCGGTGTTGCATCCGCGACCTTCCTTTTTTGCCTAAGGTGGTGTCGACCTTTCACCTACATGAGGACATTGTCCTCCCGTCCTTGTGTCCTCACCCATCGCATCCCAGAGAGTTTGCGCTGCACATATTGGAGGTGGTACGAGCCTTACGGGTGTACCTGTCTGCTACTGCTTCTATTCGGAAGTCCGACTCACTATTTGTGACTGTCTCTGGTCCATAACAGGGCCAAGCGGTTTCGTCTGCCATCATTTTTAGGGGAATCAGACAAACCGTCATTCAAGCCTATGCTCTCAAAGGGCGGGCGCCTCCCTTTCCGGTTACGGCGCATTCCACCAGGGCAATTGGTGCTTCCTGGGTTTCCCGACATCAAGCGTCGGTTGCACAAGTGTGCAAGGCGGCGACCTGGTCGTCTGTTCATGCCTTTTAAGTTTTATAAGGTTAATGTGGCTGCATCTTCGGATGCTTCCTTCGGCCGCAGGGTGCTGCAGGCCGCTGTTTAAAGTTGCGACTCCTCCTCCGTTAGGAGCTCTGCCTTATTGGAGTGAAGTTTTTGGTTTTTCCATTTATACTGCTCCCATCCCTCTTGACACTGCTTTGGGACATCCCACGTGTAAAGTGTAAAGAGACACCGTGTCAGTCCATGGATGGTAAGAGAAAATAGGATTTTTTGTACTCACCGTAAAATCCTTTTCTCTGGCATCCATGGACTGACACGGCACCCACCTTTCCTTTTAAGTTTGTACTGCTTTGTTACGAACTGAAGTCTGCTGACTGTAGTGGGAGGGTTATGTCCGGAGGGACCGCCCCCTGGGTGGGGCTGTTCAGCTCTGGCTTTTAGAATGTATGTATAACATTTCACATTCTGCCTAGGTCTTCTCCTGCAAGCAGGGACATAACCCACGTGTAAAGTGTAAAGAGACACCATGTCAGTCCATGGATGTCAGAGAAAAGGATTTTACGGTGAGTACAAAAAATCCTATTTTCTCATCGGCAGTATATAGCAGCCTTGTGACTTCTATCAGTTCCTAGTAAAGATTGTAGCAGTTTTTATTCTCCCCTGATCCTCTGTCTGGACAGTGCTGATTTGGCCCTGTGCTGATCACATGCACCCTCCCAAGAAAAAAAAAAAACTCCCTAGCAATACACACCAAACTGAGCATGTGCAGTCTGTCCCCTGGCTCTGTAAATATCAGGTTATTTTTTGGAGACCGTGTAAGAAGAGGAGGATCAGAGAGACAGGATCAAACAGCCTTTATACACAATGCAAAGGATAAACCCCTTAGGTTCCACAGTGAGTATAACACGTATGCTTTACTGCATATACAGACTGATCTTACTGTTGTGGGTTTAGTAACACTTTAAGTCCTAATAATTAGCTGAAATCTTTCAACTAAAGTGCCACCCACCAGCCGAAAGTTAATACAAGGCTTGCAGACTGAGTGGCTGCTTTGATTGCTTATGGGTGGGAGGGGCAAATACTTAGATGGGCTAACAGGGGGTCCATAGCTTAGCGTGGGCATGTTTAGCAATGTGGCTGAAGTTTCCTTTAGCGCAGGTTCACACTGGGCTGCGGGAGTGAAGCCGTGCGAGTTCTCTGTGAGGGCCGTTTTACAGCCATTAATGGCTTCCAGGAGGGCTGTGTGTTCTGGGGATGTACGAGGAGCTGCAGCCTCGTGACTCACCTCCTCCTCCTGAGCAGACATGGTGGGGGGAGACTGCCGTGGCCTTCCCCTCAGTATTGCGCATGGTCCCGCTCTTTTTCTGGCTCTGTCAGCGCGCTGATCCCCCCTCTCTGATAGCCGGGCATGGGCAGGGGCTGCCTGGGGCAACAAGCAAGTGGATGAGCCGGCGGATGGGGTCCCAGCACTGCAGGGAAGGTGGGTTATAGATCCGGACGGCGGAGCGGAGCTAAAACCTGTCCGCTCCCGTCGCCATCTTGGACACGCCTGAAGCCGTGCGAGTTCAGCTGAACTCGCACGATTTCACTCCTGCCTATCAGTCCCAATTTCGGCCGCGATTACAGAGACATCTGTGCAGGTTTCTGTACAGATGTCAATGTAAATCACGGGCCGTAATTGCAAAAAGTAGTACAGAAACTACTTTTTGAAATCGGTGCAGCGCCGCAGATGCGGCGTCGCACCGATTAGGACAGTGCCATTGACGGCAAATGCCGCAGATTTGACATGCCAAATCGCATGTGAAATCGCACCAGTGTGAACCGGGGCTTCAATAGATTTTTCACCATCATGGAATTTGCATGCACCTGCAACTTTTATCAAATCAATTGTCTTTTTTGTTTTGTTTTTCTTTCTCTATTTGTATCCACATAGCCTCATGGACCTTAACTCCAATATAGAGTTCTTTCTTGTATGCAGAGAGCTCATTAGTAAATGTTTGTAGAATATCTAAGCCTTGTGAAGGTGGAGATCCCCTTTAAGTAGAATATCTGTTGTTCCTCAGAGCTTGCCATCACAAAACAACATCAGGACCAATCTACCTTCTTCTGCTTTGTCCATGGTGAAAGCTTAGATGGACGAATAGTTTTCTTGGCGCAGGTTGAGAGCAAGTGTTTTATCTCTTGGTCTCCTCTTCTTCCTCATTGTGCATCCCCCCGTCCTCTGGCCATTGTCACCGCGTTCTCCACATCTACAATATAACAGGTGTTTCATTCATTGATCAGAGCCAGAAGACGAGGACCCTCCCAGCCTCCATCCTCCCGGGACTCTGATTGAACTGTCCTTTGTTGCAGAGAAAATGCTGCTGTCTTCGAATGATCCTGACGCCATAATCTCCAAAAACAACTCCGTCCACAATATACATTACCCTTTACTGCTCTGTCCCCTGCGCCGCATCAAACCGGTGATCCAAATGTTACTCTGGTGGCACAATGAGCTCCAAATAGGTTTTCCTTTATTATGATAAAGTCAGTGTGGTCAGATTTAAGTTTTTTTGTTTCGATTTATAGTTTTGTATGTTTACATTTTGTAACTATTTACTGTGCATTTAAAAACACAGTTAAAAAATAGAAAGGAATAGTTTTGCAAAAGATCCATTTTGTTGTTTTTTTGTCTTTTTTTTTTGCTGATAAAAAGTCGAACTAAATGTAAACCCAATTGCTAAACTCTCATATAGGCATATGAGGGCTCATTCACACCACAGCGCACATATAATGCACATGCAGTGACATGCATTCACTGTCATTTTCTATATATGTTTTTAAATCTGCAGCTTTAATAAAAAATAATCGCTTGTGATCCTGCCATTAAGGTCCTTGCTCAGGCATTTCCTGATATTGGGTAACACTGTCTCACAATAGTGCTAATGCAAGTCACCCTGTTATGCTGTTTGATACATGGTGCACAGAACAAACTAAAGCCGGCCACTGACTGTTTGAATCTCGGCCTGCTCAGAAGGGAGAGACCTAGAATCAAACCATGTATGGGCAGGCTGATTGGACCCGATTGATGAACTTGGGTACAACCAGCCAGTCAGAGTTTTGTAGAGATTTTATGCCAGCGGCTATAGCCTCTAGCAACAATCTCTGTGTGTTTGCCCGGCAGAGATGGCTCCCCCTGCTGGGAGAACACAATTTTTCGGAAGGGATTCCCCCATCAACACAGGTTACAGGAAAGAAAATCTCACCGTCTATGGCCGGCTTAAGTGTCATCCAGTTGGGGTTTGCATCTACGTTACGTAGGGATCAATTTACCAGACCTGGAGCGTGCAAAATCTGCTGCAGCTCTGCATAGAAACCAAACGGCTTCTAGGTCTTTTTTTTTTTTTGTGTCGCGGGCGTTGGCGGTAAAGTGCCGCTATTTTTAGCGGCGCTTTACCGTCGTTTTTGCCGCAATTTTTGGCCACTAGCGGGGCGCTTTTAACCCCCCGCTAGCGGGCGAAAAAGGGTTAAAACCGCCCGCAAAACTCTGCAGCAGCGGCACTTTGTTGGCGGTTCGGAGGCGCTGCCCATTGATTTCAATGGGCAGGGGCGCTTTAGGAGCGGTGTATTCACCCCTCCTACAGCGCCTCAAAGATGCGGCTGGAAGAACTTTTTTTACCGTCCTGCCAGTGCACCGCTCCAGTGTAAAAGCCCTCAGGCTTTCACACTGGAGAGAAAGGGGCGCTTTGCGGGCGCTATTTTTAGCGCAATAGCGCCTGCAAAGCGCCCCAGTGTGAAAGCAGCCTTAGTCCTAATTATTCTTATGTGATTTTCATGATGTGACAGATGTGTCACCCACATCAATTGGGTAGTTTATGCAAAGTTTTTGCAAGCCTTTGGAAATAATTGACAACATTTTATTGGATGTTGGGAATTTTTATGTTGGATCATTTTGGTAAACAATTACCGGGGAGGAGAATCATTTGATCATTTGCAGCTTTGGCAGAAATTGGTTTTGCGGGAACTGGCCGTTCTTGGATGTTTTGTTTCATCTGTTGAAAGTTCTGCAATGATGTGGCTGCTGTCTGTAAAGGTTTCCTCATGTAACGCTTGTAACCGATTTATACTCATTCATGTGTGCTAATTGAACCGAAGGAATAAAATCCCCAACAGCAGATCATTTTGGACCAAAAATGTTTAAAGAAAAGTTAGTTGGTTAGAATTTTGTTTGAACTGAACCATGTGCGCCAGACAGCATGTGTGTGAATTGAATGTATGATAGATTTTTATTTCAGATAGTTTCTTTCCCAAAGGATGGTCACCATCCAATTTCTGTGAGATGCGTAAAGTGGGCTTTCCAATAAAGACTGACAATTTTGTAAGCTGACTGGGGATGAATTGGCATTGCTTTTTGTGTGATCGTATGTCTTCTGCCCCTGAAACCACAAGACTGTGTATAGTGCTTTTCTCTTAGAAAACACAGCAAAGGTGTTGTATCCAGCTGTGCCTTTTGTATATCTCAGAGGGAACGGTGGTAATGGGCAGTGCAAGTCACTTCACCAGATCTGATATTTCAGCTATGGCTGGGTTGAGTTGCTTACTGGTTTCCTATAGCTTTTGAAAGATCTAGCAGCAATATGTATATAAATCTCCTGCCAACATTTTATGCTCTTTCATTTCTGCCCCCCCCCAATAAGGTGTTGACACCCAACTTCGTGTGTTACAGCTCCCCCTGTTGCAATCTGAGAATAACACTATAATGGGCACAGCAGGTGTACAGACCCAGGAACTCAGCGCAGCGATACTGGGAGCCCCTCATATTGGCCACAACAGATGTACAGACAGACGTTTTTTTGGTAGATGTAAAGGAGATTGCATATACATTGTGTAATCATATTACAACGTGTGTTGCCTGCTTTAGTTGGAGGTGCATGTTAAGCTGAAGGAAATGTATGAGATCCACGAATGTAAAAATTTGTCTCAGTAATTCCAAAAATAGTGACCCAAAAAACAGGTCAGAGGCCAGAATGCTACTGCTCAGCTCTGCAAAGGCACCCTATGCATTTCATATTTATCAATTTTCCTCTGCTAAAATTGCTGGTTCTTGAGATGAAACGTATAGCACGTACGTCGTCCATTTCCTTAATAAAATAGCAGCCTTTTGATGTTTGAACCAAACCTATGATTTTATTTGTCTCTCCTATCCTGAATCCAGTGATTATCTGGAGATGACAGTGTTGTCCATCCTCGGCCTGAAATTTCACCCAACGCCATTTTGTGAAATTTCATTTTCTCCTTATTTTGTTGTCCGGAGGAGAAAATAATACGACTGGACCCCCTCCAAAGTCGCATTTGCTTAATTAGTTTCCCCGTCCCAACCTCCAGCTGATATAATCTTCACTAGATGTCGGCAGGGTTCTGGCCCACGTCAGCCCAGAACAATGGGTTCACAGCCGCGGCTGCTGGCGTCCTCCCAGGGCCTGCGTACCTATTTTTCTAGGAAAAAAACTTAATGCTCTCTATTTGTTAGGTGCATTAGAACCATAAATTGCTGGATTTAGACCAGCGCATTGTTTTTCCCTCTTTTGATGGCATTATAATTACTGAACAACGGCGGCGGCGGTGTGGAAGGTGAACAATGACCACCTGCCATACGTGTTAATGCAGCGAGAAAGCTAACTGAATGTTTTATTCGATTATGGAAGAACTGAAAATATCACAGGGATAAGTGAGGCTACAAATGAAAGTGGAGTTCGGGAAATTGCCTGACCAGGGCTAAAAGCTCGGATGAAAGTGCGCATTTCCATTAACGCACAAGATGTAAACTAGGAACTTAATCAAAGCGGGGTTATGTGTTTCATCATGGCGGGCAAAGCATTCCTTTCATTTTTTTTACTCGTTCAAATAGCCGGGGATATTACTTAAATCAGACCTCGACTTCAGCCTTATTATGCTGATCAGTGATAGTCATGACCCACCCTTTGCCGCCAATTAAAGAGCATTCATCTTCCTTAACAGATTGGGTAAGGAGGCTAGTATGTCTGTTTTAAGGATTGAAGGGCCTACTAATGACTCTGTTATTTGAAAGCCAACTCCAGGAAAAGTTGATATTTCAGTTTTGACTAGGCACTTGAGGTGCATCACAGGGCAAAAATTCCCCAAAAAATGTGTTATCGCTTCCTTATAGTTACGTAATTAGTGGTTGAAAAAAGTTCATCTAGTTCAAACAATGGAAAATAAAATTGATAAATAGACTCCATAAACAGAATTCTGTACCCACCCATGATCCAGATGAAGGCAAAAAAAACAACTTGTATAAAGACCGGTCTTATTTTCTACATGAAAAACGCATGGAAAGTAGGTTATACGGTTTCCAATGGCATAGTTCACACCAGGGCTTTCCAGTTCCAGAAAAAAAAGTAGAACATGCTGCATTTTTCCTGCACTGGACTGTACTGGAACGCAGTAAAACGCATCAAAATCGCACCGGACCCCAGTACAGGGGGAAAAAAACCCAGCATCTGGAATGCATCAGAAATGCATTAAAAATGCGCATTCAACAACTCATCCAGAATGGGCCTGGAGTGCATTTTTGTGGTGTGAACTGGCCCTTTAGACCCGGTTCACACACGGGCGACTCCGGACGAGACTTCGGGTCTCCCCGTGCTGCCCCAAGTCGCACTATTTTTAAAACTAATTGAAGTGAATGGAGATGTTTTAATGTACACGACTGCAGTCGCTCCGACTTCCAAAAAATTTCCTGTACTAATTCAATCAGACTTCTAGGCGACCTGTAGGCAACTTGTACCCATTGATTTCAATGGAAGTCGCTTAGAAGTCTGATCACTGTTCATTTTGAAGGCAACTTTACAGGAAGCAGAAAGGAATTTACCCAGAAGCCACAAGGAATTTACTTTGTCGTGTTGTTAATGACCACAAGTCGCGCTGAAGTCTCCTCCAAGTCTCGCTGTGATTCATGCTCGAGTCGTGTCTGAAGTTGCTTCTGGAAGTCGTGTTGCCCCTGTGTGAACCGGCTCTTAGTGCTTCTAATTGAGACACGTACACAATATAGAGGGATATACTTTGTTCATGTTTCATGTGGGAATGTAACTGTGCTCTCAACCAAACTGTCACCCACCCAATGGCTGATGTCATAACTGATCACAAGTCAGTTGCAGATTAAACAGAGGCCAAGATGTCCACTTCCTTTGCAAAAAAAAAAAAGATTGGAGGGTTAGTTCTGCTTTAAGGTGTTTTTGGCCAGATTGATAACCTGTCAAAAAGAACACAGAAATTGGGTTCTCTTATTAGGTGTCCCTCAATCTGACACCACCAGCATCCTGATTTGCACACACATCGGTTTCATAGCCCTTTAGATTGTGAGCATAGTAAGTAAAAGATGTTTGTGTCGTGTATACATCCTCTTTGTAGCCCTGATAGTATCTTTGTAACAGAGTGTTAAAACGTATCAACCTTATGGAAGCGCGTGCCCATACATTGAAGCGTACAAAAGTTTATTGTGGCTTTTATTGTTGTGCTCATCATACAGACAGAACATATTTTAGGTTGGTGTCTGATTCTTTATTCTTCTTTCCCCAAAGATATCTCTTCCTCCATTTGTGCAATTAACAGTTCTTTTTATATCCTGATCTCGGGATCGGCAAGCATTGTCTTGGGAGGGATTTTGTCACTTTGCTGAAGGCTAGTTGCCACTTCGACTTAATGAAACACCTATTTAAATAAAAGATGAAAGAGGCTATTTTTTTTTTTCTTCCTTCACAGTTTTATTCCAGGGCGCATGGTCTCCTCTGTGTAGAATTCTTTTAACTTGACTGTCCTCTCACCTCTTCCCATGTAGACAGATCAGTGTTCTTTCTGGGCCTCCAGCAATTAGGAAGACACAAAGCGATCACTCTCTGCCCCGGGATCACCCGCCTTGCGTGACACCAGTTGACAGTGATGTTACCTCTCGCCATTACCTCTGCCTGTGACACGCAGCGTGCAATGTAGGTTACCACAATGACAGGCAGATTGTAGTTGTTAAAGTCTCCTGTTTGTACATAGGTTGCAAATTAGTAGGACTCTTAATTACACAACAGTCTTATTACAACCCTCAAACTACGGTATGACAAGTTGGACAAAATCAGAACGTTTTCTGGAACGTTCTTCAGGTGAAGGTTGCTCTCGTTCAATTGGATTCTGGGAAATCCCCTTTAAGGCGTCAGTCGCATCTTTTCTCTGGCACACATGAATTGGATGTCCACTAAACATTTACAGCATTAAAAAATAAATTTGAGACTTCTTGTAAGTTGCTTCTTTATCACTTTATCAAAAGGAAGTAGACCTGGTCTTGGTCTGATGAGCACCAATGAAAGTGCAGCAGACTTAGTTTGGGACAGACACTACCAAAAATCTTGGTAACGTTGCATTCAAACAGACTTGGGGAACACAACTCAGTGGAAAGATACTAAAAGCAGCCCTCTTTTGCACCTTGCCTCGCTGAGGATTGCGTGTATCCTTATTGTTCTGTGGACATCCTCACAGCTGAGCCTGAGCCAATGAAAGCACAGCCAGTGTGTTCCCTGGTACAAGTCCAGTGCAGCCCTACCCACACACAGGCTGGATCACCAGTGGCGAGTTGTTGGAAGCATTAGCAATGCCCTGACAGATCTCTTGTGCCATCTTGTTCTGATGAGGGGTAAATGAACAAAGTACAGTAATCTAAATTCCAAAAATCATCATCAAAAAAAAAAAAAAAAATCTTTCCTGGTTTAGAATAAATCTTTTATTTTCTCTATTTTACATTCGTATTATTTCTATAATATAAATACTCTAACACATGCGTTATGTGCCATAATGATTATTTTTAGCAACAAGGCTGTTATTTTTCAGCTCTTGCTGGAAAATGATTATTGTGAGTTAAAGTATCTGTGAAATCCAAGGAGATTAAATCCACCATTGCAAACTCAAGACCTCAATATGCCATCTATTTAAAAAAAAAAAAGGGTTAAATACCAAATTTTCGAAATGTTACTGGTGGTCACATGACTGTTAGGTTCCTTTTGTCTCTGCCAATCTCTGGGTACTTGGGGGCAGAGACAGAAAAGAAAATGGTGGTCCCAGAACCGCTGTCACTCAAGGTTTGATGGCCTGGGGAGGGGACATGTCAGCAGCAGAGGATGACAGTGATGCAGCCTAACACACCAAGGGTCCCAGAGCCACTGTCACTCAAGCTGTAAAGAGCAAGTGGGAGGTGTCAGGAACAGACAGACTACAGGACTACATGCATCCTGTAGCTCTTTGGTAGGAAGGCAAAGTGATCACACTAGGAGGGATCTGCTCCAATCCTTAGTGTGCTCAGAAAGGAGCAGGAAGTGGCCCTTCATGATAGGGATTGCCAGGATCTCCAGGTATTTTTCTGCTCTTGCATGCAAAGGATTATTAGGTGCTATGAAAGGAACAAAGGAAAGAATCCCCATCTATCGATTTTAGGGTTAAGGTACACTTTAAGCCTGCTATATACTAAAGTATATACTTGTTATCATGAAAGTTCAATAAACATTTTTCAAAAGAAAAAAAAATAAAAATAAAAATATATATATATATATATACTAAAGTCCAGCATTAATTTTTGGATGCAATGGCAGTTTAAAGCAGGCCATAGATGGTTCAGTTCAGCAAGAACAGGCCGAGATCTGAACCATGTATGGGCAGGCTAAATGACCGATCGATTAACTTGGGTGCAACCAGCCGGATTTTACATGGGATTATGGCTAGCGGCTTTTATATCAAATTGGCTTAGTGGGAGGGATTCCCCCATCAACACTGTGTTGATGGGGGAATCTAGCAATTTTCTTTCCTGCAACCTGGGGTTGCAGAAAAGAAAATTGCTCCGTCCTATGGCCGGCTTAAGGGTGTCATGGGTGTCATGTAGACAGGAAGTTAGCGTGATTATTCCTAGCAGGAACACAGACAGCAAGCAAAGTTGGGACCTTAGATTGTAAGCTCCATGAGGGCGGGGACTGCTGTGAATGTACAGTATAGATGTAAACGCTGTGTAAATTGTTGGCGCTATAAATAACCGTAATGAATTAATAAATGTTTCTAACCCTTCTGGGCTTCACCTGGAATTAGGCTTTAATAAATGATGAACTGCGAACATTTATTTGCCATATAATTCAGGAATGGATCCAGCAAGTGGGAACAATATCTACGTGAGCCATGCAACGATCATGAGATCTTTTCAGCCAGGCTTGTGGCCCCATTGAAGGACGACTAGGTGTTTGTTGAATCTTTTATCGCATTCACAAAGACACCTCAGTGCATATGATGAGCTATGTTTAGAGAATCGCTTTGTATCGCCTACTGCTGCTTCCAGGCTGACATCTCAGTTGCAGTAAATTCATCATTAGTGGGCTGTATTGGAGTGATCCAAATTGCATTTTTTCTCCCCCTTTGTTGTCATCATGGCTGGTATTTTAGTAAGTGTGACCTGCCGCCATCTGGACAACGTGCAGGAAGTATCGGCGCCCATTCTGCCGCACTCATTGTCATTCAGAGTGCGCACAGCGGCGTGGTAGAGACGCAGCCCATGCCATTCATTTGAATCGCATTATGCCTACTTTTTTGGATGGGGAATTCATTTCTTTGACCCCCAGGGGGCGACCTTGGTGGCTGGAGATGCCAGATTCCGCCTGTTCCATTTTCGGTCAGCCGCCACTCCACTTGTGCTGGAATGAAATTAATTATTGTTATTTATTTACAGACTACTTAACTGTATCGCCATTAAAATCTGGAGCCCCGTCAGCGTATTTGATCTCGGTGACATATCAAGACGCGTTCCGCTGGCAATTAATGCCATTCCGTGTTGCTAATTATAACATTGTAAAATCAGAAAAGCATTAATTGTGGACGCCACGAGAAGGAATTTGAATTGGCTCCAAAATTAAACTCCAGATTGTTATGAATCCATCTTTTCCAAGATTATATAAAAAATAAAAGTTTAGATAGTTAGAGAGACAACGGCACTTTTCCTATGATAGAGACACTTTTTGTGGAGGGGATTAATTTAGACAATATGGCGGAAGCTGAGAAGTGCCAAAGGATAACTGAGTACAAGAAGGCACGCAGTATACACGCAGTTCAAGAAAATGCTTTATTTTTGTCATACAGAAGCCAGTCTTGGTGCCAAGCTTGCAGTCTTCTGGGGCCAAAAAAATTTAGATCTTGTGCCATGGATGGAAAGAATGTAGTCATTAAAGTGGACCTAGCAGATATATTTCAGTGTAACACTTCCATATTGTAATTACCTTACAATACAGATGACAAAACACCCCTCCACCACCCCTGAAAATGTCTTCATCTGGTTTTCTCCCCAGAAGGACTAAGCCATCTTTATTCAGGCATCATCCAGGGTAACCATCCGCTTCCTGGACTGAGATGTCTGCTCAGAGAGGATACAAAATATCTGGAACTGCTTGAAAAGCCAACAGGCAATGCTAGCACTGGACTGTCTTACTAGACAGACCAGCATGCTCTGCAAACGCTGCTTTATGGAAAAGTCCATGTATTAAATGTTTATGTGTAAAATAAAAATTGGTATGCAAATCAATTAATTATATTTATTTAATATAAAATAAATAAAAAAAAGACGGTTAGCACAAAAAATTTAATTAAGTTGACCAAAAGCCATTACAGAGCTTATCTACCATTGCAGGAGATTTTAGTGTTAAATCTAGTTTAAACACACCACAGTCTCCATATATTGAAATTTATCATTCTCTTTTGTCCTATATTTTACCCAGTTGGTCACCCAACCCCTCGTAGTGACCACATCAAGTGTGCAGGCCCTGGAGCAGAGATCTTGCCATAGGGCTTCATGCACACAGGGAATCCCTTTTAGCCCCTCTGAACGCCAGAACTTCTGGCTGGAGAAAAACTGCTTAAAAATTGTGGTGAATACGGTTTTGGCATCCGAGGGTTTATCTCTTATGTAAAGTAAATGCTTTGTACAATGTAAACCTGTGTTATACTTGAAAAATGAATAAAATTTACCCTTTAAAAAAAAAAAAAGTGGTGAAATACGTGTACTGCCTGTGTGTTTAGGCGCGTCAGGCTTTTGAGTATTTATGGAATCCATTGGCCGATATTTTTCCTGGCCACTGGAATGCATTAGTGCCGGTTCATACTAGAGCGATGCAGGAACGAGCACGATTCCAGTGCTGGTTCCCACATCGCATTAGACTCCTAGGCAGTTCACACTGCCCTATGCGACCCTTTTTTTTTTGTCCGCAGCAAAATCGGATCGCATGGGTGTTCACACCCATGCGATCCGACTCCTGTCCGAGTTTGCAGATTGCACTGCGTTCTGCAAACTTATTTGGGGGTGTCATTAACTTTTAACTGACACTCCCAGCTGTTTGCATAGGGCAGTGTGAACTGCCCCCGGGAGACATGCGATACGGAAACCCGCAGTGGATTTGCAGGGTTCCCGCATCGCAGCAGTGTGAACCAGCCCTTAACGCTTAAACGTGTCTGGTATTTAGGTGCGTTCAGCATTTTTTCCTGCCCTTCTCATGAATGCACCTCGGGTGTTTTTGTTTTGTTTGCTTTTTCAGCCTGTAAACGCTCCTCTTCTAATATGGCTGTAAGCACCTATGTGTGCATGTACACAGGATAACGGAGGGCTAAAAAAAAATTAAGCCTAGTGTGCACTTACCTGTCCAGGGATCCATCACTGTCGATTCTTCAGTTTGCTTCGGGTCTAGGTGCAGGCATCTTAACTAAGCCGGTGTCTTATCGAGATGGTTCCCCTATCGGATAGGGTCCGGCCTCGACTGCGCAGGCGCCGCACAAGCGCCGCGCAGTCGGAGGCTACGGAAATCTCTGAGCCCGAACAGCTGTTTGTCAGCTGTAAACAGAGCACACGCAATGTGCTTGGGGCTGGTTTTACAAGCCCACTCCGCTCGCTCTATACAGCAAGGGCCAGTGGTTATACACGCCCCCTCCGCTCGATGGCCAGTGCTTTTCTCAAAGGGGCGGATGTCATATTGAGCAGTGTTTTTTGGGGGCATGACTTTATCAATAAACTATAAGCATATCCGCCCCTTAGAGAAAAGTATCCGCCCCTTGCTGTATAACTAGCGAGCGGATGGGGCTTGTATAACTAGCGAGCGGATGGGGCTTGTATAACCAGCGGGCGGAGGGGGCATGTATAACCAGCCCCAAGCATCGGGTCGGGAGCAAACGCAGTGTTCATTGCGCATGCTCCGTTTACAGCTGACAAACAGCTGTTCGGACTCGGAGATTTCCGTAGCCTCTGACTGCGCATGCGCATTGGAGGCCAGACCCTATCCGATAGAGGAACCATATCGTGAGAACACCGGCTTCCCCACTGTGCATGTGTGAGCTGCATTGCACTTGTGAATGGCCCTGCAGTCGCCTGGGACCTGTGACGTGTCCCAGAAGGCTGGAAGGGGGTGGGGGTGAACTTCTGCTTGGATTGCCTAGGCTACCTGGGTGAAAGTGGGAGCGGGTACCTATCAAAACCAGGTAACTGCTCCCCTTCCCCCCAAAAAGTGCCAAATGATAGAGGAGGAGGCACCCCTTTTGGGTGAAGTTCCACTTTAAGAGTCCCCAAGTTGGAACTCACCACTGTACATCATACAGCTCATGATCAGTGTTGGATGGTGTGCTGCTGGGCACAAGGACACTATATTCCGTAAAAACGATTTGCTCATTGTGGATCCATATAAAACACAAATGGCGTTGTAGGTTCATTTCTTTGGGTTTACATAGAAAAGTAAAAGGTAAGTCAGCCTCACTAATGTAAAGCCGCCTTGCACTGATCTGTGAAGGACTTTTGGTGTAAGAAAACAAGGTTTAGCCCATCAGATCTTTCATTTCAAACCCAGCCAGGTCCCCCCACAGAAAGATTAATTACCTTCAGGTTGAGAAGACATCCTTGCTGTGTTTTTCCTAACATGAGAGGAGATAAATGCAGTGATTAGCCATTCTGGAGCCTCTGATCAAAACAGCGGCGATGTTTGTGGCAGCAGGTTCAAACAGTGTGCATGGCGCAGCTCTGACAGGTACATCACACAGGCCTTAAACAGATGTTTGGTAATGAGATAAATGAGTAACCATCTTCTCTGAAGCATATGAAGGATGTACGTCCAATCTGATAATTTTTTTATTATCATTTTCATCCATTTTTATCTTTTTTTTTTTTTTTTGCCATCTATTCACTGACATGGGCCAGGTCAACTGCAGATGGCAGAGGGTGAGATGAGGACTTTGTGTCTCCCAAACACTTTTTTTCAGTCACCTTGGTCAGTTAATGAGTCTTCTGCCAACAGTCAGGGGCGATTGAAATGCAGCCGACATCAATCTCTGTACATTTGTCAAACACGCAGCATAAGCAAACTACATAGACTGGAAGATCAGAAAGCAGCAGATCATTGTTCAGTAATTACTGCCCAATCACTAGTGACTTCACAATGTACTGCGCTGACTTCTAGGGTGTGCCCTGTGCTGTATTCATATCTATATATCTTCTATTATCTCTAGATCTAATAAATCCTATCTGTCTATCATTCTGTTCAGCTCTGTCTGTCTTTCTGTCTTCTATTTATCTCATATCAACCTATCTGTCTATCCTCCTATCTATCTGATTATCGATCTATCTGTCCCATAGCGGTCTGTTCATCTATCATAGATGGATTGATCTATCCATCTTTCTGTCCTATGATAGATAGACAGCCATGGGACAGATGGATAGATCAAGACAATTTCACACTGATTTTGTGCACCTTCAGAAAATGCACTAATACCACCCAATGCAATAGAAGTCTATGGCAAAGAGCAGGAAACCTGTGGGTTCACTTGCACTGCACCCGCAATGCGAGAAAACCGCACCACATCAGTGTCAAAGCGCCTTAAAATAGATAATTAGCTATAGAGAGGACAAATGGATTGCCCTAGGATAGAAAGATATCTAATTAGATATAGAGAGGATAGATGCATACATATTTTTATCTGTGATAGATATGAGAGATGGATAGATATGAGAGAGAGATGGATAGATATGAGAGAGAGATGGATAGATGTGAGAGAGAGATGGATAAATGTGAGAGAGAGATGGAGATATGTGAGAGAGAGATGGAGATATGTGAGAGAGAGATGGAGATATGTGAGAGAGAGATGGAGATACGTGAGAGAGAGATGGAGATACGTGAGAGAGAGATGGAGATACGTGAGAGAGAGATGGAGATACGTGAGAGAGAGATGGAGATACGTGAGAGAGAGATGGAGATACGTGAGAGAGAGATGGAGATACGTGAGAGAGAGATGGAGATACGTGAGAGAGAGATGGAGATACGTGAGAGAGAGATGGAGATACGTGAGAGAGAGATGGAGATACGTGAGAGAGAGATGGAGATACGTGAGAGAGAGATGGAGATACGTGAGAGAGAGATGGAGATACGTGAGAGAGAGATGGAGATACGTGAGAGAGAGATGGAGATATGTGAGAGAGAGATGGAGATATGTGAGAGAGAGATGGAGATATGTGAGAGAGAGATGGAGATATGTGAGAGAGAGATGGAGATATGTGAGAGAGAGATGGAGATATGTGAGAGAGAGATGGAGATATGTGAGAGAGAGATGGAGATATGTGAGAGAGAGATGGAGATATGTGAGAGAGAGATGGAGATATGTGAGAGAGAGATGGAGATATGTGAGAGAGAGATGGAGATATGTGAGAGAGAGATGGAGATATGTGAGAGAGAGATGGAGATATGTGTGAGAGAGATGGAGATATGTGTGAGAGAGATGGAGATATGTGTGAGAGAGATGGAGATATGTGTGAGAGAGATGGAGATATGTGTGAGAGAGATGGAGATATGTGTGAGAGAGATGGAGATATGTGTGAGAGAGATGGAGATATGTGTGAGAGAGATGGAGATATGTGTGAGAGAGATGGAGATATGTGTGAGAGAGATGGAGATATGTGTGAGAGAGATGGAGATATGTGTGAGAGAGATGGAGATATGTGTGAGAGAGATGGAGATATGTGTGAGAGAGATGGAGATATGTGTGAGAGAGATGGAGATATGTGTGAGAGAGATGGAGATATGTGAGAGAGAGATGGAGATATGTGAGAGAGAGATGGAGATATGTGAGAGAGAGATGGAGATATGTGAGAGAGAGATGGAGATATGTGAGAGAGAGATGGAGATATGTGAGAGAGAGATGGAGATATGAGAGATAAGGCCCGTACACACGGTCAGACTTTTTGCCAACAAACTTCAAAATATGCAAGTTTTCCAAAAAATCAGACCGCGTGTGCGGTCCATCGGACAAACTTTTTCATCGGACAAAGTTCGCTCTGCAAATGGACTACCTTTTCGTCAACAAAAGTCCAGTGGTGCAAAGTCCGACCGTGTGTACAGAAATCCGTCGGACTTTTGTCCGAAGTACAAATACGCATGCCCAAAACCAATGTTAAAATCAACCAACAATAGCAGAAGTTGACCAAAGGGTGGTGGTAAAGAGCAGAAAAACCACGTGATGTTGGGAAAGTTTGCAGAAAAGTCAGAGCGTGTGTATGCTATGGGTGTACCCGGCCAACTCCCTTCGGACAAAAATCCACGGAAAAGTTTGTTTGAAGTCCGACCGTGTGTACGAGGCTTTAGATGAATATATGAGAGATAGATGGATATATGAGAGATAGATGGATATATGAGAGATAGATGGATATATGAGAGATAGATGGATATATGAGAGATAGATGGATATATGAGAGATAGATGGATATATGAGAGATAGATAGATGGATATATGAGAGATAGATAGATGGATATATGAGAGATAGATAGATGGATATATGAGAGATAGATAGATGGATATATGAGAGATAGATAGATGGATATATGAGAGATAGATAGATGGATATATGAGAGATAGATAGATGGATATATGAGAGATAGATAGATGGATATATGAGAGATAGATAGATGGATATATGAGAGATAGATAGATGGATATATGAGAGATAGATAGATGGATATATGAGAGATAGATAGATGGATATATGAGCGATTGAGAGATGGATATATGAGCGATTGAGAGATGGATATATGAGCGATTGAGAGATGGATATATGAGCGATTGAGAGATGGATATATGAGCGATTGAGAGATGGATATATGAGCGATTGAGAGATGGATATATGAGCGATAGATGGATATATGAGCGATAGATGGATATATGAGCGATAGATGGATATATGAGCGATAGATGGATATATGAGCGATAGATGGATATATGAGCGATAGATGGATATATGAGCGATAGATGGATATATGAGAGATAGATGGATATATGAGAGATAGATGGATATATGAGAGATAGATGGATATATGAGAGATAGATGGATATATGAGAGATAGATAGATATTGGATAGATAGATATTGGATAGATAGATATTGGATAGATAGATATTGGATAGATAGATATTGGATAGATAGATATTGGATAGATAGATATTGGATAGATAGATATTGGATAGATAGATATTGGATAGATAGATATTGGATAGATAGATATTGGATAGATAGGTAGATGGATATGGGATAGATAGGTAGATGGATATGGGATAGATAGGTAGATGGATATGGGATAGATAGGTAGATGGGATAGATAGGTAGATGGATATGGGATGGATGGATATGATAGATGGATGGATATGATAGATGGATGGATATGATAGATGGATGGATATGATAGATGGATCGATAAGATGGGATAAATACGATAAGGAAGATGGATGGATCGATAGATAGGATAGATAGATCAAAGGGTAAGATAGGATGGATTGATAGATAAGGTAGGTCGATAAGAAATAGATGAGATAAGATGGGATCGATAGATGGGATGGACAGGATAGATGGGATGGACAGGATAGATATAGATTAGATAGATACTATAGGATAGATACGATAGATGGAATTGATAGATTATTGGATACTTAGATATAGAGAGAATTTATTTTATCTTGCTGTCCAAGGTCTCTCTATTCCAGATCTATCTATTCTGTCTATATCTAATTATCCATCTTCGATCTATCCATCTTTCTCTCCCAGGGTTGGCCAATCTGGCTTAGAATTATCTTTTGGTCCCAGGTCAATCAACCTGTCTTACATCTACAGCATCTATCTTTCTGTTTAATCTATCTTATTATCTCTATATCTTATCTGCCTATCTCAGATTTATCTAGCTCTCTGTCCTAGGTTCATCTATCTATCTTTCTATCTAAAGAGAAGCATTTGTAGTCCAAAGTGGTATTTGGGTCCTAAAGACAGACAGTTAAAGACCCCATGGCAGCTTAACAGATCAAGAAGAGTTGTAAAAAGCATGCTGAATCTCGCTGCATTTGGTTACATTACACAAAATAAAATGGAAATCACTGTTTAAAGAAAAGAAAAAAACATGTAAAGATCCTAGTCATAAAGGATCACATTTTCAGATACCCCCCCTAAATTCCAGGTCCGGTCGATTGTTTCCTGTCTATCCTAAATCACATTGGTATAATCCGCCATTTGCCCAAATCTTAACAGTCGGTTTCTTCAGAAACTTGGCAAGTCTCAGCCATAAAGAAATGAATGTATTTGATAAGGCAATACAGGAAAAGTCTGAGACTCGAGGACTGGGGAATTTCGTCCTCCCTAGACCGCGGCTCGTTTCCCACAAAGCGCCGAATGTGTTAATTGGCCGAGGGACGAGCCCGCACGCATCCCGCACGTATGTTGCTAAGTAGACTCTGCTTGATGTAAGCAGACCGCGTTTCCATAACTAGCTCCCAAAAAGAGAAAAAAGGAAAAAAAATGTGCGCCTTTGCGGGCGGCTTTGACTGTTTTGTGGCTTCCACAAAGTATTGTTCCTCTGTGACAACAGGTCAGAAAGATTCTGCATTAATTACACTAACATATGGTTATTAACAGACTCTAGCGCAGGGAGCGGGGCGATACAATGTTATCTTGTGCTTTGTCAGATGTTGGACATATTGTCGGTGCTGGCAGCTATTGTTCCACTCATTTACTTCACAGAGCTAATTACTCCCTAATAATAACTTTACCTTGGAGTTTTTCACTTGTGCGTGCCAGCAAACCTGTTCACACTACATATGCTAATTATTGGCACTTCTTCATGATGTTAAGATAGCTTTAAGTTCAAGCTGTGCAGCCTGTTTCCTCGGCACTGCCAGCTGGCTCCCAACTTCCACCTTTTTTTACTGAAGTCATTAAAAGTTTTAATACGGCCGCATCTTGTTTACTTTACGAGATTGCTGGCTTTCAGGAATTCTTAAACAAGGACTGGATACCCGGGGGGCGAGCGAGCGCTGCGGCAAGAGCGATTTTACCCGCCGCTGCTTTTCTGAGCATTGGTTGCGGGAGGCTCTTCTGGTGGGGAAGAGGGGGTGAAAACAATTTGTGGGTACTGATTCCTGGGGTGTACCAGGTGTGATGGGGAGGTTTGAATTTTTTTGTTATTGTAATTTTTATCCGAAAAGTCTTGTTGATGCGGCTCTTTGTCAGTCGCAGGTGCTGTATTTTCTTGAGGGTATTTAAAGGGCCAGTCTGCCCCAGAGTGATTTTTCCCTTAAAGGGGGTATCCAGGGGTTTTAATCAGTTCTGCTGTTCTATTTCTTGGGAACTTACAGAGTAGGATCATCAGCTGTAGTTCCCAACTCTAAAACCACTCACATTAGTATTTTCAGTTTTCCCAGAAATCTCAACAGGGGCGGAGACATGAACTACTGTAAGGAAATCTCATCATTGTGGGAGGGGCAGAAATGCAAACTACTGTAAGGAAATCTCACCATTGTGGGAGGAGCAGAGACACAAACCACTGCAGGGAGATATTACCATTGTGGGAGGAGCAGAGACACAAACCACTGCAGGGAGATATTACCATTGTGGGAGGAGCAGAGACACAAACCACTGCAGGGAGATATTACCATTGTGGGAGGAGCAGAGACACAAACCACTGCAGGGAGATATTACCATTGTGGGAGGAGCAGAGACACAAACCACTGCAGGGAGATATTACCATTGTGGGAGGAGCAGAGAAACAGACTACAGGGTGGGGGGGAGTTCATCACTGTGGGAGGGGCAGAGAGCCAAACTACTGCAGGGAAATCTCACCATTGTGGGAGGGGCAAAGACACAAACTACAGGAGGGAAAAGCTCACCTTTTGTTGGAGGGACAGAGACAGACTATTGCTTGAAATCTCACAGTTGTGGGAGTGGCAGAGACACAAATTACCATATAGATATCTCACTATTGTTGGAGGGGCAGAGACACAGACTACAGGGGGGAAATATAACCATTGTGGGAGGGACAGAGACACCAAAGTTTTTTAATGGTGTTTTTTATTATGACTACCTTGTAATGGAGTTGCATTACAACATCAGTGGACAGAAGGCTGCATTATAAAGGGTTGCACCTGACATTGATCTATTCCATATTGTTCTGCAGAAAGACTACCTGACTAAAGTGCCCAATCCTTGTATGACTGCTACTAAAAGTCCTACTTCTCCTGCTGCACTCTTTTTAATAAAAAAAAAAAAAGCAAAAGTAGAATCCAGCAAAATGTTGAAGATCCCTTTTTAATAGATGTAGTATCTGAAAATTCAGATTTGGCATTCTTACTGCCCGAGTACTTGATAGATAGATAGATATAAAAATCATTGTGTGGCTCAGGTTGTTTCCCTCCACTGATGGGGAAAATATCAGTTCTGGATGGAGCACCCACTTACAAAGCATTTCCATGCAGATTTCCCCTGTTTTGGGATGGCAGAGACCATATGCTTCAGGGAGGATGAACCACAAACAAACCCATTTATAAATCTGGTGAAATAGTCCTTTGTTTCCTCTTCTCCTGCTAAGTTATGGGACCTGATACCAGGGAGGCGGGGCCTGGAGCACAGCATTCCTGAATTCCTTTATCTTGCTGGCAGCTTGTTAAATTCTTAATTTTCCTTAAAAATCTTCTGCACCACAAATGATAAACGGATCCTCACAATCATCTTTGACTCTACCCTACCGAAAAGATAATTGTAGGTGGGTCTGGGTGAATTTGTCAGACTTGGTGATAACCACCATGTGGCTTTTGCCAGGGATAAGGGCCATGTTTGTTTTGGCCTTTTTAGCCTTCATATAAGGTGGGAGCCAGGCGCAGCCTCACAATCCTCCCAGCTTATGATTGATTGATATTGATAGGTTTATTGATTAGCATTTTTGACAAGATTTTCACGCCCAACCAGCGACAATGGCTGATCTGTCACAGAAAGTCAGATGCAATAAATAAACGCAGGGGAATTTACTAAGACAGCAGCATCCAGAATCTGAAGCTGTGCATGGCAACCAATCAGAGTCTAGCTTTAATTTTTTAAGTTTAAAAAAAGAAACTAAACCCATTAATTTAAGGCCCCTTTCACACGGACGGTCCGTTCAGGTCCGCCTGTCAGTTTTTTAGGCGGACCTGAACGGATGCTCCATGTAGCCCTATGGAGCCACGGATGTCAGCGGTGACATGTCCGCTGACATCTGACCCGCTCCGCTCCGCCAAAGTGTGAGGGAGGAGAACCCTATTTTTCCATCCGTCGGCGGAGCAGATCAGATGAACACGGACAGACGGTCCGTCTTCATCCGATCCCCCCATAGGGGAGAGCGGCGCTCTGACAGGGCGGTCCCTGCACAGTGTGTGGGGACCGCCCAGTCATCCGCCGGCTCAGCGGGGATCAACGGAGCGATCCCCGCTGAGCAAGCGGAGCTTTACGGGACGGATCTTCACGGATCCGTCCCGTGTGAAAGAGCCCTAACCGTTTAAAAAAAAAGTTACATTCCCGCATGGCAGGAATATTAACTGTCACATTTGCTTGTACTCTTAGGCTGGTTTCACACTGGGGTGGTGGGTGCGGTGGCGGTATAGCGCCGCTATTTTTAGCGGCGCTATACTGTCGGGATTGCAGAGGTATTCGGCCGCTAGCGGTGCGGTTTTAACCCCTGCTAGCGGCCGAAAAAGGGTTAATACCACCCGCAAACCTCGGCTACAGACGCGGTTTGTGGGCGGTATTACCGCGGTATCCCATTAATTTCAATGGGAAGGAGCGGTGGAGGAGCGGTAAACACTCCTCTCACCGCTCCAAAGATGCGGCTAGCAGGACTTTTTTTCACGTCCTGTTAGCGCACCTCGGGGCTTTCACATTGGAGAGAAAGGAGCCGCTGTTTAGGCTTGGTTTGCAGGTGCTATTTTGCTAAAAATAGCGCCTGCAAACCGCCCCAGTGTGAAAGGGGCCTTAGCCAAACTGTCAAACCATCAAATGGCTGGTGTTATAACTGATCACATGTGCCGCATCATGGCAGTTGCAGATCAAACGGGCAAAGATGGCCACTTCCTTGGCTGAAGGGATAGGAGGGTTTAGTTCTGCTTCAACTGAGCAAGCTAAAGTTAGAAGCTGACTGCTTATTATGCACAGCTCCTCCAGATTCTGTCTGCTCCAGTTCTAGTAAATCCCCCCCCCCCAACCCCAACAGTTTTTTATCTGCCTGAAGATCTGGAATTCTGTTCCGCCAGTCTTGTGATCCTTACATCCTCTACTCACTATTCAGCCTGGGCAATGACATCATACAGGCCTTGGCTTACAACTTCCTGTTTCACTGCCCCGTCTCCACCCTCTGACTGAACATTATACACTGGACAAGGCTTCTGATGCTTCCCTGTGTTCTCCTCTTATGTAAGCTGTCCAAACACCCCCCCCTCAAGCTGAGAGTGCATAAACGGCTCTAATTTCCAGCCCCCAATACATGAAACATGTTGGGATATCAGTAATTTGTAGTAGAGCCTGTTTGGCTGGCAATGCTGGTATACCCCTTAATCCAATGTAGATAATTATGGGAAGATAAAGTACATCTCATGGCAAAAAGCTATTTGTTTTATTTTTTGGGTGGTTTTTAGGTGTGGAAGAATTGGAACCTATGTCAGGTTATTACTGCTATCCCGGGGTTCCATTAGAAAGATTTCTCATCACTTCCTATCCAAGGTTTCACCAGAGAGGAAGTGAGGGAAAATCTGCCAGTTTTGTCCAGCCATATAGGCAATGTAAAGACAGCGAAGAATAAAACACACATCTCTCCTTTTCTTGATATGCTGAATATCCTCTGTCATTTTAGTTGGGTGCAATCTCTTTTGCCATTTCCTAGGAATCCCTCCACCCCATGGATGTCAGGCATTGTAGCCGAACAGATCTGCAGAGAGGGCACAGTGTGTGTAATGTGTGCGTCCAGCTGTTCGTGCAGGGATTACTGAGGTTTAATGGAGAGCACAGATGGACGCAATGCTATTGTGCTCAGAATTCTAGGCCAAAGGCTAAAACGGGGAGGATGATCAGAAAAGGGCTGATTAAAAAAGAAGAATGAGACACAAATCCCCTTGTTCTACCGCCAGTCAGGGAGGGAGGGTGCTCAGGAAGAAGCAGAGGAGAGGTCGGGGTTTTGGCCATTGTTGACATAGGTCATGTGACGCGCAGCTGCTGAGAGCTTTGCGTTGAAGTGTTAGGGGCTTATTGCATTCTCCAGCGCTCTGCGCCCGCCGCCGCTGTATTGTTTCTGGCTGCCTGTCCACCACATGATCATAAGCCGCACATACATACCGATCGCCCATAAATAACCAATTCATCCAAACAAATGGACTCCCACCGCGCAGAACAGAGACAATAACGGGTTGGAGAATTCTCAGATCACGATGGGGGGAAAAAAGGAAAAATTCATATTTGTCATCCTCGATTCATGAGATGAGAAAAAATTCCCTTCTGTAGCGCATATCATTTCTGTACATTAACCAGCTGAGACGTGTCACGTGGTGGACCGCTGAATAGATTCTAATGTATACATCGCACCTTCTCCACCGAGCCAAAAACTATTTACATTATATGAATCACTTTTCTTTCTGTAGAATATGACAGCTGGATTCTGACTTGTGACACCATAGCATAATAGAACCGCGCTCATTATGTCTTTGAAAAATGCATATTTCTTGCCTGTTTTTCTTCTTCTATCTTTAATTTTTGCAGCTTCTTGTCTGTTTAACCTTCATTTTCCTGATGATTAAATCACACCTGTAGACCAACACAGCAGAGATTTAAACCCAAGCCACAGTTTGTACATGGATGCGCTTGTGTGCGCTGTGCCCCGTGCCCTAGATCAAGTCTGCAGCTTATGGAGAGGTGTTCTTTCCAGTGTCATTTAAAACTTTCTGACTTGTCTATTATAGATAATGGTGATCTCCTGCAGCCACTTCTGTCTACCTACGCTCTAGCAGTGGCACCATAGCGTTTCTCAGGGTTGGCTTTCCTGATGGTGACAACATTGGACCTTGCCAGTGTTGAAAGTCTCAATTAGAAGCCCATAAGACAGGATGGAAGTGCAACAGCACAACTGGTAGACAAAAATAGAGCATTGTCACCCAATAACAGGAACAGAACGAAACTTTTAAATTACATTAAAATGTTAAAGCTTATATGAGACTTAAATGCTAGGGGTTACATCTATCTACGTTTTATAAAAATAATTTGGCCACTGGGTGACGTATATGATAGACGGTGGCTAACTGAAGGAGCTTGCACAGGCCAACGGTGGGAGGCAGTGGCGGCAAAGCATTGTCCGCCTGCAACATGGAGTGCTGTTACTGACAGAAACTCCAGCAAATAAACTTTGCAAAAGATTCACCAAAGACAATTTGCTTCAAGTGGAATTAAACCTAACTTTTACATATCATTAAAAGAAGGGATTGTGGTAAATAATGCAAATGGTGGCAGCCATGATGGTTCTGTAGCTTTATCCACCTGCAGGATAGCCCTAACTGTGATGGTTTTCTGTCACTGTAATGCTATATTATCTGAAAAGAGACAGCGCTCTGCTGGATTGACCAAGTGAGCAGGCGGCGGGCTCACCCTCCCAGCAGTCGCTCAGCTAACCCGCTTCACCCTCCTGCTGGTTCTGGTACGACACTACCCTCCCTGCGCCAGCGTATCTTGTAATCACAAGGATTGCCGCTCTCTGCATCTCCTCATCACTGAAGCCAACCACAAATTCATTTCTGTCTCGTTAACATGCTGATGTATAATTAAAACTGCTCTGCTGATACAGATAAAGAAGTCAATAAAATCTCTTGTAATTAATTTAGACTTTATTAGTCTGGGGGTGCGCCGATGGTCCCGGATCAGCAAAGCGGCCCAGCGCAGTTTGCTAGAGCAAAGCGGCTGCTCAACGGCTTCTGTGCATAGCAATAAAGCCGGACCCGTACGTAACACTGAACCAGTCCCTCTCCGGGCTGCAGCGTTTCCTGGTTAACCAAAATTGTTGGGTAATTGTTCTGTGGTCGGGAACAAAATGCTGAATTAAACTGTTCCCAGCACAATAATTGTGTGATTAGTGCAGCAGTGCTCCTCGCCAGGAGAACCGTCAGCGGGGCTGGAGCTGGGAGAGAAACCACAAAGACAGGAACAGAAAAGAAAAAACACAAAAGTTCCCAGTTCAATTGTCTCTTAATGAGAACAGTGGTTGGGAAACTGAATTACACTGAGACATTCGCTAGAGAGAGATCATGTTTCCATGTGTGTGTACAATGAGGCCAACATGTGGCTCTCGCCTACAGACTGCTTTATTAAATGGGGCAACTCCGATACACGTCTACATATTCCAGAATATAGTTTATTTTTTAAATAATTCTCCATCAGGGGAATTCAGTAAAACTGTAATAACTTTCATTTTTATGGCGATGGTTCCCTGTGCCTAATTCAGCCAAGAGTTTGCAACGTGTGCTAAATTTCAGGTAGCTCTAACTACCGCCACTTTTACGAACCTGTCGCTATGGCAGTGACTGATTCTTAAAGAATTACCGCCAGTTTCCCAATTGGGAAACTGATGGCAAATAAGAACCGCTCTGAGCTGACGTACGGAAGTACTCCAGTGCTTAGCGTGAGGCATGTCTGCACTGGGAAGTTGTCATATATGTGATATTTTTCCGTTCAGGGCTGTATCCTCGGCCCCACTCGGCTGTCGACCTGGGAAATTCCTTTGCTGAAAGCTACATGTAAACAAAGGGGTCAGGATACTGGTGATGTCATTACCCAAATATGGCAATGCCTGTATTTGGGAAATTACTTGCGGATGGGAGAATTCTGAGACTAGTTCCTCATCAGGTCTGCCCTTCTTTTATATGACATTTCAGTGGGTGTGTTCAAAAGTCGCTATTGAACTGCGAAGCAGATATGGATCCGCCCACTACCATGCGCTGTAGATCAACAGCACGATGGACCTGATGGGTAACTACTCTCAGGTCCCCATGAAGCTCCACCCACCACACTCCAAAACTTCTTGGCTTTGTGCCTGTCTGTGTTGCCTGTCCCTATTGCTCCTCATTCCACACATTCAGTGAGTCATGAAGCGTTTTCCTGTCTGCACTGCCTGGACCTGTCATCAGATATGTTTTCATATTTAGTCCATGCATGCTCAGCAATGGGCCAGTGTAACACTTTCAGGTATTTATTACTTTTCCCAGAGATCACAGTGCTCCCCCTGACAGTATCTTCATCTGCTTTACTACAGAAGGACAGAGCCATCTTTGTTCAGGCATCCCCCTGGGTCACCGTCTACTGACTCCAGACTGAGGCTGGGTTCACACTATTGCAGACATTGCATGAGATTTGCACCACCTTCCTGTGCACATCGCATGCGATGTCTGTGCGATGCAAATTCAGCCATACAGTTTCTATGGCTGAAATCGCATTCGCACCAAAATGGTGTAGGACCCTTTTTTGGTCCGCACTGGAATCAGATCGCATGGGTGTTCATGATCTGATTTCACAGTTTGTACTGCGTTCTTCAAACCGATTTGGGGGTGTCCTTAACTTTATACTGACACCCACAGCAGTTCGCAGAGCGCATTATGAACTGCCTGTGATTTGGATGCGATGCGGAAACCCACACAGGAACCACTGTGGTTCCCGCATCGCACCAGTGTGAACCTAGCCTGAGATGCCGGCTCAGAGATGACAGTCCTTTAAATCCTGGTAACAATGTTCCAGTCTGATCACTGGTGGAGAGGAGACTGAATAAAGCTTCCTCCTGCCTGTAGCTCAGCCTAAGCAATAGTCACTGGGTTGAGAATGGAGATAAGATTTTTTTTTCTTAATGATAAATGGTGGCGCTTTTCTGAAAAATTATACCATTGCTGAATTTCGGCAATTTATTCAGGCAAACCTTTTAAAGGTACTGACAGGTTCACTTTAATATACTTTTGCCTATAGGAGGGCATGCTGGACCTGCTAGTTGCATCCACTCAAGTGGGCAATTAGGTATTTTTTTATTTATTTTTATTTAATGAATGAAGATTTTTAAGAGGTGCTGAACTTCACAATAAAAAATGTCCAGACTCCAGGAACGTGTTAGACTTGACCTCCTCTTGGGAGCATGTAGTGCAGATTAGTTACCATTGTCAGAGCAAGGTCATGGAGCCTCCTCTCCCTCCTGGTCCCTGTCCGCGGCCCGAGCATCTGAGAGCCACGTCCACATTGGCAGCAATTAAAGGACTTTTACAATCAGCCTCAATAACATCCATTTTATTTTTATTTATTTATTTCCCTCCGTTTTTGGCAGCCGCCGTCTCAGCAGAACCATCTGTCTTTCTATTAGTGTTTTTGAGGTCTGTTTTGGAGCCTCTTCGCTTGGCAAAGTCACTTTAATCCTTGGAAACCATTAAAAAAAAAAAAAAAAGTTTTGTGGCGCTCTGCCGAGGAGAACGAGGCAAAAAAATTCCTCCCAGCTGTTCATTTGTGCACTCAATGTATAGATTCTGAATGTGATAAGGAAATATGTATAATATATATAGGGGAGATGAGTTGAAACCTCTTAAGGTACAAAGATAATAATTATAATGGACAGTAAGGGGCATATTGAAACACTCATAATAATTCCTTTCTTTTATCTTATCTTCCACAGGTTCAGGGTCAGTTGCCACCCTTAATGATCCCCGTGTTCCCTCCTGATCAGAGGACGCTCGCCGCCGCAGCTGCGGCACAGCAAGGATTTCTCATTCCTCCAGGATTCAGCTACAAGGCCGGTTGCAGTAAGTCGTCTTGTATCATAGTAAGGAGATCCGCACCTATCGGCTTCTTGGAGTCACCTATAGGGGGCACCACCATCAACAAAGTCTGTTATCCGCAGTTCTTTATATATTGTATCATGGTTGGCGAGCGGTTGATTGGTGCGGTTTCCTCTCAAGTTCACCTAATCAATTATCTCTGTTTTTGGTTTATTTATACCTTAAAGTGGAAGTAAAAATGTTGCTTGCCCCTCCTCACACCAATGTCACTATACTGTTTGTAACGGGGATCTGTGTAAATACATTTTTCTAAATCTGGTTCGGTGTGATCACGCGATCAAGAAGCTGTGGCTCCCCTGTGTCAGCGATCAGCTGCTCCCAAGAATAGAAGGGCGCTCTAACAGGGAGGCAATAAAAGCTGGTGGGCGATGTCACGTGAATTCAGCCCTGTTATTGAGTGCCCCCAGACATAGAGAAGCCGCAGCTTCTCGATCATGTGACCACACCAAAGCTGATTTAAAAATAAGGTTGTTTTTTTTACACACAGATCTTTTATAAACAGTATGCAGCCATAGGTATGTGGAGAGGGAGAAAAAATAATCGAAGCAATCGTTTATATGCAAATTTAGAACATTCGATGAGATGATGATTGTCCTTCAAAAATTTTTTGCTTTTTTTTAACATTTAAAAATTTTGAGTGAATGGACTTTTCCAAACAAAACCACATTCACTAATGATTAGAAAATTGAATAAAATTATTTCTAAAATGAAGATTTTTTAACAAAATTCTTCTAGTGTATGGCCAGATTTATTCAGAGAGGGGACTGCTGAGCGACTTGCAGCCTTTAGCTCTTTAAAGCTGAAGTTTAATCTGCTTATATGTTGCCTTGCCTGGTCCCACCCCCTTCCCATCAATATGCTATTGACATTTTTTAATTAAACCTTTCTGTTTTCATTACATACTTATTTTAGATCCAGAGATTTAATCACTGGGTTCCTGTGCTTCTCTGTGCAATGAGGGCAGATAATGGCTGGTGGGAGAAGCTGCCATGGTGTTATACATAACTTACTGAAAACATCACAGCACCCTGCCTCAGTACTCCCCCCATGACCCTTCAGTCCTGATGCAAGCAGCGAGCTGTCTTTGGGAGGTGCACAAGTATCAAAATGTCTTGAGAGGATGTCAGTCTGGACGGGTGGCCTTTACTAGGCAGCCTGTATTTGCATGCAGCAGACCACCCTAAGCAATGCCCACATGTGATTTATGAGACACCAGGATTGAAAGAACTGAAATCCAATGAGTTAAGGGGGGAGGCCAAGAACATTCAGGCTGGAGAGGAAAGGACTGGATGATGCTGGATGTCCTCTAGGCAGTAAATGAGACAGGCTTTATCTGACTTGCTGCAGCTTATATTGCACATTGCTAGAAGCTCACAGTGTGCAGTGAAATCGGAGTAAGCCAATCCTGTTCAGGAGAGGAGCTTGTATAACTGTACAAGACTGAAGGGAAGGTTGAGTTCAGCTTTAACTTCCACAGGAAAGCTAAAGGCTGTGTGAGGTCTAACCCTTCTGTGAAAACCGCCACAGACCGCTTAGTAGGATTGGGGCTGCAATTCAGTTATAAATGTTTTTAATTCTCAGAGGCCTCCACCTTACAATCCTGTCCTTGCTGGCTTGGCTGACTTTACATAGGGGCTCTGGATTCATACAACCCTCTCTTTCCTATGGAAGTTAATGAGTTGAGGGTTATAAATTACGGAAGATCCCTCCATCAGACCAAGTCGGGAGCGATGTCTGGTGGGAGCTCTGGTAGACTGTCATTTTCCTTTCTAATCTGTGTTCTTGCTGTTAAATACTTGCTAGTTTTATCAGCTAAATTAAAAACCTTTTCACCGTTAATTAGCATCAGGTAATGGAACATCTCGAGGACGTTTCAGGTTCAGACATCCCGCTGACTTGGTTAATTGTAAAGAATCATTGCACCATCCAGATAATGTGGCTTTTCTACAGAGATCTCCTCTGTAGGACAATGAAGCATAATGTTTGTCATGAATAGTGCAAATGGAAATTTATGTGTGGTCTGCAGCAACCAATCACATGGAGACTGTCACACACAGGCCAGACAGTAAAGACCCCTTGTTTCTTGTTGTGTTTCTAATGTCAGTGCACCCAAACTGAGATACAAATTTGATTTCAGTTCCAGGTGATGTCTAGTTGTCTAGCACCATCTCTGCCATTATACTATTTGGGGACATCAGCGGTGTCATTTGCCTCAGGCCATATTTGCCCGCTCTGTTAATGCATACCTTGGGGTGTCCCACCTCATCCTTTTTACATTTCAAATTTGATAAAGTAAAATAAAAATCTAACAGGGGTACTCCTAATGAGTACAGCAGGTGTGTAGACCTGAGCACTTAGCATAGGGGATGGTGGGGACCCCTCATAATGGGCACAAAGGGTGTGTAGATCAGAGAAGCACAGGAATGACAGAAGCCCCTCATAATGGGCACAGCAGGTCTGTAGACCAGAGAATTCAGCACAGCGATGGTCATAACCCCTCCCGATGGGCACAACAGGTCTGTAGACCTGGGTACTCAGCACAGGGATGGAGGGAGCCCTCTATAATGAGCGTATCAGGTGTGTATACCTGAGAATTCAGCACAGTGATGGTGGAAAGCCCTCATAATGGACACGGGGGTATCCATTATTGGAGAACTCGGCACAGGGATGTGGACTCGGAAATTCAGCACATGGATGGTGGAATGATCGCCAAAGCAGATGGAATCCTATCTAAATTCTTGACTCTACTTTGAGTGTCCCAGCTACATTCTCCACAATTTTAAAATTAATAAAAGATCCAGCAGGGATGGTGGCAACCCCCCCCCCCATAATGGGCATAGCAGGTGTACAGTCCCAGGAACTCAGTGCAGAGATGGTGAAAGTCCCTTATAATGCACACAGCAGGTGTGCAGACCCAGGATCTCAAAGCAAGAATGGAAGGAACCCCTCCTAATGGGCACAAGGATAGAGGGAACCCCTCCTAATGGGCACAATGATAGTGGGAACCCCTCCTAATTGGCACAATGATAGTGGGAACCCCTCCTAGTGGGCACAAGTATAGTGGGAGCCCCTCCTAGTGGGCACAAGTATAGTGGGAGCCCCTCCTAGTGGGCACAAGTATAGTGGGAACCCCTCCTAGTGGGCACAAGGGTAGTGGGAACCCCTCCTAGTGGGCACAAGGGTAGTGGGAACCCCTCCTAGTGGGCACAAGGGTAGTGGGAACCCCTCCTAGTGGGCACAAGGGTAGTGGGAACCCCACCTAGTGGGCACAAGGGTAGTGGGAACCCCACCTAGTGGGCACAAGGGTAGTGGGAACCCCACCTAGTGGGCACAAGGGTAGTGGGAACCCCACCTAGTGGGCACAAGGGTAGTGGGAACCCCACCTAGTGGGCACAAGGATAGTGGGAACCCCTCCTAATGGGCACAAGGATAGTGGGAACCCCTCCTAATGGGCCCAACAGGTGTACAGAACCAGTAACTAAGCAGGGGGCTGATGGGAACCCTCCATAATGGGTATAGCAGGTTTGCAGACCCTGGAACGAATATCTCACCAATAGAGTCCCCAAGGGATAGAAGACACTGTCAGGGGGTTTGACTCTCCAACATCCTTCAAAACCATTTATGGAATGGGCCATAACCCATGCACTCTATTGAAGATTTATTTTTTATTTTTTTGTATGGCTATAGTCAACTACCAGTCTGCAGCAGTTGAAAAGAGGTAGACAGATCATGTAAGAACTATGAAACATCCCTAAATGAAGCATGTGGCAGATGAAGCTTAGTGGACTCGCCTCTGACTGAAGCATGGTGTGTCCTTATAATGCTACATTGTATCTATTAGCCCCTTTGCGGAACATTGTGTGCAGTTTATAAATTGTTTATCTGGAAGCATCAGAGAATTGGTTTTGTTTCATGACTGCCTTTTAAGACATTTCCTCGCTGTGCATCCCGCTCACCCTCTGACATTAGATGCGCCTCTTTAGAGAGTCACTGCACTGGAGAAAATAGGGCCTTGCGCTCGGCGGAACACGTTTTCTGGATCGGCAGCGCACCGACCACATCACACGACATTGCAGAGATAAGGAGATAATCATATCACACTAATTCAATGGCCAAATGCTTCGCTGATTCCGATTCACTGTTCGGGAAGAGCCTAAAACTCCCTTTCCACATAGCTGCAAGTTTATTACATTTCATCCACCCTCTGATCGCATTATTGCAGTTCACAAAAATAAGCAGTGAGCCGATAGATGGGGGATGTTTACGTCAATCATTAACAAATAATCTGACAGTGGAAGACCGTTCATATAGTGAAAGCGAAGAGCAGACGTTGGGACCATAGTGCAGTCCAAGGATGGCGTGTCCATGTGGAATTGTTCAAAGATGAATGGCTAACCACATTGACCGGCTGAAAGTTGGTAGCTAGCCTATGCGATTTGCAGCTATTGTGTGTCAGATTTTGTGCACTGACACGGCACATACCTGAGATGAATTCTGCATTGCCTGTAATGATCAAGCCAAGATTAAGCAGGGAAGGTATTCCCTGGGAAAGAGGATGATAGCTGTCAGAGGCTCTCTTTATAGGCTGGATGTGCCCTATATTCCCTTATATGAGAGGGTCCCAATCATTCCCAAAGAGAAGGATATATTCACTAGATGATGTCTAATAGTGCAGCCATGCAAAGAAAATATGCACCTTGTACCCTAATCTAATTACCAGAGAGTCTCAAGATTTAGAATTTTCACTTGTAATTGGCTAAAACTGTACAGGCTTACTTATTAAAGATTGTATTTTCCACTTATTTACATTGAGTTTGATACTTCAGCTTAAAGTCAGGGGTCTCTTGTCAGCTCAAGGCTGGTAGTTGCTGTATTGGTTATTAACAGACCTCATACACTGTCTCCCAGCCCCAGTGGGTACATAACATGGTCTAATAATCCCTATAGATAGTTTAATCTGAACTCAAGCCTTTCCTTCAGTCTTGCACAGTTGTACAGCTCCTCTTCTGTACTGAAATGGCTCTAACTTTACTGCAGATTGTGAGAAGTTGCAGAAATTCAGAGCCTGTCTCAATTCATGGTAGGAGGACATCCCACATCATCTACCTCTTTGCTCACCAGCTTGACTGTTTTTGACCTGCCCCCTTCATTCATTGGATTTCAGTTCTTTCCATCATGGAGGCTCAGCATCACACGTGGGAGTTACCTAGGGTGGTCTACATGCAAACAAAGCCTGCCAGGGGCTTAAAACTCCAGACTGACTCCTGCAAATCAAGGCATTTTAATATTTATAGAACTCCTCCCAAGAGTCATCCCAATGCATGCACTATGGATGAGGACTCTTGAGAGGAGTGCTGTGATTTTTTCATTTACACAGCACTCTGACTATCTCTCCCACCAGCTGTGATCTGCCTGCATTACATAGATAAGCACAGAGACCCAGAGTGCAACTGTATTAAGGTGGACCTGTTAATAACTTTATATGTCTGCACAAATAAATTCCTGACCTGACTTTACATCAGCAGTATAATTTTTCATAAAAGCTGTGCTTGGTGTTACTAAAGTAAAATATTTTTTTTTTTTCATTAAAATAACAAACATGTTATACTTGCCTGCTCTGTGCAGTTGTATTGCACAGAGTGGCTCAGATCCTCCTCTTCTTGGATCCCTGGCAGCGATCTTGTCTCCTTCTCTTCTTTTTAGAACTACCATAGCCAGCTGCTGGGGAGAGCGTAGTCTGCGCGCTCCCGACCTGTGTGTCTATGGAGCCGCGCTCAATTAGACGTGCACAATGGGACTTAGGCCCACCCTCTATTTCCTGTTCATTGCATCTGATTGACAGCAGCAAGAGCCAATGGCTCCTGCTGCTGCTCGAGTGCTGTGTGAAGAGGAAAAGAGGGGAGAATAGATGCAGCGGTGCACAGTGCTGATCTGGTCTCCCCCTCTTTTCCCCTTCACACAGTGGAAGGGGGGCACAGAGGAACTGAAAAAGTTTTTTATCCTATTGCAAACAATGCACTAAAAGAGAAGTATGGGTTTGGGGTTTTTTTCGTCCATTATACTTACCTAGGTGGATGCAGCATGGGTCCGATGCTGTATCTGTTCCCGGGCTCCTCTACACTGAGAATCAAGCGATCGAACACCGCTGATGGCTTGGTTCTCACAGCTCCCCGAGAAGAGAGCTGCTGACTGTCAATCAGCAGCTCTGCGCTCTGCTCCTGCACGCTCACTGGAGTGCTGAGCTGTGGAGCTGTGGAGGGGCGGGGAGCGGCTAGCTCAGGTTCTCAGCGGCTCAGTGAGAGGCTGAGACAGGTGTCAGTCCAGGCACCTTGCCGATCCAGACTTTGTCACGATGGCACGGTGCCTGGACTGATATCCGTGACATCCGCAGAGAGCAGACTTCAGTGAAGGCATTGTCAGGGGGAGTACTGTGATCTCTGTGAGAGGTAATAAATACCTGGAAGTGTCACACTGACACATTGTTTAGCATGCTGTACTTCATGTTAAATCATACACCAATCAGCCGTAACATTATGACCACTATCAGGTAACGTGAATAACATTGATTATCTAGTGACAGTGGCATCTGAAAGTGGGTGGGATATATTAGGCAGCAAGTGAACATTGTTGTCCCTGAAGTTAAGTTGAAAGAAGAAAAAAGTCGAAAAGTCGTCCAAGAAAGGAGAACCAGCGACAGGGTCATGGGCTAGCAAGGTTCACTGATGCACGTGGGGAGTGAAAGCTGGCCTATGTAGTTTCATCCAATAGAAAAACTACAGCATCTCAAATGGCTGAAAAAGTTAATGCTGGTTGTGATAGAAAGCTGTCAAAACACACCTTTTAAGTGCATCTCAGTTTGTTCCCTATGGGGTTCTGTAGCCGCAGACTGGTCAGGGTGCCCATGCTGACCCATATCCACAGCCTGTTTTGGTTGCAGAAAAGGGACCTGCTCAAAATTTAGGTGGGTGGTCTTAATGTTATGGCTGATTGGTGTATGTCTGTTAACAGGTCCACTGTAAGCCTGAAGATTGACATTATTGTATAAAGTTGAGATTGGTGAATATACAAGTAAGAATATTAATAATAATCCATCTCTGTATCCATTTTCCTGGTAACTGTTTGTTTATTCCAATAATCTCCATAATATAATGATCAGTAATATAAGTGGAATAATTCAAATAATCAATTTATTCACATGGCAAGACCAACCTTGCAGAGAGCATGGATCATTCTTGGATAAAATGAATCTACTCCTCCTAGCAGATCTAGTGATGTTTGCTGTAATCTGCACAGCTCCTGTTTTTTGGAGAACACAAAGTAAAAAAAAAGTAAAAAATAAAAAAAATTAGTGAAAACCGGTGAAGGATGAGGTTTCCGCCTTAATTGCCTAGCGCCTTTTATCCACCAGCCGCTCCTGGCTGCCATTGTGCGTGGCGTTGGTAAAAAGCAACACAATGGGCCTTTTCATTAGGCCTGTGCGCGGCACACAAAAGGCGGCTTTGCGAGCGGAGAATGCTGGAGTTTAATTTGCAGGTGGAGAGGAGATAAAAGGTGATGACGCCTCTCTTATTCTCTCACTTAGGTGACCCCTACCCCATTCAGCTGATTCCCACTACCATGGCAGCTGCTGCCGCGGCAACGCCAGGCCTGGGGCCTCTCCAACTACAGGTAAGGACACCAAACAATGGGCATGGAGGGGGTAGGCGGACTGCACAGAACAATGTCAACATATCCCCTACTTAAGAGAGCAGCCCTATTGTCTTAACGTTTTGTCAATGCTCATAAGACTGTGAACCCAACCCAATGTTAAAAAATCTTATTGTTATGTTTTATGCTTTGTTGTAGTTCTATCTGTACATAGAACAAATGGATTCAAACAATACATACACCTGATTAGTAGTGCTGCTTAGTGACTGTGCTTATTGTTCTACTTAGGCACAGCATACACAGCTTGTGTCATATGGTCTTGCTGGAAAACCAGCATTCAATCCGCGCTTCCAGACGTTGGCTGCAGCACTGATCAATGTATTCTGACAGAGGGAGGCCCTGCTGTTAGAATACCAAGAAACAGCAGGAGAGATTCATGCATCCACATACCTTGAGGGGATCTGTGATTTTTTTATTTTTTTTCATTCAACTCACTGGTTGAATGAAAAAAAAAATATACCTCAATTTGTATACCCCGCTTTACTCGATGAACTGTGATTCAGTTAACAATTCAGTGATTTGAGTGTTTATTAACAACGGCCCTAACTGTCTCACTTCAAGCACATAGGGGGTTATTTACGAAAGGAAAATCCACTTTGCACTACAAGTGCAAACTACAAGTGCAAAGTGCACTGAAAGTACACTTGGAAGTGCAGTCGCTGTAAATCTGAGGGGTAGATCTGAAATGAGGGGAAGCTCTGCTGATTTTATTATCCAATCATGTGCAAGCTAAAATGCTGTTTTTTATTTTCCTTGCATGTCCCCCTCGTATCTACAGCGACTGTACTTCCAAGTGCAATTTCAGTGCAATTTTCACTTGTAGTTTGCACTTGTAGTGCAAAGTGGATTTGCGTTTAGTAAATAACTCCCATAGTTTGAAAGGTGTAGCAGGGAATAGAGGTATGTGAGAAAGTTTAACCACTTCCCTACCTGCCCATAGTCAAATGACGTCCACAGATGGGATCTCCCATCCTGGGTGGACGTCATATGACGTCCTGGGCTTTGTGGGGGGATATCTGAATGATGCCTGCAGCTAGAGGCATCATTCAGATATCCTTCTATTCTACCGACAATTCTGCACACAATAAGAACAATCATAGCGGCAGTCCGACTGCTTGATCGTTCTTATAGGCGGCGGGAGGGAACATCCCCACCGCCATCCGGTGCTTCTCCGGGCTCTCCCGTGCCCTCGGGGGCCCGGAGAATGAATCGTCCAGCGCCGGATAGGAAGCATAGAGATGACTGGTGACCAGATGGTCACCAGTCATCTCAATGACTGTCAGAGGCCGGGGCGCGATGGGATGACGTCACGCCCGGGTTCTCAAAAGTAAACAAAGCCGCCATTGCGGCTAGTAAGCATGAGATCGGTGAATTTTTTTTCACAATCTCATGCTTTCCAGCCTGGAGGAGAGATGTGGGGTCTTATTGACCCCGCATCTCTCCATAAAGAGGACTTGTCACACACCATTCCTATTACAAGGGATGTTTACATTCCTTGTAATAGGAATAAAAGTGATCAAAAAAAATAAAAAATGTAAAAAAAAGTGTAAAAATAAAAAATGAAGTAAAAAAAAAAAATATATATATTTATTTTAAAACGCCCCTGTCCCTGGTAGCTCGCGATCAGAAGCGAACGCACACGCAAGTCCCGCCCACATATGTAAACGCCATTCAAACCACATATGTGAGATATCGCCGTGTGCATTAGAGCGCATGCAACAATTCTAGCACTAGACCTCCTCTGTAACTTTAAACTGGTAACCTGTAAAAAATTTCAAAGCGTCGCCTATGGAGATTTTTAAGTACTGAAGTTTGGCGCCATTCAATGAGTGTGCGCAATTTTAAAGCGTGACATGTTGGGTATCTATTTACTCGGCGTAACCTCATCTTTCATATTTTACAAAAACATTGGGCTAACTTTACTATTTTGTTATTTTTTAATTCATGAAACCATTTTTTTCCCCCAAAAAAGGCGTTTGATAAATTATTGCGCAAATACCGTGCAAGAAAAAAAGTTGCAGTGACTCATTTTATTCCCTAGGGTGTCTGCTAAAAAAACATATATAATGTTTGGGGGTTCTTAGTAATTTTCTAGCAAAAGAATGATGATTTTTACATGTAGGAGAGAAGTGCCAGAATAGGCCCGGTATTGAGGTGGTATAAAAAGCCCGGTGTTGAAGTGGTTAATTCAGGGTCAGAAAATGGGAATCCTATTATTTAGGGCAAAGCCTTTGAAGTTTTATTATAAGGCCACCAAGTAAAGCTGGCCATACGCTAGTAGATTTGTTAAAAAATTCTCAATACATTTACTGACTTGACAAATGTCGGCGATTGTTGTCGCCCCCTGAAATCTTACCAAAAAAACATTGTTTACGCTGCATAACTAGTGGCACTTACACTTAACGTGCATTATTTTGGAAAAAAAATGTTCACGGTATGGGCACAATTTGCGCAGAATAAAAAAACGCATGAGGTGTACCACATCCTACTACCCATTATCCTCCCTCGGAAGAGTAGACATTGCTTGCCATAACCCCTGGGCACCAGAATATTTCTGCAAAACAATGGATTTTGGATTAAGGCATCAAATTTATTCCAATGTAAGGTCAGGCAGAGGACAAAAGTAGAAAGCCAACTTATTTCGGGGGTCTAAACTCACCCACTTTCTCAGAGCAAAGAGGATCTAAATCAATAATATTTGTGGTTTTACATCGGACCTACATAAAATAACAATTGGTATATAAAAGAACTACTATTGGTAAATATAATAATCAATACTTGGGTAAGACCCGGTTCACACAGGGGCGGCATGACTTGCCGCACGACTCTGCCGGGCGATCTCCACACAACTTCAGAGGCGACTTGCAAAATGACTTTTGTATTGAAGTCAATGCAAGTCGCCCCAAAGTAGTACAGGAACCTTTTTCTAAGTCGGAGCGACTTGAGTCGCTTCTATTAGAACGGTTCTATTGTACAGAGCGGAGCACGACTTGTCAGGCGGCTAGGTCGCCTGACGAGTCGCTCCTGTGTGAACGGGCTCTAACAATCCGTGCATAAAAAAACAACTATACAGTAAAATGAAAATGTGATTAAAATGATTAGCACACCACGAAGTACCGTAATAATAAAGATTAGTACACTACTAAGAGTCATAATCATAATATAAAATATTTGCTTAGATAACATCAATTTAAATATTTCCATCTATATTGTGCTTTTATTTTGCTGTAAGTAGTTATATAAAAAAAAAAATATATATATATATATATATATATATAATATATATCTCGATTGTTACTATTGATGTTTTATATATGGCCAATGTGAAACCACATGTAGAGGCTGGCAGCCCAGAAACCAAATTCCATGTACAAACACTTCTGCAGTACTATTGGATAGCAATACCAAAAGGACAGCCGCAGAGTTACAGCGCTAACAATCTACTTTCCCAAGTAAATATTTTTGGGCATCTTTTTGAATTTCTACAAACTCTTAGGAAAGGTTAGCTGGAAAATTATTTGTGTCTGCCACTTGTTAAGCAGCCCATAGATGAGTCTTTTTTTTTTCCAATCAACCAGTGGGTTGAATGAAAAAAAAGACTACATTTCCCCATCCACACTTGATGGGGGAATCCTCCCCACTGAGTTATTGTATTGTGACAGCAGGAAGACTTCCCCACCATCAGAATACACTGATCAGTGTTGCGGCTATTGCCTGCGGTGCTGATTGATTAGGGTGAATCCACCAGCTGGTTCTACAGAAGTCAATTGGTAGATTGAATTTTGTACAACCAGCCTGCCCATACAGGGGACAAAATTCAGTTAATCCCCACTGAACTGGCTGAATTTCAATCCACGTATGACTTAAAGTAATCATATATTTCAGATTACATTGGAGGAGTAATGGGTAAGGAAAGGTTTTCCTCTCAAATCTTTCCCTTAGACCCCTTTCACACTGAGGCGGTTTTCAGGCGTTTTAGCGCTAGAAATGGCCTCTAAATAGTGCCTGAAAACCGCCTCCCATTCATTTCAGTGTCCTTTTACACTGGGGTGGACATTAGGAAAAGTCCTTCAAGCAGCACCTTTTGGGGTGGTTACGCCCTGCCCATTGAAAAGCTATTGGGGTTAATGGCGACCAAAAAGCACCGCTTAAACAGCGTTAAAGCACCACTAAAACGAGTGGCGCTTTACCTCTAACGTGCCCTTGGCCCCAGTGTGTGGGGTCTAAAGCTAAGCTTCCTACATCCTTGCTCTTTAAAGTTACAGAATTATTCTCAGGTGTTCTAGAACATTGTGGAAGACTTGCAACTGGCTGGTCGTTGTCACCTCACTTGTCACATTGTGAGATTTCACTTCAATAACATGGAGTGTGAGGTGGCATGGAGTGAAGGAGTTAAGAAAAGCAGTAAATATGACACTTATTAATGCAGTGGGAGGAAAGCGGGAACAATGCAATTTAATCATTGACTTTGCCTGTGTGCAGAGTCCGGATACAGAGGACAATGGACTCTTATCTCCCGCTCTCTCTCTGCTGGGGTCAAAGCTGTCCGTTCTCTACATCTTTTCTGTCTAAACATACCGAGTACGCCATTGTGCATTGCACACCACACACGTCCTTAAAGCTGAACCCCCGACACAAAGTCTTTCTTTTAAAAAGATTCCTCAATAGCCACAAAGGATACAAATTCACTTTGTACATCACTGTGTTGTACATAGACTGTACAGAGAGGAGAACTGTAGGATGGGCCTTGCAGCTCCACCCACTACAGGCTGCCTGCAGAAAACTACAGGAGGGGGTGGAGACAGACCAGCCACCCTGCACAAGGAGAGCAGCAGGAACCGGTCTTTATTACAGGAAGCTCCTACAGAGAGGTTACATTTTCACACCAGATTACTGCACAGATCTGCAAAAAATACACAAGGCACGCCAAGAAGTAAGAATACACATGTCTGGTATACTTTACAAGTCTTGTGGATCAGAGCAGACTGCAGTCACAAGCCCTAAAGAAGGAAAAGATCTTTTAAGCCCCCAAAATGTGCAGTTTTGTGTTTTTCCTGAAAGAATATGTAGAATTGTAGAAGGGTAGTGGAGTTGGGACTTTAATTGAGGTATAGGGGTATAATAAATGAAATAAAAGAAATAACTTGGATGTCATGGTTCCCTCTAAATTGACATGATACAGTATAAGTAAACCAGTAATCACAATACGTTTATGATACAGAAATGTAATCACAAAAGAGCAATTCATAATCCTCATTAATTTAATAACACATGATTAATTGGGGAACATGATTAATGACATACAGACATAGTAATAAATCAAGGAATAATACATATGTAATTAATAACAACATGATCAACACGTATGTAATTGATAAATATTGATATGGACTGATGTAGAGCATCCAAGGATGTGAACGCGTTTCATGGTCGCCTACCACTCATCAGGAGTTTGGATGCATGAAAGTAATCTAAAAAGAAAAAAATTGAATAGTTTGTTGTGGTAGTTTCTGGGGATCCACTAGTCCCCATAGACAAACCCAAAGCAGTAGAAAAAGGAAGTAAGAAAAAAGTGGGGGGGGGGGGTAAAAAATATATAGCAATATTATACCTTGCTAAACAGCCCATGTAATGAGACCTTGATTGGGGAAAGGCCTGGAAGGTGATACCGTGTACGATGTCTCACCCGAGGTTGAGGCGGGAGATCCGCTAGCCAGGGTATACGGGGGGGTCGTGGGGGGCGGACCCATCGCTCGCCGCAAGCCACCATGCCAGGAAAGGATGCTTGTACACTGATTGAATGAGTCTATATAAAGATGGAAAAAAATGAATAAAGGTATGAGAAATGTGTCAATGTGGAGATATGATGGAGTGTAGTGAAAGTGAAAAACTATGTGAATACGTGAAAAAAAGTTAAGGAAAGATGTTACATGAATAAATAATAAAGTGCTGACATGGTGAAAGTGAGTGTAATTTAAGGCATCTGCATATCAAATGCACATGAAGGAACATAACCATATATAAATGGTATATAAGTGAAAAAGAAGAAATAGAAGATTTAGGTGAATGAAGATAAACAAGTGTATGTGTGTGAAAATATAAATGTAAGTTTAAATGTATGTCGGTATGTGTGGATGTATGTGCATAAACAAATGTACAATGTGTGTGTATAAGGATCCAAAGAGTTGGCTAAATGTATGGCTGGGTTGAAAATATGACAGGGACAATGTCAAATGCCCCATTTACCTGAGCTTCCAGAGACTGAGAAAGCAGATGGTGTCACTCTGGAATGGTGGCCGGCAGAGAGAGAGCGGCGCGCCACCCACTGTTATATAGCCCCCCGGTCCTGGGCAGAACCCCGCCAACATCATGTGTTAACTCACAAATGCTGGGGTCCATCCAATCCCCTGCAAGGCGAGAGATGGAACCAGCGTGCCACGGTAGAGCGGCGTCAATCGACGCCGGATACCTGGCGCGCTGAACATGACGCCGAAGAGCCGAGATCCGCCCCCGTCAGGAAGGCGGGTGGGGGGAACGGAGCTGAGCTGATCGCAACCCCGGAAGTAGAGAGCAAGGACAGCGGGACACCACCAGACTCAACCCCAAAGGTCAAATCACACGGGATTCAGAGTAAAACTGATATGGGCACTAGGTGGAATGGGTAATATTGGAAGATTAAATAAAATAAAGAAACAAACAAATTGAAAAATAGTGAGAAAAATATATATGAAAAAAACCCCAATAAATGAATACTGGGCAAGGAAGGGGTAAAGAATAATAAAGTTGATATAAAAAAGGGAAGAATGGAGGGGAGTATGACAACGAATGTGTAACTGTAAATAATTAATCAAAAGAATACATTTAATTAGATTGTATGGGTTGGGGGAGGGTCTCGGAAGTAACGGGTGTTTTCCTGTTATGAAACTCCAATGTTAGAGTATGTTGCACTCTTAGAACTTTGATCTGATGCTTTAATTAGACTTTTTACATATAACATATTATGAGTCTAAAACCATATACATGTTTGCAGTATGTGTGTGGTCACCTGTACTTAGATCTTCCTGTAGCCCTCCCTCTTGTGATTGCATGAACCCAGCCATAGATGTGATATGTTTTCTATTCTGGCTGTTTTTTATTATTGTTAATGATATCTACAGAGTCCAATTTTCCCATTCTGCAGGGGATACAACAGTCTAGACAAGCTTAAAAATATTATCTGAACATCAATGTCCTACCGCAGATGAATCTGCATCAGAGCTATGTGCTTGGTAAAGGTGGTAATGTGGCGCTGATTGAAAAATATATAAAAACGATTAAAACACTAAATAAAATTGCATAATCCCATAAAACAAGTATTGTGGCACTATGTGCTTACTTCCCTTACTTCCCTGTCCTCCGGAGATGACCCATGGCCTATACCCAGAAAGGTGGTTTTAGCAATCCTCTGCTAATGGAAGAGGCTCAGAACCCTGGGCAATGTGTGCCAATCTCACAACTGCTCTAAATCAGCACTTTGACTCATACCCAAATCCCATCATGCAGTGTGCCCACCTCTTACGAGGTTGCTGCAGTGCCCACATTATTTTATGGGATCAAGAGGAGGCCCCTAGCTTAGAAATCCATGTTTGTATGCTGCCCTTTTCTAGGGACTGAGGCCTTTCTGGGCACACGCAGAAGCAATTTTAAGAACACAGTGGCATGTTGTTCTTCTACCTCTCCCTACTGCCTGTTTGTACTGCATGTACTAATGACCGGCACTTTAAGATGGCTGTTGCCTTCTCTTATATGTCCCAGAGCCGATATTGTCTCTTCTGGCTTCCATCACTTGTCAGAGGGTCATCTGTCATTCCGAGTTCATTGTCCCAGTGACCATATCCAAAGGACAGACAGAATAAACTTCCTACAGGAGATTTCTAGTCATTCCACAGAGCTTTGGGTTTCTACATAAATTTTGACATGAGATCCCTATGTACACCAGAAATGGTATCCTGTTTAGATCCTAAATCAGTGGTTTTCAACTTATGAGCTAAAGGGGGCCTCAAATGCAGCCCATGACATCACCAAACAGGCCATACATAATGTTCAATATTTGCAATGCTTGAGAGGACTGTCAGAAACTGCAGACCTAATGGAGGTAATGAGGGTTCCAGCAGGAACCCTCTCTGTGTTGGAGAGTATGGGCATGCTACATTTTTGGCTGAGGATATGTTGCAGAAGACCATATGAAATTGGGAACATGTTACATAAGACTAGTGGTGATCAATGCTATTACTCTAATCAATGTTCCCACTACAGACTACTGAGGCCCTAAATAAAAGTGGAATATTTAAAAGGTGACCGTTCAACGTCTTCTGAATAATCCCTTGGTGAATGGAGACAAACTATTTTTGGGAGATCTTGCTGGGTGACCCAATGTACACCTCCCGTTATAGCTAAAACAGGACTTTTGAATGGCACTGTCACAAAAACTATTTAAGTACCAGTATGTGTAGCCATCCTCATCCAGAAAAGGTTGACACTGCTTTGCTTAAGCTGCCTTACCACAAAAAATCCAGGCAACACTGTGAGGGTCAGTAAGGCTGGCCATGGATGGTTCGAATCCTGGCTGGTTCAGCAGGAACCGGCTGAGTTTTGAGCCATGTATGGGCTGGCTTAATGTACCAAGTTGATCAATCGATCAACTTGGGGGCAACCAGCCTACTGGATTTTGCATGCAATTATTGCTAGCGGCTTGTATAGTCCCAAGCAATAAAAACTGACTTCTTCTGGCGGGGAAGGCTTAATGGCATGAAAACCTGTATGCAAGGTGTGCCACAATTGTGTAGTAATAAGAGTTTTAATGGGTAAAGTAGAAGCCTCCTTTAAGTTGTGTAGTGGGTGGGGGTAGGGGGCACCCTGACTTTTACAAAGCTCTTGATGTACCAGGGTATGAAACTCACAAAGCGATTGTTCCTGTTTCCTTGCCAATAGTTTCCTAATCAAATCCCAACAATAGCGCTGATTAATTGGCACTAATACAAACGCGAGGAGCACATACGGCGGCGGTTCAGAGAGCCTGGGTGAAAAGCGAACAGCAGCTGCTGAATGACTCTCACACGGCACAATTCATCTCCTCTACAGCAATCCGACAATGAGAATTCATCCGAATATCCTGTGGAGAGCCGCGGACAGCACACCTTTCCGGCTTCTCAGACCAAAGTGGTACTGTGGTCCCTTTTTTCCCTGGACACTGCCAGTTACAGACAAGAGAAGGTGCAGGGTGAGGGTGACCAGCTGGATGGGTGGGTAGGGCACAATAATGTCCATGCACAGGTAACATTGTCGATAATTGTGTCCTGGATCCATTTGGGACACCTAAAATAACCCAGACGTGGCCCGATAAATTTATATTTTTGCATTCCAGGAAATTGATTGTAAAATTTAGAAGGAAGCTGGAACAGTCTGTATACAGGGCAACATTAAATGTTATGATTAAACCAATGTTAGACTAGACCTAAGCTGGGTATACACTAGTTTTAATTCAAAACTTTCTGTTTTAACAACGTTCGTTCGAACTACTAATTGTTAGTGGGGTGAAATTGACGTTTGCTTTCGACAGCAGTGGTGAGAAAATTCATAATAGCAGGATGGATTTTTCTTGAATGAATGAATTTCTAACAGTGTATGTGTTTTTTCTTCTGATAAAGTTCATGCGTTCCAAAATGATTTGTAAAAAGCTAACAATTAAAAAATTGCTACCAAATGACATCCGTCAAGCCATAGAATGTACTGACAATTTCTATACGAATGTCCAAAACAGCTTAGGCACAATGCATTGTGCAAAGTGCAGTAACCCATCACAGCAAATCAGCAAAGTCATTTGGTATAGCTGCCAATCAACTGCAGTACAGATCACTTTGGTCTGTGATGTTTCTCTCTGATGGATGGTGTGAAAACACGCATAGTGCATCATATGTGCATTTTACACATACAAGTGCATGCTTATTAAAGTGAAGTTTCCCTTTTCTTAGTTTTTTTTGTTGGAGGAGCATTTGGGCACAGAATAGAGCAGAGTGCATCAAACTGGAGAAATAATACTACTAATAATAATCATGGCATTCCAGGGCTTTACATTCATTTCAGTTGCATGTTGTCTGTGTTGTGGACAATCATTTATTTTTTTTATTTTTATAAAATCCTTTTTTTTTTTACCTATTTTCACCCTTTCTTATATCTCAGTACTGCTGATCTCCTGCACCTTTCTGCTGCAGTTGCTTCATGTCTGCATGCACTCCAGTGATGGGTGCATGGCATTACACAGGGCAGGTTTCCTCAAGGAGGTAACAGTGGACCATGCCTTAGTAGTGTGGGTTGAAATGGGCACTTGTAGTCTCTATCAAAGGCCTGTTTGTCAGGAAGACAACGCAGGAGCAGAATTAACAGACCTGTAGAATGCGTAGTCACCCTGTAACAGGAAGTGCATGAATAAGAACCTTCATGACAGGATCATCAGGGATTATTATAATGAAAGCTGTGGATTTAATAAAAGTGAAAATGACTTATTGACCCTTGGTAAAGCTTATATAAGATTTTACTGTTTGGGTTTACAGATACACTTACAAAATGTTCAAATTTAATATAAAGCACCCCCTATTTCCTCACTCCCATTGGACAGATGTGCAATTTTTCTGTGGTTGCCCGCCGTTAGAGGCTGTAAGGTTGGCTTGCGGTGGCTTCCGGTTTGATTAATATGGGCCAGCTGTGAGAGTGAATTATGCGCATCTGCTATAGAAGAGACAACACACAGTACTACGTAATGGGTAGAATTCTGCAGAATATAGGCCGACCAGCCTAGAACAGTGTACCAGATCCCGCCTCCTCTCCTCCCTCAGGCTGATACAAAGTCAGAGCCCTATGAAGGCTTTGCCTGCAGGTAGTTTGCGTTCAGCGTCACTGACACAGCGATCACAAGCCAGGAGGCTCCCCGGAGCTGTCTGACATTTGGACAAAGAAAATGGTATAAGGCAGCCCCCCCTATTTATATTCATATTTTTTTGCCTGTGGCAGCTTTTTTGTCTTTTATTATACCATCCACAAATCAGTGTACAGCTAATCTGACTGTACTCGGCATATAGGGCCTGTCACTACACTACTGTTGGGGGACCAGGTCTTTAGAATTTTTGTTAAAATTTATTTGACATATACTGTATATCGGGGGTTAGCAGCCTGTAGATCGTGATCTACCAGTAGATCTCGGACAGGTGACTGGTAGATCGCGGTCTGGGCTTGCTGACCCACTATTCCAGAGCATCAAACAGAGTGCAATGCAGAGGCACTATTTGTAAAATTGGAGCTGTAGTAGGGAGCAAGAGCTGCATAAGCTGATGCTTCCTCTGTGGTGCTGGCTCCTGTCCCATGCGATAAGAGATGCACTCCATTTCTTATTCTGGCTAGCGGTCTCCAGAGTGGTGCCAGCAGCATGAAAGAAGAGATCTTCAGGTTAGTGTGAAGTAATACACTGGGCATAATAGTATAGGGATGCTTTCACACTGATATGCTGTGGTTTACGCACACCGCCGGTACAGTGCAGTGTACCTGCAGCTTTCCTGCATTCAGGAGTTTTGGTGCCCCTTCAGAAAGTGCACCACACCTGCAGGATATAATGGAGGTCTATGGCAAAGGGCAAATGAAGTTTAAAGTGATTGTAAGGCTTTGTTTTTTTTATTTTCTTTAAATAACAAACATGCCATACTTACTCCACTGTGCAGTTCGTTTTGCACAGAGTGTCCCCGATCCTCGACTTCTGGGGTCCCCCGGCGGCGCTGGTAGCTCCCCTTTCCCGCATCGTATAACCCTCTAGGAGAAGCGCTCTCCTGGGGGTTACCTTGCGGGCACGCTCCCGAGTCCAGCATTTGCGTCCATAGACGCAGAATGCCGGACAAAGCCGCGCCCGCGTCATTGGATTTGATTGACAGCAGCCGGAGCCAATGGCTGCGCTGCTATCAATCTATCCAACCAAGAGCCGAGACAATGGGCAGAGGGATAGAGCGCATCTCCGGCAGGGGAATGCAGGACTCAGGTGAGTAAAACGGGGTGGCTAGGGGGCCAGCCGGTGACAAGTTTTTTCACCTTTAATGCATTAAGGTGAAAAAACATTAGGGTTTACAACCCCTTTTATATCAGGTGTGAGGAGGCGACACTATCCAACACTGCCTGGTGATCTTTGACTTCTCCCATGTTGTTCAGGTAGATCTCCATCTCTCGGCATCAGGGAATGCATTGGGTATCAGATATATGCTCCCAGAGCTCCCTTTAAAGGAGAAGTTCATGTTTTTGCAGGTAAAAAAAAATATTTTTGTTTTCTCAGGAACCTGCTGAGCATTGCACCCATGATCAGTGGATCTTGGGTGCAATGTCAGGCTCCTGTAGACACCTGCTACCGGTTTGTGTACCCTTACCTCTGTACAGGCTTTCTGTTTGAAAGCTGTAGAAAGTGTCAGTGAACTACGAGAGCGCTCATCGGCACCCTCCCAGTTCATTGAAAACTACGAGCCAACACAGATTCCCTTTAAATGACTTATGTGGCTATGTGGGTGGAACCCCGCACATCCATGCTGGGTGCGGGAACAGGTGCTGGAGCATGTTACACCCTATATATGTTGGTGTAACATGCTCCAAAGGCAACAGTGCATGCAAACGTCAACATGTTCCCGACGTAAAAACTGCTTCGCTTTGCAAACCACCTCCACTAACACCCATTTGTTTTCCCCAGTACAATATAGGTTAAGTGAAAGGGGCCAGGTAGGCCCATAATGTTTACAGACAGAGCTTGGTTCTAACAGTCGGCCTCATGAAGTGTTTATAAACAGCCAGTATCGATGGATAAATATGGAGGCATGACCTGTGCGCAGCACAGTGGGATCAGTAACAATTCTATTTGTCTGTGTTATCTGAAATGTTGTGCCGTGTTCGGGGCACACTGAGAATTAGGTATAATTACTCTTATTATTGTGGGGGAGATAACAACAAGCTTAATTACAGAATGGGCCAACCAGAGAAATGTGCTGCGTTCAAAGGAAATCCGTCATCTCTATTTCTTTTGTAGATGCATGTATGAATGTGACCACCTGTATATAGATACTCTTAATGTGTGTTTTGTTTTATAAATCTTGTTTGAAATGCTGTCTGTACATGGGGGCAACCTTATTTCTTTATTACATTTTCAGGTACTGCTTCTTGCTGAGTAGGATTGCACAGTGATTGTAATACTGTGTTCCTGTCATTGTAGTCTGTCAGCCTGCTCAAACGAACTGAAAAACTGTAAATTCTTAAAATTTTATTTCATCAGCTGTTATATGTACTATCAGGGAGGAGACCTCATTTTTTTCCCCTGCTGCAGTTCAATAACACTTACAGGGCATGTCCCTCCCCACCCCTACCCTTTGACCAAAGCAACAGATTGATCAGCTCCTCTCTCTATCACTCTGCTCTCTGCTCCTAGCAGCTGCACAACTGATTGGCTACTTGTGCTGCTTCTCTCCTCCCTAGTCTGAGCTCTGCTGTACAGGGACTGGAAAAGGTTGATACAAGGTCAAGTTTAGGTACTTGCACTGCTTATACTTTAAAAAAAAAAAAAATATATATATATATATATATATGTAGCAATACCTCCAGTTAAGCGGGCTGCTGATATAGTTTTGGGCCTGTAACACACTGCTGTCAACCCCCAGGAACTGGCTCTAACCTCCCTTGGCACAGCTAGCACAAATGGAATTGTGAAACCCGTTATGCTATAGGAATCACCACTCCACAATAAAGCACACACAATCAGTTAACATCAAGTTACCTGAGCTGACTGCTTCAGCTGGAATAGACAGTACGCCACACAACGTGTTTGCTTAACCACAAATACTTTTACTGAGTAGAAGATATAAGGTTAGACAATGGTACATTTACCTATGCAGAGCCCTGCAATATTAAATGTCAAGCAAATAAACAAGGACTATGTTCTAACAATTTTATACACACTGAATGTCTTTTAGTAAACTACGCTCGCAAGCTTCCCCCTCGTGGCCAATATGGCGCCCAAACAGTATCTCCCTGCTGAACAGCCAGGCCTGACTATTTCACACACAGTTATTCTGTTGAGAAGGATCTTCGCTAGCAATGGTGGTGCACTTTATAGGTTATTTGTAATCCAAAGGTACTAAGTGGTTAGTTACTCGGCATGCAGTAAGAAACTTGACTCCAGCTGCACAACACACTGTTTCTCTGGCGTGCAATGTAATACTCTGGTAACGGTGGGCCCTGACCAAGGGATGCTGGGCCTAAAAGATAGTCAATAAATCCTGAGCAAGTGCTCTCTCACCCGACCGGACCCATCCGTACAACTGACTTCCGTAGCTGGGGCTTCAGCACACCGTCTCACGACACCCGTAGTCTCTGATCCTCCCGACCATCCAAGGGGGATTGATGGATGACTCAACTCTGGGTTCTCCCGTGAAGATCAGCAAGCTCTTCGGATTCACTAGGCCCAAGCTCTTCGACCTAGTCCAGAGCAACAGGCCCCAACATAGGCTCCACTGGCTAGGAGGGCGGTGTCCAAAAAGACCCGCATGTTGCTCCTCCCTGCTTAAATAGTCCTTCCCCAGCAGACCTTGCGCCGGGCAATGCACCGTGGGTGTCCCGCTGCATACTGGGTATAGTAGTCTTTGTACTCATTAAAGTGACACCCCGCTACACATAGATATATAGATATATATATCTACATAATATACACACACACACACACACACACACAGTGAACATCAGGTTTACTATATGGACCATTTATGTAAGATCATCACAAAGCTTTTTATCAAGGATTTTGATAACTGACAGCGAGAGAATCCAACAAAGCTGCATGTGAAAAAAACAATATGGAACAGCACATCAAACGCCATTCCAACGTTCCCATGATAACCTAGGATTCCTACTCACTGAAAATACTCTTCAGTTTATCACTAATCGTTGGTAGTGTAAAGGAACAGATTATAGAGTGTCAGCTCTGCACAGTGCTCTGTCCCCTCGGACATTAAAAGAGTTTTATCATCTACCGTTATTGCGTGAACACGTACAGAAAGGGCAAGCCTGAAATTAAATTCTATTTGGGCAGCGGTAACCTTTGAAAAGGCTGAGATGGCAGGGAACGTATTTCTTCCTCTTCCGAGCGCTGCCACGATGTTTGATGGCGGGAAGGCATCCAAAGGGCACAGCGGGATAATAAATTCTCTGCCAGTCTCGCCCTCTGGCGCCCTTTGTGTGCCGAGGCTTCCGCTTAGTGTCAGTGACCTGCGAATCTTGTCGCGCGCAAAAATTGCAGAGGTCAGAGCCAGCGGTACAAGTGGACGGGACATATGACAGTGGAAATATCTCAGACACAGGAGAGTGAGATGGATGTGGCAGAGGCATATTTATAAGGTGAGGGGCACTTTGTGTAGTCAGTATGTGTTGGCACTAATATCCCGTCCTGGGGTGTATTTACAGAGAAATAATTGTGCTACGTTTTTCTATGTTGTTAAAGTGATGCTAGCATGAAAGGTTGTAAAAACGTATAAAATTGGATAGAAAAATGGGTTGTAGATACTAGAAAAGACTTTGAACAGGAATACAACTTTACAACTATTCATGAATAATCCATCCTTGAGCTCCAGTCAGTGACTTTGCCTAGGCTGAGATGATGTCATTAGTCTGCTGCAAGCAGGAGGATGCATTTTCTCAGTCACCCCTCCACTAGTGATTAGACTGCAACATTGTAACTTTGCATCACGTTACATACAAGATGAAAAGCTGCAGCAGAGGCTGAGATGAGTTTTTAAACAAAGTAGGGGAAACCCAGACAGATTAGAGTAGGGTGTTCTAGATGATTGGAGAGGCTCTGGAGGACAAAATGGAAAGAGGTGACAAGGGGACTAGAGAGCAGGAGGTCTTGGGAGGAGCAAAGTAGTTGGTTTGATATGTTGAGATGAGGTTGGTGTGAATGGCTTTGTAGGTGGTTGTTAATATTTAAAATGTTGTTTGTTGGGTGTGATCAGAAGTCAGTGTGGGGAATGGCAGTGAGGGCTGGCAGACCCTGAACGTTTGGTAAGGTGGATGAGTTTGGCAGCAGCATTCAGGATAGACTGAAGGGGAGGTAGCCTGTGTAGAGGTAGGCCAATGAGGAGGTTGTTTCAGTCGAGGATAGAGGTAACCAGTGAGTGAATTAGTAGCTTGGTGTGTGTGTGTGTGTGTGTGTCGGTTAAAAAGGGAAGATTTTTGAACACCATAAACTGCACAGGCACCTGAATTTACGAGATTGTGGCATCTCTGAGCCAGCATTTCAGTCCAGGAAGGAGATAGTGACCCTGGATGATGGCTGAAAAGAGATCGTACCATCTTTCTGGAAATAAAAAGGAGATTGGGCTTATTATAAGAGTAGTTCTAAGATCCTTGTGAGCGATAATTAATGAAAGTGTTTCTCACTATGTAAGGTACTAAGGGCAACATTATCATTCTTGTGGGAGAAATGATGGCCAGTTGGGGGGTTGGATGGCCATTATTGTTAGTGATGTATGTGGTACCAGGCATCAGTGTCAGGTTCTATGGTTCCCATATCAGCAGTCCTTTTCCATTGTGCTCAGTAGAGTAAATGTGAAATCTTGCTGCTGTCAAATTTCCCTATCATTGCTCTTTTCAATGTATAACATGATTAAACTTATCGCACACGGGCCACATTTAAGCCTACACACAGCCTGTGTTGAGACACTATGCTCGCCATCTTGATCAGCTCGGTGTGCGTGTGCACCTTCCCCATGTGCAGACAGAATTCGGGGTGTCCTCCCTGTTCTCCACAGTGTTCCGGCAGCACTTTTGGAACTGATCATAATGGATTTTTCCAGCTGGACGATTATTGGACTATCAGAGCCAAATTCGGAGCATTAATGAGGCAGAAGAGCCAGAGATTGTTGATTACTGGGTACATCCTTGCAATTAAACCATTTATTATGTTCAGTTAATTTATGTTTATTTAAAGTCCTGTACAGCAGGCTGTAGAAATAAGAGTGAAGGAAGACTGGTCAAAAATTCACTTTAAGTGCTTTTTCGGCACTGCGTCTGAATTATGTTGGTTTCCAGGGGTGGTCATAGTCCCAGCGTATAAAAGTTTGTCCTTGGAAATATCTCAGGATTGGCATTAAAACCCTTTGCAGGGAAATATGTTAATTTTGCAGTTGGTTAACACAGATATTTCAGAACCATTCAGCACCATATCACAGGAAAGGGTCAATTGTGTGCTAGGCTTTCAAATGACAAAACTGGCTGCCTATGGTCAGATTTTGGTCTGTCATCTAATCAAAACTTCTAATTGGATATGATTGGATGATTTAGGTCACCCTTCGACTATGAGGTTCTCTGTAAATTAAACCCCATCTTCATCCAAAGGAAGAAATTGGGAACATTACCTTTCAGGTCATTGGATAGCTCTGTGATCACTAGATAATCAGAGAGACATAGTAACCCAAAAATTATCATTTGTGGATTGCTTAATTGTTACTTAAAATCAAACCTTTATTTGACCCTCCTCCTTTCCGGCTGCCCATTCTTTATGACGTACCTTCCTCCCCACTCTAGATCCCCCACTCACTGCGACATGCCCTCCTCCTTACCTCCAGACCACCCAATCTCTGCGACACGCCCTCCTCCTTTCCGCTCCAGACTGCCCACCTTCAGACACTCTCTTCTAAGGCTTCCAGATCTGCCACAATTTCTCTGAACTGCCCATACTCTGCAACACTCACACCAGACTGCCCACACTTAGACACCCTCTTTCTCCCTTCAGATCACCCACTCTCTGCAACACTCCCTCCCTTATCTTGCCAAATTCCCTCCTCCTCCTTCCAGACTGCCCACACCCTGCAATACTTCCTCCCTTCAGATCGCCCACTCTCTGCGACACTCCCTCTTTTTTCACTCCCACATTGTGCAACATTCTCTCCTCCTCCCTCCAGACCTCCCACTGGACCCACTCACTGTTTCGTTAGAATAACAGCGGCTCTAGGCAGGAAACATAGCAGATTTAGCTAGTGAGCATTGCATCATGGGACTTGTGGTTCTGCACACGGATGCACAAACCACCAGTTAGCTGTGGAAATGAGTGGCGGCCCTGTGCTCAGTGCTGCATTAAAATCAGACCAAAATGCAAGTCCTGTTAAATGCTGAAAACTTTTGCCCCTTGCCTATGTATACACAGTCTACTGCTGTACAATTTTCAGTAGTAGACTTTAATTGGACTTCTAAATAAAAACAAAAGCATTAAAGTGTATCTAAACCCAATGACAAAATGCATTATATTGCAACTTTACAGTCCATAGATCTGGTGACTGCATTAATTTTCTTTTCATCTGTTATTTTCAGCTGGTGATCCAGCCAGTAACACTTATTATCCTAGGGTGACAAGCACTTACTGTGCTGTATCTACGGGGAACAGCATTGTAGGTCAGAACTACAGAATATCTCCCCCTCTCCTCTATCAGTGTAACTGATAACGGTCAACATAGGCAGAGAGTGCAGAAAGTTAGCAGTTCACCAGATTTTTGTCAGGATCAACAGGTATTTTTGTATTTCTAAAGAATATATAGCAAAATACATTCAATAGTGTATTTAATAGAGCAAAAGACAGGAATCAGAAACTGTGACTCCAGTAAAGACCAGACATAGTGATGGATGGTGATCTGGTCACAAGCAGCAGACCTCCCACACAAGGGAGTTTCTAAAATAAACTATTGTTAACCAGTCAATTGTTTGATCCATGATTAGGTACATTTGCTTAACTGGTAAGGTGACATGTAGGGCTTGTTCACACCACACTGCACTGCATTCCACTGTTCACTAAACTCCATTTTAAATGCTTTTTAGTGTGCTTTTATCGTTTTTTTTTTTTTTTTTTTTGTTTTTTTCACTGTTTCCTCTTACATGTCTCCATACTTGTTTAACATGCGTTGTAACGCGTTTTAGTGCACTGCAAAAAAAAAAATGTAGGATGTCTACAGTTTTCTAACTCAAAGCTTTGGTGTGAACTGGGCACCTAGATAACAATAGTATTTGCTGTGTCCTTGCATTGAGCCTGCATTGATCAACTTAGATCAACACAGCAGGTGTGAGCAAGCCTATAATGTATATTTTGTAAGCCATTACAGGGAAATCTGTGCTTAAACTGCACAAGACCAGGATAAAGACCAAGACATCTTAATTTTATAGCGAAGATTTATCCACCATCTATAGGCGGTGTGTGACATCTCCCTCTAGTAGTGGTGAATGTATACATTTATTGATGATTAGGCTGTAACTGTGCCGATAAATCCCGGCCCAGTTTGCACGCTGAGCTGCGTTCGGTGATGGATAACCTCGGATCAGGAATGAACTCTCTTGTCGTCCTCTTCGGTAATGATCAGACACTCCAGCACGACATGAAGAGGGTCAATCAAACGGGTCGTACATCATATGGAGAGGCAGATGCTGCAACATATTGTGATAGATTAGAGCGCACGGCACAGAGATGGCATCACGGAGAGGAGGGAATGGGGGGAGGCCGCGGGGAGATGAATGATCACACAGCATTTCGGCTGCTGCGGTCAGACATGGATGTCAAAGCGTCATTTAACTCCAAACTCCAATGGATTTTGTAGTGCAGTGAATAACCAATAATGTAATATACAGAGTTAACACATAATTATAGTGTGAGCCACAAAGGAGGAAAATATCAGAACAAAATAATATCAGAACCAAATAATAATATTTGATATTTTTTTGCTATAGCTTTGACATATTCCACAGTGCTGTACAGAGAACACTGAGCCAGTTACATTGGTCTCGGCACAAGAGGAGCTGACATTCTAATTTCTCCCTACAGTAGCATGCAAATATTTAAGCATTTTTATAGAGATCCAGAAATGACAAATGCATGTAGTAAGTCTAATCTAGGTAGAAGACTGTTGTTGTTCTACTTCTACGAAGATTCTTCCCAAAAATAGGAAACATATTCTAGGCTCCATTTAGTTGGTGTCCTTGGTGTAAATTGAACTCAGAACAGCAAGATGGGATAACTGGATAGTTTGCTGTTGTCTGTGACCAGGAAGTGCTACATGCTACATTAATAGAGAAGTATAGAATTAAAAAAATAAAAATACATTTATGCCCACATTTTATACATTTATACCCACCTAGGTGGATGCAGCATTTGTCCCCCGCTGGCTCTGCAGTGAGAACGGAGCGTTCAAACACCGCTGATCATTAAGTTCTTCCCTCCGATTTGTGCAGAGAGCCGTGACTGTCAGTCATCGGCTCTTGGGTTTGCCCCTCCGGAGCTCACTGGAGCACTGGGCTGTGGAGAGAGAGGGAGCGGCTTGCTCAGGCTCTTAGCAGATCGATAAGAGACTGAGGCTGGTCCAGGCATCTGGGTAGATTCCGACTATGTCTTTGCAGAGCCCGGACCAGCTGAGTGACATCAGAAGACTTTAGCCAGGTATTGGCTGAAAACGGGTCACAGGAGTGCAGGACAGACTGCAGTCCTGTGGCCTACAGGAGAAGTACAGCCAAAATAGCTTTTCTCCATACTTCTTCTTTAACCAATAGATTTGCTGTTCAGATGACTCGGGGTATGCTGGACCATTGATTAGCATGTATAGATAGTGGGATTCTCTCTCCCTGGACACATAGGAGGTGTGCAGCATCCCAAGGTCAATCCTCAGTGCACTTCAAGGCAAAAAAAAGTGATGGAATTCTGGTTCTCAGCTCTGTGAAGGACTGTAAAGCGCAGCATTTTTAGCAGGCCTGAACCCTCTCTATACATATTGCACATCTGGTGAAATATCTGCCTGTCATTTTTCATGCTCCAATGTTAGGTCTGGGCTTGGGTTCCTGCTCTCACTTTTTGTTCCTTTTAACAGCAAAGTTTTTATTCCAAATTCTTAAAGTACAGTAATTACTCCCGAGTTTGACTTTTGTTGGAACGTCCGTTTTGAAATGTTACCCCCCCCCCCCCCCCCCAATCCCTGTTCTTTCACACGCGCTTGGAGCGCTGAATTAATATTTGGGAGCACGTCAAAAAGTTGTCACATATTTTCAAGTAGGGTTCTTCTAAAAATACTCACAGCTGTGTTTAGTTTAGTATTAAAAAGTCGCCCACGTCCTCTCTCCGCCTCGCGAGAAACTCTTCGGAGTCTCTGAGCAAACATTACCTCATGAAGAGCTCTGAAACGACTGGAGGTGTTTGAGCAGCTACACGGAGATCGGCTGTTTATCGGAAGAAACGGCAAGCCTTTATGAAACTATTTTTAAGATGTAATTTGCTGAGTAATTACTTCCAAATGTATCGTATTTAATGCAGCGCGACTCTCTGGGGATTATTTATTATGATCCGCAAAGTAACTGCTTTTTGTTTTCGAGCTATCCGCCCCATGGGCCCTAAATCTGTCCTGTTTCCATATCCAGTTTTTAAAAGCTCAGAAGCCCCCCTCAAGTTTTGCACTAGGACCCTGTAGCTTTTTGTGACACCTTTTATGTTGCTCGTAACGTAATAAGAGAGTAAAAATCTATGGAACGATGGCAGATTCTGAAATGCTCACAAAATTTATTTCTGACTTTTCATTTCTGACATCTCTCACTGAACCTTTTCAGTAATCGGCCCAAATGAATACATTTAGCTTCTTCACTGCCGCAAAGCTGGAAAGTGGAACTTTAACAGTGACAATCTGCGAGTTGTCGGAGAGCATACAATCACTCCGATGTGAACACAGCACATTAAGTGAGGTGGCATTCACCGGCGAGGCCTTGCCTGTGCTTGTTTCACTCACAATTTGTCCTCCCTGCGAGCGCCATTAGCCAACCCAAAGTCTGCCATGCCTGATGAGGAGGCCGCAGTCTTCTCTTGTCATATTGTGTTAGCAGAACGAGACAAAAGAGGAGCGGATCGCCTTGGAACCTCCCAGAATCCTGCACATTTACTTTTACGCTTTCAGGCAAGATTATGGACTCTGGCGCAATCGAAGTGTCCCTTTTTTTTTACTTTTTTTTTATTTTCCAAACCACATCTCTCCTTTGTTGCTCTCTCCTCTTGCATCACTGCCGACCTGCCTACAAGGCACAAATGTCACATCTGCTCATTGTCTTGACTCTTGAGGAGAAAGGCTGGTCTCTGAGAATCTACTGCCATTGTGGTGTCGCCATTTCTGCCGCAGTGCTTACATTCAGGTCAGAGATAGGGGACATAATAATACAAAACAAACACTAAACTGATGATTACATGGTGCAAAATCTCCATTGCTTTAAAAAGTTGGGATTAACATTTTGTTCTACTTAGAATTTTTTATTTTTTTTTGTTTTTAGCATCTCCAAAGCTGGAAAGATTAAGATGAAGTCATGTTTTTATTGATAGAGACGTCACATTAAAGAATACCATTAATATATGCGAAATTGTGTTGGGACAATTTAGCAGAATTATTTAAGTCAATGGGGAAAGCAAATAAAAGTGGTTATATTAATGTTGAACACTACACGGAAATAAAGGACACAAATAATGCAGCTGTTTATACATTTATACATCTGTCATTTTTAATGCAATTAGTGTAAGTGCTTAAATTGACCTGTTATCGGATTCTTGCAGCCCCTGTACAGCAGAACTTAGGCTAGGAGAAAGGAAAGCAGCACACAGAGCCAATCAGACTTGTTGCAGTGCTAAAAAGGGACATGCTGTTAGGAGGAACGAGGAGCTTGACAGAAAAATTAGCTCATTGATCTGCTGCTTCTCTATTCACTGTACAATCGCAGGCTGGGGGAGATGTAAGAACTGTAAGTGTTGGTGAACTGCAGCAGAGAAAAATCAAATCTCGTTCCCTGTCAGCCTGAGTTCTTTGTGGCAGAGCTGTGTAAATATTGGGACTGAATTGGCTGAAATATAAATCCTTTTGCAGGTAAAACCGCTCTCATATAGGTACAATATTTCATCTGTGCACCTAGCTGCTTGTTTGCATTTCAGCTGTAAAGCTTTAAAAAAAAGCACAAGAGAGATGTCTGTTCTTATTGATCCAGGTCACGGTATAGCTAGTAGTCACATTCAGCTGGACTTATTCTGTAATGTTGAAGACAGGATTGGTGTCAAAGACACCGCATAGGTGTTAATTGTTCGATTCACATGGCTTGACACTAAGTTTGGGATAATGGAACTAGAACAGGGTGGTTCCACAACTTTCACATTTCCCATCCTGTTCTTAGACGGTCAACATCTGCCTCGACACATTCCATGGTGATTGGATTATTAAGGTGTCTGTTCTGCCTGTGTGGATATAAATGATGGGGTATCTTCCTGACACTCATTAGAACTGAAGTGGGTTGGAAAAGCTACATAACATCTTTAACATTACAGAGCAAGTCCAGTTGAATGTGACTAACTGCTGCTAGGGACAAGAGAAATGGTACTGTGCAGTGTCTGTACATGTCATATGGCGATTGTACTCACATCTGTACAGACCAGACCTAACTGAACATAGCCAAATATTTTATGGCTTCCTTTTCCCTTTCCAGGCAGACTGTCTCGGAGCTCCCTTGTCTCTCCTTGTGGGGGGATTGAATGGAGCTCTGACCATTGTAATCGGCTCAGTGTCCCCTAACAGACTGAAGATGTCATCCTGCTCATGTGACGTTTGTCATTTCACCCCCTGAGATATGAATTGCAGAAATGAAGGTGACAGCGCCTGTCTTTCAGTGTACTAAATACATTCTTGCCAGGAGTGAAGGGTCCCACAGCCACTGGACAGATGCTTCTGAATGATGCATATCCTCATCTCTCTTACTCTCTTTTTCTCTTTTGCAGCAACTGTATGCCGCTCAGCTGGCTGCCATGCAAGTCTCCCCGGGGAACAAAATGTCTGGTGTGCCACAGGGGCACCTCGGTGCTGTGTCTCCGTCGAATATCCATACCGAAAAGTGCACAAGCAGCCCACCACCCAAACCTAAGGTAACACGCCTGTTGTAAAGGAGATCTCCACCAGCACACAAATCGCTTCTAATTGCTGCTTGTACCATAGCTCTCTATGGTAGATGCAGATATCTATACTCGCTATTTGAGGATTTTTTTACATGCTGTGATTTTTGCAAATTGTCAGTGAATACAGACACCTCCATGTATCATAGAAACAAATAATTTCATTACAGACCTCTATCAGGGAATGCCAAACCTAGTGCCCAATCAGGACTTCATTGGAGTTTATCAAGGACTATTCTATTTCTGTAGGGGGAATCTCTGCAGTATTCAAGGGCTGGACACACAAAGTACTGTGGGAATTCATAACATTGTAAACTTTTTTTTTTTACATATATATAATAGTTTTTAGCCAGATTCAGCTGTAGAACTAAGGTTCCAGTCTATGAAGAGCAAAATCCTTCTCATACTTTAGTGTGGCTGTAATGACCGAGTGTGGGCTGGAACCAGGGAACGCACTGGCTGCATTTCTTTCTCGTACATCACGGGACACAGAGCGGCATAGTCATTACTATGTGGGTTATATAGATACCTTCAGGTGCTGGCACTGGCAACTTCCAAAACCGGAAGTACCCTCCCCTATATAAGCCCCTCCCATCCGGGAGCACCTCAGTTTTTTGCCAGTGTCTAAGGTGTTGGCCAAGAAGTAACATGTGTTTTTCACTGAGCTTGCGTACAGGTTCTTTTGGGCCTCAGTAAGCTATTCCGGATCCGACCAAAAAAGCTTCATAGCTAAACGGTCGGTACCCGGGCCTTGCAAGAGAAGAGCAAGGTTTTGCCTGTAATGCCTCTCTTAGGAGGGCTGGACCCTGGGATCCAGAGCTCTGGTCATACCCACGACCAAGATGTTTTCTGTGCAGGGTGCTATACAGGTCCAGGGGAGTGGAATCCTTGGGAACCCGGTCCCTGAAGGTTTAATTACAATGCCTGCCGTGATAGGTGAAGTTTGGGCTTCTGTGGACCAAACAGAGTCCTGCGGCGAGGAAAAGGTAAGTGGGGGCCCTCGGGAACTTGGTTCTATTGAGGGACCCCCAAGCCTATTTTGTCTTTCTGCCTGTTACCTAAGGTATTCCCGCTAATATTCTGTGTATGCCCGTTACTACTGAGAAAATGTAAAAATTTTAATAGTAGGCAAGAAAAAATAAAATAAAAAAATGTAAGACCGCGGTACCTGTGTTAGACACTAGAGGCCGCTATGGTTCTTTTTCTTGTAATGTGGATTTTTTTCTTCCAAAATCAAATCCAGGCAGTTGGTAAGTTCTCTGCTGGGAAGCTGTCTCCTCTGCCCTGTTGCTGCGCTCATCCATCCCCGGGCCCTGCGGCAGGGACCCTGGCTCCCATCTAGCTCCTTATTTTTTTCAAAAAAGGCGCACGTGCCCGCGCGCGTGCGCGAGCACGCACCTCTATATATAGAGGCGATCTGGAAAAAGGGGCAGGGCGGGTGGATGACGCTCGGTGTGCGCCGCGGCGCTACTGCGCATGTGCGGGCGTCCAGCGTGTTTTAAAGCACAATCATAGCTGGCTATTGAAGTGCACAGACAGAGCTAGCAACAGTATAAAGGCACACAGAGGCGGTTGATGCAGGCATCCCCTAGAAAGGCACTTTAGTAGACACCAACTGTTATATAGCAGCAATTGTGCTAGACTATTCTCAGTAAAAGTGGTGTATTACGGCTGGAATACCTCAGCTTTAGGCTTAGGAATATGCCGTCCAGAAGCTCCGGAACTGAATCTTCCAGGAAGCGAAGGGGGTCTCATCGGGCTCTGAGGATCTTGGGCATGCTTCTGCTGCACCAGTCTCCCCTGAAGTTCAGAGGTAAGTGACCGTAGAGACCCCGCAGGGGTACTTGGTACTGTGGCTGTCCTCAGTTCACCTGCTCCTGTGTATGTAACAGAGGAGGTTTTTTCCTCAGCTCTGGGAGGATTAGAGAGAGATTGTCAACATTGATCGCTGCCTCCCTGTCAGGGAAAGCACGCCCGATCTCCGTCTCCTCCTTCAGAGTGCCTGTTAGCAGAGCAACAGTCCCATACAGGGATCGACCTGCCTGAAGGGGATCAGGATGAGGTTGATTCTGTTATAGAGGAATCAACAGTGGAGGAACCTTTTCTCAGCATCTCAAGCTGAAAGATTATGGGTTCAGTCTCTGACTAACATGGTCCGATCAGCATTTAAAAATGCACCTTGCGGAACCATCAACCACTACTGTATCCTCGTTGGGGTCGCTAGAAGCCCCCAGACTGTCTGTTCTTTTCCACTTCACCCTTTACTGAAAGGGCTCATTTACCAGGATTGGGAACATCCTGAGGAAATATTTATTCCCCCCAAGAGATTTCCGGTGGTCTATCCCATGGAGGATAAGTTCATCAAAAAATGGAAGGTCCCTACAGTGGACGCAGCCATCTCTTGTGTGTATAAATCACTGACATGTCCAGTGGATAATGTCCAAATGTTCAAGAACCCAATAGATAAAAGATTGGAGTCCTTATGAAAATCTGCTTCTTTCTACAGCAAGCTTGGTGACACAACCAGCAGTGGGGGCTGCTAAGCAGTGAAGGATCAGTTGAAACAGGTCTTGAGGGACTTGACAGATCAGCAGGCCCTTGCCCTAGCTGATCTACCTAGAGCCTTAGGCTTTGCGGTTGACGCCATAAAGGATTCAATCCATCAGGCCTCCCGCTTACGCTGTCTGTAGTACATATGCGTAGGCTTCTATGGCTCAAAAACTGGTCTGCTGAAGCTCCCTGTAAAGAATGGCTGGTTAGCGTCCCATTTCATGGTGAACGCTTATTCAGGGAAGACCTGGACAAATGTATCCAGAAAATTTCCAGCGGTAAAAATACACTCTTGCCGGTTAAAAACAGAGTTAGAGGTCCCTCTTTAAGAGGCCTGCTTCTCCAGTCCCTGGGGCATCGGCTGTGTAACAGTTCCGACGGCCTCCTCGGTCAATTCCCGGGGGTAAAAAACAGGGACAATCGCAGGGTAATGAGAAACCCTGGGTCAGGGGAGGTACAAAACCTCCCCCAAAGTTAAATTCATTGAAGGGTTGCCCCCACTCAGTCGGGTGGGGGGAGGACTCCAGTTGTTCGCAAGAGACCTGGCGGGACACGATCAAAACAGATAGGTGCTCTCCGCAGTATGTTTAGGATACAGATTGGAGTTAAAAGACTCTCCTCCTTCCCATTTTTGAGGTCAAACGTGCCAAGGGATCCCCCGAAGAGAGAGAGTCCCTCCTGTTGGCACTAGAACAACTATTGCTCCAAGGAGTAATTATGGAGGTTCCCCTGGAAGAATGGGGGTTCGGGTTTTACTCAAACCTCTTTACAGTCCCGAAGCAAACGGGGACGGGAGGCCCATATTAATTCTAAAAGGGCTAAACAAATTCCTGTATATCAGGACTTTCCGATGGAGTCGATCCGATCGGTGGCCACTGCCCTACAAGGGGAGGATTGGTTAGCCGCGATCGACATCAAAGATGCTTATTTGCACATTCCCATCTTTCCAGTCCACCAAAAATTTCTACGCTTTGCAGTAGAAGGGCGCCATTTTCAGTTCAGAGCCTTACCCTTCGGTCTGGCCACAGCACCACGAGTGTTTACAAAAATTCTGGCCCTTTATTGGCCAATCTAAGAACACAAGGTGTAATGATAATGGCATATCTAGATGACTTGTTGCTGATAGACCACTCAGTGAAAAAACTAGACGTGGTCGTTCACAAGACAATCAAGTATCTGGAATCTCACGGTTGGATTATCAACCGAGACAAGTCAGCCCTAAAAACCAGTCAAAAGTCTGGAATACTTGGGGCTAAGGTTGGATTCAGGCCAGAGAAAAATATTCTTGCCTCGAGGAAAGGTGTTGTCTTTGAAAGATTTGATCCACTTAGTGGGTACAAAAAAGACAGCCGTCCATACGCCTGTGCATGAGGCTGCTGGGAAAAATGGTGGCATCATTCGAAGCAGTACCCTACGGTCAATTCCATTCAAGGAATTTGCAAGGGGCCATACTGTCAGCCTGGAACAAAAAAGTTCAGGCCCTAGACTTACAATGTCCTTGTCCCCTTCCGTTCGCAAGAGCCTCCGTTGGTGGTTGGTTGCCCAGAATCTGGAAAAAGGGAAATCCTTCAGTCCGATTTCTTGGAAGGTGGTCACTACAGATGCCAGCCTTATAGGCTGGGGAGCAGTACTGGAGCAATGGTCTCTCCAGGGCAGATGGTCGGATGCAGAAAAGGCCCTGCCCATCAATCTCTTAGAGATACGAGCAGCCCGGTATGCCCTAGTAGCATGGACATCCAAACTCCAAGGGTCCCCTGTCAGAATTCAATCGGACAATGCCACGGCAGTGGCATATATCAATCATCAGGGTGGCACCAGGAGTCGTGCAGCCCAGAGGGAAGTAAATTGCATCCTGAAATGGGCAGAAAGATATGTCCCAGCCATATCTGCGGTATTCATTCCAGGAGTGGAGAATTGGAAGGCGGACTTTCTAAGTCGCCAACAATTATGCCCAGGGGAATGGTCCCTTCATCCCGAGGTTTTCCGGACAATATGTCAGCGGTGGGGAACACCGGATGTAGATCTGCTAGCATCCAGATTCAACGCAAAAGTGGACAGGTTTGTCTCTTGGACAAGGGATCCCCTAGCTTGCGGCTCGGATGCCCTAGTGTTCCCTTGGGATCAGTTCAAGCTGATATATGCATTCCCACCGCCACAATTGTTACCTCGATTACTCCGCAGAATCAGGGTAGAAAAAAAACCAGTGATTCTGGTGGCTCCAGCGTGGCCCCGAAGAGCATGGTACGCGGAGATTGTAAAGATGTCTGTGGGGAGTCCTTGGACGCTCCCACATCGTCCGGACCTGCTTTCGCAAGGACCGATATACCACCCTTCCTTACCAGCCCTAGGTTTGACGGCCTGGCTATTGAAGCCCACATTCTAAAAAAGAGAGGGCTCTCTAATTCTGTGGTATCTACCATGATCAATGCCAGGAAGCCGGTATCCAGGCAGATCTACTATAGAATCTGGAAGGCGTACATCGCCTGGTGTGAGGCCAAGAAATGGCATCCACGTAAATACGTAATAGGTAGGATTCTGGACTTCCTACAATGGGCTGTAGATAGGAAGCTTGCCTTGAGTACTATCAAGGGTCAGATTTCGGCCTTGTCAATATTTTTTCAAAGGCCCTTGGCTTCGCATTCACTAGTCAAAGCCTTTATACAAGGAGTGATGCGTATTAGCCCTCCGGTTAATATTCCCATATGTCCATGGGACTTAAACCTGGTTCTGTCGGTTCTACAGAAACAACCATTTGAACCATTACAGCATATTTCCCTGGTTCTTCTCACCAGGAAATTGATTTTTCTAGTAGCCATTTGTTCGGCTAAAAGAGTGTCGGAATTAGCCGCTATGTCCTGTAGGGAGCCATATCTGGTTATCCATAAGGACAGAGTAGTGTTACGTCCTCATCCAGCCTTTCTTCCTAAGGTGGTATCGAGGTTTCATTTGAACCAAGATGTGGTTCTTCCTTCTTTTTTCCCCAAACCTAGTTCGGTAGAGGAAAAGTTATTGCATTCTTTGGATGTAGTAAGAGCAGTTAAAGCTTATCTAAAAGCCACTGCTCAGATTCGCAGAACGGATACTTTGTTTATTCTGCCGGAAGGCCCCAGAAAGGGTCAGGCAGCGTCAAAATCTACTTTAGCCAAGTGGATTCGACAGGTCATAATGCAAGCCTATGGCTTGAGAAGGAGACCGCCTCCGTTCAAAGTTAGGGCGCACTCCACGAGAGCAGTTGGAACTTCATGGGCAGTGCATCACCAGGCCTCCCTGGCTCAAATCTGTAAGGCTGCAACATGGTCTTCAGTACACACGTTTTACTAGGTTCTACCAGGTGGACGTTAGAAGTCAGGAGGATGTCGCCTTTGGGCGCAGTGTGTTGCAGGCCGCAAAAGATCCTCATGTCTGATAGCGCTCAGCTTATGTATGGTGTATCCCCCCCCCTCATTGGGCATTGCTTTAGGACATCCCACATAGTAATGACTATGCCGCTCTGTGTCCCGTGATGTACGAGAAAGAAAATAGGATTTTTAGAACAGCTTACCTGTAAAATCCTTTTCTTGGAGTACATCACGGGACACAGAGCTCCCACCCCTCTTTGGGGACACTTATTGCTTTGCTACAAAACTGAGGTGCTCCCGGATGGGAGTTGCTTATATAGGGGAGGGTACTTCCGGTTTTGGAAGTTGCCAGTGCCAGCACCTGAAGGTATCTATATAACCCACATAGTAATGACTATGCCGCTCTGTGTCCCGTGATGTACTCCAAGAAAAGGATTTTACAGGTAAGCTGTTATAAAAATCCTATTTTTCAGCTTTTAGAGCAGGGATCCTAAAACTATGGCCCTCCCTACACAAATTGTAGTGTGGGAATTGTAGTTCCTGAACAACTGGAGGGCCATAGTTTGGAGACCCCTGTTTTAGGCTGGGTTCACACTGGAGAATGCAGCGGCTCGCAGCAGAAGTCCAGTGCGTCTCCATTCACTGTTTCAGGTCCGATTTCAGCCCGGGCTGAACTCGGACCTGAAATGGAAAAAAAGACGCACAGGGTTCCTGTGCAATTCGCACCAGAGCTGCTGCAGAGATGTGTGAACCGACTCCATAGAGAGCCGATTACAATGTCCTGCTATGCGAAGAAACCCTGCATCCAATTCGCACTAATGTAAACCCAGCTTTACAGCAATCAGGTACAGAAGGTAAAACACCAGAATGATATTTGGAGATTGTGAGCTGTCTAGGCTGCATCTCCAGGATCTGTCTGTTTGTCTGCAGTGTTTTTTAAATGTTAATTTGGGGTTTCATTAACTTTAAAGTCAGGAATAAAGGGCTGACCTGACCTAAAACAAAAAACTTGCAAATTGCACAAAAAATGTCTAATAGAATTCAGGTCAGGATAGACGGGAGCTTCTCTGAAAAGGCCCTGAAATGTTTCCTCGTCATGCCTATGTGACATGCTGTTTTCAATCTGTGGTGTGCCAGTAGGAGGCTTAGAGTGAACGAGACACAGGCACAGATAATGCCTGCAAATGATAGACCGCCGCTGACCTCCGAGCGCAGCCTGGAAATCCGACACATTGATTTGACTCTGCCGCCCCGCTGAGAGATCCAGCAGAGTTCACTTGTAATAAAAGAACAAGATTGTCTCATAATGCTGATGGCGGCTGACAGACGCGCCACTTTACATGTCCTCCGCCACGGATGAGAGACAAGCCCGAGGACAGGAATTAGAGAGAGGTCACCTGACCAACCTGCGATAACTTGCCCACCGTGCACGGCAAACTCCCAGAACACTTCTGACTCCAACTTAAAAAAAAATCTGCAAGATACTACAGGGAGTATCCACATGACTTTTTGTTCAGTGGATTTACCTGGTAACAAAACTTTGCATCTGGTACCAACACAGTTATCTGTACAAAGTTATTTGTAACCGATTTAATAATGTAAAAATGGCTGGCTGTTGGTTATGTATGAATTTCATCCAGTAATGCTGAAAGGAGGTGAGCGATGTGAAGGCAACTGGTCGGTTTGTCCACTGAAGTTGGCAGTTAGTCAAGCAAGCCTAATTTAACATGTTCTTCCAAAAGTAATTTCCAATCTTTTGTAATCTATAGCCTTCAATACAATTAAAACCCTGATGATCCTGCCGTCCTTGGTCAGGCACTTCCTTTTATTTGTTGACAACAATCATCCCTTTCTCCCAACTGTCCTTCCTTGTTGTCATCCTGTCACATGTTGACCTAATGGAGACTACAAGCAACACATTGCACAGTCCTGGTACCACCGTTGTCACTATTTAAAAGCTGACCCAGGATCGATGTTCAGTCGATGCATGTAGACAGGGTAGGCAACAAGAGGGTAAAGGAGAGCAGCAGTACTGAGAAGGTGACAAAGGTTCAAATAGGGTGAAAACTTGAAATTATGGGAAGAAATGGCAATTAATTATGATATACAGAGCAAATGTCACCCATGTAGTATTTACCTCAACTTTAAAGCAAAACACCTGGCAAAGTAATATTGTTCTTTCCCCCAACCCCTGGACAACATACACTATTTATATAAATTTTTTAGCTGAATAACAATTTTTTTTGTAATAAAATGGAGCAGGGCAGGGAACAGCTAAAATGCAGGGTCTGCATATCCCAGACGTCTGTGCTGTTCAAGATGATGTGGGCGTGGCCACTGTACTGTTTGGGCCAATAGTAAAAACCACTGGCTGTGGCGGCTGTATCATAACATCACCCCATAGTACTGATAAACTACAGGGGGTTGTTCCCACAAAGCTATTGCAAGAGGAAAGAACACAAAGGTGCCCTGAATAAGGAACATAGAGCTGAGAGAAAAAAAGAACTGGAGTCAGGACCCAGCCAATCAGCAAATATAGGTTAAAAAAATATTCCAAACTGGAGTTCTGCTTTTAATTGGGGTGAATATTTTATACCTCATTCTTTCCTTTCTAGTTCTTGGATGTGTTGGTGTTTGGCAGACTTCATGATAAGGAGAATTTTAAGTCTTGACTCTCTTACAATCTCCTACATTTTTTTTTTTTTTTTTATCTCGTATGTCACAATGGTTAAAAGAAATGCTTGATCTTTTGGAACAGCAGTTTCCCACCTCGGCACTGTCATTTTGGCAAGAGGCTCATGGGACCAGGGTCTTGGAGAATGATTCTGCGCTCGGAGTCCATGCCTTCTATGCTAAAAGCCTGTCGCTAAACTGACATAGTGCCGACTGTCAGATTAAATCATTGATCTCTTATATCATATTTATCGGGCTTTGTATGGCTAGTTGTAGGACTGCCCATGGACAGACAGCTATAGCCCTGATATGTATGGATACCTGCCTGTCCTCACAGAATTCACCCCAGGGCCAGGGGAGGGGACAGTGGCCCACATGCTACGTTGATAGTTTCTCTACTCCATGTTGGAGGAATGGATCAGGCCTACGAATTGGTAAACTCTCCCACTGCAATAACCAGCATTTCAAACTGCCCCGGGTCTCATCCTTGCCCCCTAGAGCACCAGACCTATTTGTCACTTTCCTTGCCTAGGGACGACTTGATTTCACTTCAAAAAGAATTTCACCATCACCAAAATGTCTTTAAAATTACCGTAAAATTCTCCTTTGCCGTGTGACATGAATTTATCAACAATGTTATATGCCATGTGATCCATTTCAGCGCTTACATGAATATCAGTGCGTTTTGGGACTGCTGCGACTGCCATCATAAATACTTTTCATAAAGAAAACAGGTCTAAGATAGGTGAAAAGGGCTTCTAAAAACCTGGGGAACCATTTTGAAGTCCATTACACCCTTAAAAACCACCAAAACCACCTTTGTTTTATCATTCTATATTGACTTATTGTATAACCAAATGGTGAAATTTCCATAATATTTTGCTCATCCCTAGCTGTGCTTTAAATTTACTAGTAGCTTGTTATGCCCATTCTAAATCATATTGGTAGCTTATGGCCATGGCAATGCTATCCCTTTCCTGCTTTATATTTGGTTAGCCTTGTGATGTCTGTCCTCTAGTCAGTTCCGGAATCTGCCATCCTGCGGACATGACTGCAATACATGGATGTCTATATTAAAGTTCAAGCTAAATGGAGAGGCTGTAGACAGGAGACAGGGGACATAAATAGTGGTGAACAGGCCTTCAGGTCTCCTTTGACGAAGCAGACATGGAGGAGGGATGTGTATGTCTTCTTTGGTCAAGACATCCACTAGTCCAAACCTTAAAACAGCCATATCAATCTACTTTTTGGACGTCTGGAAGGCCCTTTGACTTCCCAGAATAATGGATATTTGCTGAGCTGCATTTAATTCTTATGATTGTCGAGGAATGCACCAAGTTACATGAGATCAGCCCAAGGAGATTTTAATAGCAGCCTATTTTTAGGACAACTGTCACCGTTGGCTGGGGATTGGCTTGTAAGAATGATAATGCTCAATGGCAGCCATTATTAACATCCGTTTTATTCATTGTCTCTCTGTCCAGCTAATTTTCTGTTTTATACCAATCACCTTATACTTATGGTGATCATTTTCACTCACACAGTTTTTTATATCCAGATAGTGTAGTAGTCTTATGCAAGTGACCCCTGTTTTTTTTTTTTTTTTTTTTTTACATGGTCTTTCCACTAATAAAATCCTTTTTTAGTTTTTGGCTTATGCTGTTTCCGGAAACTCTCTAAAATCCAGTGGGGACTTTATTGGCGAGATATCTTTATACTGAACTCTACAAGTTCTGGCTTTGCACACACTTGTTTACCTATTATGAGGTATTCCCACCATCCCTGCACTGAGTTCCCAGGTCTGCAGTTGTGGCCAATATATGGGGTTCCCACCATTCCTGGTTTAAGGTCTCTGGTCTACACACCTGCTGTACCTATTTTGAGGGTCTCCCACCTATCCCTGTGCTAGGTTCCCAGCTCTTGGGGTTGGTTGCTGTCATGGTGAAATTGGCTTTCAAAGACATACATTTTTTGTTGTTCCCAATGCAAAAACATCTAATCAGAATTCCGACTTGATTGTGGCTGCAGGTCTTGCATTAATTGATAGATTAAATTATTCTAAGTGAGTCATTTGCTGTAATTCAAATATTGATTACTTAATGACAATAGTAATAATGAAAATCTCTTGTTCTATTCATATTCCTAATCACTGACAAATCTGCAGTTAGCGCTCCCTTTTTAATAAATTACAAATGACAAATTAGTCCCATAGTGCCCTAGCCTGGCATTCCACTCTAGCAGCTGCCCAGCCTACTTGCTGCATCCTTAGAACTGATGGTGAACTCATCAAAGTATGGGAAGATACAACTGTTGTGGTTCCTGATTTCCAACCCTTTCTCTGAGTTCTGAGTCCATTAGCACTGCATACTGGAGATTGTGGGACGCACGAGAGGCAGGGGCTGGATGTCACCAGTCCTGAGCATAACTGGAATTACATTTTCAATCAGTTATGCTCAGGACTGGCAGCATGCTGCTGCTTTCTGCTCTCGGGCACTTTCCAGTCTCTTGTCTCCCAAATATTTAATTTTGGTGGTTCTGCCATTCTGAATTCTTCCAAGTATATACAAAATCTGAGCCCTGAAGAAGGGAGATTTTTCCTAGCCCCTGAAACACATTGGCTGTTGGGTTGAACAAACACAAATATTAAAAGGACTTGGACTCGTTCATTGGTTTTTCAGTTGGAATTTGTACATGTGTGTTTCAAACTTTGGGTCCCCCTGTCAATGTTTGGGAGTAGCCTCACCAGAGCCATTGTATCCCGTTTGAATTTGTCTGGCTGTCTCCAGTCACGATTCATGGATGAGTGCAATCCAGCACCTCAGTCACAAATGTGCTAAGATTTTATCGTCTACCAAGTCTTCCTGCCTGAATGACCCTCATTCCCTTTCTATGATGTCAGTGGTGTCACAGGGAGAAAAAGTGAGTTGAAATCTGCCCAAATGGAGTAAACAGCACTTAACACTTGATAACAGTTCAAACCATTGCCCACTACATCCAAAATTTTAAAAAATAACAAGTGCAAATTAACAACTTTACAACCACATTAAAATGTTATTTCTACAACCTTGACGCTCATACTTCTGCAGGACAATCGTATGGCTACACAGGTCAGCTCTAAGAAGGAATTTAAGCAGAAACCATTTTATCCTCCTGTAGCTCATACATATCTGTGTTTTCTCCAAAAATGTATTTAAATGAACTATTTTGCATCATTCAGCTGCCATAAACACGGTTTGCTACAGACAGAAGAGCTAGCAATCTACAGCAAGTCTTCGGTTTTATGGTAGCATTTAGACAGTTTTTCACTTGCAAGGACATCCGTGTTTTTCTCGTCTCTGTTCTGACTGTTGATGTAAAGAATACTACAATTTATAATTAGGATGGTATGACCCCTCGCCCAGCCGCTCTCAGATCCCGTACTGACAAGATGAAAATGATACAAGCGTTGTGGTTATCGGAAGAGACTGCCGTGACATCTGACATTGTACTGATAGTATTTAATGTTAATAGGAATTCAATTCTCGTGCCCTTCAAGTCATGGCGTTTGGACGTGCAGAGAATGATTCCTCCTCGCTAGCCACACAAGTGTTCCAGGCTGAGTCTTTGTGACTGCACATCACTTTGCATTTGTAATAGAAGCGTTGTCCCCAAGCCAGGGACTGTCACTTCCTCCTTGGGCGAGGTTACTGTTCCTCAGCCCTGTCCTCTGGCATTCACGACTGTACTTGGGGCTGCAACGACCAACGCATTGTCATGAAAGGCAGTTTTTAAGCCAAATAGGTTCATAATGAGATCAATTTAATGAGCACTGATTAAAATAGGTAAGAGATACTGGAGGAACACGATCCCTGACATATTTTTTTTTTTTTTTTTTATAGTGATGGAATTTCTTTACCAGCACAATATGACTGTAGTAGATTGTGAGGGATTGCTAGTCCCAGCATGGTCTGATATCATTGTTCTAGGGCCGAAACAACTAATCGATTAATCGACAACTAATCGATTATGAAATTAATCGATTACTATTTTCACAATCGATTAATCGGCCAGTAACATAATGGGGTTAAAAAAAACTAAAATGAGCCCTTTACAGTACAAAAAGAGCAAATCGCTACTGTAAATATTACTGTCTCTGTCCCACAGTAAAAAATTAACCCCTTATAGCCATTATTTGCTCTTTTTGTACTAATTTTTGTTTTTTTAACACCATTATGTTACTAAACATCTCAGGCCCGGGTCACACCTCTGTGTTTTTTTGTGCTTTTTGCAGAAACACACTACAGGTCATTTACATGGTTTCCTATGGGAAACGTTCACATCCATGATTTTTTCAGCTGCTTCGTATTTGGAAAGGGCAAGTACTTTTTTTAACGCAAAACAGTGCTATTTTTTTTTTTTTTGTTCAATATACTTCAATAGAGAAGCTTCAGAAAAGCATGTAATAATGTGTTTTTGCGGCAATTTGTGTTTTTTAGTCTGCCCAACAACAAATTGGGCAAAAAAAAAAAAATGCAAATCGCAGCAAAATTACCTTTTTTTACGGTTATTAACCGATTAATCAAAACAATAGTCGGCCAACTAATCGATTATGAAAATAATCGTTAGTTGCAGCCCTACATTATTCATTTATATAGCTCTGACATATTCCACAGTGCTGTACAAAGAACACTCACCAGTCACATCAATATATGCACCAGATGAGCTTATATTCTGTCCCACCACAGTCACACACTTATTTTTATTATTATTCATTTTATATAGTGTAAAATATTTCCCAATGTTGCACAGGGAACACTAAGCCGTTAACATGTTCGGGTGCCATTCATTTTTAATGGAACCTCTAATGTGGTCTTGTTTTGCCTTGATTGTTGAGCAGCAATCCGCATTGAGCAAAGCTTTGCTGCGATTGCCGCGTGATTTATCGCTGCAAAACCGCACCACATTTGAATACCATTAGGAATGAGTAGCACCCAAACACAGGACTGACCCAATCACATCAGTCTCTGAAACATAGGAGCTTACGCTCTAATGTCCCACCACAGTAACATACTATTCTATATTTGTATAGCGCTCTCTCTCTGTGTCTCTCCCCACATTATCTATTCCAGCTGCTGTGCGGTTGTGTGAATGCTGCTTTGTTTAATGAAAACCTTTTGAGCACTTTGAGTTATTATTTATTGCATGCAGCTTTCTCTTACCAACATTCAGAGGAGGAAACAAGATTATTTGCATGGAGAAAGTCTCATTGTTCTTAATATTCCTCTAAAAAGATGATGGGGGGGGGGGGGGCACTAAGAATATGCAGAAAATGGCAGACTTTTATGTAAAAGTAGCTTGTTAGGCCGCTTCATTTCACTAAACTTCCTGTCCCAGAGGCACAATAGGAAGTGAGAGTGAAAATATCTACAATATCTCATCTTGTTCTCACCAGAACAGGTATTCCCATTAGAAGATGTCCCCACGCCTCCTGTTCAGGTGACCACTGTAAAATGTTGTCTTTTTCTTCACTTTCTGTAACAGACACAGTGGTAACCAGGACAAATAAAGAGGGTGAATCTCCCCAGAGGGGATTAAGACCGCAATGAGACCTAACAGAGTCCTAGACATGAAGATTCACAGCTTTCTTGTGTGTGCATCCTTTTAAAGAAAGCTGAACTCAGTCAGAAAAACTTTCTTTGAAATATATTCCTCAATAGCCGCAATGGATATAAATCCATCTAGTGATTACCAATTGTCTTTGTAAACCCAGATATTAACTTGTAAAAGTAGTGATGATATTAGAAATGAGATGATGATGTACAGAGAGTAGAGCGATGGGAGGGACCCAGCAGGCCCCACCCACTACAGGCTGCCTGCAGAAAACTACAGGAGGGGGCGGAGACAAGACCAGTCACCCTGCACAAGGAGAGAGAGCAGGGACTGGTCTTTCTTACAGGAAGCTCCTGTACAGAGGTATAGTTTTACATTGGATTACTGCACAGATCTGCAAGAAATGCACAAAACACACCAAGATTCAAGTAGGGATACACACGACTCTTGTATTTAAACAGGATTTGTTTATTCCAGAGTTCATCTTTATTCACCTAAGACATGGATTTACATTTTAGAAATAGGAGATATTTTAGTGATTATTGGATTTTTCTGTGTACCGTAATAATATATGGGAAGATATCTTATATGTTGTTTTCCCTTCCAGGATGATGTCACTCAGCCACTGAACCTTTCCGCCAGGCCCAAGACCTCAGACCGCAAATCTCCTGCATCACCCACCTCACCGCACATCCCTCCAGCCAGGATGAGCAGCGGTAACAGTTCCTACAAACCGTCCATCTCCTCCACCCTCGCCAGTCCTCCTGTTAGAGTCAATACTATAGGTGAGTTTTTTGCTTGTCACTGCTTTATTCAAAGCCTTTTTCATGTCCCCACAATGCCTCTCTGGTACTTCAAACATGTTACAATGGAGCTTCCAGTGTTGGTGTGAATGATGCATATTGGCCATTCGGTCTGTACAGGCTCTTGAAGGGAAATTTGAAAATGTTGCCCCTTGCCAATGGAGAAATTGTACATAGGCGGAATTCAGTAGTGCAGGACAAGGCACAGAAAGCTGAATTGAGCTAGAGACCTCTTTACAGCCCATGGAAAAACTGTTAAAGTTCTGTCACTTTCAATGGGCTCCAACTTTTAACAGTGAAGCAATGTATGGCTCGTTGTTCAGGCAAAACTATGCTACAAATATGTCCCATCCTGCATAACCTGGTTTGTGCTTCAGTTACCTCTCTGTGTCCTGCCACGACTCCTGAGAATCGTGCGTCGCCACATGACCCCTGTGATGCTAGAGCACCCTGTGTCACCCAGTGACCCCAGAGCATGCTATGTCCTCCTGTGACCCTGGAGCATGCTATGTCCTCCTGTGACCCTGGAGCATGCTATGTCGTCCTGTGACCCCGGAGCACGCCATGTCGTCCTGTGACCCCGGAGCACGCCATGTCGTCCTGTGACCCCGGAGCACGCCATGTCGTCCTGTGACCCCGGAGCACGCCATGTCGTCCTGTGACCCCGGAGCACGCCATGTCGTCCTGTGACCCCGGAGCACGCCATGTCGTCCTGTGACCCCGGAGCACGCCATGTCGTCCTGTGACCCCGGAGCACGCCATGTCGTCCTGTGACCCCGGAGCACGCCATGTCGTCCTGTGACCCCCCCATGCTGCGTCACCCAGGGACCCCACTACATTCTTTGACACTCGGTGTCCCAAGAGCTTCCAGGGACTTCATTGCCCCCTTTTCATCCTAATGACACCTGTGTCTCTACGCAGCCTAGGGTATGCTCCTGTAACTCCTGTTCTGTCTTTCTCGGTGGATACAGACCTCTGTCACGACAGGACTCTGTTCAGTTAGGGTTCATATTCTCCTGTGTAAAGGAAAAAAAACAAAAAAAGCAACATTTTAAAAAGTCTATAATTGAACAATAATCCCCAATCTCTTTGTTCCCTATATAAGCAATATTTCTGTAACTAGAGACTAGAGCTTAAGTACACAATAGGTTCAGTGGATACTTCCAGAGCCCATCAACCATTATTAAGATAAAAAACATCCTGTGATGTGCTTTGCAGTCGGTGATGGAGATAAAGAACACTCTTTTGCGCTGTTGTGCGTTCACTGACCTTGACCCAAAGGGCATGATCAGCAACACAATGTGTATTGTGATGACTCCAAAGCAACAAGGTTGTGTTAAGTACCCCGTGCTCTGAACTTCCTTTTGTTGGGTAAAAAAATGTTCCTCCCCCTCGGGTCAGCATGTGAATACCTGTCCTTCGGAGGCACTCTCATCGCCTCTCGTCATCTTAACGAGACAATAGAGCACAATGCACAATACGAACATTGGTACGATGGATCTGTGCACAAAGCGCTAATGCCGATTTTTGTTAAATGGTGGTGTGTTTCCCTCAAAGTCACAAAGTGTTTTCTCTATAGTTTTTCCCATGTGCAGGGTTTTCCGCGCATGGGCTGGCAGGACATTCTGTGACTTGCAGTTCCTTCCACCATATTTGGAGGGGCTAATAATATGCTAGTGAGGTAACTAATATTATGCTTAATTATGCATATTTCATTCCACACTTCGGGCTCACTTCTACTTTAATAAATCATAAATGAATGATATGTAGTTTGTTTTGTACTCTATGTATCATAAACAATTGAAATATGTCTTGCAATAAATTCCTTGCTTTCACCTTTTTTTTTTTTTCCTTTGAAACATCTCAATGCAGCTAAACACCTGTGACCTCTTTGCAGCCACTTCCTGTTTACTTGTACTTTAGTTATGGCTACATGGGATGTTTCAGGGTGGGTTTTCTGATGGCTTCCTGATGGTTTTTCATCTTTTGCTGCTATTGTGGAAATATTGTTAAATTTGTTTTTGTGTCTAGAGTTCAGCTTTTAGTTTGGGTCTCCTTATTTTGATAAGATAGAAAATAGTTATACGTGACATTTCCTTTCAAGCCGATCGCTAAAATCTCATAAAAACTTTAACATGTCAATGCAGTTTCACAAATAATTAGTCTTTTGACATCTGCAGTTTTCAAAGAATCCCTTTTAATCCTGCTATGAAGGTCATTGTTTAGTTTCTTTCTGTTGTAGGGTGACAACCATGTCTGTCTCCCACTTTTTGTCCTGCATGGTCACCCTGTCACAAATGCTTTTGATGGGGACTCCAAGCAGCCATGCTGACAGACTTATGCCGCGTACACACGATCAGAATTTCCGACAACAAATGTTCGATGTGAGCTTCTGGTCGGATATTCCGACCGTGTGTAGGCTCCATCGGACATTTGCTGTTGGAATTTCCGACAACAAATGATTGAGAGCTGCTTCACAATTTTTCCGACAACAAAAGTTCTTGTCGGAAATTCCGACCGTGTGTATCCAATTCCGACGCACAAAATCCTACGCATGCTCGGAATCAATTTGACGCATGCTCAGAATCATTGAACTTAATTTTTCTCGGCTCGTTGTAGTGTTGTACGTTACCGTGTTCTTGGCGATCGGAATTTCTGACAACATTTGTGTGACCGTGTGTTTGCAAGACAAGTTTGAGCCAAAATCCTTCTGGGAATAAACCCACGGTTTTGTTGTCGGAATGTCCGATCGTGTGTATTCGGCAATAGTTCACTGTTCTCATCTTTAGGAAAATCCAACCTGAGAAATGCCATAAAGCCATTGCTGAAGTGCATGTAGACAGGAAGTGGGCTGCAGGATATAGACAGCGCTGAGATGCAACAAGGAAGAAAAAAAGGTAAAAAGTATTTTATTAAAAAAAAAACTATTTCATGACACACACGGGCTGTCTGAACAGGTCCACCTGTCAGTTTTTTTTCAGGCGGATCTGATCGGACTCTGCATTGTCCTCTATGGATCAGCGGATGTCAGCGGATACCTACTGGCATCTGATTAGATCCTGTCCGCCAAAACAGACGGATGGTGGGTCCTATTTTCCATCCTTCCGGCGGATCGGATGGCATCAGATGGAAACAGACAGGTGGTCCATTTCCATCTGATTGCCCCATAGAGGAGAGTGGGACTGTGTTTGTGTAGCGGAGCGGACACAGACCTGTTATCCGCCTGCTCAGCAGAAAGATCTCCCACTGAGCCAGTGGATTCCGCATAGCGGAGGTGCCCGTGTGAAAGGGGCCTTAGGCCTCGTTTAGACTTACAATTGGAGGGCAGCAAAAATGTGCTGTTGAGCTGCATTTTTGCCATCTGCCAACACCCCCCCCCCCCCTTAAGCTTCAATAGGCTGCGAACAGGGGTGTTTACATGTGTTGGGGCCGTGTTGCTTTGCTTTGTGTCCGTAGCAAAGTTCCAATTAATAACGCTACACATGCAAGTAACTGGAGGAGTGCTGCAAATGTTCCGCAACCGCCTGCAATGCATACGGTTGTAGTGCGTTTTTGTCAGCAAGAATAGGGTTTAAAAGAGGCGGTGAGGAGGTGTCACATCACTTTCTCACTGCCTGTCCGTAGCCTCTGGAGCATGATCTAAACCCGGATTGGGCTTCTGAGGCAATAGAAGTACGGTATGTCTAAATCTACCCTAAATGTCATCTAGCCCAGGGTGATTATAAAGAGTTCCCAGTTTATGGACACCCACCACGCCGGTATCACCACTTATCTCTTCGATATAGTGTAAAAGGCCTACATAAAATGGGATTCCTTCATTATTCATTTCACAGCGCTTTTTATAGACAGTTTTGTCAAAATACAAGATGTCACTCATCTATGGGAATTTTTTTTTTCATACGAAGCTAATTATTTTTTCATGCAAATGACAAAACTTTGAAAAGTCTATAAGCAATTAAGATATTTTACTTTTTACAAGAGGAAGTGCAAGCAGGTGTTAATTATATAGTTTTATCGCGGCTCAGACAGCACGGCAGATTACAAGGATGTCTCATTTGCGCAGCAGATACACAAACATACAATAAGAAACCCTAAACATGTTTTCCTATGTTGTCAGACTCATTGTTCCCCTGCAGTCCACACAATGTACGTCCCGTGATGGCGAGCATATGCGGCTGGTTACAGTGTAACTCTGCTGTGTACCATTCCTGTTTATCCCAGCAAATCTGACTTCCTGTTATATTTGATTGGAAGAAAAATAGTGTTTACAGTTTGTCTTAATGCTGTTCTGCATGTTTTGGCTCTTGAAGTATCAGTGGGAAATGTTCAGTTTTAGCCTTTTTACCTGGGGGAACCATAGCCACACATAGCTTTATTTGGTAATACTTTGTGGAGTGTTCAAGCAATGGTAACAAGCTGCTAGTGCTTTGTGCATATAGGCATCCATTGGCCCATCTGATGTTTAGTGGCTCCTACTAGGCTATAGAGACATGTTGGCTCTTCCTTTCCTTTCCTTTCCTTTCTTCTCTTTCCTTTCTTCTCTTTCCTTTCTTCTCTTTCCTTTCTTCTCTTTCCTTTCTTCTCTTTCCTTTCTTCTCTTTCCTTTCTTCTCTTTCCTTTCTTCTCTTTCCTTTCTTCTCTTTCCTTTCTTCTCTTTCCTTTCTTCTATTTTCTTTCCTTTCCTTTCCTTTCCTTTCCTTTTCTTTTATTTTCTTTCCTTTCCTTTTCTTTTATTTTCTTTCCTTTCCTTTCTTCTTCTTTTCTTCTCTTTCCTTTCTTTCATTTCTTTTTCTTTTCTTTCTTTTCTTTCTTTCTTTCCTTACTTTTCTTTTCATTCTTTCTTTTTCTTTCTTTCTTATTTCTTTTTTTTTCTTTCTTTCTTTTCTTTCTTTCTTTCCTTCTTTCCATCTTTCCTTCTTTCTTTCCTTCTTTCCTTTTGGATACGGTAGGGAAGATTTAAAGCCCCTGCCAGCCACTAATAATTTTGAGGCATTTGTTTTTTTTAAATCCCATGAGCAAAAAAGCTAGATCTAAAGCCGTCCATACATGGTTCAAGTCTGAACTGCTGTACCGGCTGAGATTCGAACCATATATGGGCAGGCTGAATGTACCCAAGATGATCGATCTGTCAATTTGGGTACAACCAGCCTGTCGGATTCCACATGCGATTATTGCTAGCAGCGATTATAGCCTCTAGAAGTAATCACTCACAGTGGCTCCGTGGGAGAGATTCCCTCATCAACCCGTGGTTGCAGGAACGAAAATCGCTCCATATATGGACGGCTTAAAGGGGTTGTAAAGGTTCGTTTTTTATTTTCTAAATAGGTTCCTTTAAGCTAGTGCATTGTTGATTCACTTACCTTTTCCTTTGATTTACCTTCTAAATGTTTTTTTTCTTTGTCTGAATTTCTCACTTCCTGTTTCTCCTCACTAAACTTCACACCATCTTCCGAGTGGTGTGGAGTCAGCCAGAACAGCTTACTGAACAGCTTACTGAGGAGGAACAGGAAGTGAGAAATTCAGACAAAGAAAACAAAGAAAAAAGTTTAGAAGGGAAATCTAAGGAAAAGGTAAGTGAACCAACAATGCACTAGCTTAAAGGAACCTATTTAGAAAATAAAAAAACGAACCTTTACAACCCCTTTAATGCATATGGTCTGGCAATGTGCTAAAGAGTCCACTAAAACCCTTTTAATGATTTCAAGTCATGATGAAGGGAGAGTACATTCTGCCTACAAACGCATTGGCTGTTGTAGTTGATGATATTATAAATCATTGAGTCACAGTCTGGGTACCCACCAAAAGGGAGCATTCCTTTTACATGAGCAATCCTCACCAGAGCCAGGGATCTCGTTGCTACTCGTTGATATATTTGTTGTCTGTCCTGATGGGGTTCTTCATTACTTGTTCTGAAGACGCAACAGAAAGTGAAAGAAAACCTTCCCAATTTAAAACTTTTTGATTTCCCCTCACTTTCTATCTCAGCGTGCAAGCAGAGAGGGTAAATCTCTCCATGGGGACACAGACCGCAATATAAATCAGTTAGAGGATTATACAGATCTCCACCTCCCTTCATCGGGACTCAGATTTATTGCGCAAGAGGAATAAACCCTTATAAATGGATATGGTGCATAACCCCTGAAATGCACTGGCTATCAGCTTTTGATACTCCCCTTTATTGTGACAAATAATAATTCATGTCCGGACCATTACCATCTTGGCAGTCTCTATCATCAGGCAAAAGTTTGATAACCGCAAAGTTTGGCCTGTCAAATGCCTAGAGAGTTACAGTGGACAATATTTTCACTATTATATTGTAGTTCAGAGAAATCCTGCCGCGGTTAACCCTTTCTTATCTGTGGAGTAGATGTATCTGGCGCTCCAGCTGTGTTCTGTTTTTCCGCCATTGTCAGTGTATACATTTCCCTGTGTGAGGTCTGATCATTGGTGAGCTCCCGGGGTCTTCACATTCCAGACAGAAAATCATCCCCGTTCTCTGCTCTTATACCTTTGATGCATTCCTTATTTTTTCTATTATATATTGTAGTCTCATCTCTCCTTCTTTGTGCTGTATTTGAAGCAGTTGGCAGAATCGTTTTTTATTTCTGGAGGTTAACCTGATACAAATGCAGATATTAGGAGTAGTAATATTCTCTTTATTTAAAGTAGTACTAAAGTATAATTTTTTTTTTTACCCATAATAGATTCTCTGTATTAAGATAAAAAAATGCCCCACTCTCTGTCCTACCCACCCCCATCCTTAAAGCAGTTGTAAACCGCGGCTGTGGTAAAAAAAAAAAAAACGCCTGCAAGGCAATGGCATAATGTGCTAGTATGCATCGCCTTAGAACACAGTCTTCCAGCGCTGTACTGTCACCACTGAAAGGTCTGGCATCTTACCCCAGTCTTTCTTCCGGGTTTGCGGGCTCAGCTATGTGATTGGCCAGTACCACGATGACGTCACTCCCATGCATGCGCGCAAGAGCCATCGGTTCTGGCACGATGCTCTGGAGTTCTGGCAAGGTATCCTGGACCTTCAGAGCGCATGCACCGGTGAAGTAACTGGGTGAATATCTCCTTAACGGTGAATGTTTTGGAGATATTCATTTTACCTACAGGTAAGGCTTATTATAGGCTTACCTGCAGGTAAAAATGTCCAAGCGGGGTTTACTTCTGCTTTAAACACTTACCTGGCTCCTGTAACTATTCCAGCACTTGCTCCAGCACTGCATCCCTCACTTCCTGCTTTCACAGGAGAAACTGAGGGCAGGTCATTGGCTCCTGCTGCTGTCCGCCAAACTCCTGTGAGATGGGGCAGGGCTTACCAGTGCTGAGTCTATCGATGCATACACCTCGGTTCCACTGGCTTGCTACAGGAGGCACCAAAAGGAAAGAGGAGCAGACAGAAGGGACTGACAGAAGAGTAGGAAAGTGACCAATCTGTGCAATATCTTTGTATAACAACAAGTATAACCTCTTTTTGCTTAAAAAAAACAAAAAACCTTTAGTATCACTAGTGCCAGGACTTTGCAAAGTACTCCCAGGACCTTTCTAAGCAAGGCCTAGTTGTCAGTACGCTCCTGTAATGGTGAAGATGGACAGTGACTAGGCCTCACTTAGCAACATCCTGGGAGTACTTAGCAACGTCCTGGGTGTACTTGGCAATGCCCTGGGAGTATTCCAGTAAGGCGTCATAAGGTATGTAAATGGACTACACCTATAACAAGGGTATCAGTCATCTTTAGTCAAAGCTGCACAGTTTGTTTTATTCTACAGACGCCCCTTATCTGCATAGGCATTTTTTTTGTAAAGGTGAACTATAATTTTAAGCCTTTATTTAGGCCTTTACTATTTCAAAGTGTTTACTGCTGAGTCTTATACCTGGCTAAACATATTTTCAGCCCCTAATATAGGGGGCAGTAACTATACAGGTTTGTACAAAATAATTTGTGACATGTTACAATATACAACAGCATTCTATTTCTGAAAAACTCCACTTTTTATCATTGAAAACCATCCTTGAGCTCAAGTCCGCTGACTTTACCAGGGCAGAGATGGGGACATCAGTATACTGCAGGCAGGGGAAGCAATTTCCCCAGTCTTCCTCTCATTTTAATGTCACATTAAAGCCTTCAATAAATATTTTGTGTTATGTTCCTTGATAGCTGGGTACACAGTTTTTCTGAAATCAGGTCCATCTGTGTAGCACAGCCTTCTCAAACCAGGGTTCCTCCAGAGGTTGTTAGGGGTTCCTTGAGGAAAGAGCAGTGGCATGTGAATCTGTTTCCTACACTGATCACTAATGTAAGGGGTTACTACAATTTTCAGTGTCTGTTTTTTTTTCTGATAATATGTATTATTTGTTTTATTTCATTTTATTATTCAAGATAATTTTGTCATATAGCAGGTTTAACTAAACTTCATTCTATATTTAAAACTCTCTACAGCATGCTGTTTGCTTAAATGCACCATGAGCTGAAGATCTAGATTTTATTGGGGGTTCACCAGAAAACTTTTTTTTAAAGGTTCCACTGTGGTAAAAAGTGGAGAACGGCTGTTGAAAGTAGCTGAATTACTGATGTTGCATGCAGACAGGAAGTCAGCTGGGCATAATTGATTATATCATTCCACCCCCATATTTATTTTTAATAAACTCCTATACCAAATATATCTTCTGCCACCAGGAATACCTTAAAGTATACCTAAAGCCAAAACATTTTCTTCATTTTGGATAGAGTGAAGAGGGATTAGAACACCAGTCAGTTTTTCTCTCTTTGTCCTGTTTTCCATTATCATTCCATTACCAAGAGGAAAAGTGAAAGAAAATCTTAAATTAAGGGTTGTCACCAGGACAGAAATCAGAGGGAAATCTTTCATTGGGGATAATAGTTCTGGTGACAACCAGAGATTCCCTCACTTTGGAGGGATTTCCTCCCCCTTCCTATTTTGCCCATGGTACAAGAAGTAAAAGGAACTCTCCCCAATGGGACACCAATGGAAAAAAAAACAGGGGTTATTACCTTCCCTTACTCAAGAAAAAGAAAAATGCCTTTATTTCTACTTTGTGTATTTAAAGCCCAAATCCTTTTTTTATTTTGGATGGAATTGGGAAGGGTTAGGCCCTTTGTTATTTTTTACCTGCTGTCCTTGTCCTTGCTGGGGAGTTTCACCTTCTCGGTTTGTCCTGGTCACAATTTTGGCTGGGACAGCAAGTGATTTGGTTGGAAGTTGCAGATCACTGGGAGGAGATACTGGAGGTGGTTTCTAGAGAGTCGCTATCGCACTCTTAACAGACAGACTCATTTTTCATAGAGATTATTGTACACCTAAATTCCTTTTTCAACTAGGTTTGCATAGTGATTCTAACTGTGTCAAATGTGGCAGGGATCAGTGAAATATGCTTCATCTCCTTTAGAGATGCCCCAAGCTATTCAGATACTGGAACTGTATAATCCAAACCTTGAATACAGTGTTTACTGTGCAACATAATCCTTTTATGGTATACATTTATATGGGATATATTGACTCTGTGAACATGGACCAACATACTATAGATGCTCTAAAAAGGGCACGTTTTACTGCCAGAAAATGGGCCTTTCCTTCCTACTGTCAAGGAATGGTTAGGAGAAATGCACCCCAAAATCAAAACAGAAGAAGTTGTCTATTAAATCTCCAGAAATAGGCTGCTTGGACAGAATGGATAACACATTACATTGGTATAATCCCTGGTTTTTCCCTTAGTCAACGTCCCTAGGACTGGAGGTAGTTCTAGGCCATTCTTTTTTGACAAGATACCCATGGTAAGAGACACATCAATAAACAGATCACACTGTTTTGGATTATGTTTATTGAAATCCAAAAGAATGCTTGGATTGATATACCTTAAGGCAGTGGTCCCCAACCTTTTTGGCACCGGGGACCGGCTGCGTGGAAGAAAATTGCGCCAAGGCCCGGTTGGGGGGAGATTGGGGATGGCACGCGGGGGGTAAGCGGTTTTTCGCGGGCAATTTGTCAGCGCATTATTTCTATTATTACATTGTAGTAATAAATGAAATAGTTCAACTCACCATAATGCAGAATCAGTGGGAGCTTTGAGCGTGTCACTTGCCACGTCGCCTACCACCAGATGTGGTAAGGCCCCAACAGATGAAGGCAGTGCCCCCACAGATGAAGGTAGCCCCCCTCCACAGATGAAGGTAGCCCCCCTCCACAGATGAAGGTAGCCCCCCTCCACAGATGAAGGTAGCCCCCCCCCACAGAAGAAGGCAGCCCCCCTCCACAGATGAAGGTAGCCCCCCCTCCACAGATGAAGGTAGTGGCCCCCCCCCAGAGATGAAGGTATTACCCCCCTACAGATGAAGGAAGTACCCCCCCACAGATGAAGGTAGTGCCCCCACTAGGCCCTGTACACTCCATGCACACACGTGTCCCAGTCAGTCCCAGTTCACACTCACCCTGTCACTGGCAGTGTTGTCGTACTCGGGGCTCCCCCGTGCCACTCCTCTGGAGCTCAGTCATGTTGGTGTGTGTTCGGTGATGAGGGCTGAGGATTAGCAGGTAAGTGTATGGAGGGATCAGAGGGGAGGGGGCGGCTCCATGCTTTACCGGAAGAAGTGTGGACTCGTCTCCTCTCAGCTCTATCCAGCCCCGTTACCAAGGGACACCAGTGGCTTCCCTGTTACTGTGGGCTGTCCTGGAGGTGACGGTGTGCTGCGCCTTCCCCTATGACAGAAGGGCGGGGAAAGCTCAGTGAGGAGGCGGCACGTCCATTCACACTGCACGGGGAGTGTCCGTGTGAGAGACATAGGGAGGGGCCACGGTGCATAATAAACAACACTGTGTGCTTCACTCTCACCTTCCCCGACATTGTTCATCCACTCTGAGGAACTTCACATCCTACAGCTGGCCGCCGGGCTCTCTCATGCCGCCCGCCCGCACCCGCGGCCCGGCTGCAGAAGGGCCACGGCCCGGTAGTGGGCCGCGGACCGGGGGTTGATGACCCCTGCCTTAAGGGTACAAATATATTTTAATGGTTTTCTAAGTTTAGTGTGGAGATCCACATGCTCATAATTTTGTAGCAGACATTTACAGGATTTTCTCTGAGAATGTTTGTATACATTAACTTCGGCGCCATCTTCAGTGCCCACACTTTGATATATCTTTTGTTCTTGCATGCATGTTTCATAAAACAAAAAACATACTTTTCAAAAATGTAATTGTATATGATTTAAGAAAAAAATGCAATGTGAAATTTAAAGTGGAACTTCACTCAATAGGTGAAGTTACACTTTATGTCCCCCCCCCCCCACCACCACATTTGGCACATAATAATTTATTAGAGTGATCTGAGTGAACGTTCAGTCTGCCTCTCTTTGCCTGCAGTTTTCCGGGACACATCACAGGTCCCAGGAGGCTGCAGGACCATTTGCAAGTGCATGGGCAGTGGGAAATCGTGGTCACAGCCGGCTTCCCACAGTAAACATGCCAGTGCCGGGGACCCGAAGACCAGTGTAGAACCGGCCCGAGTGAGGTGAGCGCTGGATCACTGGACAGTTGTCACCAGAACAGGAATAAAGGAAAATCTTCCAATGAGGACACCTGTTCCAGTGACAACTATTCAAGAGGGGGATTTCCATCACTTCTTATTGTGTCTACAGGACAGGAATGAAGGGGAATCTTTCCAATAGATGGCATAAAAACTGGCAAGCATTTTAAACATGTCAACAACAAAAAAAGTCTTTAGATATACTTTAAGCTAATTTTTACAGATCATTTCTACCATCCCAAACTTTGTATAATCTGTAAAATGGAATAAGCTGGACAGGGAACAAAATAACCCTCAAAAAGGAAGGGAAGATAGAGAGATCTTCAAGCCCATTGCGGTATGGTTTAAATGCAATGCAAAAAATATCCAATATACAAATTTCACAGGTTAGGCAGTATATTCTGTTTTGATGTTTGCTTTTGTGTTTCTTTTTCTTTCACTTTCTTCACACTTTCTTTGCACTGTACTCCCAAGTTCTTGCCATGGCCAGGTATTACACTGATCTTCAAGCCTCGAGTTGTAAATTTTTTTAACTGCCTGTTCAGATGATGTGTATAAAACTGGGAATGTTGGGGTGCAGAGATTAGCCGTGCCTCAGTCGTTGTCCATGGTGCTGAATCCAGAGGGTCCCTGGGAGAGCCTGGAACCACAGGCTAGGATTGCCTGACATCTGTACTAATGACCCCTTGCATCTCAGACACTTCACAGCGAGTCCAAACTCCTCGACCTAGTTCCTCTATTTCTGTGCTCCTCTCACAAATCTGTTTAAGAGTCGAGCAGATTAATTTCTCTTCTTAAAGATTTAATTCATTGCAGCTTGGAATCTCCTTGTGTGAGTGTTGTGAAACTTGCAGGCAGAAAAGTCCTTGCAGCGGGGTTTAGCTCAACTAATCTGACACCGGTTTTTCCTCTCCGCTCATTGATCTTTAAATCATCGAGACAATGTTTTTCCTTTTTTTTTCTGTTCATGTTTTTGGCAGCGATTGGATCAGATAGAGGTTCCCGGTAATACAGCCGAGGATGGTGTAATCTGATGCGATTAGGCAAGGCTCTTTGCAAACACGACTTTTATAATTGACACAAAGGGAGAGTATTAATAACACATTGGGCAGGCAGCAGCTAGCCATTTTAGATTCCCTTTCTTTAATCTCAGTGTTTTTCAACAAATCATGGGATTTAATCGCGTGTTTTGGCAGATTAAAGGACTTACGGGCCAGATGTTTTTTGTTCTAAAAATGGATTAGGTTGTAAAGTTTTTTTGGAATCCGCAGAACGTGTTCCGGCAAGCCGGTCATTTTTATGTGCGATTAGCAGCTGCCTTCTGTCGACAATCCCCCCCCCCCCCATCTGTTGTGGCCTCTGCGACGATTCGAGATGCACTTTCTCTCTGTTGCCATTCTTATCTGTTTGTTTTCTTATTCCTCGCTCACGTTTGTTTTCTGACATGTCACGAAATGATGACAGCTCGGTGTATGAATAGATTGGAGACAGGCTGATTCATCTTAAGTGATCTGAAGCACGTTTTAGCAGAATCTCCTGGGCCTGGCTCATGGTGCGAGGCGTAGGGTGGGCCACAGAGCGACATAATGGAGTGGGTATTAATTGCTGCATGAAAAAGGGAAAGTTTTGCTCATTGTCATTGTGACTCCAAGTATGTGACTAATTCAGAAATCATTTTTTTCCTGCTTAGTCTGTTTTTCATTAAGTCCTTCCACACAGACTTCTTGATTCATACTATTTTGCCCACATCCAACATATAACATATCTGGAGAGTGAACAAGGTCACTCCTGTATTGTATATTGTAAAACTTGTATCTGGAGAGCGATGACGTCACTCCTGTATAACATATCTGGAGAACGGCGATGTAGTTCCTGCGGCATATAACTACACAGCTCTCTGGATATATTATACAGAATTGACATCACCAGGCTCCAGATACCTGGTATATTATACTGGAGTGATATCGCCACTTTCCAGATATAACTTGTCACTCCTGTATAAAATACCATGTCTGGAGAGGGGTGCTGTCACTCCTGTATATTATATGTTCTAGCTGAAGAGCAGTGATGTCACTTATGGAAAAAAAAAAACACTCTCTCTAACCCCTTACTTTCTTCTTTAGATATCTTATCCTCCATTACGTCGACGGGATACTTAAATGATCATGATGCAGTGACGAAGGCCATCCAGGAAGCACGGCAGATGAAGGAGCAGCTAAGACGGGAGCAGCAAGCCCTGGACGGAAAGGTGGCAGCACTCAACAACTGCCGGACAGAGAAGGTGAGCGAAGATCAGAGCCTCCTCAAACCCTCACTCAACTTAAATAATCACATTGTGCAAATCTGCTACTTAATTCCCCACGTTCCTGGTTGCCGTTACAAATTATGGTTCTTTTTGGACACTTTGAGTTCTTTGAAATATCTGGGTTGCTTCAGAGAAAAGCCGGCATGTTAGTGAGATCAGAGGGGGATTTGTGATATAATGCCGTCCTCTCTAGGAATTGAAGCTTAGCCGGTACTTGGCTGATCTCTGGTGGGGCTTAAACCGCAGCGATATGTCAGGCGGCGAGGGGGCCGTGCCACCATTCTATAGCCACCCTGACAAGCTGTGTTATCCCACTAAATACCCAAACTTATTACAAGCCAACTCCTCTCAGCTAATGACAGCTATATATTAATTAGACGTGGAGCTCGACGGACGGACTGACATCAGGATAGATGCAGCGAAAATTCCATCAGAGTTTAAGACACTTTGATGTGAGGGATGGATGTTCAATTTGCATTTCTATTGTTAAACTGATTTGGCTTTTATCGTGCAAAGCTTTTTACCTCCCAATTTAAATGATTATAAAAAGTTTTTTCTCAAGATTCTGAACAAGTTTCTAAGCATTCTGTAAATGCTCACTTGATATGGCCAGTTCCTCTTTTTTTTTTAATGTTTTTTTTCCAGAGATTTTAACATTAACACAAAATAGAATCAAGAACCAAATGGGCTCACGTAGTATGCTCTTAGGAACAAGGCCATATAGTATAAAGAGACATAAGTCTGCATTCAGTAATAATTTAACAGACGTTTTGGGATTCAGGATTGCAGAAGAGGTGCAAAGCTAGATTATTATATGTACAGTGGCACACTGATTGGGTATGGGTGGATTGGTGGAGGGAGCCTGTAGGGTAAGGAAGACGGGGTGGAGGATATGTGGTAAGATGTGCAGAAGTAGGGCAGTGGCGTTATTGGAGAGAAGAGGTGTGGGGACATAGGGTAAAGGTTGGGTGCTGCTCTCCACAGGTCTCGGCTATTGTGGGGGAGAATGGGATCCAGTTATTTTTTTTTTTAAGCTCAGGTAAGGGCTGTGGCCAGAATTTCTTCTGTTTCAGACATCATCTGTCTGTATATGTGTTCATATTCCCCAGTTTATGGGCCCCACTGAATCCTGTGTCTGTGTAATCTCCCAGACATTATATGTAAATATTTCTCAATCTCAGCAAGATTATTAACATGGCTTTACCCTAACATTTTAGTGTAGGGGCTCGGTGTAGAGAAAACCTGCATGATACGGTCCTTCATGTGGTCGTTTGTGGCCACTGTAAGGATATGTATATTGTCATTCCATGTGGGCTGGACGTTTATCTCAGGCACGAGTACTCTGATTGGTCATCCGTTATCCGCTAGATATAGTAACAATCATTTTCCAGGTTGGAACAGGCAGCTTAACATTTACTGTCAAGAGCTTACGTTCGCTTGGGACTTGGACATCGAACTCGAATGGCAGTGACCGCATAGTGAACTTAAGTATCATCGCGTAAAGACCTTTTCCAGCAAGCTGTAAATTATGTGTCATATTTAAGTTCAGAAATATGCTGTAACATTAAAGTGGACTTAGTAGATTTCTGAGCCGGCATCTAAATCCAGGAAGTAGATGGTGACCCTGGATGATGCCTGGAAAAATCTGGTGCTGTCCTTCTGCAGAGAAAAGCAGATGAAAGCATGGACAGGGAAGAGCTGTGATCTCTGTGAGAGGTTATAAATACCTGGAAGTGTTAAACACACTAACACATTACTGAACATGAATTATATATTTAATGAGGGGTCATATTTATTCTGGACTTGATGTAAACATTTTTTTTAGGGTTGGTGATTGTGAAGGCACAGTTTTTTTTTGTTTTGTTTTTTAAATAACCGACAATGTTATACTTGCTCTGTGCAATGGTTTTACACAGAACAGCCTTGGACCTCCTCTCCTCAGGTGTCCGACCAGTGCTTGTGGCCCCTCCCTTTTGCCCCCATAGCAAGCCGCTATGGGGGCACTCGTGCGGACTTGCTCCCAAGCTGGTTTTGTGTGTCAGAACCGCCCCCAGCTCTCTCCTCACTGTTTGTAATTGACAGGAGCAGGAGCCACTGGCATGCATTAAGGTAAAAACCTTCTTTAATCACTTCATCTCCAGAAGGTTTACTCCCCTTCTCGACCAGGCCATTTTTTGCGATCCGGCACTGGGTTACTTTAACTAATAATTGCGCGATCGTGTGATGCTGTATCCAAATAAAATGGATGCCTTTTTTTTCCCCCACAAATAATTCACCTCTGCGTTTTTTTTTGGGTTTTTTTGCGCTATAAATTAAAAAAGACCGACAATTTTGAAGAAGAAAAAAATATTTGTAACTTTCTGCTATAAAACACACCCAATAAAAAAAAAAATTAAAAAAATTCTTCATCGGTTTAGGCCAATATGTATTCTGCTACATATTTTTGGTAAAAAAAAAAAAATCCCAATAAGCGTATATTAATTGGTTTGTGCAAAAGTTATAGCGTCTACAATATATGGGATATTTTTATGGAATTTTAATTAATTTGTTTTACTAGTTAATGGCGGCGATCAGCAACTTATCGCTGGACTGCGAAATTGCGGCGGACAAATCGGACACTTTTGACACTTTTTGACGACCAGTGACACCAATACTGTGATCAGTGCTAAAAAAGTATGCGCAGTCACTGTAATAATGACACTGGCAGGGAAGGGGTTAACAGGGGCGATCAAAGGGTTAAATGTGTCCCTGCTTTCTAACTGTGTGGGTGGTGCTTGTACTGTGGAAAGACAGAGATCCATGTTCCTGACAAATCTGTCTTCCCTTGTCACAGAACGGCGATTTGCCTTGTTTACATAGGCAGACCGCCGTTCTTCTGTCGGGAACGATCGGCGGGTCCGCCAGACCCGCTGATTGTCTCCCGCTGTGTCCAATCACCCGCAAACCCAGAAGTAAAGATCACATACAGATCCTTCTTGTGAAAAAAAAAAAAAAAGATCACATACAGATACGTGATTTTACCTGTAGGAGCTGCCGACCCACAGTATATGTACGTGGGGCGGTTGGCAACACGTTAAAGCCCCTGTCTAGAGCAGGAGTAACACTGGCACTGCAGACAGCACAGTGCTCACTTAGAACTGCTTATCGACTACCTGTACTTCACAGGTAGACGATGTAAGCCTTGTAGGTGCTCTCATGTGCGGGCAGCGGGCCGTATAAACAGTGTATTATAGCGGAAGATGTGATCACAGGCACAAAGGAATTTATATTCAAATATTTAAGCATTCTTGAAAGGGCGCTTGGAGCACAAATTCCTCTTTTGCTGCTCCCTGTGTAGAAAAGGTTTTTAATGCTCAGCCAGATGCTAATGTAAAGTGACTGGAGCTGTTCTTCGGCAGCATAGCTAAATTGCCGTTATTTGTTAAGCGCCTTGAATTCATCCACGGGGGCAGCAGTTGGTTGCATTCACATAGCATCTGTAGCGCTTTTATTATTTTTTTATTTTATTTTTTTAATCTTCTAGAGCAGAGGCAACCTTACCCCCCCCCCCCCCTCCTCCCTTCCCCGCGTGCTAACTGGGAATTATCAAGTGACAACCGACCAAATCGTTTTAGACAGCCGCTCTTCACCCGACTCCTATGTAGTTGCAGAGAGGGTCTCGTGGTTGGGCGTAGGGGCCCATTAAAAGCTTTTTTCATGGTACGGAAGTTTCAGAAATTGCGGGCGACCCCAGGAGCGTGCTGTTTAACTGCCGTTACAGCGCAGTCATCCAGACAGGGGGCCGTAATTGGGCTGACAGGCTGCGCCCCGGACGGGAGTACATTATAATAATGTGGAGAGGCTCTGTCATGGTACAGGTAGTTAATCTTCCAGATCAGCTCTCGCTCCTGCTTCTGTTTTGTGCCAGTTGCCCGTGTTCTTAGTTACCATTGTGTGTACCTGCTTACTTGTCACTGACCACTGTTACCTAAACTACTCTCACTCAACTAATCCCGGTTAGTTGCAACTTGAAGCAAGTACTGGGTGGGGGGCGTGTAAGTAAATGGTGATGTTGAGGGAGTTTTGCTCTGCAGGAATTTATTTTTTCTCAGATGCTGAAACCTTCATAATCCTGCAGCCAAAATATTTTGGCCACAGCTGAAAGTAGTTTGGGGATGCAGCCTTGCGGAGATAAGTGGGATTATGAGTCAAGGTTAGTGGAGAGATGCTATTTGTCATTCTAGAGAGTCTGCAGGAATATCTTCTCACAGCTTTGTACTTCTTTGATGTCTGATAGACATCAAATTCATTGTCAAGAAAGTGAGTCCCAGCTTAATTTAGACCACGGGTTGCAGGAAAGAAACTTGATTCCCCCACCAACACAGACCATGTTGATGCGGGAATCCCTCCTGCCAAGCCATTGTCTTCTCACAGCAGGGGAAGCCATCCCTGCTGGTAGAAGACAGTGATTATCGCTAGTGGCTATAACAGCCACTAGCAATGATCGCAGGTAAAATTGATCGATCGATCAACTTGGTACTTTCCGGCTGCCCATGCACGGTTCAAATCTCAGCCAGTTTCTACTGAACTAGAGCAATCTAGTAGATCCCTCCATTCACACTGAACAGCATGGATGGAGGAATCTCCTGCCGGCTATTGTATACTGACAGTTTTTTTTTTTTTTTTTTTAGTGCTGGGTTATGCTGACAGGGCCACCCACAGCTCAAATTCAGCAAGAATACGGTGACATTCAAGTCATGTCTGGCAGGCTTAAGAGAAGCTATGTGAATTGTGAATAAAGAGATCACTTTCTAATCACAGAAGATTCACAGTGACAAAAAAAATCTGGGATTGTGGGCGGTTTCTTTTTTGGGTTTGTTTTTGGCTAATTTAAGATGAGAGAAAATCTTATTATCATCCTCATCTGACACTACCCTGCATAGTATTGCAATATTCAGATTTTCTGTAGAGAAAGACAAATTGTATGTAATAGAAAAGATTGTTCATCTGAAACTCCAAACAAAGATTCGGCCCAAATCCTGCAGAGGGACCTTTACCCAATCGGATATTCTGTAAATAAAGATTTTATTACTTTCTCGCCCATTGAGGGACACTGGAAGTCATCTACTGTTAAGTTTTACTGCCACCTACAGAAGCATAATCCGACAGTAGATGACATCCTGTGTCCCTCAGTGGACTCCAACAAAGGGATTTTGTGGAGTAGAAAAGTTATTTGGTCTCTAGGCAGGAAAATTACAGAACAATCTCTATTTTCTCATTCTCCCTTTCTCAGGCTGCATAAATATTTGTCAGCATTGATATGTCTCGATTATTTGGCCTGAAGATAAGTGGAACAGCTTAGAATATTTTTTTTCCCCAATTCTCCTGACAGTCTGAAGCCCAACGCTCTGTTTCCATCTAATTTTAACTGTTTGGGCGGCTGCCAGAGGACTCCATCTGCGGAGGTGTGCGCAAGATGGACCCCGATTCCCACTAGTCTCCCTTCCCTCATACGAAGAACACCGCCACATATAGTTCGAGATGTTTCTCTGAGTTGGAGGCTGGCTTCTTTCATTGGCCTCCCGCTCCTGTACGTTTACAGCTGTGCGCCTCCGATGGGCAGTGGACCTATTTTCACAGATGGTCAGTAAAGTACGTCGCAGCCCTGTCGCTGTGCCTCGTTTTTCATCATGCCATAAGTTCCAACTAATGAGCCCACGCACGCCAGAGACTGATTATGTGCGAGCGTGCAGGCCTCGAGAATGATTTAATTTTATTTTTCTAATGACAGCAATGTAAAGATATAAGCGGCAGCCTAGTAATAACTTGTAGCAGAGGCTCAGTCACCACATTCATTTTATTTCCTGCCAGGACTTTAGTTACACTTCAAAATTGTATTGACTCTTTCAGGTCAGGGCTGCTGAAACACACCAGAGGTCTGAGGGGTCCTCCTGTCGCCTAATTCAGACTTGTAATATCTCAACAGCAACTGAAATAATAAACACATTTAGTAGAATTATATACTGTATGTACAGTAAATAGAATAATAAAGATTCAGTGATTACCTTCGCTGTGAATCATAGGTTCGTAACTTTTTATAGTGTTCTATAGGAATCTGTACATATTGTATTATTCTACTGTTATATTGGATTAGAAAAATAAAGCAATAACTAACAACGTTTTTTTTTTTTTTATTGAGAAAGATGCACACCACACATACTTAAACATTTCAATAGCTCTGACATATTCCGCAGTGCTGTACAGAGAACACATTGATCCAGTCACATTATTCTCTATACCAGAGAAGCTCATCCTCACCACAGTCGATGCATTATTATTATTATACATTTATATAGCTCTGACATATTCCGTAGTGCTGTACAAGGAACACTGAGCCATTCTCATCTGCACAAGAGGAGCTTACACTCTAATGTCCTCACCACAGTCGCACACTATTATTATTATTATTCATTTATATAGCTCTGACATATTCCGCAGTGTTGTACAAAAAAAACAGAGCCAGTCACATCATTCTCTGCATCAGAGGAACTTACCCTCACACATTATTATTAGAGGTGCACCGAATGGAAACCGACCATTCAGGATGCACTTGGCCAAAACCGAAAATGACAGTTTTAAAAAATATATATATATTTTTTTATATATGCTTGTATTATATTCGACTTTTCATTAATATCATGAATTTAAATTAATATGAATTTGTCGGCCATTATTGGCACATTTTAAGGCAAGAAAAGCTCAAGAATTTTGCATCCCTTTAAAGCGGAGTTTCCCCTGAAAAAAAAATATTAAAAGCCAGCAGCTAAAAATACTGCAGCTGCTGACTTTTCATATTAGGACACTTACCTGTCCTGAAGTCCAGCGACATCCGCAGCAGAAGATGAGCGATTTCTCGTCACTCTGCTGCCCCACCGCCATCATCGGTGAGGGAACCAGGAAGTGAAGCCTTGCGGCTTCAATGCCCGGTTCCCTACGGCGCATGCGCGTGTCGCGCTGTGCCGTTCTGACAGGTCCCTGTTGTGTTCTGGGAGCCGAGTGTCTCTGCGGGAAGTGACGTACTACCCGCAAAATACCCGCAGAGAGGACTCCCGGAAGTGGGTGCAAATACCTGTCTTAGACAGGTATCTGCACCCCCCTCCCCCCTGAAAGGTGCCAAATATGACACCGGAGGGGGGGGGGGTTCCGATGAGCGGAAGTTCCACTTTAGGGTGGAGCTCCGCTTTAAATTCTATGTATGTCTCCACACTAGTCTGTTGCGCTTCTGTTGTGGTGTTAACAGTCTTGTTTGCTGCATTTTTGGTCAGTTAAGAAAAAATGCATCAAAAACTAACCTCCCTGTTGAAATGCATTGAAAACGCAGCAAGCAAATTACGTTTTTTGATGCGTTTTTTTTTTTGAGTCACATGACCTATGAAAAACCCACCATAAGCACAGTAAAATCGTGGCAAAAGCACGTGCGTTTTTTGTGCCATTGTCGGCACCTTTTTCTGTATCGGCAAAGTGCCGAAAGCCCCATTTCATGAAATTTCAGTGCATCTCTATTATTCATTTATATAGCTTTGACATATTCCACAGTGCTGTACAAAGAACACTGAGCCAGTCACATCAGTCCACACATTGTCATGATTATTATGACACTGTCGGGGACTATAAATGTTAATATTTACTAAGTTATAATATAGTACATTGTTTGCAAAAGGAAAACATTTTTATAATAGGTTGTCCTTTTATGCATTATATAGCAGATCTCGATCCCTGTAATTGTAATGTGATAGTGGAGCACCCCTGGTGGTCAGATGGGGAAAATGTTAAACTGCCTGTTAGTCTGACAGTACAGGATCTTCTGGCAAAGAGTCAGTAATTTTATGATTCAAAAATAAAAAATAAATTGCGCATTATGTAGACACTTATAAAATAATTTATATCATTTAGTGGTCATGCAAGAGTTTTTTTCCTGAACGTATAATCTTGCTGTGGACAGTCTGTCACTTACTGCATGGTATTGTAGGACTGGCACACACAGCACTGGGTACCTGGGCTTGACTGCACTGGCCAACCGCTTTTTGCAGAAATTCCATCCATATCCAGGGTTTCCACCACATATACTTTACAGTTGTCACCTCCTTTAAAAATAGCAAAAACAGGGGTTCACCATTATCCTCAGCGCCCCACAGAAGCCCACACAGAGGCCTCACTCATCAGTAATTTAACGATGTATCTGGATACAGTGGGAGGATTATAGTCCTTTATCTGTAGAAGATTCCAGATACTGGGGGAAGGGGGGTTAACACACTCCGTCGTTTCTTCATTCTGCAGTAATAAAAAGATAACTAATTAATCATTAAAACCTCAAAAGGTCTTTTCATCCTCTCTGGTGGTCTGTCGTCTGCACAGCTTTTACTGGAATAATAGAAAGTTATAAAAGCGCCATCGGGGAAGAGGGAAGCGGCGAACGAGAGTGCACAATATGTTTCATTTCACTCCTCCGATGACTTTTGTCTTGGAGGAGAGGAGCGCCGAAGGTACAAGTCTTGGCGGCCATATCTACCGCTCTTTGAAGAGAGTTCTAAATGCTTCAGAGCGGCCGTTCAGCAAAGTTATGCGCACAGAATGGCGGAGTGCATCCGTCAAGGTGTGTAATAGTCGGATCAATGTTACCTGCTTGGCAGCAGGGTAAAGACATTTGAGCACCCTCAATGGTGGAGTCTGAATTGAAGTGATAATTAATGCACATATTTCTGAAGGAACTGACAAACGCAGGTCATCATTTGATACGTAATTACTATTTATATACTGAATATTAGCAGAGTTGTAAATAGAAACCTAAAATGTGCAAAAGTTTAAGCATCCTGACTGCAGAAATTACAAACTCCAAATATTTCCTGTAGCCAGAGAGAGTTTTTCTATTCTCAGGGGCAGACACACAAATGCAGCAATGAAATCTCACCAGTGTGGGAGGGGCAGAGACACAAACTACTGCAAGGAAATCTTACCAGTGTGGGAGGGGCAGAGACAAGAATGCAGCAATCAAATCTCACCAGTGTGGGAGGGGCAGAGACGCAAACTACTGCAAGAAAATCTCACCAGTGTGGGAGGGGCAGAGACACAAATGCAGCAATGAAATCTCACCAATGTGGGAGGGGCAGAGACACAAATGCGGCAATGAAATCTCACCAGTGTGGGAGGGGCAGAGACGCAAACTACTGCAAGGAAATCTCACCCGTGTGGGAGGGGCAGAGACACAAATGCAGCAATGAAATCTCACCAGTGTGGGAGGGGCAGAGACGCAAACTACTGCAAGGAAATCTCACCCGTGTGGGAGGGGCAGAGACACAAATGCAGCAATGAAATCTCACCAGTGTGGGAGGGGCAGAGACACAAACTACTGCAAGAAAATCTCACTAGTGTGGGAGGGGCAGAGACACAAACTACTGCAAGAAAATCTCACCAGTGTGGGAGGGGCAGAGACAAAAATGCAGCAATCAAATCTCACCAGTGTGGGAGGGGCAGAGACGCAAACTACTGTAAGGAAATCTCACCAGTGTGGGAGGGGCAGAGACACAAATGCAGCAATGAAATCTCACCAGTGTGGAAGGGGCAGAGACACAAACTACTGCAAGAAAATCTCACCAGTGTGGGAGGGGCAGAGACACAAACTACTGCAAGAAAATCTCACCAGTGTGGGAGGGGCAGAGACACAAATGCAGCAATCAAATCTCACCAGTGTGGGAGGGGCAGAGACGCAAACTACTGTAAGGAAATCTCACCAGTGTGGGAGGGGCAGAGACACAAATGCAGCAATGAAATCTCACCAGTGTGGAAGGGGCAGAGACACAAACTACTGCAAGAAAATCTCACCAGTGTGGGAGGGGCAGAGACACAAACTACTGCAAGAAAATCTCACCAGTGTGGGAGGGGCAGAGACACAAACTACTGCAAGAAAATCTCACCAGTGTGGGAGGGGCAGAGACACAAATGCAGCAATGAAATCTCACCAATGTGGGAGGGGCAGAGACAAATGCGGCAATGAAATCTCACCAGTGTGGGAGGGGCAGAGACGCAAACTACTGCAAGGAAATCTCACCCGTGTGGGAGGGGCAGAGACACAAATGCAGCAATGAAATCTCACCAGTGTGGGAGGGGCAGAGACGCAAACTACTGCAAGGAAATCTCACCCGTGTGGGAGGGGCAGAGACACAAATGCAGCAATGAAATCTCACCAGTGTGGGAGGGGCAGAGACACAAACTACTGCAAGAAAATCTCACCAGTGTGGGAGGGGCAGAGACGCAAACTACTGCAAGAAAATCTCACCAGTGTGGGAGGGGCAGAGACAAAAATGCAGCAATCAAATCTCACCAGTGTGGGAGGGGCAGAGACGCAAACTACTGTAAGGAAATCTCACCAGTGTGGGAGGGGCAGAGACACAAATGCAGCAATGAAATCTCACCAGTGTGGAAGGGGCAGAGACACAAACTACTGCAAGAAAATCTCACCAGTGTGGGAGGGGCAGAGACACAAACTACTGCAAGAAAATCTCACCAGTGTGGGAGGGGCAGAGACACAAATGCAGCAATCAAATCTCACCAGTGTGGGAGGGGCAGAGACGCAAACTACTGTAAGGAAATCTCACCAGTGTGGGAGGGGCAGAGACACAAATGCAGCAATGAAATCTCACCAGTGTGGAAGGGGCAGAGACACAAACTACTGCAAGAAAATCTCACCAGTGTGGGAGGGGCAGAGACACAAACTACTGCAAGAAAATCTCACCAGTGTGGGAGGGGCAGAGACACAAACTACTGCAAGAAAATCTCACCAGTGTGGGAGGGGCAGAGACACAAACTACTGCAAGAAAATCTCACCAGTGTGGGAGGGGCAGAGACACAAATGCGGCAATGAAATCTCACCATTGTGGGAGGGGCAGAGACACAAACTACTGCAAGGAAATCTCACCAGTGTGGGAGGGGCAGAGACACAAATGCAGCAATGAAATCTCACCAGTGTGGGAGGGGCAGAGACACAAACTACTGCAAGGAAATCTTACCAGTGTGGGAGGGGCAGAGACAAGAATGCAGCAATCAAATCTCACCAGTGTGGGAGGGGCAGAGACGCAAACTACTGCAAGAAAATCTCACCAGTGTGGGAGGGGCAGAGACACAAATGCAGCAATGAAATCTCACCAATGTGGGAGGGGCAGAGACACAAATGCGGCAATGAAATCTCACCAGTGTGGGAGGGGCAGAGACGCAAACTACTGCAAGGAAATCTCACCCGTGTGGGAGGGGCAGAGACACAAATGCAGCAATGAAATCTCACCAGTGTGGGAGGGGCAGAGACGCAAACTACTGCAAGGAAATCTCGCCCGTGTGGGAGGGGCAGAGACACAAATGCAGCAATGAAATCTCACCAGTGTGGGAGGGGCAGAGACACAAACTACTGCAAGAAAATCTCACTAGTGTGGGAGGGGCAGAGACACAAACTACTGCAAGAAAATCTCACCAGTGTGGGAGGGGCAGAGACAAAAATGCAGCAATCAAATCTCACCAGTGTGGGAGGGGCAGAGACGCAAACTACTGTAAGGAAATCTCACCAGTGTGGGAGGGGCAGAGACACAAATGCAGCAATGAAATCTCACCAGTGTGGAAGGGGCAGAGACACAAACTACTGCAAGAAAATCTCACCAGTGTGGGAGGGGCAGAGACACAAACTACTGCAAGAAAATCTCACCAGTGTGGGAGGGGCAGAGACACAAATGCAGCAATCAAATCTCACCAGTGTGGGAGGGGCAGAGACGCAAACTACTGTAAGGAAATCTCACCAGTGTGGGAGGGGCAGAGACACAAATGCAGCAATGAAATCTCACCAGTGTGGAAGGGGCAGAGACACAAACTACTGCAAGAAAATCTCACCAGTGTGGGAGGGGCAGAGACACAAACTACTGCAAGAAAATCTCACCAGTGTGGGAGGGGCAGAGACACAAACTACTGCAAGAAAATCTCACCAGTGTGGGAGGGGCAGAGACACAAATGCAGCAATGAAATCTCACCAATGTGGGAGGGGCAGAGACAAATGCGGCAATGAAATCTCACCAGTGTGGGAGGGGCAGAGACGCAAACTACTGCAAGGAAATCTCACCCGTGTGGGAGGGGCAGAGACACAAATGCAGCAATGAAATCTCACCAGTGTGGGAGGGGCAGAGACGCAAACTACTGCAAGGAAATCTCACCCGTGTGGGAGGAGCAGAGACACAAATGCAGCAATGAAATCTCACCAGTGTGGGAGGGGCAGAGACACAAACTACTGCAAGAAAATCTCACCAGTGTGGGAGGGGCAGAGACACAAACTACTGCAAGAAAATCTCACCAGTGTGGGAGGGGCAGAGACAAAAATGCAGCAATCAAATCTCACCAGTGTGGGAGGGGCAGAGACGCAAACTACTGTAAGGAAATCTCACCAGTGTGGGAGGGGCAGAGACACAAATGCAGCAATGAAATCTCACCAGTGTGGAAGGGGCAGAGACACAAACTACTGCAAGAAAATCTCACCAGTGTGGGAGGGGCAGAGACACAAACTACTGCAAGGAAATCTCACCAGTGTGGGAGGGGCAGAGACACAAATGCAGCAATGAAATCTCACCAGTGTGGGAGGGGCAGAGACGCAAACTACTGCAAGGAAATCTCACCAGTGTGGGAGGGGCAGAGACACAAACTACTGCAAGAAAATCTCACCAGTGTGGGAGGGGCAGAGACACAAATGCAGCAATGAAATCTCACCAGTGTGGGAGGGGCAGAGACACAAATGCAGCAATGAAATCTCACCAGTGTGGGAGGGGCAGAGACACAAATGCAGCAATGAAATCTCACCAGTGTGGGAGGGGCAGAGACACAAATGCAGCAATGAAATCTCACCAGTGTGGGAGGGGCAGAGACACAAACTACTGCAAGAAAATCTCACCAGTGTGGGAGGGGCAGAGACACAAATGCAGCAATGAAATCTCACCAGTGTGGGAGGGGCAGAGACACAATCTACTGCAAGGAAATCTCACCAGTGTGGGAGGGGCAGAGACACAAATGCAGCAATGAAATCTCACCAGTGTGGGAGGGGCAGAGACACAAATGCGACAATGAAATCTCACCAGTGTGGGAGGGGCAGAGACACAAATGCGGCAATGAAATCTCACCAGTGTGGGAGGGGCAGAGACGCAAACTACTGCAAGGAAATCTCACCAGTGTGGGAGGGGCAGAGACACAAACTACTGCAAGAAAATCTCACCAGTGTGGGAGGGGCAGAGACACAAACTACTGCAAGAACATCTCACCACTGGAGTTGTATATTTGTGGTATTTGTCTTCTCTAGTTTTGTGACTTTAATTTATTTTTGGTTCCTCCTGGTCTTGTTGCCATCCTTGATCTGAGTATTTTGGATGATTTCCTGTTCCTAGTATTATTTTCTCATGTCTGGGCTGACTGGTGCAGTTTTCCTACAATGTGTTATGTGAGACCTCCAACCATCCCTGTAGCGACACATCACATCATACATTTCCTCCTTCTGATCTGTAACAGCTGGTGACTCCGCTGAGCTGCTGCCACAATATCAGAAATATTTGCTTGTGATTTCATAGTGAGCGTCCTGAGCCACCCATAACTAATTAGTGATCTTTATGCCGAATCTGCCTGCCAATTACAAGACATTAAACAGATTTTATTGGCTTTTGGATCGGTGTCTAAGTCAGCGTGACACAATTCATTTCTTGGATGACATATGACTCAGTGATAGGTGTCCTTCATTCTACCTGGATGTCCTCAAAGTTTCTGCAAGAGACAGATTGTACCAATGTGATTCATCGGTCTCCACCATAGTGCCTGTTTAACTGGATATGAAGGACATGTCAGTCTTCACTTTCTAAATCTTAGTAATTAATAAAATTCCACCTCTGTGAATAGACTATAACAGGGGTAGGCAACCTCGGCCCTCCAGCTGTGGTGAAACTACAAATCCCATCATGCCTCTGCCTCTATGAGTCATGCCTGTGATTGTCAGGGTCTTGCAATGTCTCATGGGACTTGTAGTTTCAAAACAGCTGGAGGGCCGAGGTTGCCTACCCCTGGACTAACAGTCATGGAATTTAACATTTCAAATCATGTTGTTGACCCACAAGCCAGCTCTTGAGGAAATGCATCACAGTATCATTTGTATATGTAAATACATATATAAGTTAACACTGCTTTGGTCCACATGGACATAAGAGTACCTGGGGTGTGGAAAATTCAAAAATCCATATGTCTTTGGCTCCACCTCCTCCTGTGCGCCTCACTGAAGTTAGTCGTGAGTCATACAAAAAAGAAGACACTTGGCACCCCTTGGTTCCTTAGAAATGTGTATGTTCATCACCACTGGATGGTGCTGTGCATATAGAAAGTTTATGATTTGTAGTACAAATGGGATGCAGGAATGTTGGAATTTGCATAGTAAACTTCCATCAAATATAAGGGACGACTCATATAAGGGACGACTCATATGCTGACAAGGAATTGTTCTGGTTGTCAGGTTTCCTGGTCAAACACTGTGCTGGATGCAGGAAGTCCTCCCATGATACTTTTCTGTGTGCTGAGATTACTGATCAGTTTTTTTGTTTTGTATCTTTCTATTGTTCTTGTATTCTCTGATTTACAATACCTACAGTATTTTATTCTCGCCCCACAGGATAAGCAGTCCCTAGATTGTCTGTCCCAGCAGATGGCAGTCAAGCAAAACGATGACGGAAAGTTCAGTCACAGCATGATGGATTTTAATTTGAGCGGAGACTCTGACGGTAAGTACTGTCTTTACCGTGCCATTAATGGTGTCGATCGTTCACATTTCACACTGGATTTCTCCCTCCTCTGCTGATATTGCAGTATAAATGACTTAGCAGCACAAATGAAAAAATATGTTGCAGCACTAGAAGATTAAGGCTGTGGGGCTGGGGCGACTTTACCTATGTTAGTCGGCACCAGCACAAGTCCCTTGTGCTATTTTTAATTATGTTGAAATTTTGGCTTTACCCTAGGTTGACATACAATATATTATTAAAAGTATTGGGAGACCTGCTTTTACACGCACATGAGCTTTAATGGCATCCCAGTCTTATGCCCCATACACACGATCATTTTTAATGTCATTTTTAAAACTGACGTTTTTCTTGTCATTTTTTTTCTTGTTTCCTCTCAAGCCTGTCTTGCGTACACACCATCATTTTAAAAAAATGTTCAAGAAAAGCGCAGTGACGTACACCACGTACGACGGCACTATAAAGGGGAAGTTCCGTTCGAATGGCGCCACCCTTCATGTTAGTAAAGTTTGTTGAGAGACGATTCGCTCTTTTCAGTCTAGTGCTTTTCAGTCCGTTACAGCATGACGAATGTGCTATCTCCATTACGAACGCTGGTTTTACCAGAACGAGCGCTCCCGTCTCATACTTGATTCTGAGCATGCGCATTTTTTTTCACGTCGTTAAAGCATACACACTATCGTTTTTCACGTCGTTAAAAAAAACGACATGAAAAACGACGTGAAAAAAGAGAGCATGTTCGAAATTTTTAATGCCCGTTTTTCACGTCGTTAAAAATGCTCTGGAGCATACACACGATCATTTTTAATGGCCATTTTTTTTAATGGCATTTTTAACGGCATGAAAAATGATCGTGTGTATGGGGCATTAGTCCGTAGGGTTCAATATTGTGTTGGCTCACCCTTTGCAGCTATAACAGCTACAACTCTTCTGGGAAGGCTGTCCACAAGGTTTAGGAGTGTTTGACCACATCAGGTACTGATGTTGGACGAGAAGGCCTGGCTCGCAGGCTCCACTCTAATTCATCCCAAAGGTGTTCTATCATGCCCGTCAAGTTCCTCCACCTTAAACTCACTTATCCACGTCTTTATGGACCCTGCTTTGTGTATGTGTGAGTTGCGATTTTGTGCGTGTTCCCAACCAGGAGAGAAAACGCGCTGCACTTTTGCAGATGTGACAATTCATTATTAAAGGCACCCCCATGCATCGGCAAAAGCGTTGTGTTTTTGCACACATAAACCTGTCGTCGGTGTGGAGCGTTTCCAGAAAAGGTCAGGGACTGAACGGGGCTACCTACATGCAAAACGCCTCACAATACTGTGAACCAAGGCTCAGGATAAAATACATACAATGTTTTTGGGGGGCAAACTAGGCTTTCTTTTTGTAGTATTATTTGCAATAATGTTTTCTTTAGGGGAGGGGGGGGGGGGCTTTGTTTCTGTTTTTGACCGTTGATATAACAAAAAAAATATATTCTTAAAAAATATGAACCAAAGCTCAGGATAAAATACATACAATGTTTTTGGGGGGCAAACTAGGCTTTCTTTTAGTAGTATTTGCAAAAAAACATTCTTTGGGGGGGGGGGGGGGCTTTGTTTCTATTTTTGACCGTTGATAGAAAAAAAATATATATTCTTAAAAAACCCCTTTAAAATTACAATTTAAAAATGTTTTCTGCAACAAAGCATTACAAAGTTATTTTCAAATTTAAGAAAGTTGCATTATCTAAGTTTTTCAGATTTTTTTTTTTTTTTGTGCAGCACTAAATTACAACCAAATGAATAAATAGGAAAATGAAATATAAATGGTAAAAAGAAAAACCGAGATAAAAAACAAATACACGGTGGAAAAGGGTTAGAAAGTGGTTAGGACAGATGAGGGTTAATAAGTAGGTAAATAAGAAATCTTTTTTTTCTTAACTTATACATTTTTTTTTGTTATGCAGGTCACACCTTTTGATTATTAAGTAATACATTTTACATTGTTACATTGTATTTATTCAATGACACTTTCGGACTATCTGCAAATATAATTTTACATAGGAGTGTTTGCATTTTGACAGCCGCCCCTGCTGTATAATGCAGAGAAATTGCCAACTGTCACTATACAGGGGCAGAAGAGCTGGACACAAGAGAATGTGTACTGAACACTTTGTGGTTAAATAAACGCCAAACAATACCATTCGCAATGCCCTACTCCTAATCCGTCCTCCTATTCCAATCCTTCGTAATGCAGAATTAATATTGTATGTATACAGTATATGTATAATGTACTGCTGTGGAGAAGCCACATATTCCTGATATTAACAGCCTTTTTGCCAGGAACGCTGCCTAACTCTCTTCTCATTGTCCTTTTGCAGGAAGTGCTGGTGTGTCTGAGTCCCGGATATATCGAGAGGCCCGGGGCCGCGGGAGCAGTGAGCCACATATCAAACGTCCAATGAATGCCTTCATGGTGTGGGCGAAGGACGAGCGGAGGAAAATTCTCCAAGCTTTCCCCGACATGCACAATTCAAACATTAGCAAAATACTAGGTATGGTCACATTAAGGATGGCAAATACTGTGTGTGACATTGTTACAATGTGTCATCAGTCTGATATATTACAAAGCTAATATGGTGTATAAAGCTAGGCACACACATCAACATTTTGTGTTTTCAGTTTAGTTAAATTCACTTATTTATGGTAAACTTTTGTAAGAATTGGGTTAATCTAATTATTAATATTTTTTGACCTATTGGCACATAGTCCATTTTAATGCATAAGATGCAACTGCAGGAGACAGTACAAGAAATCAGTGAGGCGATAGTACAGTACTTTCCAGGAATGTTCACCTCCAGTGATGTCGGAGAGGGTAAGACTTGGAACCTGGGTACACCCTGACTGCATTTTGACAGATTCAGAGCCATTGAAATAAAATGTTGGCTACTACATGGGTGTATGCTGGTGGTGATAGTAAATGCCAGGGTGTACCTTTTTCTTTTAGTCTGGGATAGCGTGGAAAAGGATTATATACCCTGTTGGCATTTTCCTGCTATCCAGGGCTCATTTTGTAGCAATTTCCCCTCACTGACTTGGTGGCAACAGGTTCAGCAGACAAGGAGTGAGGAAAGTACTTCTAAAAGCAACAAGGACAGACAAATTCTGATTCTTCAGTAGAGAAGGGGAAGGCTAGAACCTTCCTCAGATTTTTCTTTCTGTCTGTGTCCCTGATTAACATTTTCCTTCACTTCCTGTTTGGTGAAACCATTGTTTCCAGCACAAGAAGTGGGAGGATTTCTATCTAAAGCAGCCTCAGATAGAAAGAAAAGAGAAGGGGGAAAAAAAAAGTTTGGGCCGAGCTGAATTTTTACTTTTAAAAACTGCTTCACATTTTATTATATCAGATTTTTTTTATACCTTTCATTGGCTATAAAAGAAGAATGTAAGAGAGACTCTTGATTTAAGTAACTGCTACGTTGTATTGACCACCCAACTGCTCTATCGTATCATGAATCTGCTCCATTGTATCATAAATCGGCTCCATCGTATCATGAATATGTTACATTGCATCACTGCAGAGCCTGCCAACTGTGTAGAAGATGGCATCTTGCCCATATGTCACCCTGGTGGAGGTGAGGGCGTCCTTTGTCTCCATTGATACCTTATAGATACATTCTCTTTAAGACAGACACTTGAGCTTAGCTGACATTTCTATGTCTCCCGAGAGCGACGCTGACATTTTAAAGGGTTTTGAGTGTTTTATATGACGGCAAGGTCTGGTCTTAATCAGCCGTTCCCCTGAAATTGTTAACAGAAGGAATCGCCTCTGACTGTTTGGCCCGGGATCAGGAGCGTGCGCACACATCTTTCTTCCATTATTCATACAGTAGTTCACAGACGACGTGCAAATTCATTGCAGATCACGTTAAAAAAAATATGACAGACTTCTCTGCCCCGGAAACTCGACTTTGATCTGCTCTGCTTCCAAGCAGAGAGCGAAAGAAACGGGAAAGACGCAGCAAGTGCACAGGGAAGGAAATATTATATTAATATACATATATATGGCATATGCTGCAGTGCTACGTAGAACACTGAACCATTCGCATCAGTCTGTGCATCAGAGGAGCTTGCGCTCTAATGTCTAACCACAGTCGCACTCTATTATTAATATGCATTTATATAGCTCTGACATATTCTGCAGTGCTATACAGAGAACACTGAGCCAGTTACATCATTCTCTGCACCAAAGGAACTTACACTCTAATGACCCCACCACAGTCACAAACTATTATTGTATAATTATATAGCTCTGACCTATTCTGCAGTGCTGTACAGAGAACACTGTCGGTCAACGTGAGTCTCTGTACCAGAGGAGCTTACACTTTATTGTCCTTCCTAGTATTCTACATTTTTCTATCCGCATACATGTGACAGTCTAGTTGGTCAGATTTGTGTTTTTTCTCTCTGTGTGATTAGTTGGAAGATTCCCTTTGTGCCTTTTATAATGTCAGGCACACAAGAGGAATCGGTGCTCAGGTTTGACAGGGTGTATGTTTGAAGTCTGACTTACATTGTCAGCTCTCATTATCTGACAGTTCTGGCCCGGCAGACGAGATCTGTCTGGGTTTGTAGTAAAATGATTTGCAGCACGCACAGTCACTGTTGTAGATGTTCAGTATCTGTGTCACAGCAGTGCCTTCTCTGTGTTAGACAGCTTTCTCAAGCCATGCAACACGGTCACATACTTTGCCCCCAAAAAAAATGTATTCTATGTGTTTGATTGCTTGTTCTGGGACAATGCAGACCCCTTTTTTTTTTTTAAGAGCTTCTGATATATACATGTGGTTGTTTTTATGTTTTAAATTGTTAGTTGAGCTCTAAGGTTAGATGAGATTAGTCTCCACATTGCTGATCATTTACTTAGACGCAGTGAATAGATCTGGTCATCCAGTAACTGTACAAATATAAAATGTGTATTGCCATTCTCCTGACTTAAAATATTAGGAGCAAAATAATATTAGCTCATCTAATAACTGGTAGGAAGATCATCTGCTGCAGGGGAGGAGATCTTTGTAATGGGGCATAGACCGCAAATTAACCTTAAAGCGATTGTAAAGGCAGAAAGTTTTTTTATCGTAATGCATTCTATGCATTAAGCTAAAAAACCTTCTGTGTGCAGCTCTCTCCCCTAATACTTACCTGAGCCCATCTCTATCCAGTGATGTTGCGTGAGAGACTCGTCTGCCCGAGACTCTCCTCGTTGGCTGAGACAGCAGCCGTGCACCATTGGCTCCTGCTGCTGTCAATCAAATGTGTCTTAATGGACACACAGCTGTGGCTCAGCGCCCCCATAGCAAGCTGCTTGCTGTGGGGGGGACTCGTCAGGGGGGAAGCACCAGGAGAGCTGAAGAGGGACCCGAGAAGAGGAGGACTGGGGCTGCTCTATGCAAAACCACTGCACAGAGCAAATAAGTATAAAAAACTTTTTTTGTCTAAAAATAACATGACCTTACAATCATTTTAACATTGGTGCCAATCCTTCTCCAGTCACCCCAAAAAATTTATTAGAACTTTAGCACAATTAAAGCGGTATTAAACCCAAAATCAAACATTTATTATATTGCAGCTTACCAATTCTCAAGCCTCGTACACACGGCCGGTTTTCTCGGCAAGAAAACTGCTGGGAGAGCTTTTTGCCGAGAAAACCAGTCGTGTGTATGGTTTCTCGTTGGGAAAACTGGCGGGAATCTCAACGAGAAAAATAGAGAACCTGCTCTCTATTTTCTCATCGGGATTCTCGTTGGCCTGTTTCCTGACGAGAAAAATGTGCGTGTGTATGCTTACCTGTCTCCAGGTAAACCCGCGCATGCTTGAAAAGACTTTGACACATGCGCGGTAGCATACAAGGGTAGTGTAGGGTGAAGAAAGATGGCGGCGATGGCATCGAATGTGATGAGCGCATGCTCGTCGTAGTCGATGACGTCGCCGTGTTCTTGCAATTTAAAAGAACGGCGGTTCTTTTGAATGGCCGTGTGTACACTCGGCGAAGCAAGGAAAGCTTGCCAGGAATCTCGTCAGGAAAACCAAAGTTTTTTTCCTGACGGGATTCCCGGCCGTGTGTACGAGGCTTTAGATGTGGTGTTGGGTTTAATACGGCTTTATTGCTTTAATTTTTGTTACTTACAGGGGGGCACAAAACTGCATTCTAAACTGGTAAAAGATCCATCCAGAGGCTGTATATCCAAGGCGCGACATAACTTCTCTATAGGCTGTGCTGAGAAACTCCAACCGATAATACAGTGCTCATGTCTAGAGTTTGCAGGATACTAATAACAATGTTTGTCAAATAAAAATAACTAAAATAAGATGCATATTATATTTAGATATAAGATCACACCAGTCAAAAACAAAATTACAGAACATGAACTGTTCTCATTTCTCAGACTGATAAATTAGGTTTGTAAAATTTAGAAGGTGAACATAAAGTCTACAATTCTATTTACTTTGTACGCAGTGCCGTTTTGTTGTACAATCACTACATTGTGTAGGTGATGGAGAAGGCGGTAAAATATAAACTAGAGACTCTACATAGTGCCGGTTAGCTTGGTTGGAAACTTTCAGCCAATTACTGTGGTTAAAATGCTACGATTCCACACTAACAGAAAAATCTCTCTTCGCCACAGTCTGCATCCTTCATGTTGAGGATGTTTTAAGTGTTTTCCCGTTAAAAAAAAAATATTTTCACTAGTAAATAAAGCCCTCTTTTGGATTTCTCCTGCTATCTCTCTATTGGAGCGACTTGCCTAACTTACCGTCACAGTGACATCGGTGGGGAAATAGGCAACACAGAGAAATAAAAATGCTTTTCTGTAGTAGCGTAGGGGAATCCTGGAACCACTTTCAAAATGTTATTTCGGTCTGCCTCCTGTCTGGTGAAACTGTTGTCACTAGGATAGGAAGTCAGTGTAAATCTCTGTATTGGAGCCCCGATAGCAGTAAACCCAATGAAAGATCTAATCCTTACAGCACTAAAAAATAAAAAAAGGTTTGCCCAGAAATAAACCTTCAATCTGCTTGTGTTTTCCATAGCCTGCTCTTTCATCGTTTTTTTTTTTTTTTATTTGCTTAGGGTCTCGCTGGAAAGCCATGACGAATCTGGAGAAGCAGCCTTACTATGAAGAACAAGCTCGACTTAGCAAGCAGCATCTGGAGAAATACCCGGACTACAAATACAAGCCACGGCCAAAACGCACCTGCTTAGTTGATGGCAAGAAGCTGCGGATCGGCGAGTACAAGGCGATCATGCGCAACCGGCGGCAAGAAATGAGACAGTATTTCAATGTAGGGTAAGTGGTTCTGCTTGCCTCTGAACAGAAATTTCGATTCTTTCTGTATCTCTATCCAATGTAAAAGTTCAAACTCAAGGTCCATCTAATAATATGTAAAAGCCAACACATTTCAGGGGAAGGAAGTGTGTGTTCATCAGGGTGTTGCCGTATTAAATCTGATCACCAGCCTTCAGTTTTGCACTCCTTTCCTGTACTGAAATTGTTTACTTTGGTAATTTTACTGCATACCGTGGGCTTGGTAAAATGTGAATTAGAAGCTGCAGCAAGTCAGATTGAGTCGGCCTCATTTCCTGACATCCAGCCTCATCTATCTCCTTTTTTGCCAAACTTAAAGCGGAGGTCCACCTAAAAAAAAAAAATATTAAAAGCCAGCAGCTACAAATACTGCAGCTGCTGACTTTTAATAAATGGACACACCAATCAGGAAGTGAAGCGTTGCAGCTTCACTGCCCGGTTCCCTACTGCGCGAGTCGCGCTGCGTTTCCTCACTGGTCCCCGCTGTGTTCTGGGAACTGTGTGTTTCCCAGAAGACAGCGGGGAGGGGGCGGTAAGGGGCGTGACTCCCGCGGGAGTCTATGCCCGGAAGTGGGTGCAAATACCTGTATTATACAGCTGAAAGGTGCCAAATGTGCCACCGGAGGGGGGGAAGGTTCCGAAAAGCGGAGGTTCACTTTTTGTGTGGACCTCCGCTTTAAGCCAGCCACAGACTATGCGATTTTCTTTCCCGCATCCACAGGTTCTCTCCTGCAGAACTATTCTGTTCTCCTGACGGGGGGAGGAGTCCTGGCCGGGAGAACAAACAGTGATTATTGCTAGTGGTTATAGCCGCTGGCAATGGTTGCATGAAAAATCAGATTGTACCCAATCGATCGACCAACTTGGGTATAATCAGCCTGCCCATACATGGTTAGAATCTCGGTAAATCCTGTTGAATTGGACGAGATTCAAACATCTATGACTGGCTTTACTGTCCCTGGACCGCCCCTTTAATTTATTGGATTTCAATTCTTTTAATCATAGAGTCTCAGCATCACATATGGGTGCTGCCTAGGGTGGTCTGCATGCAAATCCACCTATCAAAAGATTTTGATATTTGCGTAACTTCACCAAAGAGCCGGCCCACTGCTTGAATCGGGGCTGAGATCCCTTGAAAGGAGTACTGAGGTGTTTTTGGGAAGCTATGTACAGCACCCTGCTGGCCTCTCACCAGCCATGATCTGCCTGCATTGCATAGAGAAGCACAAAGACTCAGTAATGATGTTACTGGGTATAAAATAAGGTATGAAGTGATAACTGAGAAGTTTTATTAAAAAAAAAAAAAAAAAAATGTAAGGGCATATTGGTCCTGGGGGGCTGGGCAGCAGATAAAATTTTAGCTCTAAAGGACACTGCTGATCTGGAATAGATTTGTTTTTAAAACCTAAAAAAGAAAAATGTATGCATGGCCAAATTTTAACATGCTTTCCATTGTTCCAGGCAACAAGCACAAATCCCCATCACTACATCGGGTGTGGTGTACCCAGGAGCCATCGCAATGGCAGGCATGCCATCACCTCACTTGCCGTCGGAGCACTCAAGCGTCTCGAGCAGTCCAGAGCCCGGCATGCAGGTCATCCAAAGCACTTTTGGCATCAAAGGAGAGGAGCCCCACATCAAGGAGGAGATGCAAAATGATGACATGAACGGTGAAATATATGATGAGTACGAAGACGACGATCCGGACGCAGATTTTGTCAGTGACAGTGAACATCACAGTGCGGCACACGCCAACTGATGCAGGATGGGGTATACGGCTGGAACTTTGAGGACTTAATAAGGCGCAACCCCGACTCGCCTTCACCAGTGGTGAAGCATGAGCTTTTTGGATACACTGACTGTTACTTTTAACTGTTCTTAAAAAAAAAATGCTGGGACTTTTAACTGACAGAATAAAACTCTTGACCCAAAATGCACGGGGTTGGAAAAGTAAACTGAAAAACACAAAATACCACAGATTTTCCACCAAAAGAACGGGATAAGCTATGGGTAAACTAATGCCAGTAATCTAGCTGCTCAGCACTGACGTCTTACCCTTCAACTTTTTTTTTTTTTTTTTTCATATATAAAAGACAAAATAAAAACAACAAAAAACTTGGCTGTTTGTTCTACAATGTTCTAGAAAATCTCACTCAGGTACACAGTGCCAACAAGTGGCTTGTGAATGTGTTTTGTCGTTTTGTGCTAAAGTTTAAAGAGGAATACTTTTTTTTTTATTTTATTTTTTTTTGGTAACGCACCTGAAAAAAAAATAGATGCTCCTGGCTGGCTCCTCCTCCCCTTCCTTCATTTTCCTTGGCGTTGTGGGTGGATCCAAGGGACTGTCATTGTGTGTGGATACCCGAATCTTTCCATCTGTACCATGGACATATTTCCTCATCTGTTGCATTTCTATTAGCAAGTGCCAAATTTGTAATGATGTGCTCAATTAGCCCATACGTTTTTTTTTACATTTCTTTCTGGTCTGTCTTAAGTTTAGGACAGTGTTACTTCTTAGACAATCTCTTAAAGAACTGACAATTGACCAGCAGCTGGTAAAAAAAAAAACAAAAAAAAAATAATTTCAACTGTAGTTGCAGTTCTCAGGTGATGGCAAGAGACTTAAAAAAAAAAAAAAAAAATAGAGTGATAAAAAGAAATATTTTATGTATTTTGTGTGCTTGTGCGTGTGAGCGTGCCATGGTTCTTACCATGCTTAACGCGGGATGAAATCCCACATCCTAATTGTCACCAGACTTTAAGAAGCCTTTAATGAATATTTGCACTTGAGATAGTTGGAGAACAGGCGAAAATAAAGAAAATTACGTTTTGGGGAGAAAAAAAAAGTTTTAAAAATGTTGGGAACTTTTTTTTTTTTTTTTTTTTCATATAAATATATATATATATATATATAGGACATTATTTTAATGTATCTAATTTGGCCACCACATTATAGTTCCCTAGTTTTCTTTGTAATAGTTTTAGATCCTGTGCTTGGTGCAGCAAAGCTATACTCAGCTGTACATTAGGAGAGTGGAAAGGTTTTGGGGGCTCGGATCGTGCCAAGACCTTAAATGGAAATTTAATTAGGAAATAAGTAGGCCCATTGTATACGTGTATGTATATGTAGGCCAGGAGTTATTTTACGGATTTCTTGTACTGCATCAAGTTTCCGAAGAATTTTTTTATTTTTTGGGATTACAGCCATTTATTTTTTTTTATTCTTTTCTGTACGTGACAATTGCAGAGAAACAGAAGTTCCTGTATAGAACGTATAAATGCAATTGACGTTTTTCACCTCATTGGCACTCAGTTAATGCTGTGCTGTCCTAGTACAAGTTTGCTGAGCAAACTTTTGCTATTGATGTTTTTGGTATACTGCTACTCCGTCCTCATTCAAAACGTTTCTTAAATAGAGAAATAAAATCGCAGATTTAAAAAATCTCCATTAACAAAAAAAAAACAAAAAACATTTTGCCATTTCAATTTTTGCCTGCTGATTTAAATTGAAATTATGCAAATGTGTTTAAGCTGGTATTTGTTTGGACATGCTTCCTCTGGACAGGCTGGATGTGAGATACTATCACCCCTTTTAACTGTTTAGCTATTTAAAGCTTATTCTAGGTAACAAATTTATCTCTGACATAAAGACTTTTGGGTCCCCCATGGAGAAACTCCTAGTATTGTTGCATGTCATATATATATATATATATATATATATATATATATATATATATATATATATATATATATATATATATACACACACACATATATCCTGGGATTTTTTTTTTGGACTGCCTCTTCTTAGTAATGTAATTACATTAATTTTAATAATAATAATTTTGCTGGTTGGCTGTTCCCAGATTAGTAAGTTAAATGTAATTTATTTTATTACTTTTATTTTTTCATATTATATTCTGTTTTAATTTCAACATTGCAGAAGAAAAGAACTGTCTAGATATGTTAAAAAATAACTGAACTATGTCTCTATTTTATAACTTTCTTAACTCCCTTTTACCTTTATAACTAATATATATATATATATATATATATATATAGTGTATGTATAAATGATCTATGTTCCCTTTTTTGAGACCAGGTGTTTTTGGATTTTTAACTCAAGAAGAACTTTTTCTAAAAAATCTTCTCATGTCTTTTTTTTATGTAATTCGTTGCAGCGTTTGTCAGAAACATTTTTAGCACTGTATTTCAAAAGAAATTTAAATGGTGGTATTTCTTTATGCCATTCTTCATATGTACAATGTGAAAACATTTATGAAAATTACACTTTTTCGTTCTTGAAAGGCAAAAAAAAAAAAGTTAGATCTGACTCAAAAGCTTGTTTCACATTTGCTGGACGTTTTAATTGCCATCATGTTAAATGTGCTCTGTTTAGATATGTGACTTTGGGCTACAAAAAATACTTTGTTTAAGCTCCAGGTAGATGCCACCAAGGCGGCCTTTGTGCAGGCCAAACATAACACACGCCAACGGTTATTTTTCTGCGCGGGGCCACATTTCTTGGCTGTCCTTACTGATCCCTGTTATTCTTGGCCCCATATTACCACATCTTGCCAAATGTTAATTTTGTAATTAACTCTGCCAGGGAGACTGGCATAGAAAGAGCTGTGAACCCCAAACATTGATTTTCCACTCCTCTTTTCTTTAAAAAAAAAAGTCAACATTGCCCCCACTGTTGGTGATCAGTCATCGTATGACCATTTCGCATTCTTAAAGAAACAGGTTATTCAACAGCCACAGCACTCACTGCCCCAATTTTAGGCCATCTATTAACAGCCAAAAATTTCAAAAAGACTTTTAGAATTTTGTTGAATCAACTATTTGCCCTACATACAATCTTTCTTCTGTTTTAGCAATGATATATAATTTGCCCTTTATGCATGCTCGATTTTTGGTGGCAAGTCCTTAGCTACCTATTTTTGATCAATAATTTTATCCAATCAATGTATTTTTTTTCTTTTTTAAGAAATCTCCCACTCAATTTTTTGCATCACATAACACTTTAAAATGTAAAAAGATGCCTTTCTCATGAGGATTATCAAAAAATAACCTGGTGGCAAAATCAGGACTTGGCTCAGTGTTTTTAAAGTATTGAACTAACCGTAACAAAATAAAGATTTGTAAAAATCTAATGTTCAAATGTAAATGACGATTTGCAGTTTTACCTCAAATATTATTTTAACAGATTCCAATCGTTTTCACAGTTATAAACGGTTAAAACGAGTCACTTTATACTATGAAGAATCACCTCCTTCTTAGAATAGTTGCATGTTTGTAGCATATTCAGATATCTTCTACAGTTGTTTTGGATCCTGAAGTCTCTGCCTGCCTCCTATAAAATTTTATGTAGATCACCTGATTTTTATTTTAATTTTTTTCTGGGAAGGGTGACGTTCAATTAAAAGTTAAAACGGTACAAAATTATCAACAAGCTGCAATATCAAGGGAAACCACCCCCCAACACGCAATGGTATTATCAAGGAAAAAAAAAAAAAAACATTTCATGTATATCTGAATACCCAGATAACACTTCATTTTTAGTCTTTATTTATGGGTTTTTTATGTGCAAACTTACTTGTTGGGTGCATTGGAATAAATATATATATATATATATATATATGTGTGTGTGTATATATATATATATATATATGTGTGTGTGTATATATATATATATATATATATATATATATATATATATAAAATTTGCTCAGAGAAGCAAAAACCTTTCATATTGTACTTTTTATATTTGTATTTTGGTTGCTGGCTGCATCAAAAGTTTACCCAGCGTTTGGCTACTTTTTATTTTATTTTTATTTTTTTATTATTTTGGGTGTAGAAGAGAAAAGATGAGACAATCAAATGCCTGGAGCTTAAAAGCAAAGTATGTGCAAGCAACCATCTCACTTGAAGTTAAATAAGAAAATAATTATGTAAATATAACATAGAGTAATAGATTTATATTTTGTTCATAACATATAGTGTAATATAAGTTGTATATTTTCATTTTTTGTTCTGTTTTTCAGTCATGCCACAATTATGGAAAAAAAAAAAGAGGATTTATTGTACTCTTAAAAAAATGTGCGTTTTAAGACATCCTGTTTCTCCATTCCCCTTTTTCAGTATTACTGCCCTGCAAGGCACCAATAAAAGTGCGGATGTGTTCCTACCCCTCTGTGTCTGCCTCTTTCTCTGCCACGTGAAATGTAAAGCTGTTTTCCTGTCTCCTGCTAGATTCCTTCTGCGGACAATGAGCCGCTCAGAGCTTCATGTTAACACCGTCTCCACCTGGCGATCAGTCCATAGTAACTCTAGAGTGTAGGTGGGGGTGGACAGATTTTTCCCTGGAAAAGTCCCTACTGGTTTTCGTGATAGATCCTCTGTCCTAAAAAATAAATCTTATTTTGCCTGTTAGTGCTACTTACCTATTACATTTTTCTAGCTAAATTGAATATAAATGTAGCTAGACTGTGGGTGACAGAGCACATGACAGCTGCCACAATTTGATCCTTACGGTTTTAAAACAGGAAATCCAGAATTGATATTGCAGTTTTGGGTGGATGCTTGCAGGTTGTATCTTTTACCCATTAAAGCTGGCAATCCGCATGGCAAATTTCAGTTAATTTCAACCACTTTTGAGCCACCAGGAATTGCACCCACGATTGCAGGTAATCATAAGGTATTTGCAATTTAAACACAACAAAATAAAATAATATACTCCGCCTATACACGTACTTTTTTTTTTAATATTTTCTTTTACAAAAGTTTATTGAGAGAAAAGTAAATACAACAAATAAGTGCAACAATATGATGGTTACATCAGACATAAGGTGGAGAAGAGGATCCCAACAAAGGGATGCTGTATTCACATTACAATATTTGTTTGTATAAAAAGAAAAGAAGGGGGGGAAAAAATAATTAAATAAAAATAGTAGCGATACGACACATTATTTAGGCTGGTTTCACACTGGGGCGGTGGCGGTATAGCGCCGCTATTTTTAGCGGCGCTATACCGTCGGAATTGCGGAGGTATTCGGCCGCTAGCAGTGCGGTTTTAACCCCCGCTAGCGGCCGAAAAAGGGTTAATACCACCCGCAAACCGTGGCTACAGCCGCGGTTTGCGGGCGGTATTACCGCGGTGTCCCATTCATTTCAATGGGAAGGAGCGGTATACACACCGCTCCTTCACCGCTCCAAAGATGTGGCTTGCAGGAGATTTTTTCTCCTCCCGCCAGCGCATCGCCTCAGTGTGAAAGCCCTCAGGCTTTCACATTGAGCATACTGGGGCAGGAGTTTTTCAGGCGTTATTTATGCGCTATTTTTAGCGCAAGACGCCTGAAAAACTCCTCAGTGTGAAAGGGGCCTAAAAGACAGTCAACGTCCCAGATTTTGTTGATCGGTAGGCACAAATGCAACACTTTTTTTTACATTTTAATGCTAAAAATGCAGGGGAAATGCCTTTTTTCTTTTTACTGGTAATCATATGACTTCGGTCCCCTCTTCTTCCCTCACCTCTGAGGGTGGCTGACAGACTCATAAAGACACTTTCTGTTAAGGAGCTCTTTCTGTTAATAACAGTGAAGTGTCCCCAGGTAGGGATGAGCTCGGTGTTCGAGTCGAACATAGGTTCGACTCGAACATCGGCTGTTCGCCGCGTTCGGCGAACAACGAACGATTTGGGCCGTTCGCGCCAAATTCGAGTGACGCGAACGGCCTACAATACACTGCGCCATCGCAGTGTAATCCTGGCGCTGTGATTGGCCAAGCATGCACTGTGACCCTGCATGCTTGGCCAATCACAGCGCCGGCAGCGAGGAGAGCAATGATTGGCCACAGGCAGGATGCCTGTGGCCAATTATAGCTGAGGGGGTTTAGTACACGCCCCACACTATAAAAGGCCACCAGCGCGGCGGCCTCGTGTAGTGTGTTCCGGAGCAGGGAAAGTGAAGGATAGGCAGGGACAGTGTCAAATCCATTCTTTGCTAAACCTTGTGTGTAGGGAGAGAGAAGGATAGGCAGGGAGAGTGTCAGTGTCATATACTTTGATAAACCTTGTGTGCAGGGAGAGAGGAGGATAGGCAGGGGACAATGTCAGTGTCATATTCTTTGCTAAACCTTGTGTGCAGGGAGAGAGAAGGATAGGCAGGGAGAGTGTCAGTGTCATATACTTTGATAAACCTTGTGTGCAGGGAGAGAGAAGGATAGGCAGGGGACAGTGTCAGTGTCATTGTTGCTAAGCCTCCTGCACCTTATACACCTGAACTTAGCCTGTATTGCTGCTTTTTCCTGGTGTTACACCAACAGGATTTTGCAGCACTTACAGCGGGCGGAGTGTGTCTCCTGACCATATTACTCCTGAACTTAGCCTGTATTGCTGGTTTTCCCATTTCCCTGCAGGCAATTAGAATGTCTGGAAGGCAAACAAGGAGAGGCAGACAGTCAGGAGCCAATAAAAGAGGGCAAGCAGGCTCTGTGTCTAGAGACAACAGTGCTGGTCGTGGACGCGGTGCATCGCCATCAGCACGTGGCCATGGGACACGCTTGTCCTTCTTTTCGGCAGCTGGACGTGTTGAGCCGCATCATGCCGAAGACTTGGTAGAGTGGATGACCAAGCCCTCCTCATCCTCTCTCACCCAGGCTCAGGGTACTGGCAAAGCAGCTGCCAAAGCGTCCTCTTCCCTGGTATCAATGTCATCATCAGTCACTCCTTCCCTAGACCAACCATGTCCTCCTGAGGAGTCCCCCGAACTGTTTGAGCACAGTGTTGGGTACATGCTCCAGGAGGATGCCCAGCGTTTCGAAGGGTCTGATGATGATACCCAGCTAGAGGAAGGCAGTAGCGTGAGAGCAGAGAGAGGGGATGCTCAAGAAGGACCCCAATCTGGCAGTCATGTTCCAGCAGCTGCAGCATACTGCCAGATTGGCTCCAGTGATGAGGAGGGAGGGGATGATGAGGTCACTGACTCCACGTGGGTGCCTAATAGGAGAGAGGAGGAGGATGAGGAGGAGGCACATCTCCAACGAGGCAGGATGCCCTCGGGGGGCCAGCGTAAGGGCAGCACACCGACGGAATCACACCGCAGAGCTCCGCCTGTGCAGGGCGCTGCCTCTGCCCGTTATTCAAAAAGTTCTTTGGTGAGGGGCTTTTTTGAGTCGAGTGTATCAGATCGCACAGCTGCTGTTTGCAACATATGTCTCAAGCGTATATCGCGTGGCCAAAACATCACCCGCTTGGGCACCACATGCTTGACCAGAAATATGTTGACCTGCCATGCAGCTCGTTGGCAAGCCTACCTTAAAGACCCACACCAAAGAACAAAGCTGACCTCTTCTTGCACCGCATCAGCTGGGATCTCCAACCCCACTATACCTTCAGTCCTCTCTGAAACCTGCTCTGAGAGGAATGAAGGTGTAGAATTAGGTGTGTCACAGCCAAGTACTTGCGGGCACTCTGCTAGCAGTACACCGACGTCCGATTCTAGCAGGCAAATTTCCCTGCCCCAGCTGCTGGACCGTCAAAAGAAGTTCACTCCCAGCCATCCACATGCCCAGCGGTTGAATGCCAGCTTGGCTAAATTGCTAGCGCTTCAACTGCTGCCTTTTCAGTTGGTAGACTCGGCCCCCTTCCGTGAGTTTGTGCAATGTGCGGTTCCTCAGTGGCAGGTTCCCAAACGCCACTTTTTCTCACGGAAGGCGATTCCGGCTCTCTACCGGCATGTGGAAGGCAATGTCTTGGCCTCGCTGGACAGGGCGGTCAGCGGTAAGGTGCATATTACCGCTGACTCATGGTCCAGCAGGCATGGACAGGGACGTTACCTTTCTTTCACGGCCCATTGGGTCACTCTTTTGGCAGCTGGGAAGGATGCAGGGCAAGGTGCAGTAGTGTTGGAGGTTGTTCCACCGCCACGCCTCCAAAATGCTACTACTGGTTGTGACACACCTCTGTCCTCCACCCCCTCCTCTTCTTCCTCCGTGGCCTCTTCCTGTGCTTTGTCCTCGGAACCAGCGGTGCTCCGTAGGCGTTCAAGGGGCTACGCAAGTACGCAGGCAAAAAGATGCCATGCCGTGCTTGCGCTGGTGTGTTTGGGGGACAGGAGCCACACTGGGGCAGAGGTTCTGTCTGCTCTACAGGGGCAGGCCGAGAGGTGGTTGACGCCACGCCAGCTTAAGCCAGGAATGGTAGTTTGCGACAATGGCACCAACCTCCTCTCCGCTCTCCGACAGGGACAACTGACCCATGTGCCCTGTGTGGCTCACGTCCTTAACCTGGTAGTGCAGCGGTTCTTGGGCAGGTACCCGGGCTTACAGGATGTCCTGAGGCAGGCCAGGAAAGTCTGTGTGCATTTCCGCAGATCCTATAATGCCAGTGCTCGCCTGGCTGAGCTGCAAAAGGAGTTGAACCTGCCCAAGAACCGCCTTATATGTGACATGCCCACCAGGTGGAACTCAACGTTGGCCATGCTGCAGCGGCTTCACACGCAGCAGAGGGCCATCAATGAGTACCTGTGCGACTACGGCACCAGGACAGGGTCAGGGGAGCTCGGGTTTTTTTCACCACGCCAGTGGGGCATGATCAGGGATGCATGCACTGTCCTGGCACCATTTGAGGAGGCCACGAGGATGGTGAGCAGTGACAGTGCATGCATCAGTGACACTGTACCTCTTGTCCACCTGTTGGAACATACGCTGCGTGGAATAATGGACAGGGCACTTGAAGCAGAAAAGAGGCAGGAAGAGGAGGACTTCCTTGCCTCTCAAGGCCCCCTTTACCCAGACAGTGTTCCTTCTGTCCCACCCATCGCACAGGAAGAAGAGGAGGAGGAGGAGGATTGTGTCAGCATGGAGGTGGAGCCTGGCACTCGGCATCATCAGCAGCAGTCTTTTAGGGATGATTTACAGTCCCAAGAAACCAGTGGACTTGTACGTGGCTGGGAGGAGGTGGCTGCGGATCATGTCGTCCTTAGTGACCCAGAGGACTCCGGACCAAATGCCTCAGCTAACCTACACTGCATGGCCTCCCTGATCCTGCAAAGTCTGCGGAAGGATCCTCGTATTCTTCGGATCAAGGAGAGGGACCATTACTGGCTGGCCACTCTCCTTGATCCACGGTACAAGGGTAAGGTTGCGGACCATATCTTACTGTCGCAGAGGGAGCAGAGGATGAGACAACTCCGGGAGGCCTTGCAGAAAGGTCTGTGCAACGCGTTCCCAGAGACTGGGAGGTTACAAACTCCTGGTCCTGGACAACGAGTTGCTGAGGCTTCGGTCAGTCAAAGAAGGAGCGGTGGGGAAGGTGGCCGTCTGACCGATGCGTTCAGACAATTCTTTAGTCCGCAGCCCCAAGGTATGATCGGTTCCAGCAACCATCGCCAGCGTCTGATATACATGGTGCAGGAATACCTAGGGGCAAGGTCAGACTTGGACACCTTCCCCACCGAAAATCCTCTGGCTTACTGGGTCTTGAGGATGGATCACTGGCCAGAGCTTGCACAGTATGCAATTGAGCTACTGGCCTGTCCTGCATCCAGCGTTCTTTCAGAACGCCTATTCAGTGCTGCTGGAGGATTTGTCACGGATCACAGGGTGCGCCTGTCCACCGACTCTGTTGATCGACTGACCTTCATAAAGATGAACCAGTCTTGGATCACCACCAGCTACCAAACACCTGAAGCTGATATAACAGACTAATTTATTTTCAAATGTCACATCCCTTCAAGACTGATGCTGATGCTGAGAGACTGCCCTGTTATGTTGACTGACTATCCTCCTCCTCAATGATCCGATTGATGATGATAGCTTGGAAGAACATTTTTGTTTCTGGGTGCTGCCACCAGTGGCTAAGGCCCAATTTTTCAGCCCCTGTTTAACCGGGGCGTGTTATTACAATTTTTTATGCAATGCTTTGCAGCAGGGCTCATTCCTGCACTCCAACTACAGTATCTGGGAGAGGTTGCAGTGTCGTGGCACCAGCACCAGTGGCTAAGGCCCAATTTTTCAGCCCCTGTTTAACAGGGGCGTGTTATTAAAAAAATGTATGCAATGCTTTGCAGCAGGGCTCATTCCTGCACTCCAACTAGAGTATCTGGGAGAGGTTGCAGTGTCGTGGCACCAGCACCAGTGGCTAAGGCCCAATTTTTCAGCCCCTGTTTAACAGGGGCGTGTAATTACAATTTTTGATGCAATACTTTGCAACAGGGCTCATTGCTGTGCTCCAAGTACAGTATCTGTGAGGGGTTGCAGTGTTGTGGCATCAGTGCCTAAGGCCCAATTTTTCTGCCCCTGTTTAACAGGGGCATGTAATTACAATTCTTGATCTAATAATTCACAGCAGGGCCCATTCCTGCGCCCACCAAGAGTAACTGTGAGGCCTTACAGTGTTGTGTCAACACCACCACCACCACCACCAAAGGCCCAATTTTTCAGCCCCTGTTCAACAGGGGCATGCAATTACAATTCTTGATCTAATAATTCATAGCAGGGCCCATTCATGCGCCCTCCAAGAGTAACTGTGAGGGCTCACAGTGTTGTGGCAACACCAACATGTAAGGGGCAAATTTCAGCTGAGTATATACGGCAGGCCCCTACTTTCAAACATCCAACTTACAAACGACTCCTCCTTGCAAACGGAAGGATACAACAGGAAGTGAGAGGAAATCTACCCCTAGGAAGGCAAATTCTCTCCTGTAAGAGTTAATATGGGAAAAAAATGTCTCCTCTCCACTGATGCTTTATCACCAATTCTTGTTTCAATAAAAAACCCAAATTTTCAAAAAACATTTGTCATTAGGACGGAAAGTGAGGTGAACTGTTCTGAACAGGTGCACACTGCACAGACAGCAAAACAAATGTTACAGGGGTGATAACCCTTCCCTATGTTTTCCAAAAAGCTTAAAAATAGATTTTTTGCCTGGAGCTACACTTAAACAATGTACCTGTTCAAAATTACAAACAGATTCTACATAAGAACAAACCTACAGTCCCTGTCTTGTATGCACTGCCTGTATACGGCTGTTCACTGTTCAGAGTATATAGGGCCTTTTTTATTTTGTGTGCGGGGTTCCCCTTAATATCCATACAAGACCCAAAGGGGCTGGGGTAGGGAGGGGGGGGGCTGTGATGGGGTAGCTATGCCATTTTTCTTAAAGATTTTCATCCATATTACCGGGACCAGACATTACATTAAAGCCGCAAGCAGTTTTAAATGGCTTTTTTTCCTTTAGAAATGTAATTTTGTGCAGGGACAGTTCTAAACACGGGAAACACGTGGCACTTCACAGGCATACTTTAGACACCCCCCAGATATGATATTTAAAGGAATATTTGACTTTTTTTTTTCACTTTATGCATCATTAAAATGACTGCTCCCGAAAAACGGCCGTTTTTAAAACTTTTTTTTAGATTGATACATGTCCCCTGGTGCAGAACCCGGGTTCCCAAACCCTTTTTAGGACAATAACATGCATAATAGTCGTTATAATTAACACTTTAGATTTCGAACGTTCGCATCCATTGTATTTAATAGGGTTCCAAAGTTCGTGCGAACTTTCGGTCCGTTCGCGGGTTCTGGTGCGAACCGAACCCGGGGGTGTTCGGCTCATCACTATCCCCAGGCTTTAAATGGCAGCTGTAATCCGGCAACAGGCACACCATGTGTAGGCACAGCATCCTGTAGCTCCAAAGTAGAAAGAGGACACAAATTGACCATGCTAGGACAGGTCTGCTTCTGTGCCTAGTGCCAGTTAGAAACCGGGGTTTCCTATTGAGGAGGACTGGCAGGATCACCATGCATTTGCTGATTATTCAAACTCTTAGCAACATTACAGAGTTTGCAGTTGGCCTTATAAAAAAACAATGTAAAGTAGCCCCCCCGACTTTGATAATTATGGTTCACACACAATTTTTAACACGCACAAGTTTAGTTGATTGACGTGGAAACTGGGCATATAACTTGACGACCTTCCATAGCGTTATCAAGGATTGAGTTGTAATCAAAAAACATTTATTTTCCCCGCCAAATTTGATTAGGAGAACTTCTATTCCCATCTCCTTTTGGTTGGTTGAAATTACCATTTTTGGTCTTTGAATGCTTTGCAATTTTGACAACATGCAATCAAAAGTTTGATCGATCTAGCAAAGTGCCACGTATATGGACCGCTTAATTTCTGGATTTGTAACCTCCCCCACTGTGGCCCCGCCGGATCCCACCATCCCTGCTGAGAAGCAGCAGGAGCATAAGAAGTAGAAGACAAAGTCCAAAAGCCTTCAATGGATTTAATTTTCCAGCAATCATCTAAAACCAAGATACCGTTTTGAGTGTACTGACCCTTTAAAGTGAAGAGATGGTGCTTTTGTGAGTTTTTATTTTCTTTATTCTTTCAGGACAAATATATTGCATAAACATTTTTCAGTGTCACTATTTGTAGGCAGAAGGTGACGGAAGCGAAGCTAGTTTTATAAACATGATTTTACCACTATGCTGTGAATTGACTTGAGAATCAGCATATCAAAGTATGCACATTGAGTCGAAAGGCAGGTCTTTCTGAAGCTGGAGCACTTCATGAAGCTTGTTGAAAGCCTACTGGTAAGCCTGCTAGCAGCTTGCTTAAAAGAGATGTATGGGAAATTACTTTTTTTGAATCATACTTGCCTAAGTGGATGCAGCATCTGTTCCCGGCCGGCTCTAACACTTACACCTGAGCGATCAAACACTGCTGATCACTGGGTTCTCACAGCTCCCTGAGCAGAGAGCTGGTGACTGTCAATCACCATTGTCTGCTCTGCGCCCCCCCACACACACTCACTGGAGCGCTGGGCTGTGGAGGGGGCGGGAGAAATCCTTCCCGAGCCTGGACCAGCTCTGTTACGTCAGCTGAAATCGGGCTTAAGCAAAGAAGAAAGTGAGTCACACAGGGGAAGTACAGCCAAATGAGCTTTGGCTGCACTTCTCCTTTAGGCTGGGTTCACACCTATGCGAATTGGATGCAGGTTTCTCCGATTCCAATTTGCATAGCAGGAGAATGTGACCAGCTCTCTTTGGAGCCGGTTCACATATCTCTGGGGAGGCTGTGGAGCGAACTGCACAAGTGCGTCTTTGGCTCAGTTTCAGGGCCGTATTCAAGCAAAGATTCATCCCTGAAATGGAGAACAGGGACGCACAGCGTTCCTGTGCGATCCGCAGCTAGTTTAAGTGTGAACCGAGCCCTGAAGTGGCAATCAACACTCCCGATTGGATCTGGATTCAACATTTACAAACTGGAGCTGAATGATACTTTAAAGCTTTAACAAAGCTTGGTGAAAGCTCTGCAATTGCTTTGTTAAAGCCTGCTGTTCCCACTGCTCTTAACTGCTTGGTTACTGCCCACCGTCAAATGACGGCGGGCGGAAGACCCTATTGTTCTGGACGGACGTCATATGACGTTGCGCCTTCCGAAGCCACTAGGGGGGCGCTCACCGCATCGCTGGGGACCCGATGCACGTGCCCGGCGGCCGTGATGGCCCAGTAACTGAGCAGGACCGTGGATCTCTGTGTGTAAACACAGAGATCCACGTCCTGTCAGGGAGAAGAAGACTGATGGTGTGTCCCTTGTACATTGGGACAACCATTGGTCACCTCCCCCAGTCAGTCCCCTCCCCCCACAGTAAGAATCACTCCCAGGCAACACATTTAACCCCTTCCTCGCCCCCTAGTGTTAACCCCTTCCCTGCCAGTCACATTTATACAGTAATCAATGCATTTTTATAGCACTAATCGCTGTATAAATGTGAATGGCCCCAAAAATGTGTTAAAAGTGTCCGATGTGCCTGCCGCAATATCGCAGTCACGATAAAAATCGCTGATCGCCGCTATTACTAGTAAAAAAAAAAAACAATAAAAATGCTATACATCTATCCCCTATTTTGTAGCTACTTTAACTTTTGCGCAAACCAATCAATATACGCTTATTGCGATTTATTTATTTTTTTTACCAAAAATATGTAGAAGAATACGTATCGACCTAAACTGAGAAAAAATTTGTTTATAAAAAATAAATTAAAAAAAATGGATATTTATTATAGCAAAAAGTAAAAAATATTGTGTTTTTTTTCAAACTTGTCACTTTTCTTTTGTTTATAGCGCAAGAAATAAAAACCGCAGAGGTGATCAAATACCACCAAAAGAAAGCTCAATTTGTGGGAAAAAAATGATAAAAATGTCATTTGGGTACAGTGTTGTATGACTGCGCAATTGTCATTCAAAGTGTAACAGCACTGAAAGCTAAAAAATGGCTTGGGCAGGAAGGAGGGTGAAAGTGCCCTGTAGCCTGTAGGCAAGTGGTTAAACAAACTGAAGCCTGTGTGAAAAGGGCCTAAAGATTAGCTAGTACAGAACTTTCGATGATCTGCACTGAGTAAGTTGAAAGCACAAATTATTTGCACAGCACAAATTCTGCACAGATAATGGACAAGGATATAAAACATCTTATAAACTCATGTACCAAATAATAGAATTCAAACTGGCAAAAATATCATGTTTTTTTTATTTTTTCCTTTAAAACCACTGTAGGCAACACTTAGGCTAGGTTCACACTAGTGGGGTATGATTTTGTAGTGCAACGGCAGGAGGGGCGACTTGGTACATTTTTGAGAATTAATTTTTTTTTTTTTAACTTCTTTTATTTGTTTTCAATAAAAGGTAAGAGTGAAAAAAATGGAGCCTGTGGGCATACTCTGGCTCCATAAATAAAACAAAGAAACACAGTGAACAAGTAAAACTACAATTAAACCTGTCCTTCCTATGCACAGATACTGCCACCCAGGCCTGAGAGTCAAATACCAGTAGTTTCAGAGTTGTGTTGATCTACAGTAGTAGCATCCAGCCAGATGTCCCACACTCTGTGGAATTTTTTTGGGCAGCCTCAAGACATACATGTCTCCTTGTAAAGGGGTATAGCAGAATTCACTAATCATTTCCAAAATCCCAGTGTGGAAGCAGATCATGACTTCCATTAAATTTTTATAGGTTTTCTAGCATAAAACAATAGAAGCCTTAACACTGTACGAACAGCCCCGGTGAGGGCCAGAGCCTCCAACAGCCCAAGGAGGCATACACCTGCCTGCTATGGGATAGGGATAGTAGCCAGTGGCGGTGCGTCCTTAATCACTTAAGCCCCGGACCATTTGGTAGCTAGAGGACCAGAGGTGAATTCAGAATTTTGCACTGCGCTGCTTTAACTGTAAATTGTGCGGACATGCAATGTTGTACCCAAACGAAATTTGCGTCCTTTTCTTCCCACAAATAGAGCTTTCTTTTAATGGTATTTGATTGCCTCTGCGATTTTTATTTTTTGCGATATAAACGGAAAAAGACCGAAAATTTTGAAAAAAAAAGATATTTTCTACTTTTTGTTATAAGAAAAATCGAATAAACTCAATTGTAGTCATACATTTAGGCCAAAATTTATTCAGCCACATGTTTTTAGTAAAAAAAATGTCAATAAGCGTATATTTATTGGTTTGCGCAAAAGTTATAGAGTTTACAAACTAGGGTACATTTTCTGAAATTTACACAGCTTTAAATTTATGACTGCCTATCTCATTTCTTGAGGTGCTAAAATGACAGGGCAGTACAAAACCCCCCCAAATGACCCCATTTTGGAAAGTAGACACCCCAAGGAAATTGCTGAGAGGCATGTTGAGCCCATTGAATTTTTTATTTTTTTGTCCCAAGTGATTGAATAATGACAAAAAATAAAAAATAAAAAATTACAAAAAGTTGTCACTAAATGATATATTGCTCACACATGCCATGGTTATATGTGGAATTTCACCCCAAAATACATTTTGCTGCTTCTCCTGAGTACGGGGATACCACATGTGTGGGACTTTTTGGGAGCCTAGCCGCGTACGGGACCCCGGAAACCAAGCACCGCCTTCAGGATTTCTAAGGGCGCAAATTTTTGATTTCACTCCTCACTACCTATCACAGTTTTGAATGCCATAAAATGCCAAAATAGCACAAAACCCCCCCAAATGACCCCATTTTAGAAAGTAGACACCCCAAGGAAATTGCTGAGAGGCCTGTTGAGCCCATTGAATATAATTTTTTTTGTCCCAAGTGATTGAATAATGACAAAAAAAAAATAAATTACAAAAAGTTGTCACTAAATGATATATTGCTCACACATGCCATGGTTATATGTGGAATTACACCCCAAAATACATTTTTCTGCTTCTCCTGAGTACGGGGATACCACATGTGTGGGACTTTTTAGGAGCCTAGCCGCGTACGGGACCCCGAAAACCAAGCACCGCCTTCAGGATTTCTAGGCACAAATTTTTGATTTCACTCCTCACTACCTATCACAGTTTCGAAGGCCATAAAATGCCAAAATCGCACAAAACCCCCCCAAATGACCCCATTTTGGAATATAGACACCCCAAGCTATTTGCTGAGAGGAATGGCGAGTATTTTACAGCTCTCATTTGTTTTTGAAAATGAAGAAAGAAAATATATATATATATATATTTTTTTTTTTTCAATTTTCAAAACTTTGTGACAAAAAGCGAGATCTGCAAAATACTCACAATACCTCTCAGCAAATAGCTTGGGGTGTCTACTTTCCAAAATGGGGTCATTTGGGGGGGTTTTGTGCTATCTGGGCATTCCATGGCCTCCGAAACTGTGATAGGCAGTGAGAAGTGAAATCAAAAATTTACACCCTTAGAAAGCCTGAAGGCGGTGCTTGGTTTTTGGGGTCCCGTACATGGCTAGGCTCCCAAAAAGTCTCACACATGTGGTATCCCCGTACTCAGGAGAAGCAACAGAATGTATTTTGGGGTGTAATTCCACATATGCCCATGGCATGTTTGAGCAATATATCATTTAGTGACAACTTTGTGCAAAAAAAAAAAAAAAAAAATTGTCGTTTTTCCGCAACTTGTGTCAACATATAAAATATTCCATGGACTCGACATGCCTCTCAGTATATAGCTTGGGGTGTCTACTTTCCAAAATGGGGTCATTTGGGGGGGTTTTGAACTGTTCTGGCATTTTATACACAACATTAGGAAGCTTACATCCACTCTTCTAACCACTTGAAGACAAAGCCCTTTTTGACACTTTTTGTTTACATGAAAACATTTTTTTTTTTGCAAGAAAATTATGTTGAACCCCCAAACATTATATATATATTTTTAAAGCAAAGGCCCTACAGATTAAAATGGTGGGTGTTGCATTTTTTTTTTCTACACAGTATTTGCGCAGCGATTTTTCAAACGCATTTTTTGGGTTAAAAAATACACTTTTTTTTATTTTAATGCACTAAAACACACTATATTGCCCAAATGTTTGATGAAATAAAAAAGATGATCTTAGGCCGAGTACATAGATACCAAACACGACATGCTTTAAAATTTCGCACAAACGCGCATTGGCGACAAACTACATACATTTTTAAAAGCCTTTAAAAGCCTTTACAGGTTACCCCAGTAGATTTACAGAGGAGGTCTACTGCTAAAATGATTGCCCTCGATCTGACCTTTGCGGTGATACCTCACATGCATGGTGCAATTGCTGTTTACATATGACGCCAGACCGACGCTTGCGCTCGCCATTGGGCAAGAGCAGGGCAGGACAGGGGTGCTTTTTTTTTTTTTTATTTATTATTAATTTTGCTTTTATATTTTATTTTTAAATTGTTCCTTCCAAGTATTTTTTTTTTTATCATTTTTATTGTTATCTCAGGGAATGTAAATATCCCCTATGATAGCAATAGGTAGTGACAGGTACTCTTTTTTTGAAAAAACTGGGGTCTTCTAGACCCTAGATTTTTCCTCTGCCCTCAAAGCATCTGACCACACCAAGATCGGTGTGATAAAATGCTTTCCCAATTTCCCAATGGCGCTTTTTATATCCGGGGGGGGCATTCCCTCCCACTGCTTGTAAAAGCAGTCCAGAGGCTAATTAGCCGCTAGGATTGCTTTTACATGAAAGCCGGCCGCAGGCTGAAAAGAATGATACCAAGATGATACCTAAACCCGCAGGCATCATTCTGGTATAAACATTCAAAGTCCAGCAACATACCAGTACGTTGCTGGTCCTTGTTGGACATGTATTGTAATCTTTTTATTTCATGCAGCCAGTTGGCTGAACGAAAAAAGAGATTGATCGGTGGGTATGCCCACCATTAGAATACCGCCCTTCATCCACCCACTTCCAATGATGGGCATACACGCACCATTTATATATGCCGAAGCATGGGGGCATCCTCCCGCAAAAAAGTTATGCCGCACACACATGGTCGGACTTTTCCACGGGCAAGCCTCCGTCGGAATTTCGACCGTATGTACGCGGCATTAGGAGCAAAATCGCTCCTCCGCCCCTGCTGCCCCAATGCTTCGGCATATTTGCTTTTTTTTTTTTAACTGTGGTGGTGAAATCACCTCCTACAGCACTGGAGTCGCAGGGATCAGGCCTGTCTCTGCGAACGCTGCAGTTATGTGTGTTTTTGTTTTGTAAGTGACAGTGATCGATCGATACTGCACTTGGGTGGCCTGGGCTGGACGGAGGGGCAAAACGCAGGTGCCAGCAGGTATCTGGGCTGATCCCGCTAACACTGCGTTTTTGGGAACCCTAAACTGCTGGGGACGCTAGTATAGATCTGATCAGATCAGATATTGATCTGTTCAGATACTATACCACTAAGGGGGGTGTATGCTTCACGCGTGGGTGTTAGCGTTACTGGCACTAACCTGACGCTGCCTGGGGTGTAACTCAGACCCTCTCTGACGCTAAAACCTAATTGATATCACCCGCCGGGCGATCAGGGGGTTAAACCTTTATTGGGTTATATACACGGCGGGTGCCCTGACACTATAAAAAGCAAACTAACTAACCAGCGTCACCCGTAACACTTATATGGTGATCACTGGTGAAAGGGTTAACTAGGGGCAATCAGGGGGTTAAAACCTTTATTAGATAATATATGGGGGTACCTGACGCTATAAAAACCTGCGGCGAACCTAAAAAAAATTACCAGCTACCGATCTGCATCACCGACACTAAGACAGCGTTTAGAAAAACGATTGCTTAGCGACAGTGGTGATGGGGGTGAAAGGGTTACCTGGGGGGGCGATCAAGGGGGTTAAACCTTTATTAGATAATATATTGGGTACCTGACGCTATAAAAACATGCGGCGAACCTAAAAAAAAATACTGGCTACGATCTGCATCACCAACACTAAGGCAGCGTTTAGAAAAACAATTGCTTAGCGACAGTGGTGATAGGGGGTGAAAGGGTTACCTGGGGGGCGATCAAGGGGGTTAAACCTTTATTAGATAATATATTGGGGTACCTGACGCTATAAAAACCTGCGGCGAACCTAAAAAAAATTACCGGCTACCGATCTGCATCACAGACACTAAGACAGCGTTTAGAAAAACGATCGCTTAGTGACAGTGGTGATAGAGGGTGAAAGGGTTACCTGGGGGGCGATCAAGGGGGTTAAACCTTTATTAGATAATATATTGGGGTACCTGACGCTATAAAAACATGCGGCGAACCTAAAAAAAATTACTGGCTATGATCTGCATCACCGACACTAAGACAGCGTTTAGAAAAACAATTGCTTAGCGACAGTGGTGATAGGGGGTGAAAGGGTTACCTGGGGGCGATCTAGGGGGTTAAACCTTTATTAGATAATATATTGGGGTACCTGACGCTATAAAAACCTGCGGCGAACCTAAAAAAAATTACTGGCTGCCGATCGGCATCACTGACGCTAAGACAGCGATCAGAAAAATGATCGCTAAGCGACAGTGGTGATAGGGGGTGAAAGGGTTATCTGGGGGGTGATCAGGGGGTTAAACCTTTATTAGGGGGGGTTAGGGGGCTACACTGGACCTAAGACTAAACTTTGGTGACACTTTTACAGTCACAAATGTCACTGATTGCAGTGATCACTAAATAAATGGTCACTGCAATCAGTGACACTGTGACTGGGGGCTGGGGGGGTGATCTGGGGGGTGATCTGGGGTGTCTGGGGGGGCCTGGGGGGGGCGATTTATGTCCCTATGTGTCCTGGTGTCAGTGTAGTGTTGTGTGCACTGACCTGATATCTTCTCTTGTACGGCGCTCGGTATATGTGAGCGCCGCACCAGAGATGACATCACTTCCTCCTGCTCCCTCTGTCTGACACAGACAGAGGGGGCATTTCTATTCGCCGGGAGCGATCGCGAGGGGGTGGCCAGAAACGAATGGCTGCCCCCTCATCCCGGAACGCTCCCGGACACTTAGCCACCGCTCACTGTATAGAAGGGGGGTCCGATTGGACCCCCCAACTGTACAAAGGCAATCACGTACACTCTACGTGATTGTGCCTGTCGGTGCCATTCTGGCGACGTATATATACAGTGAGCGGTCGTTAAGTGGTTAAAGGGTGCACGGGCGCCGCCCCCTCTCTCCTGTCACCTCTCTCACCATAGATAGATTCATGCATCGCATCGATAGGCACCATTTGGAGGAAGAACAGGATGCGAGGCAACACGTTCATCTTTAACACACTGACTCGGCCCATCCACGAGAAGGCTTCCCTATCCCACCTGTGTAGGTACGATTTAATAGTGGAGAGTAGCCGTACATAATTACTGCTATACAACTGAGAATAGAGGGAGGTAAGATAGACCCCCAAATATTTCATGTGTGTGTTGCACCAGGTGAAGGAGAAAGAGGATTGCAACCGTGTACGCAAGCTTGGGGAAATGTTTAAGGACAGGATCTCCGACTTAGTGAAATTAATTTTGAAATTAGAAATAGAACCGAAGGTCTAAGTATACAACATTTGACCAGTCTCGCCAAATAGTCCAATATAATTCATTTTTTTGTCACATTTGGAAAGAAACACTTTCAATGGGCACATTGCTATGTGACTCTTGTGTAATTCAGTTTAAAGGACTGGCTCTGTCCTGGAAAAACGGCATCTGTCATAAAATCAGACATCCCCCTCAGTTTACCGTTAACATGAGCTGATGGGTGTGGGTCCAGCTTCTTCCCCCTTGATTCTGCGGTAAGCAACTGTCCCATCACACAGTGAGAGACAGCAAAGATCCTGCAGTTGGAGGAGCTGATGATATCTGTGACAGACCTAGCCGGGACAGAGGCTTTTGGAGGGGACTGAATGCAAGCCTCTTGCCTTGCGACCATGGGCCCTGGCATTTGGGGTAACGGTGCTCTTTGTGAGCTGTATGCCTGGGGACCCTTGAGGGGGTGTTACTTTGGATTCAGGTCCATGTCCCCCAAGACACACAGACTCTGGGGACCCTGTATATGCCATATTAGAGTGACTGAGTCATACTGTTGGGACGTTCACACATTCCCTCTAAGGATATGCGAATGCAATCACCTCCAGCCATCTGTCTGTCCTCTGTGCTAATTTGACCCTGCTAAAATGTGTGATGTTTACACTTAGGATAATGTGTATTGTATAGCAGGTGCTGGGATGTCTACCCTGAAAGGTCATATCTAGGAGTCACCTTGGCTGTCTAAAGGATTTAGTTAATTAGCTCATGTTAATTATGTTCTGGTTACTCCCTCTGTTTCTGTATATAAGACTTGTTTTTGGTTCTAATAAAGTCTCTCTTGTTGGAACTTACATACAGCCTGCCTGGTGTTTGTTCTGACCGATCACAAATGGATTCGAATGGCACATAGCTGTAGTTTGAATCCTGGAGCACCGGATGATCCAATAGAGCCGAGGAGTGTCGGGAGATTGGAGCCGAGCGAGCAAAGGGGCTCGTTACATTGGTTGGCAGCGGTGGGATTTGCTCTCCAGTTACTGGGACACTCCAAACCACCACAGTGAAGGACCAGCTATGCAGCCTGCAGGAAAGTCACGCTGAAAGACCTACTTGAGAGCCGAGATGGACCAGAAGAAGGGTGATGCAGGACCCCGGTCAGTTGAAGATTTGTTTCAGCAACGAGTGCAGCAGCGGTTGGCATTATATGGGGCTAACCCATCAGAGACCGCCATACAGGAAGCCATTAAAGACATCCAGCTGCAGGATGCCCGACAAAAGAGAGAACTAGAGCGGCAACATGAGTGGAGAATGGCGCAAATACGGCAATCGGAGACAACGCCTAAAGAACCAGCCGCCATGGAAGAGGAATTCGGAAGGAGGTTGCGAGAGATGCAGATACAGCATAGAGGACCAGTATCAGAGGAGGTCCTGCTGGGATGGTCGGATTCGATCCGCTGCGAACTCTGGAAGAAAGCGCTAGCTCTCGAGCAGCAACACCAGGGAAAAGTTCTCCCCTCCATCCATGTAAGGTACTGGTCGCAGTATGAAGTACGAATGCCGTTATTGGGGGAACAACCAAAGCAGGAGTGGACAGCTGAGTTAAGCAGGCTGATCCGGGCAGAGATGCGGTTGGACGAGAGCTACAGAGCCCTCCGGTGGTATGTAGCCCAAGAGTGCCAGTGGTCAGTGGATGACAGCCCCACGGAAGGCTTTGACTATAATGGCCTGGGATTGTTGTATTGGAGGCTGTCCGAGGACCCTGACTTTGGGAGTGATCGGGAGTGGCGTTTGGAGCAAATAATGGAGCACAGAGAACAAAGACTGAACGTCTCGAAAGGGCACTGGGCACAGGAAGATTTGGAGTTTCTGGCCATTCAGGAATGGGAGCTGGAGATTGCCTGCAAACAGCTGCTAGACTCTGCTCAGCAGCAGGGTGGGGCTCCTTTTGCCTGGGACTATCAGGAAATACCAGTTGACAACTATGAAATCCTGGCTGAAGAATCAGCAGTGGAAAATCTGAAGATTGCCATCCCTAAAGCCGAAGTGGATGATAGGGAGTTCCAGGGAGCTAGCCTGGCTGAAGAATCGGCAGTGGAAAAGCTGAAGATTGCCCTCCCTAAAGCCGAAGTTGATGATATGGAGTTCCAGGGAGCTAGGGCAGTTGGCTCATCTCCTCGGCCACAGATTACAGAAGGTATGGACTTAAGGGACTGTTCAGAGGATGTTATGGATTATGCATCGCCTGCCCAAGTACCGGCAGCAGGACAGAGTACTACAGACCCCTGCTCTACACCCGTGGCAGTTTTGGAGGCCGAGGTGAGAAGGCGATGGTTCCTCTTTCACAGTGGATTTCAGAGATGCAGGGAGGAGAAGCAGGCCATCTCCCCCCCAACAGTTAACCAGAGCAGATGGTGTGGAGTCCCCAGCAGAAGTGCTGGCAACAGGGCAGAGTGATACCCACCTCTGCCCAGCACCGGAAACCACTGTGGAGTTTCAGGGAGGCGGGGCAGTGGCCCCTCTCCCCAGCAACAAGCTGAGGCAGTAAAGCTTTTACTCCCAGCTGAATCACTGGCAGCAGGGCAGAATGCTACTGGCATCGGCACACAATGGCCACATGAGCGGATATCGGTGGATGGGACTGTGGTCTTCACTCACAGCAACCCAGCAGAAGAGCTGGCAACAGAGCAGAGTGCCGCGGGCCTCTGCTCTCAACTAACAGAAGAGGGAGGTCCTGTGGTACTGGATGGGACTTCAGTCCTCACTGACACAACCCCAGAAAATGGTGTGACACTGAGACAGGAGGATGTCAGCCTTGCTTTGCAAGCACTGGGGGACTTTCACCTACCACAAGTGGATGGGACTTCAGTCTCCACTTGTATACCCCAGGGATGCCGGGCAGTCGACCCAGATCCCCAACAGCATGACGGACTGAGCCAAGTCACCCTGTCTTCTCTCCAGCGGCGGAAAGGACTCCAGGGAGAAGGGCCAGTCCAGGCCTCTCCCCAGCGACGGGTGTGTTCTCTGAGAGAGGCAGAGGTTGGCTGGGTAAGTGATGCTCTGTTTGGAGCAATTTGTTTGGGGTACTGTGTGGATGCCGGCATTGGGGGAATGGAACTATGGACTAACTTCGGAGTCAACCCGTTTGGGGTCTCCTCCTATGTTAGTTTCCTTCCGAAAGGGGAGATGTGTGACAGACCTAGCCGGGACAGAGGCTTTTGGAGGGGACTGAATGCAAGCCTCTTGCCTTGCGACCATGGGCCCTGGCATTTGGGGGAACGGTGCTCTTTGTGAGCTGTATGCCTGGGGACCCTTGAGGGGGTGTTACTTTGGATTCAGGTCCATGTCCCCCCAAGACACACAGACTCTGGGGACCCTGTATATGCCATATTAGAGTGACTGAGTCATACTGTTGGGACGTTCACACATTCCCTCTAAGGATATGCGAATGCAATCACCTCCAGCCATCTGTCTGTCCTCTGTGCTAATTTGACCCTGCTAAAATGTGTGATGTTTACACTTAGGATAATGTGTATTGTATAGCAGGTGCCGGGATGTCTACCCTGAAAGGTCATATCTAGGAGTCACCTTGGCTGTCTAAAGGATTTAGTTAATTAGCTCATGTTAATTATGTTCTGGTTACTCCCTCTGTTTCTGTATATAAGACTTGTTTTTGGTTCTAATAAAGTCTCTCTTGTTGGAACTTACATACAGCCTGCTTGGTGTTTGTTCTGACCGATCACAAATGGATTCGAATGGCACATAGCTGTAGTTTGAATCCTGGAGCACCGGATGATCCAATAGAGCCGAGGAGTGTCGGGAGAGTGGAGCCGAGCGAGCAAAGGGGCTCGTTACAATATCCATACTGGACATTCACCTGGCTCAGCAACAAGTGTTCCCAGAACACTATCCACCTGGAAATAAAGGGATTTCTAGGAGTGGTGCATTATGTTTGCTCACTGACAAAGAAATTGTCAGTCTATAATTTTATTGGTAGGGTTATTTTAACAGTGAGAGACAGAATAACAACAAAAATTACCAGAAAAACGCATTTCAAAAAAGTTATACATTTATTGGCATTTTAATGAGTGAAATAATTATTTGATCCCCTATCAATCAGCGAGATTCGGGGGGGGGGTTGGTAGTTTGCCCCCCCCCACAAAAAAACAAAGCCACTAAGAAAACAATTGGTAACACACTACGCCGTGAAAGACTAAAATCCTGCAGTGCTCGCAGCTGAAGTTTGCTAATGCACATCTGAATGATTCAGTGGAGAACTGGGTGAAAGTGTTGTGGTCAGATGAGACAAAAATCAAGCTCTTTGGCAGCAACTCAACTTGCCGTGTTTGGAGGATGAGGAATGCTGCCTATGACCTCAAGAACACCATCCCCACCGTCAAACATGGAGGTGGAAACATTATGCTTTGAGGTTGTTTTTCTGCTAAGGGGACAGGACAACTTCACTGCATCAAAGGTATGATGGACCAGGCCATGTACTGTCAAATCTTGGGTGAGAACCTCCTTCCCTCAACCACAGCATTGAAATTGGGCCGTGGAAATCCCTATTTTTTGCATTCTTTGGATATTTATAAAGCGTTTGATTCGCTTTCCTGGGATTACCTTAAATTTGTTTTATCCCGCTGGGGCTTTGGCACCCACTTTTTATCCTGGATCCAGGCCCTTTATTCATCCCCATCGGCCTCTGTGAAATATGCAGGTTTCCTTTCCAATCCCTTCCCCATTTACAGGAGTACCCAGAAGGGATGTCCCCTGTCCCCGGCGCTTTTAATTCTGGCACTGGAACCTCTTGCGGCAGCAATCAGGGCCAATGTGGACATCTCAGGAGTGTCCTACGTGAGGACTGAATATAAGGCTAACCTTTTTGCTGATGATGCCCTCTTGGTCCTGACCAACCAACTTATCTCCCTCATCAATCTGCAGCTCACGCTTGATCGCTTCTCTGCCTTTTCGGGTCTTCAGATCAACGGCTGTAAGACGACGGCACTGAATGTAATGCCGTGTACACACGACCGTTTTTAATGTCATTGAAAAAAACGGCATTATTCTCGAAGTGATTCTTCTCAAGCCTGCCTTGCCTACACACTATCGTGGAAAAAAATGCTTGAGTAAAGCGCAGTGATGTACAACATGTACGACTGCACTATAGGGGAAGGGGAAGTTCCATTTGGATGGCGCCACCCTTCATGTTAGTAAAGTTTGTTAAGCGACGATTCGCGCTTTTCAGCCTCGTGCTTTTCAGTCCGTTACAGCGTGACGAATGTGCTTTCTCCATTACGAACGCTAGTTTTACCAGAACGAGCGCTCCCGTCTCATTACTTGACTCTGAGCATGCGCATTTTTTTTCACGTCGTTAAAGCCCACACACGCCCGTTTTTCATGACGAGAAAAATGACGATGTAAAAATTACGTGAAAAATTAGAGCATGTTCCAATTTTTTCATGGCCGTTTTTCACGTCGTGAAAAATGCCCTGAAGCCCACACACCATCATTTTTAATGACCATTTTAAAAAATGTAATTTTTCTCGTCATTAAAAACGGTCGTGTGTACACGGCATAACTCTCTCCATCGAAGTTGTGGAACAGCTTAAAGAGCACTTTCCATACCGCTGGGCACTCTATCTACAGATCAAACTAACACCTTCCTACTCTTCCTTGTTCTCTGCTAACTATTACCCTCTGTTGCACACTTTGGCCTCGTACACACGACCGAGTAAATCGGTCGTGTGTACGCTGCTATCGGGTTTCTCGTCGAGAAAACCGACAAGAAACCTCGACGAGAAAATAGAGAACCTGCTCTTTATTTTCTCGTCGAGATTCTCCTCTGCATGTTTCTCGACGAGAAAAGTGAGTGTGTGTACACTTACCTGTCCGCCCGGAAGCCCGCGCATGTTCGAAATGAATTCGACGTATGCGCGGTAGCTTCCTAGGCATACGTAGGGTATACCAAGATGGCGGCGACGGCATCGAATGTGACGAGCGCATGCTCGACGTAGTCGATGACGTCACCGCGTACACTCCTTTCAAAGAACCGCGGGTTCTTTGAAACGAGCGTGTGTACACTCGGCCGGGACAAGTTTCTTGTCCAAGAATCTCATCGAAAAAAACGACATGTTTTTTTCAACGAGAATCTCGGCCGTGTATACGAGGCCTCAAACCTCCCTTATGCATTCCTGGCAATATCCCTCTCTCTCCTGGATTAGGAGGATTACTGCTGTCAAAATGACGATCCTACCCAAGGCCCTATACTACTTTCGCACTTTACCAGTGCGAGTGCCCCCCTTTTTTTTCTCCTCCTACAGAATCAGATTCTCAGATTTATCTGCGATCAGAAACGCCCCAGAGTTTCTAGATCTACTCTATATGTTCAAAGGCTACAAGGGGGTTTGGGGGTCCCTAACGTTTATACATACTATGCGGTGGCGCAGATCTCCCCGCTGGCTATGCTTCACGTGGCCTCGGATGTCCCTTTTTGGGTGTTGCTTAAACTGCCCAACTGTGATCCATATACAATACAGGCCTTGCTTTGGCTTCCCGATAAATCACGTCCCCCCTCCTTGAGCCCAATGATTTTGCATAGTCTAAGTCCACTACTGGGGTAATTAATGTCTTCCTTTTTACCCCTGCTGCCTAACACGCATAACCCCCTCTTTCCCCTAGGTTTGACGGAACCCCGGGCGTTCTCCTGGTGGCTCTCCCGGCGCTTCATGTGGGTCCAAGATTTTCTCTCCTCCCGCTCCTTCCCATCTTGGGAGGCCATTTGTGAGACACACAGCCGGGGAGCATTTTTGCTTTCTTCAACTAAAACATTAGATTGCAGCCCTGTGCCGCACGTCCACCTACCCCTATTGAAAAACCTTCTTCGGACATGCGTGCCAGACACACGTCATCAGCATCCCTCTCCTACATGTCTCAATGGGAGCGGGACCTCCAGTCCCCAATAGATTTAGAGGACTGGAGTAAGGCTTGGAAAACAATTGCAAAATGTTCTTTCAATACAAACACGCTCAAAGCCGCGTATAAGGTTCTTTATAGGTGGTACTGTGTCCCTGCCCGGGTTGCCATGCTTACCCGGGGAGTAGTGACAAATGCTTTCATAACTGTGGGCGAAGGGGAGATGTCCTGCATACCTGGTAGTCCTGCCTCAGACTGGTGGGGTTCTGGTCCACGGTTTTTGGCCTGCTCCAGACCTTCTTTCATATAACGGTCCGCAGGGGCTCAAAGTTGGCCCTATAGCATTGCCCGATTCCTGGCATATACGCATCCGAGCAGAAGCTGGCTACTTATCTTTTTATATCTGCTAAACGGTCCATAGCCCAGGCCTGGAAGACCCTGCGCGTTGCCTTTCAGGGGGTGGAGTCACGTATGATTGCCTTGATGGTACATAAGCAGATGTCTAGCATTGTGAACGACTCACATGCCAAATATCTCAAAGTCTGGGAACCCTGGATTTCCTATGAGTTTCCCTCACTCCAACCGGCTTGTTCGGGCCTCCTCTGACTGCTTCCGGCGGCGTATCTGAGTTATTTTTCCTTCCTTCTCTAGACTTTGTCCTTTCTTACACCCTTCTACCTTCTTTGTGGTTATTTTTTCTTTTTGTTCTTACAGACTCTATCCTTTATGGTCAGTCTCAGCAATGGGACCTCCCCTGGGAGGACTGTGAATAGGTTGTGGCGTATGGCCTTTTCCCTTCCCTTTTCATTTCACCTTAATTATCCTTCAATATCATCCCAATCACAAGAAGGTTTCACTATGATTGTTATGTTTGTATTCCTCTTGGATTCTTTTGTTATACCTGATTATTCCTTAGCCCCTGCAAGGGCGACCTATATGATTGCTTTTGAGTTCTTACATTGTGGCTTAAAACCAATAAATACATTGAAACAGAAAATGGGCTGTGGCTGGGTTTTCCAGCATGATAATGACCCAAAACACACGACCAAATCAGCAAAGGAGTGGCTCAAGAAGAAGCACATTAAGGTCCTGGAGTGGCCTAGCCAGTCTCTGGACCTTAAAGTGGATGTAAACCCAATTCATGAAATTTGAGCTGGGCACATATATCTGCAGTATTTTGCGATCTCTCTTCAAAGAGCTAAGTCCCATAGCTCTCTCCTGACCCGTTCCTCTGTTATCAGCCTGATAACTCCTGACAAATTCTCTGACACATCAGATAAAAGCAGCCTGAAGTTTCTGTCAGTGGAGGTTACAAAAATAGATTAGCAGGGAGCTGGCCCTATTACAAAGCACCTCTGTGAGTCTCTGCCTATGTGGAGAGGGAGTGTGTGCCTTTCCTCCAATCAGCAATTTTCGCTATCTTGGCTGTATGCCCAGACATCACACTGTGTGTTAACCAGAAAGAGAAGATTTCCTAACACGATCTGAACTTTCTAAACAGTATATAAATGTGAAGACAGCAGATATGGATGTAAAACCTAGGTAGGGAGATTTGGTACATCTCTGTATCATCTGAGGCTGTTAATTTCACTCGGTGTATGGAGGGTTTACATCCACTTTAATCCCATCGAAAATATGTGGAGTGAGCTGAAGGTTCGACTTACCAAACGTCAGCCTCGAAACCTTAATGACTTGGAGAGGATCTGCAAAGAGGAGTGGGACAAAATCCCACCTGAGATGTGTGCAAACCTTGTGGCCAACTACAAGAAACGTCTTACCTCTGTGATTGCCAACAAGGGTTTTGCAACCAAGTACAAACTCATGTTTTGCGAAGAGGTCAAATAATTATTTCACTCATTTAAACCCAAATCAATTTATATCTTTTCTGAAATGCGTTTTTCTGGATTTTTTTTGTTGTTCTGTCTTTCACTGTTAAAATAAACCTACTATTAAAATTATAGACTGATCTTTTGTTTGCCAGTGGGCAAATGTACAAAATCATCAGGGGATCAAATACTTTTTTCCCTCACTGTAAAGCTAACGGTAGGTATTCCAAAATCCCAATACTCTCACCATCGAATGAAGAAATGTGCCTGAACTGCTGATCCCTGCCACAAAGCACACACAAGTGCACATTGAAGTAAGGGCAGGTTGTAGATGGGCATTTGCTGCGGACACTTGGGAAGGATCTGGAATGCAACGACATGCAGATACACATTACATTTCTTTGGACAGTATGGAGAGATGTTTACTTAAAGTGGTTGTACACTCTCTACAGGTAAGCCTAAATTAAGGCTTACCTGTAGGTGCTGGAAATATCTCCTAAACCTCCACGGTTTAGGAGATATTAACAATAGAGCCGTGCGCCGATGTCTACTGCGTATGTGCCGTAGACAACGGTGCAGGCGCACTTAGAAACGGCGATCGTGACATTTCTAAAGGGGGCTATGCCGTGACTGGCGGCTACCACTACTCCGCGGCCAGTCACAGAGCCGGAGTTCGTGGCCCGGAAGGAAGAGGGGTGAAGATAGACGCTCGCTGCTAGTCGGGACAACGGTCACATGGCTTTGGTTTCTGGTAAGTGACATATAATGGGCTACTATACGATGCATAATAGCCCATTATGCTTTACCTTTGCCAGGAAATAAAGAGGAAGTAAAACCCATCAGGGTTTACTTCCTCTTTAATGGATTTAGCATGTGTTGCATTATTCAAACATCTTGTCCTAGTTCATGTGCTGGTACACTACATGACCAAAACAAAATCTGTGTACCCCCAACCATCTGGGACATCCTATAACAAAAACTATGGCCATTAATATGGGGTTGCCTGTCCCTCGCCTTCTCTTTTCACAAGATTTTAGAGTGTCTGTGTGAATTTGTGTCCATTCCTGGGGTCAGGTACTGTTGTTGGAGAAGACCTGGCTCACAATCGGCTTCCAATTCATACCAAAGGTGTTCAGTAGGGTTGAGGTCAGGGCTCTGTGCAGGCCACTCGAGTTTTCCACACCAAACTCATCAAAATATGTCTTTGGTGTTATGCCGCATACACGTTTTTAATGACGAGAAAAATTCAATTTTTTAAAATGGTCATTAAAAATGATCGTGTGTGGGCTTCAGAGCATTTTCCACGACGTGAAAAACGGGCATGAAAAAATTGGAACATGCTCTAATTTTTCACGTCATTTTTTACATCGTCGTTTTTCTCGTCATGAAAAACGGGCGTGTGTGGGCTTTAACTACGTGAAAAAAAATGCGCATGCTCAGAATCAAGTATGAGACGGGAGCGCTCCTTCTGGTAAAACTAGCGTTCGTAATGGAGATAGCACATTCGTCACGCTGTAACGGACTGAAAAGCACGAGGCTGAAAAGCGCGAATCGTCGCTCAACAAACTTTACTAACATGAAGGGTGGCGCCATCCGAATGGAACTTCCCCTTTATAGTGCCGTCGTACGTGTTGTACGTCACCGCACTTTGCTCGAGCATTTTTTTTCACGCTAGTGTGTAGGCAAGGCAGGCTTGAGAAGAATCACGTCGAGAAAAACTAAGTTTTTTTCAATTACATTACAAACAGTCGTGTGTACACGGCATTACAAGTAAAAAATTCCATTGCTCTTATGTCTGATATAGTAAAGCACGTCCTCGACAGGTGCAGACGTCAGTCTGGGGCTCATCCTCACCCCAAACTATCAACATATCCAGGGAAAACACCACAACATCCAACACTTGCAAATCTTGTCTTATTCCAAGACAAACTTAAAAAAAATCCTGCACAGGACTGCCTCCGAGTATCACCTTTGATCAGTGTTGCCAACCTACCAGATTGAAATTTACTGGCACGGCACCCGAAATTTACTGGCACAGCCACGTTTTTACTGACATTTCACAAAAGTTACTAAATTATATTTTTAGGTGCAAATTTCAGTATTTAGGCTACAAACAAGTACGCTAGGCAAATAGCAATGTGATTTAAGGTAGATATTAAGGTAAAAAAACATATTTTTGTTATTTTCAATATAAGGGCAAATTATTTAGTCACATCACCCCCTGCCTCCATCCCCCTCTGCCACCAACACTCCCTGCTAGGGATGAGCTTCGTGTTCGAGTCGAACATACGTTCGACTCGAACATCGGCTGTTCGATCGTTCGACGAAGATCGAACGATTTGGGCCGTTCGCGCCAAATTCGAGTGACGCGAACGGCCCACAATGCACTACGCCATCGCAGTGTCATCCAGGCGCTGTGATTGGCCAAGCATGCACTGTGACCCCGCATGCTTGGCCAATCACAGCGCCGGCAGCGAGGAGAGCAATGATTGGCCACAGGCAGGATGCCCGTGGCCAATTATTGCTCAGGGTGTTTAGTACACGCCCCACACTATAAAAGGCCGCCAGCACGGCGGCCTAGTGTAGTGTGTTCCGGAGCAGGGAAAGACAAGCATAGGCAGGGACAGTGACATTTATTTCTTTCTTGCTTAACCTGGATTCCTTTAGTTTAGGGAAAGAGAAGGATAGGTAGGGAGAGTGTCAGTGTGTTTTACTGTGCGAGTCCTTGTTTCTAGGGACAAAGAAGGAAAGTGAGGGGATTTCTCCTTGTGCTATAGTGTGCTTTAAAAAAACATTTTTTCTAGGGACAGAAAACTGTAGGTAGGGAGAGTGTCAGTTTCTTTCACTGTGCCAGTCCTTGTTTCTAGGGACAAAGAAGGAAAGTGAGGGGATTTCTCCTTGTGCTATAGTGTGCTTTAAAAAAACATTTTTTCTAGGGACAGAAAACTGTAGGTAGGGAGAGTGTCAGTTTCTTTCACTGTGCCAGTCCTTGTTTCTAGGGACAAAGAAGGAAAGTGAGGGGAATTCTCCTTGTGCTATAGTGTGCTTTAAAAAAACATTTTTTCTAGGGACAGAAAACTGTAGGTAGGGAGAGTGTCAGTTTCTTTCACTGTGCCAGTCCTTGTTTCTAGGGACAAAGAAGGAAAGTGAGGGGATTTCTCCTTGTGCTATAGTGTGCTTTAAAAAAACATTTTTTCTAGGGACAGAAAACTGTAGGTAGGGAGAGTGTCAGTTTCTTTCACTGGGCCAGTCCTTGTTTCTAGGGACAAAGAAGGAAAGTGAGGGGATTTCTCCTTGTGCTATAGTGTGCTTTGAAAAAACATTTTTTCTAGGGACAGAAAACTGTAGGTAGGGAGAGTGTCAGTTTCTTTCACTGTGCCAGTCCTTGTTTCTAGGGACAAAGAAGGAAAGTGAGGGGAATTCTCCTTGTGCTATAGTGTGCTTTAAAAAAACATTTTTTCTAGGGACAGAAAACTGTAGGTAGGGAGAGTGTCAGTTTCTTTCACTGTGCCAGTCCTTGTTTCTAGGGACAAAGAAGGAAAGTGAGGGGATTTCTCCTTGTGCTATAGTGTGCTTTAAAAAAACATTTTTTCTAGGGACAGAAAACTGTAGGTAGGGAGAGTGTCAGTTTCTTTCACTGTGCCAGTCCTTGTTTCTAGGGACAAAGAAGGAAAGTGAGGGGAATTCTCCTTGTGCTATAGTGTGCTTTAAAAAAACATTTTTTCTAGGGACAGAAAACTGTAGGTAGGGAGAGTGTCAGTTTCTTTCACTGTGCCAGTCCTTGTTTCTAGGGACAAAGAAGGAAAGTGAGGGGATTTCTCCTTGTGCTATAGTGTGCTTTAAAAAAACATTTTTTCTAGGGACAGAAAACTGTAGGTAGGGAGAGTGTCAGTTTCTTTCACTGTGCCAGTCCTTGTTTCTAGGGACAAAGAAGGAAAGTGAGGGGATTTCTCCTTGTGCTATAGTGTGCTTTAAAAAAACATTTTTTCTAGGGACAGAAAACTGTAGGTAGGGAGAGTGTCAGTTTCTTTCACTGTGCCAGTCCTTGTTTCTAGGGACAAAGAAGGAAAGTGAGGGGATTTCTCCTTGTGCTATAGTGTGCTTTAAAAAAACATTTTTTCTAGGGACAGAAAACTGTAGGTAGGGAGAGTGTCAGTTTCTTTCACTGTGCCAGTCCTTGTTTCTAGGGACAAAGAAGGAAAGTGAGGGGAATTCTCCTTGTGCTATAGTGTGCCAAAGCATTCCTCATCAACCATCTTTGAAATCCTTGTTTTTTGGACAGTCAGGGAAATTGTCGTTGTGCTATTCTGTGCAAAAGCAATAATCCTCAACCATATTTAGAAATCCTTAAGTAAAGGGACAGAGAAGGACACCTGAAGGTAGCCCTTATTGCTTTTTTCCCATCTCCCTGCAGGCCATCTATTAGAATGTCTGGAAGGCAAACAAGGAGAGGCAGACAGTCAGGAGGCAATAAAAGAGGGCAAGCAGGATCTGTGTCTGGGGGCAACAGTGCTGGTCGTGGACGCGGTGCATTGTCATCAGCACATGGCCATGGGACACGCTTGTCCTTCTTTTCGGCAGCTGGACATGTTGAGCCACATCATGCCGAAGACTTGGTAGAGTGGATGACCAAGCCCTCCTCCTCCTCCTCATCCTCTCTCACCCAGGCTCAGGGTACTGGCAAAGCAGCTGCCAAAGCGTCCTCTTCCCTGGTATCAATGTCAGACTCATCATCAGTCACTCCTTCCCTAGACCCACCATGTCCTCCTCCTGAGGAGTCCCCCGAACTGTTTGAGCACAGTGTTGGGTACATGCTCCAGGAGGATGCCCAGCGTTTCGAAGGGTCTGATGATGAAACCCAGCTACAGGAAGGCAGTAGCGTGAGAGCAGACAGAGGGGATGCTCAAGAAGGACACCAATCTGGCAGTCATGTTCCAGCAGCTGCAGCATACTGCCAGATTGGCTCCAGTGATGAGGAGGGAGGGGATGATGAGGTCACTGACTCCACGTGGGTGCCTAATAGGAGAGAGGAGGAGGAGGAGGATGAGGAGGAGGCACATCTCCAACGAGGCAGGATGCCCTTTGGTGGCCAGCGTAAGGGCAGTACACCGACGGAATCACACCGCAGAGCTCCGCCTGTGCAGGGCGCTGCCTCTGCCCGTCATTCAAAAAGTTCCTTGGTGTGGGCCTTTTTTGAGGCTAGTGCATCAGATCGCACAGCTGCTGTTTGCAACATATGTCTCAAGCGTATATCGCGTGGCCAAAACATCAGCCGCTTGGGTACCACATGCCTGACCAGACATATGTTGACCTGCCATGCAGCTCGTTGGCAAGCCTACCTCAAAGACCCACACCAAAGAACAAAGCGGACCTCTCCTTGCACCGCATCAGCTGGGATCTCCAACCCCACTATAACTTCAGTCCTCTCTGAAACATGCACTGAGAGGAATGAAGGTGTAGAATTAGGTGTGTCACAGCCAAGTACTTGCGGCCACTCTGCTAGCAGTACACCGACGTCCGATTCTAGCAGGCAAATTTCCCTGCCCCAGCTGCTGGACCGTCGAAAGAAGTTCACTCCCAGCCATCCACATGCCCAGCGGTTGAATGCTAGCTTGGCTAAATTGCTAGCGCTTCAACTGCTGCCTTTTCAGTTGGTAGACTCGGCCCCCTTCCGTGAGTTTGTGCAATGTGCGGTTCCTCAGTGGCAGGTTCCCAAACGCCACTTTTTCTCACGGAAGGCTATTCCGGCTCTCTACCGGCATGTGGAAGGCAATGTCTTGGCCTCGCTGGACAGGGCGGTCAGCGGTAAGGTGCATATTACCGCTGACTCATGGTCCAGCAGGCATGGACAGGGACGTTACCTTTCTTTCACGGCCCATTGGGTCACTCTTTTGGCAGCTGGGAAGGATGCAGGACAAGGTGCAGTAGTGTTGGAGGTTGTTCCACCGCCACGCCTCCAAAATGCTACTACTGGTTGTGACACACCTCTCTCCTCCACCCCCTCCTCTTCTTCTTCCTCCATGGCCTCTTCCTGTGGTTTGTCCTATGAACCAGTGGTGCTCCGTAGCCGTTCACGGGGCTACGCAAGTACGCAGGCAAAAAGATGCCATGCCGTGCTTGCGCTGGTGTGTTTGGGGGACAGAAGCCACACTGGGGCAGAGGTCCTGTCTGCTCTGCAGGGCCAGGCCGAGAGGTGGTTGACGCCACGCCAGCTTAAGCCAGGAATGGTGGTTTGCGACAATGGCACCAACCTCCTCTCCGCCCTCCGACAGGGACAACTGACCCATGTGCCCTGTGTGGCTCACGTCCTTAACCTGGTGGTGCAGCGGTTCTTGGGCAGGTACCCGGGCTTACAGGATGTCCTGAGGCAGGCCAGGAAAGTCTGTGTGCATTTCCGCAGATCTTATAATGCCAGTGCTCGCCTGGCTGAGCTGCAAAAGGAGTTGAACCTGCCCAAGAACCGCCTTATATGTGACATGCCCACCAGGTGGAACTCAACGTTGGCCATGCTGCAGCGGCTGCACACGCAGCAGAGGGCCATCAATGAGTACCTGTGCGACTACGGCACCAGGACAGGGTCAGGGGAGCTTGGTTTTTTTTCTCCACGCCAGTGGGGCATGATCAGGGATGCATGCACTGTCCTGGCACCATTTGAGGAGGCCACGAGGATGGTGAGCAGTGACAGTGCATGCATCAGTGACACTGTACCTCTTGTCCACCTGTTGGAGCACACGCTGCGTGGAATAATGGACAGGGCACTTGAGGCAGAACAGAGGCAGGAAGAGGAGGACTTCCTTGCCTCTCAAGGCCCCCTTTACCCAGACAGTGTTCCTTCTGTCCCACCCATCGCACAGGAAGAGGAAGAGGAGGAGGAGGAGGAGGAGGATTGTGTCAGCATGGAGGTGGAGGCTGGCACTCAGCATCATCAGCAGCAGTCTTTTAGGGATGATTTACAGTCCCAAGAAACCAGTGGACTTGTACGTGGCTGGGAGGAGGTGGCTGCGGATTATGTCGTCCTTAGTGACCCAGAGGACTCAGGAGCGAATGCCTCAGCAAACCTACGCTGCATGGCCTCCCTGATCCTGCAAAGTCTGCGGAAGGATCCTCGTATTCTTCGGATCAAGGAGAGGGACCATTACTGGCTGGCCACTCTCCTTGATCCACGGTACAAGGGTAAGGTTGCGGACCTTATGTTACCTTCGCAGAGGGAGCAGAGGATGAGACAACTCCGGGAGGCCTTGCAGAAAGGTCTGTGCAACGCGTTCCCAGAGACTGGGAGGTTACAAACTCCTGGTCCTGGACAACGAGTTGCTGAGGCTTCGGCCAGTCAAAGAAGGAGCGGTGGGGAAGGTGGCCGTCTGACCGATGCGTTCAGACAATTCTTTAGTCCGCAGCCCCAAAGTATGATCGGTTCCAGCAACCATCGCCAGCGTCTGATAAACATGGTGCAGGAATATCTAGGGGCAAGGTCAGACTTGGACACCTTCCCCACCGAAAATCCTCTGGCTTACTGGGTCTTGAGGATGGATCACTGGCCAGAGCTTGCACAGTATGCAATTGAGCTACTGGCCTGTCCTGCATCCAGCGTTCTTTCGGAACGCACATTCAGTGCTGCTGGAGGATTTGTCACGGATCACAGGGTGCGCCTGTCCACCGACTCGGTTGATCGACTGACTGACTTTCATCAAGATGAACCAGTCTTGGATCACCACCAGCTACCACACACCTGATGCTGATATAACAGACTAATTGATTTTAACATGTCACATCCCTTCAAGACTGATGCTGATGCTGAGTGCCTGTGCTGTTATGTTGACTGGCTATCCTCCTCCTCCGAGTCCTCAATGATACGATTGATGATGATAGCTTGGAAGATCATTTTTGTTTATGGGTGCCGCCACCAGTGGCTAAGGCCCAATTTTTCAGCCCCTGTTTTACAGGGGCGTGTAATTACAATTTTTTTAGCAATAATTTGCCATAGGGCTCATTGCTGTGCTCCAAGTACAGTATCTGTGAGGGGTTGGAGTGTTGTGGCACCAGTGCCTAAGGCCCAATTTTTCAGCCCCTGTTTAACAGGGGCGTGTCATTACAATTTTTGAAGCAATACTTTGCAACAGGGCTCATTGCTGTGCTCCAAGTAACGTATCTGTGAGGGGTTGTAGTGTTGTGCCACCAGTGCCTAAGGCCCAATTTTTCAGCCCCTGTTCAACAGGGGCATGCAATTACAATTCTTGATCTAATAATTCACAGCAGGGCCCATTGCTGCACCCACCAAGAGTAACTCTGAGGGCTTACAGTGTTGTGGCAACGCCACCACCACCACCACCACCACGAAAGGCCCAATTTTTCAGCCCCTGTTCAAAAGGGGCATGTAATTACAATTCTTGATCTAATAATTCACAGCAGGGCCCATTCCTGCACCCACCAAGAGTAACTCTGAGGGCTTACAGTGTTGTGGCAACACCACCACCACCACCACCACCACGAAAGGCCCAATTTTTCAGCCCCTGTTCAAAAGGGGCATGTAATTACAATTCTTGATCTAATAATTCACAGCAGGGCCCATTCCTGCACCCACCAAGAGTAACTCTGAGGGCTTACAGTGTTGTGGCAACACCACCACCACCACCACCACCACGAAAGGCCCAATTTTTCAGCCCCTGTTCAACAGGGGCATGCAATTACAATTCTTGATCTAATAATTCACAGCAGGGCCCATTGCTGCACCCACCAAGAGTAACTGTCAGGGCTTACAGTGTTGTGGCACCAGCACCACCATCAAAGGCCCAATTTTTACTACCACTGTTCAACAATTATATGTAATTAAAATTCCTGATATAATAGTTGACAGCAGGGCGTTCCAGCACCAACCAAGAGTAACTGTGAGTGCTTACAGTGTTGTGCCAACACCAACAACTAAGGGGCCTATTTCTGCAGAGTATATACGGCAGGTCCCTACTTTCAAACATCCAACTTACAAACGACTCCTACTTGCAAACGCAAGAAGACAACAGGAAGTGAGAGGAAATCTACCCCTAGGAAGGAAAATTCTCTCCTGTAAGAATAAATATGGGAGAAAGGTGTCTCCTCTGTACTGATGCTTTATCAGCAATCCTTGTTTCAAGAAAAACACCACATTTCAAAAACAGTTGACATTGGGACGGAAAGTGAGGTGAAATGTTCTGAACAGGGGCACAGACAGCAAAACAAATGTTACAGGGGTGATAACCCTTACCTATGTTTTCCAAAAAGTTTAAAAATAGATTTTTGGGCTGGAGCTACACTTCAACAATGTACCTGTTCAAAATTACAAACAGATTCTACATAAGAACAAACCTACAGTCCCTGTCTTGTATGCACCGCCTGTATACGGCTGTTCAGAGTATATAGGGCCTTTTTTATTTTATGTGCGGGGTTCCCCTTAATATCCATACAAGACCCAAAGGGGCTGGTAATGGTCTGGGGTAGGGGGGGGGTCATGGGGTAGCTATGCCATTTTTCTTAAAGATTTTCATCCATATTACCGGGACCAGACATTACATTAAAGCCGCAAGCAGTTTTAAATGGCTTTTTTTTCCTTTAGAAGTGTCATTTTGTGCAGGGACAGTTCTAAACACGGGAAACACGTGGCACTTCACAGGCATACTTTAGACACCCCCCAGGTACGATATTTAAAGGAATATTTGACTTTTTTTTTTTCACTTTATGCATCATTAAAATGACTGCTCCCGAAAAACGACCGTTTTTAAAACTTCTTTTTGCATTGATACATGTCCCCTGGTGCAGAACCCGGGTTCCCAAACCCTTTTTAGGACAATAACATGCATAATAGTTGTTATAATTAGCACTTTAGAATCCGAACGTTCGCATCCATTGTATTTAATAGGGTTCTAATGTTCGTATGAACTTTCGGTCCGTTCGCGGGTTCTGGTGCGAACCGAACCCGGGGGTGTTCGGCTCATCACTACTCCCTGCCTTCATCCCCCTCTGCGGTGCCACAATCTCCCCCAGGCCCCCTGCCTCCAATCACCCGCTGCCTCCATCCCCCTCTGCGGTGCCACCAACAACCCCTGTCTCCATCCCCCACCCTCTGCGGTGCCACCATCACCCCCTGCCTCCATCGTCCCCCTCTGCGGTGCCACCATAACCCCCTGCCTCCATCATCCCCCTCTGCGGTGCCACCATCACCCCCTGCCTCCATCACCTGATGTCACTGTCGGCTGGGCTGTCTGTCACTCTGTCCGTCCCCGACTCCCCTGTGAACTTTGTATTGCCTGGATGCAGCAGGCTCCTTCATGCCGCCGCCGCGTGCTGCTCAGCCTCCGGGTCCTGACTCCTGCTCCAGTGCTGTGCTCCTCTGACCTCCTGGTTAGTTACAGGTTTAAAATGGCGCTCGCGTCTGGCGGGATGTCCTAATACATCACTCGCCGGTGCCGCGTGGCACAGCCTCTGTGAAATCCGCCCCCCTGCCGGCCGAATACAGCATATGCTCGGCAAGCTCCAGAACTGCACATTGACAGTTCCAAGCCAAACCGATCTCGCCTATTTTTACTGGCACATTCCCGCAACTACGGACAAAGGAAAAAATACCCGTTTTTTTACGGACTGCCCGTAAAAATACGGACGGTTGGCAACACTGCCTTTGATGCATTTCAGAAAAACATATTAGAGAGGAGGCCCCCAGGCTGGGCTTCCTAAAGTTTGCCCAGGAATAACAAAAGTTTTACAAGCATTGGATGTTACACTGTGCAACCAGTCTTCTCTGCATGTCTTTATGGAGCTGGCTTTGTACACGGGCAGAGTAGTGCTGGAACAGAAAAGGGCCTTCCCCAAAATGGTTACCACAAGTTTGGGAGCAAAATATATTTTTTATCTTTTTTAAGTATTTTATTATACAATGAAATCAATAAGCATAAAAAGAAAAGCTTATTTTGCATTTTCCATAAGCCCCGGTTCACACATATGCTAAGCGGGAACCAGCGTGATTCCAGTGTCGGTTTCCGCATCTCCCTCGCAGTCAGTTCACACTGCCCTCTGAGAAACACTGTGGGTATCAATACAAAGTTAATGACACCCCCAGATCGGTTCGCAGATCACAGTGCGAACTGTGAATTCGGACAGGAATCGGATCGCATGGGCAAGAAAAAAAAAAAGGTTCCTGCATTATTTTCGAGCAAATCCTATGCAAGTTCAACCATACAACTGTATGACTGAACTCGCATTGTACAGACATCGCTTGTGATCTGCGCAGCAATGTGGTGCAAATCACATGCGATGTCTGACATTGCATATGTGTGAACCCAGGCCAAATGTTTCAACTTGCCATTTTTCCCCCATTGTTTATAAAACGTATAGACAAAAGGAGCAGTTGCTGTATCTGCAATGCATGGACAAACTGTTGCAACCAGTACTGCTGCAGTTCCAGTTAACTCAATACTGTTGGACACAGAAGCTAACCTCATGGTAACACAATACACCAGCAATTATTGAAAACACTATACAAGTTAAAACCAGTTGCACCCTGAAAACCATCTTTAACCACCTATGTGTTTCACCCTACTCGCTCAAATGCGTTTCTCTGAAATATAGGACATTTTTGCTCATTCCTGCTGCCCGGTACTGGCCCCATTTTAGTTTTGGAGATCTCTTTGTGTGTTTTTGTTGCTTTGAAGATGCAAATTGCTTGGAATATCGCTGGCTGATGTGAAATAATCTTATTTTTATATTGTCAAAATGAAGGTTTGTTGTCACCATTTACCATTTCCCGCTACTTGGAAAGCGTCGTTTTGGTTTACATTATGCATGAGGCGCAGAACTAAAGGAGAAAAAAACTCAGCTGTCAAGTCGGAAAGATGAACGCGATTTGCCATGAATTGCTTTAATTTTGTGAATACGCTGAATTACTTGGAATCTTGTGAGCAGGTGGTCTGATTAAGTCGGCTACTGTTCAGGATAAAGAAGCGCTAATCTCCATGGAGGTAGGTGACAGCACAGCTGTTGCCATTCCTGGGGGGTGGGTGGCATCTTGTGGAATGCAGGAAAAACAGCCGCCCGTGAAGGAGGCACGCCGTGACCCCGGAGATGGCAGCCTCACCATGCAATGACTTTCCCCATTCTTTTAGAAATATTTTTCAGAAAACACAAATTGATTTTTGTGGAGTTTATGGCTTCATGACCCCTTTAAATAGAACTATGTATCTACGCAGCTCAAAAAAGTTAAAGTGGATTTTCTGCCTAACCATAGCTATTTAAAATGTTCCCTCCCCCCTTCTGCTACCTATCCTGCCTACACCTGGGGTGTACATACAGGGGTCACAGAGGTCACCATTGCGACCCAGCCCCATGCTCCAGGGGACCCGTGCGCCTTGATAGGAGGGTGGCAGGGGCGGCGGGATGTAGAGGAACCGGCTCCTCCATGTAGTGGCTGCAGGAGAGAAATAGAGGGCCCCTGTGTGCTTCCCTGGCCACCCTGCAGTGCTGCCAGGTTTCCCCCTCCCACCAGCTGCTGCAGGGGATCTGTCAGGATGGAAAGCGGGGAAGGTGTAATTTACGGTCCCCTTCCTTGTCTTAATGAATAGAGCCAGTGATCGGTACTAATTTTATTTTTTATTATTTTTAATTATTAGCTGAAAACATTCAGTTGGGTAAATGCACACATATTAATGAACCTTCTGTTATGCACTGACATATGTTGCATTACTGCAGCCCATTCGTTATGAATGGGCTGCTAACACATCACAACAAATTAAAAAATGTGCATGATCCTTTTTACAAAAGCAGCACACCACAATGTACAGTATGTGCACTGCGGTGCATTGTGCTGTACAATGCATTGGGGTGCTATTCACAATGAACAGCACCACAATGCACCACACAAACTGCTGCATTGGCATGCATTGTAACAACGTGTGTTTTAGTGCAATTTCAGTACAGTACAGGAGAGAAGCCTGTACAACTGTGCAAGTCTGAAGGAAGGCTGGCGTTCAAATTAAAAGCTGTTGTAAACTTCAGACATGAAATATGAACAAAACCTATCCCTCTATATTGTGTAATTTTCTCAATTAAGAGCACAAAGTGTAATTTCTGTCTGCTGCTTTGTTCCTCTGCTATCAGCATCAGGGCCGGTGCAAGGATTTTTGACTACGCAGTCGAAGGTGCATTTTGGTGCCCCCCAATTCTTCATCCCGCTTCACTCCCCCCCCCCCCTCCATATGGCATACACTTTATTTGTGCTCCATTAAGCTATAGTGGTTCTAATGCTTAGAGTGTGTGTTTAACTTACAGAAAAAAATAAAAACACCAAAATGGTCATAGATTGCATACATGGCACACGGGGCGGTCAGATATTGCATACATGGCACACGGGACGATCAGAGATTGCATACCTGGCACACAGGACGATCAGAGATTGCATACCTGGCACATGGGACGGTCAGAGATTGCATACCTGGCACATGGGACGGTCAGAGATTGCATACCTGGCACATGGGACGGTCAGAGATTGCATATATGGCACATGGGACGATCAATGATTGCATACACGGCACAAGGGCAGGACTTCTACAATATTATACACAGCTTGCTTGCCTCACCTTACACAGAGATGGGAAAGAGAAATCTTCATCTGTGACTGTGTTGTACCACCACTGCCAATCGCGCTCCTCCCGGGCCTTCTGCTGGCCTTAGGCCCTCCCCCTGGTCTCACTAAGCTCCAGGCTCCTCCCCAGGCTTCCTCTCACACGCTCTGTGTGCTGCTGAAATGGAGGTGTTCGTGACCCTCTCAGCTACCGCCCAGGTGGGAGGGATTTTTTTTTTCATGATCCAGGTAGCGATTGTTATGGATGTTATGTTTGTTTATATGCAACTCTATGATGCATCCCTGTTGTACTTACTTCCTGTGTGGTGTTTCCCGTTCTTGCTGAGTATTATTCAATGAACACGGCTTCTGTGCAGTAATGGCTTGCGCTGTCTTTCTTTCATCACATGAAACATGGTGTCCGAAATTTCTGGATCCATGCTGTTTCTACACATTTGATGCTGAGAGCATGCTAGACTTGAGGTGAGAGTCCTTAGAACTGATTGTGCCTCCTAGCAATCGCAGTCCTGTCCTGGAAGCTGAGCATTTGAAGCAAGGGAAACTAACAGCATTCCACTGCCTGAGGCAATGAGGGTGAGTGGAGATATTAGCAGTAACTGGGACAATTTCAGGGTTAAGTTTGAGTATTACTCCCTAGCCACAGGATTAAATGCCTGCAGCAGTGCAAGCAGCCACACTGAGGTGGGTGATGGGCAGTGAATACCTCCATGTTTATGCATTTTTTGGGGTTCCAGAAAAAGCCTCTAAACTCAACTGCCTAGAAACGACTATAAACGACCCTGTGTACATGTACTGATAAGATAACATAGAGGAGAGTTCAGGAGCAGTTGAAAAAAATTCCCAACTGCTCCTAGACATCCATTTACCAGCAGTAGTGTACATGAGGCCTTAAGCCATTCTGGATGCATTAAAAGCTTTCTTCAGGCCTTCTAAAAATGTCATATATGAAAGATGTATTTTTGGCTGCTGCAAGCAAGAAGACTGTGGAATCAATAGACAGGTTTGTCACATGGCTAAGGCCCCATGTACAAGGGACGCTGCTAAACGTACGTTCAGAGGCAGTGGGACACTTTTTTCAACTGCCCCTGAACTCATTCAATGTTATCCTATGTGACCATGTACACAGTCTCGTTTATTGTAATTTTTAGGCAGTTGCGTTTAACAGCATTTCTTTGAAAGCAAAAAAATAGGTTCAGACGCCGAAGATTTCCACGTTTCAGACGCCAAACGCGGCTAAACGCAGCATTTCGTTTATAGGCATTTTTCATTTTTGGCAATTTAAATAAAAAATAAAAAACGATTCTAAATGCAAACGCGGCTAAACGTGGCATGTAAACGCGGCAAAACGGACGTTTTAAATGTGGGTTACTATCTGTCAAGTTAAAGCAGAGGCCCACACGAAAATGGAACCTCCGCTTTTCGGAACCCTCCCCCCCTCCGGTGTCACATTTGGCACCTTTCAGGGGGTAGGGGGGTGCAGATACCTGTATAATACAGGTATTTGCACCCACCTCCAGGCATAGTCACGCCCCTTCCCGCCCCCCCCCTGCTGTCTTCTGGGAAACACACAGGTCCCAGAACACAGCGGGGGCCAGTTAGGACGCTCAGCGCGACTCTCGCACGCGCAGTAGGGAACCGGGAAGTGAAGCTGCAACGCTTCACTTCCTGATTCCCTCACCGAGGATGGCGGAGGGGACAGCCGAGAGCCGAGCGATTGATCCGCTTCGGCTGCCGACATCGCGGGCACCCTGGACAGGTAAGTGTCCATTTATTAAAAGTCAGCAGCTGCAGTATTTGTAGCTGCTGGCTTTTAATATTTATTTTTTTAGGCGGACCTCCGTTTTAAATCGTTTAGGAGCAGTTGTAAAAACTTCCCGTGTACATGAGGCCTTAGAGAAAAAGCTGCAAGCTGTGAGTATGGCTCCCTGAGAGATTAACTAATTTCTAATAAAATAGTTTTGAGTATCACCAGTGAAAGCACACGCCGCCACATATTGAGGGAGGCCCGGAACGGAAAAGGACAAAGGAACAAGTAGTGCAGGGCCGGGCATGACGAGGTGGAAAAGGAGAGTCAATAAATGGTTAAGTTGGAAAAGTTTGAAGGGGAGGACTCAGCAGTAAAAGTGCTGGAACGGGGGAGGAGCTGTATAAAAGGTGGAGGCGGAGACTTGCTGGAGCAGTTGGGGCAGAAAGACAGAAGAAGGCAGTTTCTCACGCTGCTCCTCTGTCATGTAGGGGAGAGATCCGATCCGAAGGCACAGGTAGGCGGTGGCAGCGGGGGGGACCTGCTGGGCTTATGAGTCGGGTGGCTGCGAGGCTCTGGATTCGGGCGGGGGGGTGTCGTCCACCAGAGGTGAGTTTTGGCCACACGCGCCGGGAGGTCGGGGCCTTCTACACGTTTTTCGTCTGGCCCTGTCAGCGGGGGACCAGCGCTATCTCGGGGGATTTTCTGGGGTCCCGTCGGTCCCAATGGGGACTGGGACACCCTTCTCGGTCAGGGGGGGTCGGACCGGGCGGATTCCATGGGGCGGGGCTATGGGCCGTAATGGCGCCGTGCCTCCCAGTTTGCGGGGATCAGCGCAAGCCCGGTACCACTTCGGGGGACCCGCCGGTGACCGGATTGCACACTACAGCCAGGGGGGGGGAAACGGACGGAATCCACAGCGCCGGTGGAGCGCGGGGGGGCGGGGCTGTAGGCCATAATGGCGCCAGGGCCTTGTGCGGGTGCAGGGGACTGTAGGGAGTCCCATCGCAAAGGAGGAGCAGCGGTACAGCTGTCGGGCCGTCCTCAGACGCGGCCGGTGGCTGGGGGGGGCCCCTGGGGAGACCGAGGGATGGCGGGGGACTGCAAGCGCAGCCTAACGGAGGAGCATTAGGCGCCTCAGTGTGACTGGTGGCAGGGTCGGGCAGGTGACGGCGGTCCACGGAGCTGCAGGGATCCACGGCCTCCAGGCCTGCTTCGCCTGGGGGGCTGCTGACGCCGAGGCTGCCGGTTTCTGCGGCGCGGTCGGCAGGAGAAGTCTCAGTCCAGAGGAGGAAGAACGCCAGGATCGGGCGCCAACGGTGGAAGCAGGAGCGACGGCTGTGCGGGACATGTCCGGTCAGCCCGGTGAGTCTGTCTTTATTTCTCATATTCTTGCGATGGAGCATTGTGCAGGTTAGGAGGGTTGGGGGGTCCACGGTGACTTGGGTAGCGTGGTGGCCGGGGGGGTTTGCCCACGGGTGTAGGGCGGTTTGCCTGCCCCCCGGGACAGCGGCGGGTCCTACGTTGCGGGGACGAACACGTGGTGCCCCCAACAGGGGGCGCAGGGAGTTTGCAGTAGTGAATAGTTGGCTGGGGCGGGGGGGTACCCCGCGGCTTTGCAGACCTCTCCGCCGCTAGGTCAGAGGTGGTGACGGTGAGGATGGCGGCAGGAGACAGAGGTGAGAATATGGGGGGCTGCGGCAAGGTCAGTCGCGGTGAGTCTTGCCGTCGCTGATAGGTGGGAAGGTAGCATTTGTGAGGGAACGTTGGGGCACCTGATGCAGTAGGTACAGTACGAGATTGTGAAGTGTGAGTATGTGGGGAGGTTAGCATTATTCCCCCTGGAGCAGTGGGACAAAAAACTATAAAAAAAAAAAAAAAAAGAGAATTAATTCTGTGGGTTAGGGCAAGCCCGGGGTATCAATTAAGGGAGATATCGTTATCCCGCAGACGTTTGTGCATTGGCTGCAGGAGTTTGCTATCGTGCCTGCGCCACAGGTGAGTACGACCCAGAGCATTGCTGAAAATTGTTGGGAGGTGTTATGCAATAAGGGGCGAGTTTTGATGGTAGCTCCGGTGGGATCGCACCGGGCACCGGCCGTTGGGGGCTATTCTAGGTCTTCAACGCGGGCCTTGAATCAGCTTCTGCAAAAAGGGGGGCAGGGAACGCCTGCCTATGACTGCTGGTAAGGAAGGAGTGGGGGGGGGGGACGTGCGGGCAATTTATCGGGGGCTACTGTACATTTGGGGGTTTCTGCTGTTTTCAGCATGTGGGCCTCGGATGCGGATGCCTCACCCCCCCTGGTTTTGATACGGAGAAGCGTGCTGGCGAGTTGGGTAGCAAGAGGGACGAATACGGTGTAGTTAGGCATCCTTTCCTATATGGGGAGCAGGAGGTGCTGGAGGCTAGGAGGTTGGCATATGGGTTTTCGGAGGGTTATAGGAAACCGGGTGCCTTGACTGGTGTACCGATTATTGCAGGGACAGGGGCAGTCGGTTCTGCGGATCCGGGGGTAGTTTTGGATACATGTGGATGGGTAATGGCTCTGGGGTGCATGGGGGGGCATCGTACGGATAAGCCGGTGGGGGTTTGGGGTCTCACCGCTAGGGGGGTGGTGCCTGAGGAAGAACAGTTGCTTCATCTTATGCACCAGCTCTCAGTCTCACTGCGGGGGTCTGTTATTGTTTCGTAGACCCGAGGCAGGTACGGTGTCTTACGATTACTTTGACGCTGCGGCTGGGTGGGTATGGAGCTCAGTGCGCAGGGCCCTGGCTTTGGGACAGCTGGACTGTTTTCTGCTGTCGGTGTACGTTTGGGGGTAAATTAATTTTGGGGATCAAGGTCTTCCCAGGGGTCGCTCTATTTTTCCTGCGCCATGTTAAACAGGGTCAGTTCCATGGGCGGTGGTAGGGGTGTGTATGGCCGGTTGTTCTTCATCCGCTAGTTTGATGATTTCCTGGGCGGGAGGGGGGCCTCCTCTCTCTAATGTGCGTGCGGTTCTCTGTACGCGTTGTAGCTCAGGTGGGGTTTGTCTGGGGGCTGTTGGCAGCTGGTTAGGCTGAGGGCCTGATTACGGTTCCTAGTTTTCTAGGCGTCGTTCTTGACTCAGGAAATGGAGTGGGTCGTCTGCCGTGGGTCAAGGTAAGAGAAGCTCAGGTGTGGGACTGCGGGGGAGATGGGGTAGAGCTGGGTCCTGCTCTGGATGGTACGGTCTTGGGAGGTGAGTAATTCCCTGTCGCAGTAATTTCATGGGTGTGGTTTTTTATGTCGGCGGCTACCGCGGGGAGTTGTTTGGGTCCCGATGCCTGTCATCAGCATGGGCAGGGAGGGTTTTTGGTTGATTTGGGAGGTCGGCACACGTTTGGGATGGTACAACGGGTGATCACTTGTACTGGCTGGACCGGTGGTTAAGGGGACTTACATGTTGGTCGCGGAGGCAGCAGGGTCTACATGTCTGGGGCGTTCTGGCAAGGGCGATGGAGGGTGTAATCTTGACCTAGAGCATGGGTTAAGGTGCGGTGCCCCGGTACGTGGTACTGGGGGAATTGTTTCCAGTGGTCCTGGCAATGTAGTGGTGGGGGGAGGTGTGTAGGGACTGTAGGGTTGTGTGTATCTGTTGTTACAGCGGGGTGGTTGAGGTTATCTAAACGGAATTCCGTGTCATCACAGTCGGGCTAGGTATGTTTGCTGCGCCATTTAGTTTGGCGTGGTTTACGGTGGGGCAATCTTTGGTATGCTGTGCAGCTCCCGAGCAGTGTGGACATGAGGGCTGATGCACGGTCTGGTTTTCAAGGGGACATGTTTGGGGGGCTGGTGCAGTCGGCACAGGGGGAATGATCGGGAGGTGAGTGAGTGGGTCGACAGGGGCTGCTCACTCTACGGTATGGTGGGAGCAGTTGGCTTTCATACAGCTGGCAGGTGCTGGGCTGGGGGTCCAAGACAGGGGTGTTGAGGGTATATTGCGTATGGACGCTTGGAGAGAAGTCCTTTTCGGTTCTGGGGGCCATTTGGGTACATTGGGGTTGGTATGTTACATGGGTTACGAGGTACGTTGGTTTACAGCGGCTTTTCCGAAGCGTCTGGAGCATTTGGGGTAGGGGAGTTTGGTCTTTCCACTGGTTGGAAAGGAGGTTGCGGGCCCGGGATGTGGATGCTTCGGGAGACTTGGTGGGGGTTTCGGCAAAGGTTTAGGTAATATATAATAAAAAAAAACTTGGTGGGAAGGGTATAGGATTTTCAGTGGGTTGGTTTGGTTGAGGGAGGCTGTTCTCATTGCGGGAGGACAGGTCCTGTGTTTGTTATGGTTCTACTTAGTGGTGGTTTTCAGGGAGTACCTTCATGCGGGGGGGGGGTGTTTTGTCACTGTTCGCAATTTGCCTCAACACTCCTTTCGCATCAGAGGGGCCACAGAGGCCGCCTGGTGTGGGTTGAATGAGGCGGCAGTCAGACGGTTAGGGTTGAGGGAATCCAGGAGATTTCGCTCTTATGTGCTCCCATGATGATTAACAGATCGAGTTTTGGTGAGGGGGTTCGGGTTGAATGAGGACGGTTCATCTTGTTAGTTTTACTACTACGTTCTGGGTATTGTATTGTTGTTGGTGCTTCCTCTTGTGTGTTGGTTATGTCAGTTCGGATGGAGGTTACACACGCCTTGTCTGGACATTGGGGCATTCTTATGGCTTTTGGGGGGGGGCCAGGTGTTGGGACTCGCTTTTAAGTGGGCCCACAATGGGTAACAGATCGAGTTTGGTGGGGGGGGTACGGTTGGAATGGGGACGGTTCAACTGTTTTACTGCTACATTTTGTGTATTGTATTGTGGGTGGTGCTCTTGTGTTTGTTATGTCTATTCGGATGGAGGTTACACACGCCTTGTCTGGACCTTGGGGCCTTCTTATGGCTTTTGGGGGGGGGGCCAGGTGGTGGGAATTCAGGAGATTTCGCTTTTAAGTGCGCCCACAGGGGTTAACGGATCGAGTTTTGGTGGGGGGGTACGGGTTGAATGTGGATGGTTCAACTGTTTTTAATGCTACATTCTGTGTATTGTATTGTTGTTGGTGCTTCCTCTTGTGTGTTTGTTATGTCCGTTCGGATGGAGGTTACACACGCCTCGTCTGGACCTTGGGGGCATCCTTATTACCAGTGGCAGACAGCTGGGGTATCTCTCGGTGGGAGGTAGGTACTTGGTGGCTGGAACTTACAGGGATGGTGTGGTGTTGAGTATTACGGGGATTCTTAAGGTCTAATTGAAGTCAGGGTGGTGGGTAAAATTTTGTTTACCGTTAAACGGGTTTGGGTGTCAGACCTACAGAGTTGGAGTTTAATGTGGGAGTGGTACCTGCAGGGTAATGGGGTTAACACCTCGGTTGGGGGTTAGATATGGGGGCGCTGGGTCTTCCGGAGGGGAGTCAGCGAGCCCTGCGGGTATGGAGGGGCCCTTAAGGTTAAGGTGTTATCCTTGCGGGCTGTGGCGCTGTCTTTGGTCTTTGATGGTGGCAGAAAACAGATGTGATGGAAGTGGTGGGGGGCTCATCCGTGGTATGGGCCCCTCTGGGGTATTCCAGTGGAACGGTGTCTGCTGGAATACGGTATTGGTTGCACTGCGGAAAACGGGTTGTCTCCGAGCTGTTGATGCGGCTGGAGGCCTGGTATGGAAAAAGGTCCCGCAGTGTAGTGGTGGAAAATGTTAAGTTCGGGGTGCCATCAAAGACCAACAGGCTGTGTGTTTAAAGTTGTCGTTACAAAAGGTTATTTGCAAATTATTAAAATATTTTGGTTAATAAAAAGGCTGCCATGGCCATTTATACTCCAAAACTCTGGTCTGGTCTTATCATTGGTTGATGGTATGGGAATGTGAGTGTGGGGTTTAAAGGGGTGGTAAGGAAGTTGGGGATATTTGACTACTATCTTGACTACACTGGTCAAGGAAACATGATTTAGAGACCTACAAACTGCAATTGAGATATGTCGCACTGCAGAACTTACTGACAAACATATGAAAGCTATGGAGCAGGATAAAGTGATTGACAATATCAATGCAGCCTCTAAACAACAGCAAAACTTCAAAAACCACCAGCATAAGTTTCAGCACAAGGGTCACCTATACAACTCATCTGAAGCCTGCGTCATGCAAATATTGCGGCAATGTGCATGTATGAGAGAAAGAAAAGTGTCATGCATATGGAAAAATCTGTACCGCGTGTGGTAAACCAAATCACTTTGCAAGAGTGTGTTTCTCCAGTAAAAGGGAAGCAAGGAAGCTGCACACAATTGAGCAAATGTCAGATCCGGAGGATGCACACCTGCTTAGCACTGATATGGTTTACTCAGAATGCATTGGTGCTGTAAACACAAAGGGCAAAAAATGGTTTGTAAACCTCAGATTAAAGTGGAGTTCCACCCAAAAATGGAACTTCCACTTTTTTGAATCCTCCCCACCCCCTCTGGTGTCACATTTGGCACCTTTCAGGGGGAGGAGGGAGCAGATACTTGTGTAATACAGGTATTTGCTCCCACTTCCAGGCATAGGTGGCCTTGGCGATCGAGGTGATCTACGCCACATCCGGCGCCTACTCTGTCCTCCCCCGCTGTCTTCTGGGAGACACACAGGTCCCAGAAGGCAGCAGGGACCAGTGAGGACGCCAAGCTCGACTCGCGCATGCGCAGTAGGGAACCAGGAAGTGAAGCCGCAAGGCTTCACTTTCTGATTCCCTTACCGAGGATGGCGGCGGCAGCAGCCGAGAGCCGAGCAACAGATCGGCTTCGGCTGCCGACATCGCGGGCGCCCTGGACAGGTAGGTCTCCTAATATTAAAAGTCAGCAGCTGCAGTATTTGTAGCTGCTGGCTTTTCAAATTTTTTTTTTAGGCGGACCTCCGCTTTAATCAATATATTCCAACCCTGCCAGCTGGACTCGGGTGCAACGTGTGATGTCATGAGTTTAAAGGACAAAATGAAACTGGCACACAGAGCACCCCTTGCACCAAACTAAAGTTGTATTCAGGGGAACTTTGTGTGCTGTTTTCAAAAAAGAACTAATGGAATCATTGGGGCTATTCCAAACAGAATGCAGCATACATGATTGTATACACAAACTGAACTTTGTGATTGTTGAAGCGGATCAGAAACTGCTATAATCGGGTTCAACATGTGAGCGCCTTGGACTGATGCTGTTCACTATTCCTGCTGAGCTACATAATGTTGATAATCAGCCTGAAAAATCTCTGACTAGGCCGCTGTCAAAACAGCAAATTCTTCACACCTACAGTGATGTGTTTGAGGGCCCGATAGCCTCTGTTTCAGGAGAGGTTCATTTTGAACTTGATCCTACGATTCAACCTGTACAATGTGCCCCACGCAATGTGCCTATCGCCATTAAGCCACTGGTTAAAGCTCAACTAGATAAATATGAAGCTGAAGGACATCTAATTTCAGTATCAGAGCCTACAAATTGGATCAGCAACATGGTTGTTATCAGAAAACCTGAGACGATCAGAATATGCATTGATCCCAAGTTTCTAAATATGGCCCTGAAACGGTCACACTACTTTAATGCCAACACTCGATGATATTTTGCACAAACTACCCAAAGCATGTGTCTTCGCACTTGTTGATGCCAGAGATTACAGCAAAAAGAAACCATAGTGTCACATGAGATACCTACACGTCCGTGGCAGATTATCAGTATGGACTTATTCAACAATGCAGGCAAAGAATACCTGCTATTAGTCGATCATTATTCAGACTTCTGGGAAATAGACCTTTTTCTTGACTTATCCACTGAAACTACAATTAAGAGGTGCAAGGCTCAGTTTGCACGTCATGGCCAACTAGATACAGTGATCTCTGATAATGGCCCTCAGTTTGCAAGCCTACAATTCAGAAAATTTGCCACTAAACAGGAGTTTGAGGATGTTACTTCCTCACCACGTCATCCACAGGCTAATGGCAAAGCTGAATCAGCTGTAAAGATTGTTAAAAATGTATGCAAGAAAGCACAAAGTGATGGTAAAGACCCATGGAAGGCCATTTTACATTGGAGAAACACTCCGACCAAAGGCATGGATAGTAGCCCGGCACAAAGACTGATGTCAAGGAGTTGAAAGACCTCCTTACCTGTAGCAAATAGGCTGCTTGAACCCTCTGTCATACAAGGTGTCATAGAAAAGTTAAGGTTTAAGAGACAAGTGTCGGAATTTAATATTGGAGAACGAATCCAGATGAAACCATTACCTGGAGATCGAACAGGCCATTGGAGAATAGGTACTTGTCTGCAAAAGGTTGCACACCACACTCCTATCTTGTGGATGTTAAGGGAACTCTCTATCACCGAAATCGAGTGGATTTGAGAGTGGCAGAGCAGCCTGAATCATGGTATCCCGCTGATAGATCAAACTCACCCAATATCACAAGGACATACTCACCCATTGACAGGGCGGAATGTACAGAGGCGAGGCCTCATACCTAATTCACCCGGTCGGTGGCAGCGACCACCCTCCCGGTCGGTGGCAGCGACCGTGCGCCAAGCCTGTTTGCGCACACCGAAACAGGAGAGTAACAAATTCATGTTTGTGCCCGGACCTTCCTCACCACCTTGTCTGTTCGTTGTCTAACCAGTCTGCTCTCAAAGGACTATTTATTGCTCTAAAAGAATAAATAAGTGTTGGACTTTCAATGGTGTGCAACTTGGCTTTCTGGGAGTTAAAGGTCATTCTCAAGGGAAGTTTTGGCTCTGGACAGGGGCACAGGCCCGAAGGTAATTGGTTATAGCTCATACCTCTATACACAAGAGGATACGAGCTGGTGGTGCGTCACACTCTCCTCCCTGGTCCCCTAGACGAGAGCCATTGACAGAGAAGGAGGGAGTGAGAGGTGAGGTCGCTACAATTTATTAACACATAAGGGATATTATGGATGTTATGTTTGTTTATATGCAACTCTGTCATGCATCTCTGTTGTATTTACTTCCTGTGTGGTGTTCCAGTTCCTGCTGAGTATTATGCCACATACACACGATCATTATTCACGGCGCTTAAAAAACCGCCGTGAATAATGACATTAAAAACGAGGGTGAACGGCTTGTTCCCCACACACGGTCGTTTTTCACGTCATTTTTTCTCTTGTCGAGAAAAACGACCGTCTGTGGGCTCCGCGGCAGTGTTTCCCTATGGGAAAACAGCCGCGAAAAAAAATGACGGGAAAAACGACGAGAAAAATTAGAGCATGTTCTAATTTTTCTCGTCGTTTTTAATGCCGTTTTTCACGTCGGGAAAAATGACAAAAAGACCACACACGGTCGTTTTTCTTGTTGAAAAAAAAAATTAAATTTTTCACGACGTGAAAAATTATCGTGTGTACGCGGCATTATTCAATGAACATGGCTTCTGTGCAGTAATGGCTTATGCTGTCTTTCTTACATCACATGAAACCGCGATCCTCACCTCAAGGGCTGAAGAGAGGGGGGTGGTCTTTGAGTGTGTTGTAGTCTCCCTCTGTGCTGCAGCTGGCAGAGGAGGAGTTCAGTAGGCAGGGCCGGGACTGTAGTAAAGGGATGCGAGCAGATGAAGTAAACAGCACCCGGCCGGGGCTGTGCTGCGCCACCTCCTGTCAGTGTACAGAGCTGGGCTGGGTACAGGTGTCGTGCGACTGCGAGCAGGGCCGGCTACCGGTGCAAGCATAAGCAACTCTTGGGGAACCCCTGGCTTTGGTGCCCCCCTATCCTGGTGCCTTCAGGCGGACGCCTTGGCTGCCTTATGCTGGCACCGGCCCTGATCAGCATGAATAATTTCTCACAAGTTTTCCTGACACCAAGATAAAAATGGTGACAGGGAAGGAATCTCCAGCTGATTGACAGCCTCAACTCTGTTTCTGTGTGAAGGGGGGGGGGGGTGTCCCTTCTCTGTTTCTGTGTGAAGGGGGGGGGGTGTCCCTTCCCTCCAATCAGCTCTCAGAGCTCTCCTTGCTGAGCTCTGCAGAGTGTAACTTCAGCTCTCCAACCCCTTTTTTCTGAATGAGCAGACCAGTTTGATAACTTCTGGACTTTGAATGGTCATAGAGAAGGGCATACTGCAGATAAACAGGTGCAACTTATGTAGGAACATTTGTTTAATCTCTGTGTATCATCTGAGGCCAGTCGCTTCACTGGATTAATGTAAGGGTTTACAACCACTTTAAGGAAGCCCTTTGACTTTGACCGGGCCCTTATCGAGCCTCAGCAGATGAAAACAAAATGTACCTGGACTTCTTTCCAGCAATGCAGCACACAGCATGTAGCGTTTACATATGGGCCCATTCACACCAAAGAATGCAGTGCACTGCGACGCATATGTTTTCATGTATTAAGATGAATTGCACCACCCTGCGGTAGGCAGCCCAATCAAAATGAAACCCTAAAAGCTTGAAAATGTGGCTTAAGCTGCATTCTTCACAGCACAGTGCACAGGACAATGTGCATTGAATAGGGCACATACGTTGTGGACATGCTATTCAAAATCAATGATATCACAGTGTGCCAGTGCACACAATGTGCATTGTCATGTATTTTGGTGGTATGAATAGGGCCTACATGTGTTTACAATTAGTGATGAGCCGAACACCCCCGGGTTCGGTTCGCACCAGAACCCGCGAACGGACCGAACTTCTAAAGAATTCTAAAGTGCTAATTATAACGACTATTATGCATGTTATTGTCCTAAAAAGGGTTTGGGAACCCGGGTTCTGCACCAGGGGACATGTATCAATGCAAAAAGAAGTTTTAAAAACGGTCGTTTTTCGGGAGCAGTCATTTTAATGATGCATAAAGTGAAAAAAAAAAAGTCAAATATTCCTTTAAATATCGTACCTGGGGGGTGTCTAAAGTATGCCTGTGAAGTGCCACGTGTTTCCCGTGTTTAGAACTGTCCCTGCACAAAATGACACTTCTAAAGGAAAAAAAAGCCATTTAAAACTGCTTGCGGCTTTAATGTAATGTCTGGTCCCGGTAATATGGATGAAAATCTTTAAGAAAAATGGCATAGCTACCCCATGACCCCCCCCCCCCTACCCCAGCCCATTACCAGCCCCTTTGGGTCTTGTATGGATATTAAGGGGAACACCGCACACAAAATAAAAAAGGCCCTATATACTCTGAACAGCCGTATACAGGCGGTGCATACAAGACAGGGACTGTAGGTTTGTTCTTATGTAGAATGTGTTTGTAATTTTGAACAGGTACATTGTTTAAGTGTAGCTCCAGCCCAAAAATCTATTTTTAAACTTTTTGGAAAACATAGGTAAGGGTTATCACCCCTGTAACATTTGTTTTGCTGTCTGTGCCCCTGTTCAGAACATTTCACCTCACTTTCCGTCCCAATGACAACTGTTTTTGAAATGTGGTGTTTTTCTTGAAACAAGGATTGGTGATAAAGCATCAGTACAGAGGAGACACCTTTCTCCCATATTAATTCTTACAGGAGAGAATTTTCCTTCCTAGGGGTAGATTTCCTCTCACTTCCTGTTGTCTTCTTGCGTTTGCAAGTAGGAGTCGTTTGTAAGTTGGATGTTTGAAAGTAGGGACCTGCCGTATATACTCTGCAGAAATAGGCCCCTTAGTTGTTGGTGTTGGCACAACACTGTAAGCACTCACAGTTACTCTTGGTTGGTGCTGGAACGCCCTGCTGTCAACTATTATATCAGGAATTGTAATTACATATAATTGTTGAACAGTGGTAGTAAAAATTGGGCCTTTGATGGTGGTGCTGGTGCCACAACACTGTAAGCCCTGACAGTTACTCTTGGTGGGTGCAGCAATGGGCCCTGCTGTGAATTATTAGATCAAGAATTGTAATTGCATGCCCCTGTTGAACAGGGGCTGAAAAATTGGGCCTTTCGTGGTGGTGGTGGTGGTGGTGGTGGTGTTGCCACAACACTGTAAGCCCTCAGAGTTACTCTTGGTGGGTGCAGGAATGGGCCCTTCTGTGAATTATTAGATCAAGAATTGTAATTACATGCCCCTTTTGAACAGGGGCTGAAAAATTGGGCCTTTCGTGGTGGTGGTGGTGGTGGCGTTGCCACAACACTGTAAGCCCTCAGAGTTACTCTTGGTGGGTGCAGCAATGGGCCCTGCTGTGAATTATTAGATCAAGAATTGTAATTACATGCCCCTGTTGAACAGGGGCTGAAAAATTGGGCCTTAGGCACTGGTGGCACAACACTGCAACCCCTCACAGATACTGTACTTGGAGCACAGCAATGAGCCCTGTTGCAAAGTATTGCTTCAAAAATTGTAATGACACGCCCCTGTTAAACAGGGGCTGAAAAATTGGGCCTTAGGCACTGGTGGCACAACACTCCAACCCCTCACAGATACTGTACTTGGAGCACAGCAATGAGCCCTGTTGCAAAGTATTGCTTCAAAAATTGTAATTACACGCCCCTGTTAAACAGGGGCTGAAAAATTGGGCCTTAGCCACTGGTGGCGGCACCCATAAACAAAAATGATCTTCCAAGCTATCATCATCAATCGTATCATTGAGGACTCGGAGGAGGAGGATAGCCAGTCAACATAACAGCACAGGCACTCAGCATCAGCATCAGTCTTGAAGGGATGTGACATGTTAAAATCAATTAGTCTGTTATATCAGCATCAGGTGTGTGGTAGCTGGTGGTGATCCAAGACTGGTTCATCTTGATGAAAGTCAGTCGATCAACCGAGTCGGTGGACAGGCGCACCCTGTGACCTGTGACAAATCCTCCAGCAGCACTGAATGTGCGTTCCGAAAGAATGCTGGATGCAGGACAGGCCAGTAGCTCAATTGCATACTGTGCAAGCTCTGGCCAGTGATCCATCCTCAAGACCCAGTAAGCCAGAGGATTTTCGGTGGGGAAGGTGTCCAAGTCTGACCTTGCCCCTAGATATTCCTGCACCATGTTTATCAGACGCTGGCGATGGTTGCTGGAACCGATCATACTTTGGGGCTGCGGACTAAAGAATTGTCTGAACGCATCGGTCAGACGGCCACCTTCCCCACCGCTCCTTCTTTGACTGGCCGAAGCCTCAGCAACTCGTTGTCCAGGACCAGGAGTTTGTAACCTCCCAGTCTCTGGGAACGCGTTGCACAGACCTTTCTGCAAGGCCTCCCGGAGTTGTCTCATCCTCTGCTCCCTCTGCGACGGTAACATAAGGTCCGCAACCTTACCCTTGTACCGTGGATCAAGGAGAGTGGCCAGCCAGTAATGGTCCCTCTCCTTGATCCGAAGAATACGAGGATACTTCCGCAGACTTTGCAGGATCAGGGAGGCCATGCAGCGTAGGTTAGCTGAGGCATTCGGTCCGGAGTCCTCTGGGTCACTAAGGACGACATGATCCGCAGCCACCTCCTCCCAGCCACGTACAAGTCCACTGGTTTCTTGGGACTGTAAATCATCCCTAAAAGACTGCTGCTGATGATGCTGAGTGCCAGCCTCCACCTCCATGCTGACACAATCCTCCTCCTCCTCCTCCTCCTCCTCCTTTTCCTGTGCGATGGGTGGGACAGAAGGAACACTGTCTGGGTAAAGGGGGCCTTGAGAGGCAAGGAAGTCCTCCTCTTCCTGCCTCTGTTCTGCCTCAAGTGCCCTGTCCATTATTCCACGCAGCGTGTGCTCCAACAGGTGGACAAGAGGTACAGTGTCACTGATGCATGCACTGTCACTGCTCACCATCCTTGTGGCCTCCTCAAATGGTGCCAGGACAGTGCATGCATCCCTGATCATGCCCCACTGGCGTGGAGAAAAAAAAACAAGCTCCCCTGACCCTGTCCTGGTGCCGTAGTCGCACAGGTACTCATTGATGGCCCTCTGCTGCGTGTGCAGCCGCTGCAGCATGGCCAACGTTGAGTTCCACCTGGTGGGCATGTCACATATAAGGCGGTTCTTGGGCAGGTTCAACTCCTTTTGCAGCTCAGCCAGGCGAGCACTGGCGTTATAAGATCTGCGGAAATGCACACAGACTTTCCTGGCCTGCCTCAGGACATCCTGTAAGCCCGGGTACCTGCCCAAGAACCGCTGCACCACCAGGTTAAGGACGTGAGCCACACAGGGCACATGGGTCAGTTGTCCCTGTCGGAGGGCGGAGAGGAGGTTGGTGCCATTGTCGCAAACCACCATTCCTGGCTTAAGCTGGCGTGGCGTCAACCACCTCTCGGCCTGGCCCTGCAGAGCAGACAGGACCTCTGCCCCAGTGTGGCTTCTGTCCCCCAAACACACCAGCGCAAGCACGGCATGGCATCTTTTTGCCTGCGTACTTGCGTAGCCCCTTGAACGGCTACGGAGCACCGCTGGTTCAGAGGACAAAGCACAGGAAGAGGCCATGGAGGAAGAAGAAGAGGAGGGGGTGGAGGAGAGAGGTGTGTCACAACCAGTAGTAGCATTTTGGAGGCGTGGCGGTGGAACAGCCTCCAACACTACTGCACCTTGTCCTGCATCCTTCCCAGCTGCCAAAAGAGTGACCCAATGGGCCGTGAAAGAAAGGTAACGTCCCTGTCCATGCCTGCTGGACCATGAGTCAGCGGTAATATGCACCTTACCGCTGACCGCCCTGTCCAGCGAGGCCAAGACATTGCCTTCCACATGCCGGTAGAGAGCCGGAATAGCCTTCCGTGAGAAAAAGTGGCGTTTGGGAACCTGCCACTGAGGAACCGCACATTGCACAAACTCACGGAAGGGGGGCGAGTCTACCAACTGAAAAGGCAGCAGTTGAAGCGCTAGCAATTTAGCCAAGCTAGCATTCAACCGCTGGGCATGTGGATGGCTGGGAGTGAACTTCTTTCGACGGTCCAGCAGCTGGGGCAGGGAAATTTGCCTGCTAGAATCGGACATCGGTGTACTGCTAGCAGAGTGGACGCAAGTACTTGGCTGTGACACACCTAATTCTACACCTTCATTCCTCTCAGTGCATGTTTCAGAGAGGACTGAAGTTATAGTGGGGTTGGAGATCCCAGCTGATGCGGTGCAAGGAGAGGTCCGCTTTGTTCTTTGGTGTGGGTCTTTGAGGTAGGCTTGCCAACGAGCTGCATGGCAGGTCAACATATGTCTGGTCAGGCATGTGGTACCCAAGCGGCTGATGTTTTGGCCACGCGATATACGCTTGAGACATATGTTGCAAACAGCAGCTGTGCGATCTGATGCACTAGCCTCAAAAAAGGCCCACACCAAAGAACTTTTTGAATGACGGGCAGAGGCAGCGCCCTGCACAGGCGGAGCTCTGCGGTGTGATTCCGTCGGTGTACTGCCCTTACGCTGGCCACCAAAGGGCATCCTGCCTCGTTGGAGATGTGCCTCCTCCTCATCCTCCTCCTCCTCTCTCCTATTAGGCACCCACGTGGAGTCAGTGACCTCATCATCCCCTCCCTCCTCATCACTGGAGCCAATCTGGCAGTATGCTGCAGCTGCTGGAACATGACTGCCAGATTGGTGTCCTTCTTGAGCATCCCCTCTGTCTGCTCTCACGCTACTGCCTTCCTGTAGCTGGGTTTCATCATCAGACCCTTCGAAACGCTGGGCATCCTCCTGGAGCATGTACCCAACACTGTGCTCAAACAGTTTGGGGGACTCCTCAGGAGGAGGACATGGTGGGTCTAGGGAAGGAGTGACTGATGATGAGTCTGACATTGATACCAGGGAAGAGGACGCTTTGGCAGCTGCTTTGCCAGTACCCTGAGCCTGGGTGAGAGAGGATGAGGAGGAGGAGGAGGGCTTGGTCATCCACTCTACCAAGTCTTCGGCATGATGTGGCTCAACATGTCCAGCTGCCGAAAAGAAGGACAAGCGTGTCCCATGGCCATGTGCTGATGACAATGCACCGCGTCCACGACCAGCACTGTTGCCCCCAGACACAGAGCCTGCTTGCCCTCTTTTATTGCCTCCTGACTGTCTGCCTCTCCTTGTTTGCCTTCCAGACATTCTAATGGATGGCCTGCAGGGAGATGGGAAAAAAGCAATAAGGGCTACCTTCAGGTGTCCTTCTCTGTCCCTTTACTTAAGGATTTCTAAATATGGTTGAGGATGATTGCTTTCGCACAGAATAGCACAGTGACAATTTCCCTGACTGTCCAAAAAACAAGGATTTCAAAGATGGTTGATGAGGAATGCTTTAGCACAGTATAGCACAAGGAGAATTTCCCTCACTGTCCTTCCCTGTCCCTACAAACAAGGATTAGCACAGTAAAACACACTGACACTCTCCCTACCTATACTTTTCTGTCCCTAGAAAAAATGTTTTTTTAAAGATGGTTGATGATCAATGCTTTAGCACAGTATAGCACAAGGAGAATTTCCCTCACTGTCCTTCCCTGTCCCTACAAACAAGGATTAGCACAGTAAAACACACTGACACTCTCCCTACCTATAGTTTTCTGTCCCTATAAAAAAATGCTTTTTTAAAGATGGTTGATGATCAATGCTTTAGCACAGTATAGCACAAGGAGAATTTCCCTCACTGTCCTTCCCTGTCCCTAGAAACAAGGATTAGCACAGTAAAACACACTGACACTCTCCCTACCTATAGTTTTCTGTCCCTATAAATTATTTTTTTTTAAAGATGGTTGATGATCAATGCTTTAGCACACTATAGCACAAGGAGAATTTCCCTCACTGTCCTTCCCTGTCCCTACAAACAAGGATTAGCACAGTAAAACACACTGACACTCTCCCTACCTATAGTTTTCTGTCCCTATAAAAATTTTTTTTTTAAAGATGGTTGATGATCAATGCTTTAGCACACTATAGCACAAGGAGAATTTCCCTCACTGTCCTTCCCTGTCCCTACAAACAAGGATTAGCACAGTAAAACACACTGACACTCTCCCTATCTATAGTTTTCTGTCCCTATAAAAAATGTTTTTTTAAAGATGGTTGATGATCAATGCTTTAGCACAGTATAGCACAAGGAGAATTTCCCTCACTGTCCTTCCCTGTCCCTACAAACAAGGATTAGCACAGTAAAACACACTGACACTCTCCCTACCTATAGTTTTCTGTCCCTATAAAAATTTTTTCTTTAAAGATGGTTGATGATCAATGCTTTAGCACACTATAGCACAAGGAGAATTTCCCTCACTGTCCTTCCCTGTCCCTACAAACAAGGATTAGCACAGTAAAACACACTGACACTCTCCCTACCTATAGTTTTCTGTCCCTATAAAAAATGTTTTTTTAAAGATGGTTGATGATCAATGCTTTAGCACAGTATAGCACAAGGAGAATTTCCCTCACTGTCCTTCCCTGTCCCTACAAACAAGGATTAGCACAGTAAAACACACTGACACTCTCCCTACCTATAGTTTTCTGTCCCTATAAAATTTTTTTTTTTAAAGATGGTTGATGATCAATGCTTTAGCACACTATAGCACAAGGAGAATTTCCCTCACTCTCCTTCCCTGTCCCTACAAACAAGGATTAGCACAGTAAAACACACTGACACTCTCCCTACCTATAGTTTTCTGTCCCTATAAAAAATGTTTTTTTAAAGATGGTTGATGATCAATGCTTTAGCACAGTATAGCACAAGGAGAATTTCCCTCACTGTCCTTCCCTGTCCCTACAAACAAGGATTAGCACAGTAAAACACACTGACACTCTCCCTACCTATAGTTTTCTGTCCCTATAAAAATTTTTTTTTTAAAGATGGTTGATGATCAATGCTTTAGCACACTATAGCACAAGGAGAATTTCCCTCACTGTCCTTCCCTGTCCCTACAAACAAGGATTAGCACAGTAAAACACACTGACACTCTCCCTACCTATAGTTTTCTGTCCCTATAAAAAAATTTTTTTTAAAGATGTTTGATGATCAATGCTTTAGCACACTATAGCACAAGGAGAATTTCCCTCACTGTCCTTCCCTGTCCCTACAAACAAGGATTAGCACAGTAAAACACACTGACACTCTCCCTACCTATAGTTTTCTGTCCCTATAAAAAATGTTTTTTTAAAGATGGTTGATGATCAATGCTTTAGCACAGTATAGCACAAGGAGAATTTCCCTCACTGTCCTTCCCTGTCCCTACAAACAAGGATTAGCACAGTAAAACACACTGACACTCTCCCTACCTATAGTTTTCTGTCCCTATAAAAAATTTTTTTTTAAAGATGGTTGATGATCAATGCTTTAGCACACTATAGCACAAGGAGAATTTCCCTCACTCTCCTTCCCTGTCCCTACAAACAAGGATTAGCACAGTAAAGCACACTGACACTCTCCCTACCTATAGTTTTCTGTCCCTATAAAAAATGTTTTTTTAAAGATGGTTGATGATCAATGCTTTAGCACAGTATAGCACAAGGAGAATTTCCCTCACTGTCCTTCCCTGTCCCTACAAACAAGGATTAGCACAGTAAAACACACTGACACTCTCCCTACCTATAGTTTTCTGTCCCTATAAAAAAAATTTTTTTAAAGATGGTTGATGATCAATGCTTTAGCACACTATAGCACAAGGAGAATTTCCCTCACTGTCCTTCCCTGTCCCTACAAACAAGGATTAGCACAGTAAAACACACTGACACTCTCCCTACCTATAGTTTTCTGTCCCTATAAAAAATTTTTTTTTAAAGATGGTTGATGATCAATGCTTTAGCACACTATAGCACAAGGAGAATTTCCCTCACTGTCCTTCCCTGTCCCTACAAACAAGGATTAGCACAGTAAAACACACTGACACTCTCCCTACCTATAGTTTTCTGTCCCTATAAAAAATGTTTTTTTAAAGATGGTTGATGATCAATGCTTTAGCACAGTATAGCACAAGGAGAATTTCCCTCACTGTCCTTCCCTGTCCCTACAAACAAGGATTAGCACAGTAAAACACACTGACACTCTCCCTACCTATAGTTTTCTGTCCCTATAAAAAATGTTTTTTTAAAGATGGTTGATGATCAATGCTTTAGCACACTATAGCACAAGGAGAATTTCCCTCACTGTCCTTCCCTGTCCCTACAAACAAGGATTAGCACAGTAAAACACACTGACACTCTCCCTACCTATAGTTTTCTGTCCCTATAAAAAATTTTTTTTTAAAGATGGTTGATGATCAATGCTTTAGCACACTATAGCACAAGGAGAATTTCCCTCACTGTCCTTCCCTGTCCCTACAAACAAGGATTAGCACAGTAAAACACACTGACACTCTCCCTACCTATAGTTTTCTGTCCCTATAAAAAATGTTTTTTTAAAGATGGTTGATGATCAATGCTTTAGCACAGTATAGCACAAGGAGAATTTCCCTCACTGTCCTTCCCTGTCCCTACAAACAAGGATTAGCACAGTAAAACACACTGACACTCTCCCTACCTATAGTTTTCTGTCCCTATAAAATTTTTTTTTTTAAAGATGGTTGATGATCAATGCTTTAGCACACTATAGCACAAGGAGAATTTCCCTCACTCTCCTTCCCTGTCCCTACAAACAAGGATTAGCACAGTAAAACACACTGACACTCTCCCTACCTATAGTTTTCTGTTCCTATAAAAAATGTTTTTTTAAAGATGGTTGATGATCAATGCTTTAGCACAGTATAGCACAAGGAGAATTTCCCTCACTGTCCTTCCCTGTCCCTACAAACAAGGATTAGCACAGTAAAACACACTGACACTCTCCCTACCTATAGTTTTCTGTCCCTATAAAATTTTTTTTTTTAAAGATGGTTGATGATCAATGCTTTAGCACACTATAGCACAAGGAGAATTTCCCTCACTGTCCTTCCCTGTCCCTACAAACAAGGATTAGCACAGTAAAACACACTGACACTCTCCCTACCTATAGTTTTCTGTCCCTATAAAAAAATTTTTTTTAAAGATGGTTGATGATCAATGCTTTAGCACACTATAGCACAAGGAGAATTTCCCTCACTGTCCTTCCCTGTCCCTACAAACAAGGATTAGCACAGTAAAACACACTGACACTCTCCCTACCTATAGTTTTCTGTCCCTATAAAAATTTTTTTTTTAAAGATGGTTGATGATCAATGCTTTAGCACACTATAGCACAAGGAGAATTTCCCTCACTCTCCTTCCCTGTCCCTACAAACAAGGATTAGCACAGTAAAACACACTGACACTCTCCCTACCTATAGTTTTCTGTCCCTATAAAAAATGTTTTTTTAACCACTTAAGCCCCGGACCATTTCGGGCCATTAGGACCAGGCCTGTTTTTGGGATTCGGCACTGCGCTGCTTTAACTGTAAATTGTGCGGACATGCAATGTTGTACCCAAATGAAATTTGCGTCCTTTTCTTCCCACAAATAGAGCTTTCTTTTAATGGTATTTGATTGCCTCTGCAATTTTTATTTTTTGCGATATAAACAGAAAAAGACCGAAAATTTTGAGAAAAAATGATAATTTCTACTTTTTGTTATAAGAAAAATCGAATAAACTCAATTTTAGTCATACATTTAGGCCAAAATGTATTCAGCCACATGTCTTTAGTAAAAAAAATGTCAATAAGCGTATATTTATTGGTTTGCGCAAAAGTTATAGCGTTTACAAACTAGGGTACATTTTCTGAAATTTACACAGCTTTAAATTTATGACTGCCTATCTCATTTCTTGAGGTGCTAAAATGGCAGGGCAGTACAAAACCCCCCCCAAATGACCCCATTTTGGAAAGTAGACACCCCAAGGAAATTGCTGAGAGGCATGTTGAGCCCATTGAATATTTTTTTTTTTGTCCCAAGTGATTGAATAATGACAAAAAAAAAAAAAAATTACAAAAAGTTGTCACTAAATGATATATTGCTCACACATGCCATGGTTATATGTGGAATTGCACCCCAAAATACATTCTGCTGCTTCTCCTGAGTACGGGGATACCACATGTGTGGGACTTTTTAGGAGCCTAGCCACGTACGGGACCCCGGAAACCAAGCACCGCCTTCAGGATTTCTAAGGGCGCAAATTTTTGATTTCACTCCTCACTACCCATCACAGTTTCGAAGGCCATAAAATGCCAAAATAGCACAAAACCCCCCCAAATGACCCCATTTTGGAAAGTAGACACCCCAAGCTATTTGCTGAGAGGCATGTTGAGTCCATGGAATATTTTATATTTTGCCACAGGTTGCGGGAATATGACAAACTTTTTTTTTTTTGCACAAAGTTGTCACTAAATGATATATTGCTCACACATGCCATGGGCATATGTGAAATTACACCCCAAAATACATTCTGCTGCTTCTCCTGAGTACGGGGATACCACATGTGTGGGACTTTTTGGGAGCCTAGCCGCGTACGGGACCCCAAAAACCAAGCACCGCCTTCAAGGTTTCTAAGGGCATACATTTTTGATTTCGCTCCTCACTACCTATCACAGTTTTGAAGGCCATAAAATGCCAAGATGGCACAAAACCCCCCCAAATGACCCCATTTTGGAAAGTAGACACCCCAAGCTATTTGCTGAGAGGCATGTTGAGCCCATTGAATATTTTTTTTTTGTCCCAAATGATTGAATAATGACAAAAAGAAAAAAAAAATGTACAAAAAGTTGTCACTAAATGATATATTGCTCACACATGCCATGGTTATATGTGAAATTACACCCCAAAATACATTCTGCTGCTTCTCCTGAGTACGGGGATACCACATGTGTGGGACTTTTTGGGAGCCTAGCCGCGTACGGGACCCCAAAAACCAAGCACCGCCTTCAAGGTTTCTAAGGGCATAAATTTTTGATTTCACTCCTCACTACCTATCACAGTTTTGAAGGCCATAAAATGTCAAAATAGCCCAAAACCCCCACAAATGACCCCATTTTGGAAAGTAGACACCCCAAGCTATTTGCTGAGAGGCATGGTGAGTATTTTACAGCTCTCATTTGTTTTTGAAAATTAAGAAAGACATTTTTTTTTCTTTTTTTTTTTTCTTTTTTTACATTTTCAAAACTTTGTGACAAAAAGCGAGATCTGCAAAATACTCAACATACCTCTCAGCAAATAGCTTGGGGTGTCTACTTTCCAAAATGGGGTCATTTGGGGGGGTTTGTGCCATCTGGGCATTCCATGGCCTCCGAAACTGTGATAGGCAGTGAGGAGTGAAATCAAAAATTTACACCCATAGAAATCCTGAAGGCGGTGCTTGGTTTTTGGGGTCCCGTACGCGACTAGGCTCCCAAAAAGTCCCACACATGTGGTATCCCCGTACTCAGGAGAAGCAACAGAATGTATTTTGGGGTGTAATTCCACATATGCCCATGGCATGTTTGAGCAATATATAATTTAGTGACAACTTTTTGTACATTTTTTTTTTTGGTCATTATTCAATCACTTGGGACAAAAAAAAAAAATATTCAATGGGCTCAACATGCCTCTCAGCAAATAGCTTGAGGTGTCTACTTTACAAAATGGGGTCATTTGGGGGGGTTTTGAACTGTCCTGGCATTTTATGCACAACATTAGGAAGCTTATGTCACACATCATCCACTCTTCTAACCACTTGAAGACAAAGCCCTTTCTGACACTTTTTGTTTACATGAAAAAAAAAAATTTTTTGCAAGAAAATTATGTTGAACCCCCAAACATTATATATTTTTTTAAAGCAAAGGCCCTACAGATTAAAATAGTGGGTGTTGCATTTTTTTTTTCCACACAGTATTTGCGCAGCGATTTTTCAAACGCATTTTTTGGGGGAAAAACACACTTTTTTATTTTTAATGCACTAAAAAACACTATATTGCCCAAATGTTTGATGAAATAAAAAAGATGATCATAGGCCGAGTACATGGATACCAAACACGACATGCTTTAAAATTGCGCACAAACGCGCAGCGGCGACAAACTACATTCATTTTTAAAAGCATTTAAAAGCCTTTACAGGTTACCACGTTAGATTTACAGAGGAGGTCTACTGCTAAAATGACTGCCCTCGATCTGACCTTCGCGGTGATACCTCACATGCATGATGCAATTGCTGTTTACATATGACGCTAGACCGACGCTTGCGTTCGCCTTTGCGCAAGAGCAGGGGGGGACAGCGGTGCTTTTTTTTTTTTTTTTTTTATTATTTATTTGGCTTTTTTATTTTATTTTTAAACTGTGCCTTCCATATTTTATTTTTTTACCATTTTTATCGTTATCTCAGGGAATGTAAATATCCCCTATGATAGCAATAAGTAGTGACAGGTACTCTTTTTTTGAAAAAAATTGGGGGGTTAGACCCTAGATCTTTCCTCTGCCCTCAAAGCATCTGACCACACCAAGATCGGTGTGATAAAATGCTTTCCCAATTTCCCAATGGCGCTTTTTATATCCGGGGGGGGGGGACATTCCCTCCCACTGCTTGTAAAAGCAGTCTAGAGGCTAATTATCTGCTAGAATTGCTTTTACATGAAAGCCGGCTGCTGGCTGAAAAGAATGATACCAAGATGATACCTAAACCCGCAGGCATCATTCTGGTATAAACATTCAAAGTCCAGCAACATACCAGTACGTTGCTGGTCCTTGTTGGACATGTATTGTAATCTTTTTTTTCATACAGCCTATTGGCTGAACGAAAAAAAGAGATTGATTGGTGGGTATGCCCACCATTAGAATACCTCCCTTCATCCACCCACTTCTAATGATGGGCATATATGCCGAAGCATGGGGGCATCCTCCCGCAAAAAAGTTATGCCGCGTACACACGGTCAATCCTTCGTCGGAATTTCGACCGTATGTACGCGGCATAAAAGGTTATGCCGCGTACACACGGTCGGACTTTTCCACGGGCAAGCCTCCGTTGGAATTTCGACCGTATATACGCGGCATTAGGAGCAAAATCGCTCCTCCGCCCCTGCTGCCCCCATGCTTCGGCATATATGCTCTTTTTTTTAACTGTGGTGGTGAAATCACCTCCTACAGCGTTGGAGTCATGGCTTTATGTATCGTGGGAGCAAACGCTGTTGCTGTCAAGATAAATAGATCCGCGCTGCAACTGAATGGCGTACCTGCTAAGCAAATGGTGGTTAACATTAAAACAAAGTAACATTACAGTACAACAGTAAGACCTTACCATGCCATACCTGCAAAGCAAATACCAAAACAAAACCTAGTAAAAAATAAAAAAATGTTTTAACGCAACCTGTGCCTAAAATATATATATGCCGAAGCATGGGGGCATCCTCCCGCAAAAAAGTTATGCCGCGTACACACGGTCGGAATTTTCCACGGGCAGGCCTCCGTCGGAATTTCGACCGTATGTACGCGGCATTAGGAGCAAAATCGCTCCTCCGCCCCTGCTGCCCCCATGCTTCGGCATATATGCTCTTTTTTTTAACTGTGGTGGTGAAATCACCTCCTACAGCACTGGAGTCACGGCTTTATGTATCGTGGGAGCAAACGCTGTTGCTGTCAAGATAAATAATTCCGCGCTGCAGTTGAATGGCGCACCTGAAAACAAAAAATTACATACCTGAAAAGCAAGCATGATAAAACATTGCAGAATAGAATACAGTAAAAAAGAGCAGAACAATAGAGAGAAAATAGAGAGAGAGAGAACAATAAAACGACAACTATTTTTGGTTTTTTTATTTTATATTTTTTTTGTGTTTTGTTTTTTACGTTCTTTTTTTTCTTTTTTACACTTTTTTTTGTAACTTTACAACTGTAATGGTTCGGGTCTCTCAAAATGTAATGGCATCTTGGGAGACCCTGTGTAAGTGTGTCCTTGTCTGTGAAATGCTGTACCCTACGCTAAAACTTCACTTTTGAGTGGTAGCGTTCAAAACATTCACCTTGGCAAAGACCAGGCTTGTCAGGACAGAGTGGACAAAAACTACGGGTGTCACGCCTAAATCCGCGCTTGCTACAGACACGACATCTTTTTTGGGGGTGGCTTTGGGTAGGGGTACTCGGGAGGACATACGAATAATGCCTCTCATGCAGCCGGCTTACTGCATTTGGTAGGGGATGGTGAGGTGCAGAACCGCCTGGATACAGGAGTTCTGTGACTATCTCATTCTGGAATTTTAGAAGAGATAACGTCCCGCCTGAAGCTCTGTATAGCACATGAGCGTTCAGCAAAGCCAATTGGAATAATGATAGAGACACTTTTTTGTACCAGCGTCTCGCCTTACGGTCAATTAGATACGGCGCCATCAACTGGTCGTTGAGGTCCACCCCTCCCATATTTTGGTTATATTCGTGGACACAGAGGGGTTTCTCCACAACACCAGTCGCCGTACGAATTTGGACTGTCGTGTCTGCATGAAGGGAGGTAAGAAGGAAAACATTCTTATTGTCCCTCCACTTCATAGCGAGCAAGTTATTACACTTCAAGCAGGCTCTCTCCCCCAGCCTAAGACGGGCATCTACAAGCCGCTGGGGAAAGCCCCGGCGATTAGGTCGCACGGTGCCACATGCTCCAATCTGATGATCAAACAAGTGACTAAACAGTGGCACGCTCGTGTAATAATTGTCCACATACAAGTGGTACCCCTTTCCGAATAAGGGTGACACCAAGTTCCACACTATCTTGCCAGCGCTCACTATGTAATCCGGGCAGTTGACCGACTCAATCTGACTATCTTTTCCCTCATAAACCGTAAAGTTCACTACATAGCCTGTTGCCCTGTCACAGAACTTGTAGAGCTTGACCCCGTATCTGGCACGCTTGCTGGGAAGGTACTGCTTGAAAGACAAGCGGCCAGAAAATTTAATCAGGGACTCATCAACGCAGACAACTTGATCGGGAGTAAACAAGGCTGCAAAACGTTCGTTGAAGTGGTTTATGAGGGGCCGAATTTTATAGAGCCGGTCGTATTCAGGGTCCCCACGTGGACGACAAAGTTCATTGTCGTTGAAGTGCATGAACCGCAAAATCTGCTCGTATCGTGCCCTGGACATGGAGGCAGAGAACACGGGCATGTGGTCAATTGGGTGCGTGGACCAATAAGCACGCAATGACGGAAATTTATGTGTGCCCATGTTGAGGGAAAGGCCCAGAAAGGTCTTAAATTCGGAAACCGTAATTGGTTTCCAATTTCTGGCAATTTTAGGCAACTGGGGGTTAGCGGCGATAAATTGACCAGCATATAAATTACTCTGGTCCACAATAGATCTATAGAGATCTTCCATGAAAAACAGCGAATAAAAATCAATTGGAATAAAATCAGCTGTTTCCACCTGAATACCGGGTTGGGCAGTGAATGGGAGAAGTACGGGTTCTGCAGAAGTGGTGGGGACCCAATCAGGATAGGCGAATTCTGCAGGAAGGGCAGTATGGGCACGACGGGCCTGCCTTTGTCTTCTTGGTGGCAGCGGGACACTACTTGTGCTTGCCACCTCGCCAGCTTGAACTGCACTTATGGGACTCGCCACGTCACCAAGTGTTACTGCAGTGCTGGATGTACGTCCAGGCTGTACTAGGCCGCTGGTGCTTGCCAGTTCACCAGAAGGAATAGCGGCGCTAGTACTACTCTGCTCCATGATACGAGAGACCTGCGGTTCTTGCTCCTCAACAACCTCAGAAGATCGGGATCGGGTACACCTGACCTTAGCAGGGACCTCAACTTCGTCGTCAGAGCTATCTGACGTGGGGCCGCTGACGTCACTGTCTTCTACGGGAAGATATTCTGAGCCTGAATCTGACAGATACGTGACCTCCTCTTCACTATCTGTCATGCTCAGAATCTCGTAGGCCTCTTTACTAGTGTACCTTCGTCTTGCCATTTTGGGCTCTAAATTTAGGGGTACACTAGTAAGATTCACAGGAAAAAAAGCACCTGACTGTCGTCAGCAAATATATCAAACGCTACAAAAAAACTGTTAGCGATCGCAGGGATCAGGCCTGTCTCTGCGAACGCTGCAGTTATGTGTGTTGTGTTTGGTAAGTGACAGTGATCGATCGATACTGCACTTGGGTGGGCTGGGCTGGGCTGGGCGGAGGGGCTAAACGCAGGCGCTAGCAGGTATCTGGGCTGATCCCGCTAACACTGCGTTTTTGGGAACCCTAAACCGCTGGGGATGCTAGTATAGATCTGATCAGATACTATACCACTAAGGGGGGTGTATGCTTTGCGCGTGGGTGTTAGCGTTACTGGCACTAACCTAACACTGCCTGGGGCGACGCAGACCCTCTCTGGCGCTAAAACCTAATTGATCTCACCCGCCGGGCGATCAGGGGGGTTAAACCTTTATTGGGTTATATACGGCGGGTGCCCTGATGCTATAAAAAGCGAACTAATCAACCAGCGTCACCCGTAACCTTTATATGGTGATCACTGGTGAAAGGGTTAACTAGGGGCAATCAGGGGGTTAAAACCTTTATTAGGTTAAATATGGGGGTACCTGACACTATATAAAAACCTGACGGGTAACCTAAATAACTAAATAACTTACTGGCTAACCAGTGACACCAGTGACGCTTATACGGCGATCACTGGTGAAAGGGTTAACTCTAGGGGCAATCAGGGGGTTAAAATAATATATGGGGGTACCTGACACTAATAAAAACCTGCGGCGAACCTAAAAAAAAATAACTGCCTATCTAAAACACCAGCGACACGAATACAGCGATCGGAAAAACAATCGCTTAGTGACGCTGAAGTTAGGGGGTGAAAGGGTTACCTGGGGGGTGATCAAGGGGTTAAACCTTTATTAGGGGGGGGGGTTAGGGGGCTACCCTGGACCTAAAGGGGCCTAATCCTAACTGCCCTGCAACTTTTTACAATCACAGATGACACTAAATGCAGTGATCAGTAAAATAAATGATCACTGCAATCAGTGACACTGTGATTGGGGGCTTTGGGGTGACCTGGGGGGTGATCTGGGGGTGACTGGGGGGTGATTTGTGTGCCTATGTGTACCTAAGTGTCAGTGGACTGTTGGTGCACTAACCTGCTTCTTCTCTTCTCGGCGCCGGGAACGAAAAGACCGCCGCGGGGGAGATGACATCACTTCCTCCTGCCTGTGTTTACATCACATGGCGGAGGAAGCATTTTCATTGGCCGGGAGCGATCGCGAGGGGGGGGGGGCGGAATCGAGCGGCCGCCCCCTCATGCCTGATCGCTCCCGAACACTTAACGGCCGCTCACTGCAGTGAAGGGGGGTCCGGATGGACCCCCCAACTGCACAAAGGCGATCACGTAGATCTACGTGATTCTGCCTGTCGGTGCCATTCTGCCGACGTAAATCGGCGGTGGGCGGTCGTTAAGTGGTTAAAGATGGTTGATGATCAATGCTTTAGCACAGTATAGCACAAGGAGAATTTCCCTCACTGTCCTTCCCTGTCCCTACAAACAAGGATTAGCACAGTAAAACACACTGACACTCTCCCTACCTATAGTTTTCTGTCCCTATAAAAATTTTTTTTTTAAAGATGGTTGATGATCAATGCTTTAGCACACTATAGCACAAGGAGAATTTCCCTCACTGTCCTTCCCTGTCCCTACAAACAAGGATTAGCACAGTAAAACACACTGACACTCTCCCTACCTATAGTTTTCTGTCCCTATAAAAAATGTTTTTTTAAAGATGGTTGATGATCAATGCTTTAGCACAGTATAGCACAAGGAGAATTTCCCTCACTGTCCTTCCCTGTCCCTACAAACAAGGATTAGCACAGTAAAACACACTGACACTCTCCCTACCTATAGTTTTCTGTCCCTATAAAAATTTTTTTTTTAAAGATGGTTGATGATCAATGCTTTAGCACACTATAGCACAAGGAGAATTTCCCTCACTGTCCTTCCCTGTCCCTACAAACAAGGATTAGCACAGTAAAACACACTGACACTCTCCCTACCTATAGTTTTCTGTCCCTATAAAAAATGTTTTTTTAAAGATGGTTGATGATCAATGCTTTAGCACAGTATAGCACAAGGAGAATTTCCCTCACTGTCCTTCCCTGTCCCTACAAACAAGGATTAGCACAGTAAAACACACTGACACTCTCCCTACCTATCCTTCTCTTTCCCTAAACTAAAGGAATCCAGGTTAAGCAAGAAAAAAAAATGTCACTGTCCCTGCCTATGCTTCTCTTTCCCTGCTCCGGAACACACTACACTAGGCGCCGTGCTGGCGGCCTTTTATAGTGTGGGGCGTGTACTAAACACCCTGAGCAATAATTGGCCACAGGCATCCTGCCTGTGGCCAATCATTGCTCTCCTCGCTGCCGGCGCTGTGATTGGCCAAGCATGCGGGGTCACAGTGCATGCTTGGCCAATCACAGCGCCTGGATGACACTGCAATGGCGTAGTGCATTGTGGGCCGTTCGCGTCACTCGAATTAGGCGCGAACGGCCCAAATCGTTCGATCTTCGTCGAACGATCGAACAGCCGATGTTTGAGACGAACGTATGTTCGACTCGAACACCGAGCTCATCCCTATTTACAATGTGTTGGTTAATACTGTACAATGTCCATATAAAACATATTAACGTGTAAGTGCATACATTTGCATCCAGATATATGGTTGCATCTTAAGCAAGGATAAAGATGACAGCTTCACACTGATACAGAATAAAGACAATTCATCAGTGACACCTCCCCTATTCCTAACCTGACAGCCCCCTTTCTGTATTTTCCCTGGGGTCCTTCCCTGTGCTGTGCCTAAAGGTGGCCCTTTGGCCATTGTCAGGACAGGGAGACCTTTTTCTTTTTCCTTCCCTCATTCCCCACACTTGTCTAGTCCAAATGTAGACGCCAGTAGCAGTTGTGGCGTTCGGTGTACAGGGAGGGGCCCTCTGTTTTGATATCTGCTGATCGGAGCCTCGGAATTATTTACTAAGATAATGACAGGCTTCATTGTTATGGCTGAATTATAGTCATTAAACTATCTTTGGAGATTTTGTAATAAATGACAAGCGAGCTCAGACCGTCTGCCAGACACGGCGAGCTGCATTAATCGCAGTTTGTGTCATTAGCATTATTTGACCAGCCAATATGTATTTCTAAGTCCTGGAAGAAAAGTTGTTTTGTCCTTTTACCCTGTGCTTTATGTCCTACCCGCTGTCCAATCGGCAGAATCCAGAGAGTGCGTTTTCACAGATTATTTGCGGTTTTGTAAATTGCCATTCCCGGCAAAAATCTGATTTCTCACTGTAGATGAGTGACAGGTGAATAATGCCATTCTCTCAGCTCCTGTCAGTGTGACGGACGGGCACAAGAATAAGAGAGAGGCGGGCGCCATGACCCACTTTCTAAAGCCACATAAAAAGAGGTCATCGTATTACCATATCGGGAAGGTGGAGCCCTCCCACCACACGCCACGAAAATTTATTGCGGCAAGAAAAAACAAAAAAGGCTCAACTTCTCGGCAGATGAAGATTTCACGTGTGACAGATGTGTTCCGACAGCGAAGTGACAGCTGAAGAGGGGGCCGGTGAAGAGTTTTCTATCTGCGAGGCGTCAAATATGTGAGTGCGGCACTCAGACGAATCAAATAACAAAACCGCTAGTCAATAAAGCTGATTGCCGCCGCCCGGCTATTGTTTTAATATTGTTAAAGCCCATCCATCAGCCACAAAGTGACAGGCCGATAGGGTGTGGAAGGAGTTGGCACATCGCTGGATCTTCAGGAAATTAGTTTAAAAGTTTGTAGGCCCAGACTTCCAGAAGGTCACAGAAGGGCCAACCTTTTTATAGCAAGCTTTATGTGTCGCTGGAGCATGCATAACTGGGAACCCCATAATGTTTATCAGGGTAGAGTCATTGCAGCATGCCTAACACAGAATTTAGGGTGTCCTAAAATACACTATATTACCAAAAGTATTGGGACACCTGCCTTTACATGCACATGAACATTAATGGCATCTCAGTCTTAGTCCATAGGGTTCAATATCGAGTTGGCCCATCCTTTGCAGCTATAACAGCTTCAACTCTTCTGAGAAGGCTGTCCACAAGGTTTAGGAGTGTGTCTATGGGAATGTTTGACCATTCTTCCAGAAGAGCATTTGCGAGGTCAGGCACGATGTTGGATGAGAAGGCCTAGCTCACAGTCATCGTTCTAATTTATTCCAAAGGTGTTCTAATGGGTTGAGGTCAGGACTCTGTGCAGGCCAGTCAAGTTCCTCCACCCCAAACTTGCTCATCCATGTCTTTATGGACCTTGCTTTGTGCACTGGTGCGCAGTCAGGTTGGAACAGGAAGGGACCATCCCCAAACTGTTACCACAAAACAAGGGAACATGAAATTGCCCAAAATGTCTAGGTATGCTGACGCCTTAAGAGTTCTCTTCACTGGAACTGGAACTAAGGGGCCAAGCCCAAGCCCTGAAAAACAACCCCACACCATAATTCCCCCCTCCACCAAATGATTTGGACCAGTGTACAATGCAAGGTCCATAAAGACATGGATGAGCGAGTTTGGGGTGGAGGAACTTGGCTGGCCTGCAC